>CM020178.1:19696309-19786856 GCA_009805545.1 Oryza longistaminata
GCTATCAATCCGTAGGCTAGACCGCCACCTATACTCCTGGGTAAAAAACTCCTGTGCCACCTGGTCCAAACGTCGAGATACCACCATAATAGTATCCCGCAGTCCCGGTTGGTGGAGGATAGCCCAGGTACGTAGCCACCGGGTAGCTAAGGTGATAACCTGCAAAGGAGAAGGCACCATCTTGTTATCAAAAATTACTCCATTCCTGCTTAGCCAAATGGACCAACACAGAGCTGTTGCACCCATCAAAAGCAGATTCCTCATTTCTTTGGGGACACATGATAGCCAACTCCCAAACATATGACTAACATTGCGAGGAGGTTTCAGATTAGAAGCCAAATGAATTACAGACCACACCAAGCGAGATAAGCGGCACTGAAAGAATAAATGTTGGATAGTTTCATCCTTGTGACAGAAACAACATGTCTTGCTGCCTTTCCAATTTCTCTTAGCAAGGTTGTCCTTGGTGAGAATTACGCCCCGACGTAAATACCAAAGGAAGATTTTAACTTTTAGGTGTGATGTATGGTATTGGCTTTTAGAAGACTAAAAAAATATTTGTGCGTTGCAACAGGTGAGGGCTATTTTAATCATATTATTGTTAGATTTTTTTTTTGTACAAAAAGTATATGGGATTTTTATTTTGATAGTATTGATATCTCATTTGGAATCTTATTGGGATGATGGCTATATCTTGCACGTTGCTTTCTTATGACATTACAATAATTCTGAAGTAATTAGGAGTACGACTCTCATCCCAAGTTAGCATGCAAATTTTTTTTAAATGATTTCTTATACGGCTCCTGGTATATTTTCAAAAGCGAACAAACTTAAAAATTGACTAAAATACGGACGACGTACCAAAGCATCAACGGAAACATCTTCAATTTTTATAATAGTAGAGATAGAGAAGAGATACAATTTGCACCTTTGATGAATCATCCAAAGGCCAAAAACTAACAACGTGATGTGGCTTCATAACAGAAATAGTACTAACTCTACTATAAACTTCATAGATATTAGTGCATATATATATATAAAGTATATAAGTCATGTTAAAGTAATAACTATACAAATAAACTAGACGGTAAGATAAGGGACCTATTATAAACTTATTCCTGAGTAATTTAAACTAGGAGGCCCAGCTAACTGGATTACGATCCCAAAGGCCCAATTAAAGTGGAGTGCACTGGAAGGCCCAGCCAATTGGATTACGAATACAAAGGCCCATTGAAGCGGCCCAAACAAGAACACGCGAGGTTTCGTCTTCGTCTCCGTGTAGATAATTTTGGATTTGAGTTTTATGGCTCCTGTTTTCCCGAGCTGAGAAGAGGACAGAGCAAGCCGCATCCATGGCGTCAGCGGCGACCCTTCCGAAGCTTCGGTTCAGGCCAAAATGCCACGGCCATTTCCAGGTTCCATCTCCCATTTCCTGAACTGAAATCTCCTGCAGAGATGAAAGATTAACAACTGAATTCGTTTTAGCCGCTAATCTCTCAACTAATCAAGTACTGAATCTCTCATTCTTTCTTTCCCTAGGCAATCTATCCGATTCATGTCCATATCAAGAACTGCAATGCTTGCAAGTGTCAGATTCCTACCCACGGGTAAACCCTGAACCTATCAATTTCTTGGTTTCTTGCAGTCTTCAGTTTGCCGTCAGTTAGACCTCATTATCCTTTTTCTCTCAGGTTGCTTGTTTCCAGCGCGAGATGTCGTCCTGTCCTGCCAGTGTCGGCAGTTGGATCAGGTTCGTTGCAAGTTTCAACTTGCAGCTCACAATTGATGTCATAAATGTTAACCAAAGTACATGATCCGTCCTGAATTCTTGAAAAATGTTCAGAATTCAGAGAGAGTGTCAACTCGAACCTTCAGAGTTTCAGACTGCAAAGCGTGCTAAAGTTTTTCAGGAAATGCAGGCGGGGGCTCATCGGTTGCTGAGGACGAGAGAAAGAGTGGCTTGTCGCTGCAGAACGCCAAGACATCCGTTGTGTCACGCGATGATGAAACGATCAATGTGAGCTTGCGAAACCCAGGCTAAAGGCATGTTAATTGTTTTTGTCTAATGCTACAAACTGAATTCTTTGGTTTTGTCCGGTCATCTGAATTTATGGAGCAGAGATGCCTCTAACTACTCTCCATGTTTCTCTAGGCCATGCTTCTCTTAAGCTTAAGTGATAGGACATACACTGAAAATGAAACTGTTTGGGGTTCTTAATTGGTTACTAATCAAGTAATTAGTGAGTCATTGTAATCATTTTGACTGTTGATGCACATCTTCAGGTAAGAGTGGATTTGGCTGGAAAGGCGACACAGAAGGTGTTTGATGAAGCCTTGACAAGCTTGGCTCGTGATGCACCGCCAGTTCCAGGTTTTAGGAAGTCCAAAGGAGGTAGTATTAACTGCTAATTATCCCCATATTGATGCAATGGCCACAGTTCTCTGCTCTATTTTCTTGCAAGAATCATGTTACTAATTGCTTTGACATAAATCAGTTTAACTTTCTTACAATTTTTCTTCCTCTTCCTTCATGGAAATCTGTTGGATGTTTGAAGGGAGAACATCAAATGTAAGTGCCCACTAGACTTCTTTTTTTTTTTTTTGGCTGTACCAGCCAATTTTAATTGCACGGATTCCTTTTCTTTCACGCATCTATTTGCCTGGAAATTTTCTGTTTCCAAAACAAATTATTCAATACTCAGCCCTTCTATGAACTAGAATAAAACAGTGCAAAATTTTGTTTGCAAGGAACATGAGTACGGATAACCGTTAGCAGTTGAATTTTCAACCACTAGTGTTGGCTACTAATTGAGATCAACAAGTGACATAGCTTGACAAGCTACATTAAGTTTTGGCCTGCTGAAATAATTGCTTTCCTAATCCCCAATTAACAACTAACCACTGGATACTGTTCAGATACCAAGCAGCATTCTGCTGCAGATGCTTGGCAAAAGCCGGGTCACCAAGTTCGTTCTTCAGGAAATACTCAGCATCACTGTTGGTGATTTTGTAAAGAAGGTTAATGCAATTTCACTTTTAACATTTGACAACATTTGCCCATTTGACTGGGAGTTTGACACTGAAAAATGCTGTTCATCCAGGAAAACCTGAAGGTGAACCCTGAAATCAAGACAACCCAGTCAGAAGAAGAGCTCGAGTCATCGTTTACGCCGGGTTCATCATTCAGTTTCAGTGTTGTTCTGCAGCTTGAGAAGCCTGAATCTGATGAGACCTCAGAGAACTCTGAATCTGACGAGGCTTCTGAGCCCTCTTCTTGATAGTAGTAGTTCAGAGAAGTGCTGCACATTTGTATCATTCCTTGCTATTCTCGCTAGAGAATGTTCTTCAGAAGAGCAAGCAAACAATTTCAGATGAGACATTGCAGTTTGTATGCAGGTTGCAAGTGACACATCCATGAGATTTGTGTACTTTGTGCTGAGTGCTGACGACCACTGAACAAAAACAGGCATAATCCACATAAGTTTCAGAACTTGAAGCAAAGATTTGGGAAACTATGCTGTTGCAAGAGGAAGCCTGACCCTACATCCATAACACTGCAGCTCATGCATGTCACCATAATGAAATCTTATCCACTTTGTCTGGAGTATTATCCATTGACACCTTGGCTTTCCAACTACCAATCAATCATACAATTCATATGGGGTCCTCACTTCCCAAGGTTCACACTCCCAATTCCAGTATTCCACCACCAGTGTGACCTACCACCTACAAATATTCCATTCAGAAAACACTATGTATCAGAAAAACAAAGCCTTAAAATTTTACATTTTGATCCCATTCTCTAGACTACTTCCTCCGTCCCATAAAACTTGTCTAGGTTGTTTAGTATGTACTAAGGTTAAGAGAAAAAGACCATAATACCCCTTAATAAATAATGTATAGTTGGATGTAGGATGATGGTTAGGGATAGAATGGGGAGAAATTTAAATTGAAAGTGGTTGACGTGACAAGTAGTACACTAAAGTGACAACTATTTCCGGACAACTTTTAAATGCTAAAAAGACAAGTATTGTGGGACGGAGAAAGTAGAAGATTTTATCTCCTTTTTTTTTACATAATATAAAAGCATCATCAGCCCCTATATTAACTAGGGACACACATAATCATATTTATGGACGCTGGAATTTGAACTGGTGGATGGAATCGTACATCCACGACTTCATCGCACATCAATGGTGCGTCCCCAGAATCTCCTGACATGAAAGTGTGTTCCAGCTTCCCGAAGCTATCATTGCAGTGCTGAAATGTGAACTTCAAATCATGTACTCCCTCCGTCCTAAAATATAACATATTTTAGCTCTCAGGATGTGTCCTAAAATATAACTACTTCTTCATCAACATTCTCTTCCCAACCAATCACAACTCTCTATCATTTACTTTTCCCACCTACCTTCACTACTAATCCAATCACAACCCTCAACCATTCACTTCTAACTACTTTTTTAATAATTATGTCCAACTCTAAAACTTTTTATATTATGGATTCTGGACGGAGGGAGTAGAAAGCAAATTAGTTTGGGCATGATAGTAGCATATCATTACACCTGAAACGAACGATTTCACTCAGAGACTCGATTAAACTAAGGATTTGGGGATGATTTTGACCACCACTTTATTCACTATTTTAGTGACACCATCAGTACTAACTTCTTTGAGAAGTTCTTCAATACTGAATCAACAACAGAGTCAAAGATTTTTATTTATGTGTTCACCTAATCCTTCATAAGATAAACCAAGCATGTATACCCCTTTCCATTTTAGTTTAAGCAATGTTCAGAGTTATACCAACCAGGTGTTAGCAATCAATAAAGCACTCTTGGAACAATTTGGTTGCATAATTTTCTGCTTATTCTGAAGTGATTCTGACAAACTAGATTCTCACTCTCCTAATATATGCTCCCTACTGTTTACTTTATCATGTTTCTTGCTAGCATAGAGAAGATTCCAGATGAATAATTGGATAATTCGGAACTTGCAGAAATTAAAAAAAAAGCAACTAGATAACTTGACAGATAAATTAGCCGAAAGTCGGATTAGGTGCCATCTATTATCTATCATCATGGGTCTCATACGATTGAATACACAAGTGGCTACATCATTGTGAGCCGAAATATCTGCACAAAATGTGACATGCAAGCTGGCTTAAATTAAATGATAATAATGTTTAGTTGCAGAGGGTGACCAGTCGCACTCCAAAAGGTACTGAAATCTCTCGTTGAAATCGAACGCTTTCGGTAGTTTAACCACTCTAATAAATAAAACATGACAATTTTTAGCTATTGTAGGTTTTCTAGAGGCAATTATTTACTTATCTAAAATAGTTAATTATGCCTCCAAGGGTGATTAATGCCACATTTAGTACGATTGGACTACATTTTGGACAACAAAAAGGCAGTAAACAACAGGTGCACTTTATTCGTTGTTTGTACTATAGGCTCAACTCAAAAATGCCATAAGCAGTTAGCACAATATTGATGGTTAACAACAAGTACACAATTTATTGTTTTAGGGATCTTGCTACCGTGTTTCACAAGCATTTGAACTGGGCATATAATTACAAATTAATCCAACCATTTCAGCTAATCCTTGTGTTTATTATAACAAACCTTTTGCTTTGTGTAATTAATTTAACAGATTTTGGGAGTATTATTCACAAAGCAACATTGAACCCCACCCAGCCTACCACCTAACCACAACGATCCAACCATAAAAACAGCACGGAAAGTAAGCAGCAGAACAGAAAAGGTGGAACAAACAGTACAACCTTACATCAGCAAAAACAGAACTAATGCACTTTAATTAAACCCACCTAAAATTTCATAATCCACACAAATATTCAGTCACCTGGTAAAAGTATAGCATTGATAGACAGTAGGAGAAGATCAATTTTTTAAATAAAAAGCTTAAAACTATGATGCAAAAAAATATACTTACATCCGTTATAAAATATAAGTATTTATATGTGTTTTTAAAAATGTATCTAGACATCCCTCCGTCCATATACATTTATAAAACCACGATATTTCTACGCGTTATAAAAGCAAAACATATCTACGCATCTTTCTATCATATACATTTAAAAGATCACATAGAAATGCTTATATTTTGAGACGACGATAATATTATAGGAGAGAAAGTAATTAGAAAGTGGCATGTTGTGTCAATGTCATCATCCACAGTCCCACTAGCTGAAGTGGAAGTTACCCATTGTCCACTAAACCCCACAAACCCAATCACTCACTCATCATTGGAGGCCCATAAATAAGCAAGCTGCAAGCAAGCATGAGTAAAAACTGCAGCTTGCATGCCTCTCAAAAAGAAAAAGAAAATAAACACACACACACAAGTGCAGCTACAGGAGATGACACTCCAAAAATTCTTTCTTTAGACAAGGAGGGAGGAGAAGATACAAAATTCCATCAAAAAAGCAGAATAAAAAACAAGAGGGGAGGAGGGTGCAGCTGTGCATTCCTCTCCTCTCCCTCCACTAGTCTTGTTCTTGGAGTAGGTGTCCTGGAAGCTAAAAAAGGCCCCGCCTTTTGGCTCGTTCTTGAGACCTGCTCCGAGGGAGAGAGAGAGAGAGATGGCGCGCACCGAGAAGGTTGCCGGCGATGGCTGCTCCGGTGGTGGTGGTGGTGGTGGTGAAGGTCAGGTGGAGGTGGAAGTCGGGGTGGGGATGGGGATGGACGGGAAGGGGATGATAGAGTGCCGGATATGCCAGGAGGAAGGGGATGAGGGCGCCATGGATTCCCCCTGCGCCTGCACTGGCACGCTCAAGGTGACCTCCCCCTCTCTCTCTATCTCTCTACCTCATCTCCTACTCCTGGGGATGATTCTTGTTTCTTCTCTTGGGTGTTCTGGAAAAAACTGCGAGGACTGAGGAACACAGGTGAGCGTTTGGTGAAAATCGGAGTGGAAATCCGATGTTATTTTTGGTTGTTGTTGTGTTCTTCAGAGAGATGAGCAAATGCCAATATTTTCTTTCTCTGTTCTACCCGTTTCTCATGTTGTTTCCTTTTACAATCATGTTGCTGCAATTTCTGCTTTTTGCTCTTCTCTTTTCCCCTTTCTTTTTAGCGTTATCTGTTAGGTACATGAGCACATCTTGTTTTTTTTTTCCTTCTTTGGTTCTTGATGGAATTTGTGTGAGAGGACTCTTGCCACTGGCCGTGTTCATCGTGTGGCCAACAAATCATCTCTATTAGGCTCTATCTTGGAAGTTAGAGTGAACAACGAAAGTTCTATTGAGTGACTTTAAATATTCAGTTTCAGAAGAAGAAAAAAAAGTGACTTCAAGTGACCTTTTTTCAATTCTGAACTCAGTTGAAGAATCAACGAGTTGAATTTGTTCTGTTCCTTTGGTCTCCCTCTTGTGAATTGGCTGAAAGTCTGAAACTATCAAACCAGCGCCCTCAGGGTCGATTGAGTTCTCTAAAATATGTTTTTGGTGATGTATTGTTCACGCTGTTCTTTCGCAGAGATGAACAGTCATATGATTTTTTTTCCCCTGTTGTAAATGAACAGTCCATGTTTATCCAATTATCCCTTCCTGATTCAGTCGTCAAATCAATGTTTTCTCACGCTGTTTTACACCTGCTGAGGAGAATGCTAATGGTATGTTGGTCAACTGCTGTTGGTTGGATGCAGTTCGCCCACAGGAAATGCATACAAAGATGGTGTGACAAGAAGGGGAACATCACATGTGAAATCTGCAACCAGGTGGGCGTTTGTTTTATTCTGTTACAACCTGCAAGACTATCGCACAGTAATTACATTTCCATTTCAAGATGAACATGCTCCTTTTCTTTTTCATTTTTCTGCGAAATGTTCCTTCGGTGCTTGATGTAAATATTTGTAGTTTGTGAATGAGCAAATACATTTTCAGGCCAAATGCATTGCAGAATGAACAATGTGGAGGAAAAAGAGAGTGAATATTGTCAATGGAGCCTTTCAGATTTAATTTATTTCTTTAATGCTTACAGGTTTACTCTCCAAATTATGTCCTCCCTCCAACCAAGTGTTGTTCAGCTGAAATGGACATGGATCTTAGGTACTACTCATACGATTCTTTATGCTTTGACAAAATTGTGAAAAATCAGCTATATTATGTGGTGTTTTCTCCCAACTTTTCCATAGCAATACGGTTGCTGATTCTCCAGTTTCTGGATATCCTGTAACAATGACTCTGTTTATAACCAGGCAAAGCTGGGTTGGACGAATTGATCCCCATGATTCGCATTTTCTTGCCATTGCCATTGCAGAGCAGCAGCTGCTGCAAGCTGAATTTGATGATTGTGTGTCCTCAAATTCAAGTGGTGCCACATGCTGCCGAACTGTTGTTTTAATTGTACGTTTGAGAATCTTTTCTATATTAAACCGATTCTTATATTGTTATAGTGCTGAAGGGGATGTACAGTACACTAACAATGTTTTTTTTTAACTTTTGAATGCAGTTGATGTTACTTTTGCTTGTGCGCCATGTAGTTGTGTTTGTGAGAGATGTTAGCATGCTGCAGGATGCAACAGTGTTGTTTAGCGTAAGTTCAACAGATCTTACTTCTCATTTATGCTTTACTTGCTCTTATGAAATGGGATGATCCACTCTCTGTTTGGGCCTTTGGGGTGTCCCAATGCTCAAAATAATTAATTGCTGAAAAAGCCATGTTCATCATTGGTTGCCAAAGGCACACCAAAAACTTGAAATGGATTTTCTCCGTTCAGAATTTAGAAATACAGAGCAAAACCCTGGTTCACATTATTTTTCAAATTTGTTCAGGAATCTCTCTCTCTCTCTCTAAACTTGAGTTAATGAAGCTCAATTTGACCTAACTGTTTTTCCAGCATTGTCTTTTTATCTCTTTGTTTGTTTTGTTCAGTCTGTTTAGGATGTGAAGAACTGAAATATGTATTTTCTTTCATCTCGCACTAAATCTTTCCTTCCTTTTCAGGCAACTCTTCAGTTCGCAGGATTCTTTCTTCCATGTTATGTTATAGCCCGTTCTTGTTATGCCTTTCAACACCGGAGGCGAAGACAGGTATACTTCCTTTCCTACCAATGCAGATACAAGCAAGCTTGTCACCTTGGCTAAGATATAGTGAGCAACTCAAATTCAGATGACAATTTTAATATATCATCATTTTGATTCTGTGCTTATATTTCTTATGAATAGTGGGGGTGAGAAGATTTCCTAGTCTGAAATTTTGTACCACATTACTTTGAATGGTATGCAACAATTTATATTTCTATAAGAAATAATCTACTTCCCCCGTTTCACAATGTAAGACTTTCTAGCATTGCCTATATTCATTTAGATGTTAATGAATCTAGACATATGTATTTGTTTAGATTCATTAACATCTATATGTATGTGAAGAATGCTAGAAAGTCTTACATTGTGAAACGGAGGGAGTAGTAGACAGTGGCAAGAACAAGTGATCTAGAACAGTAACATTGTATATAATGGACAACATAGTTAAGCTGTTATATATTTCTATATATTGACATTTGGCATAATGCTGCATTTAGCTGTTTGGTTTGGTACCCATGAGAGCCAAACTTTGCCTTACCAGCAGATTTGGCTACCATTCTTCGCCTTCTATGCCAAAGCTTTCGTATGGCAGTGTTTTCCTTCGCCTCTCTAGTTCACTTTTCAAGTCAAATTTGGCCACATATTGAGCAACCAGATTAGCTAGCCACCTTGACTTGGTAAAGGCCATTTGGACACTGCTGAAATCTGTAATACTGCTCAGTCTAGCCACTTGGGTTTTCTCCACAACATTGTCACTACTATTCTCTCGAATATGCAACAGAGTTGCGTATAATTGCATTAATTTGAGAGAGGGTGTCCAAAACATGCCAAAACAGCAAGTACAAACAGCACACTACTATTCTTCAGTCATCTTTCTGCTGTTTGCATGTGCACAAGTGAAATTTATTTATCCAGAATGAAAATGACTTAACTTGTCAGGATGGTTTTCTCTGCAGGTTTAGGGGCCACCTGAACCTGGCTGGAAGCATACTCAAAACAACTCAACACCATCACAGAGAGACGAGACGAAAAGCTTGTGAAGAAGTAACTCGAAACTCCCTTTGCTTGGAGCCTCTGCGAAAGATTTGGCTTAATTTCTCCCCCAACAAGATGTAGTTGCCGATTTAGACCATGGGCCCTCGTGAAGCTCAACTGTACATAGGAGAGCGACCCACCCCCTTCGGCAAAACATTTATGTTATCGAAATTGAATTTTAGAGAAAAGAACAAGTGGATTTTACAAAAAATTCAGTGTCTTTCCAGCTGTTAATTTTTTGTGAAGAGAAGTGGTCGATATCGAAATATCGAGCATGATAAATTCAAATTGATAATGCATGACTCCAGTCATTATTGAGGTATAAAAATATAGCCTCATGGAGGCATATGTAAGAATCCTGAATTACACTGATTATGTTTTGGTGACTCTACTGAGTACCAATGCACGCCATACAACAGCCTCTCTTGTGGAAAAAGTCGGTCTTCTACATATGCTATTCAGATTTCAGAATTAGGAACTGATCAGCACGGACAGCGAGTTTTTGCTAGCAGAAAACTAAATACCATTGGGAATGCCTTCTGCATGCGCTCGGGACATTTGCTCAGCTGTCCGACTTCACTGGCTTCACCTTCTCTTTAAGAAATTGCCGAATGTGCTCCCTTTTCCAGTTGTCGATCCTACAAGTTCAGTTGGTTTTTAGTTTTACGACCATAAACTGAACGGAAACACTGGTTTTACCGAAGTGATCATGATCAGTACAAAGGAAAGAGAAGTCAAATTAGAAGAGTGAAACCTTTCACCAATGAGTACTTGTGTGTGCTGGAAAATTAAAGCCATTTTTTAGTACTGACCTAATGCTCAATGTGCTACTGCCTACTGCAACGTCAACATAGCACTCTCCTACCAGTGCAGCAGCCTGTTTTATGCCTATGTAACTACCTTCAAAGTTTCAAATCCCAAACAAGCAGTATGCACGCACAAATAAATCTAGATAAGCCTTTGCCTATTGCATCATCAGTGAGGTTATAGTGTAAACTATGCACCAATAGGGAAAAGGACAGTCAGCCAGTAATTAATTCAGATAGGAATCTGCATCGTTCTCTTAGATAACAAGAAATTTATTTCTGTCAGCTCTCCAATTTACCTTATAGTCTCCTTCTGGTCGCCCTTGTCATCAAGCATAATGAGCTTTGGTGGAGAGCCATAGACATAACGAGATTCCACATAAAGGAAGTCATCTTTATCCTCTTCGAGGAAGCCCACGACTTCTGGATAAAACACAAGCTTTCTCATACACACCTCAATAATTGCACCAGAGAATGTGAGCTGCAATAGAAAATAGAGGCAGATATTATACTTATATCCAACGGAAGCAAGCTGCTATGCAGTAAAACTGAAGCTCAGCACTTAAGCCTGGAAACATCGGCCTATAAGTTAGATGTTGGATATATAACATCCTAAATGACTTGTAATAACAATATTACATGGATGAACATGCTATTTGGTACCTCTAATGTACAAGGTCAATAATACAAATACTATTTACTTAAATCAAATGTGTCCGAAATTAGAAGAAAGTGCCTCCTAAATGGCTAAACCCATAAAGGAAAAAAAGGTTTTCATTGCATATTATGAGAAGCAAAATCAGTTCATCACCCTTAAAACATTTATCGGAGATTCATGGCTCATACCTTGCTGATAGAATCATCTGAATCCTCTGTACAACATTTACGACAGTCTTCCACCAGCTCTGCAACAACAAGCAAAATAAGCTGATCAAAACAGCTTGTAGGCATAACTAGTTGAATCCACATGAGGTTGCTTTACCGGCAGATGAAGACTGAATCCTAAGTCCTAATAGAGCTGGTTAAATACGTGATCCTAGCAGATCAAGAAAATGGACAGAGGATTTCATACCAGAGAAGCAACTACCAGATCTGATAAAGCATAATAATCCAAATTCCAAACTGAATTCTAGTCTGGTTCAGCTAGCATCAGAATGCTACTCAACGGACTAATCAAAACAACAAAAGACAAGCAGTAAAAAAAAATAGGTAACTTCCCTAATTAACACCACCCTGATATACAGCTGCAGACCAAAGGACAATTCAAAAAAATCCCACTCCAATCAGCACGAGGTGAGCTCTTCAACCCACAATATCCCAATAACAAAACCACACAATTTTTTGGGAGCTTGTTCTGAGACTCGATGACTGATGACAGAGCGCATAACCTCACCCCCTCCCAGGCTCCCAGCCAGATCATGAGGAACTCATCATCCGAGAAGCACAAATCGACCAATAATTTTGTATTCTAAAAATCTATTTTTCCACTCTAATTAAGACTTATATTAGCGAGAGAAATATATTGAACATTTCGATCCAGATCGCCAATAACAGATTTACAGAATCAAAACAAACCATCCAAGGTATAAAAGAAAATCGCATCCGAATGGTTGCCCCCCAAGCCTTCCCGGTTCAGATCGCAAATACTATCAGCAGCTACATGCGAGGGTATCCACACTTCCACAGGTCTCGTACCTTGGTCCTTGACGAATTCGGCGAGGGCGTTGCAGTCGGAGCAGAGGGCGAGGCCGGTGAACCCCAGCTCCTCGCACTCCCTCGCCCCGAGCCGCTCCGCGCCGAGGCAGAGCACGGAGCAGCTCGTGAGCACCAGGGCGACGGCCGCCGCCAAGTAAATAGATCGACCCATCCTTCCTACCTTCCTCCTCCGCCGCGCGAGCAGCGTGAGGTTTCGAGATCTCGCGAGCACCACGGCGGCGGCGGCGACGGCGACGACGACCAGCGGCGGTGACCTTCTCGGCTTCGCCCCCCGCTACGGCGCTACCTTTCCTATTTTGCAAAAAAGCCCCTCCGCAACAGAAATATTACCAAGACTTCGTCAACAAAAGTGGGCCGCGTGCTGGGACCCAAGAGGATCACTGGGCCGTACGAGAAATATACTCAGAGCCCAGCCCACGTGAAGCGGCCCAAATATGCATCGTATTCGGTGTTTTTTATTTTTGCCAATATGTTTTTTTAAAGAGAAGTGTATTTTTTTTACCCGTGCATCCAACAGAATATATGCAATGCAGCATTTTTTTAATTAGGAACTTAGCATATCAAATAGGGAACTTAACCCTCAAATAACCCAATCTAAAATCATTTCTATGGAGATTTAAACTCGGAACCTTGGAGTGTTACTTAGGTCACTACAACCACTTAGCTACGTGACATTTCACAATATGTTTATTTAAAATTTTGGGTATGCCGGTCTTCGGAGTCAGATTTTTTTGCTCTTTTTTGGATAGCAATTTTGTCTCATATTTGGAGACATATCATGTTACAACTTACAACCCACATGAGGCTCTCTTCTACCAACAATTTTAAAACTGGCATGTGAACTATTTTCTAGAAAAATTCTCAGAGAAAACTGGTAGAAACAAGCCAACAAGTGCCTGAAAACTGCTGCCGAGACATGCGGATTCAGAATTCAGACCCCCTGAATCTGCAACTCTTCGCCGGTTCTATGAAATCAGTAGAACATGGTCGGTGGTTTCCCATGAGTGGTGGTCACCCACCCAGGTATTAGATCTGCGCATCATGCCATGTCGGCTTACCAATAGATTAATACTTAGCTTTGTGTATCTGATTGTGCTCTGAATGATGAGAGGTCAGTCAAGAACAGCACAGAATGAGCTCGCAGCTTGTTTGGTGTTTCCTCCCTCTCTTTTTACATTTCTTCTTTTTGTTTCTGAAACCCCTTGCAAGTGAAGTCAGAACTGGCGTCTGAACTGAAATTCTGAATACCGCAAAAGACACTTTACAGAACGAGATACGATTGGGTCGTGCTGCATAATACATGAGACTTTCTGAACTGTCATGTTGATGCTGCCAGTGATCGTGCCGTGAGGTCGAGCTGAAAACAACAGAACTTCCCTTGTGCTGAAATCACATAGAAATTGATCGGTGGAAAGTTAGTAGAAGCAAAGTCAGAGCACGCATTGGTCCCTAGAATATTACAAGACGAACTGTCCATAATTCAGAGGAAGATAAGAGCTCTGTGAGATACTAGCTAGACTCTTGTGCCTCAACCATGTGGAAATCGGCATTGGTTGATCCAAGTTCTCGCTGTCTCAGCACAGAAACGTACCAGATAAGAACACAACATGCATGATTCTTGCCTATCTTTCTCCTTTTCTTAGCTTCTGAAGATTGAACAGCATATGGCTGGCTGGCTGCCTGCATATGACCAGAATGCAAAAGCATCGGTGATTCTGTTCAACTCTGATTCTGGAAGTCCAAAACCTGTGCATTCATGCATGATCCAAACGGGATAAGTTCCTGCCGAACTCGTCCCATCTCGGCATATTTTCATACACCGGCGACGACACAAAGAAAGCCACGGTTGCAAGATACGAGTATTGATCATCAGTGATCAACTTATCCAGCTGCTTCTGAACTGTGTACGAATCGAACATTTTCTTGCTTCGACAGTTAGATATGTACGCGTGCTAATATGCTTTCCAAACTGTTGCCAGCGCCATCCTGATCAGATAGGAATGAGATCGTATATAAACTGGGCAAGAACAGTGCAAATCAAGTCAAGGTTACATATCCCTCTTTGCCAGGGCAAGAACGAGCTGCTGCATTTTTTGTGTCTAAATTATTCTTTCAGATAACTTATTATTCAGGCAATAATAAAGGGCAAGTTGCATTTCTCTGTAGTTCAGCCTGGTCAGCATCAAGCCATCAACATGATTATATGGTCACCGAAATTAAATTGAATTACGGATTTCGTCGAGATAATAATAGTGTCAATATCAAGGACAGTTTTCTTTCTCTTTCTCTCAGAATCTCATATTTAATGCAAGGTATCCGAATCATGGCTAATAAAACCCCGTCACTCCCATTGTATATACCGGCAGATTATCTCTCTTGATGCTCCAAAAGAAAAAAAGAGTACTTCCAAATCAAAGGACGAACAGACCAAGAACATCGCAACAAACATAGTACAAAAGAATCAAAGAAAAACATCAAATCGACCGCCGAATTCGATGTTAAAAATGGGCAACTGGTATAATAAACAACAGATGGGAATATCAAGATCATTCGTAGACAGTTCATTGGCGTCCGGATGGGCAAAAACAATGTGTACTTTTTCCGTGGGTGCGGGAGCCCGTGTGCGCGTAGCCTGACCCCTGGAATCTCCGGGGGACACTCTATGCCATGTGGGCCCTATGGACAGAAAGGTCGTGGGGCCCACGGAGATTGACGCGACGAGTCCTCGGTGGCGGCTTCGCGGGCGCCTGGGTCGCTGTCGGTGGGCCTCGTCGGGGTGAATGCTGGGGCCCACTCGTCCTCGTTGTCCTGTTGTGTGGGGCCCACTCGTCGATGACACGTCGGACCCAGCTTGGTGGGCCCGTCCTAGTAGAGCTGGACGGTAGTGGTTGCCTTTTGGCTTCAAACCGAGGTTGGTACCCGCGAATCCTCAGCCGTGGATGTTGAACCGCTGGGGATTGCCATCACACGTATCACATGGTGAGTTTGTGAATTCGTGATTGATCGTGTTTTACATGTGGCGTAATGGCAGCTATGCCAGTATATTAGGAGCATTCCTCTCAACTTTCTTTTTCTAATGTCAATGCTATAACTTGTTTAACACATAACAAAAAAGTTTTTCATCGATATAACTGGAAAAGGATCCGTAAAGCCCTACAAAACAAGATTGCTTATTAGCAGCAACAGATAATGTAAAGAAATAGCTAACTCGATACACATCAAAACACAAATTTGACCAGCGATCAAAATACATGAAACGTATCAAAGAGTAAACCCAACATAACAATGAACCAGGTTCGTCTAAACCTTGCCTAGCAAATTGTCAACTCGTATTAAATACGATGACTTCACTTTAGGACAAATATCATGGTATCATACAACCTGCCGTGACATACCGGCAATAGCATACCGACTAAATCCGTCATTTCCCACTCCAAAAGAAGAAGGTGACTTTAACACGATTGAACAAACGATGCAGCTAGCCACCCTCCCAACTGTTGACTCAAAACCAATGAATTCTTTTAAAGATAACTTATGTAACCAAAACCTTGAAGGGAAAATGATAACTTAACTCTTTAGATAAGGGGAAAAAATGATTTTACATAACTTGTGTAACCTAAACAAAATGACCTAACCTCTTATTATGTTTTTCCCCCAGAAAACCTGTTATTGTGTTTTCTAAAGATACTCCCTCCGAACAAAAATATATGATGTTTTAGACAGTGGAATTAACTTGCGCTCAACGATATTTGCTTATCGGAAACGTCAAGTAATACTGAAGAAAGAAATACTTAACAACCAAATACTTATATGAGAGTTATAGATTACATACATGACTCATATACACAACATGGAATCTACTTCCTAACTCACCAACATAAATGGAAATTCAGGGTGCCATTCCCATGCTAGGTTTGATATGATTCCAGCTACCTTACGGGACACCAGTCAACACCAACAACACCCATAAATTCTCAAGCTCCCCTGCAAAACCCCCTTGCAAAAGCCATCCGATCTCATCTCATCTCATCTCATCTCACCCTCGCCGCGCGCCGAGGAAGACGCATCTCCTCTCTCCCTCTATATAAACGCGCGCCTCGCCACCTCACCCGAAGAAATTCCCCACCATTCCATCTCTCTCTCTCTCGAATCTTGATCTCTCTCTTTCATCGCCTCTTGTGTTCGCGCGCGCGAGCAGGGTGGTTGTTGTTGGTGGGGGTGCAATGGCGGGGAGGAGCGAGCTGGTGGTGAGCTTCGGGGAGATGCTGATAGACTTCGTGCCGACGGTGGCGGGGGTGTCGCTGGCGGAGGCGCCGGCGCGGGGCCGCGTTCGTCGGCAAGCTGGGGGACGACGAGTTCGGGCGGATGCTCGCGGCCATCCTCCGCGACAACGGCGTCGACGACGGCGGGGTCGTGTTCGACGCCGGGGCGCGCACCGCGCTAGCCTTCGTCACCCTCCGCGCCGACGGGGAGCGCGAGTTCATGTTCTACCGCAACCCCAGCGCCGACATGCTCCTCACCCACGCCGAGCTCAACGTC
Source organism: Oryza longistaminata (assembly GCA_009805545.1). NCBI lineage: Eukaryota > Viridiplantae > Streptophyta > Magnoliopsida > Poales > Poaceae > Oryza > Oryza longistaminata. The sequence goes on from CM020178.1 coordinate 19,713,456, forward strand.
GAGCTCATCAAGAGGGTAAGCCCCCCGCTGATCTCCTTATCCCCCCTCCGTGTTCTTCTCATCTCCGCGATCTGCGGAGGAGGCAGTTCCGTTCCACCCGATCCCGTCGCGCGCGTGTTGAACCGACCTCTCGCCCGTTTCTTGATTCCGTTCTTTGGATCTGGACGCGTTCCCTGCTTGCATCGATGTCGTGCGCTTTAGGTTGCTCTTGTTTGTTTATTGCGCCTAAAGGTGTCCTTTTCCTTGCGTGTAATTAGGGTGCTTTGCTGTTGAATCTTCCGTGGGAATCCAAAGATTCTTGGGCAAAAGAGGCGCATTTCGTGCTGGTTTTGGTCGGATCTTGTTGTGCGTTCTAGTTGGCTACTTGTTCTTTTCCTGGATCTGGTCATGTGCCTTCTGTGATTCATCCAAACAAGCACAATATTTGGGGAAACAAATAGGTAATCCAAAGCAGAGCCGTTGTCGAACATCTCAAACATGCACTACTTCTTGGATCCATTGGCATGAGCTATAGCCCTGTAGAGATCTTTAGCCATGGCATCTATAGTGACTGCACGGGGAAGTTTGTTTCTTTGCGGTGCACAATAATTGAGCATATGCCAACTGATGTCAAGTAGTTCAGGATCCTACCATGATTGATACAACCTGTGGGAAACGTTTGCAACGTGTTGTGTGCGGCCCTGTGACTTAAGGTAGAACTACTCAACTACATATTGTTTGTTGGATATTATGTGCCTGGTTGAAAAGAGATTCCATTTCTGCCTCTCTATGTGGAATTTAGTAGTGGTACATAGCTACTGCATATCAAATATTGCTGGATGGTTCAATTTTTTCATGCCTTTCAGTAAATATGGTTAAATTTGTGCCTTTATGTGTAGAGTCTATTGGAAATTGTGTGCAATTCTTATGGTAAGTTACATTGTATACCAGGCTGCCGTCTTCCATTATGGATCAATAAGCTTGATAGCTGAGCCCTGCCGGTCAGCACATTTGCGTGCCATGGAGATTGCGAAAGAAGCTGGCGCGCTGCTATCTTATGACCCGAATCTCAGGGAGGCATTGTGGCCCTCCCGTGAGGAGGCTCGCACCAAGATCTTGAGCATCTGGGACCAGGCAGACATTGTCAAGGTCAGCGAGGTCGAGCTTGAGTTCTTGACCGGCATTGACTCAGTAGAGGACGATGTTGTCATGAAGCTATGGCGCCCTACCATGAAGCTCCTCCTTGTGACTCTTGGAGATCAAGGATGCAAGTACTATGCCAGGGTAAGCTGTATTCGGAGTAATAAAGTTGCTAAACTGCTGATTGCTTTTTCTTTTCGTTCAAAGCAGAACCCATTGAGTTCTTGGCTTCTATAAATTTGCATTTACTGTTAAACTCGCATAGTCACCACCCAATCCTTTTAAGGCTTATGCTTTAGTACTGACCTGAAGTTACTATGATTATAGGATTTCCGCGGAGCTGTCCCATCCTACAAAGTACAGCAAGTTGATACAACAGGTGCAGGTGATGCGTTTGTTGGTGCTCTGCTGCGAAGAATTGTCCAGGATCCATCATCGTTGCAAGTAAGTTACCGTCAAGCACTTTTGTTGGTATTGTTATACTACAGAAATAGGTGGTTATAGTTAAACTAATTTGATGTTTGCTGGCTGTGCAGGATCAGAAGAAGCTTGAGGAAGCGATTAAATTTGCCAATGCGTGCGGAGCAATCACCGCCACAAAGAAAGGGGCAATCCCATCACTGCCCACCGAAGTTGAGGTCTTGAAGTTGATGGAGAGTGCTTAGATCGATCAGTAGCATTATGGTCACTAGCTTCAGCTTCCGCAAATTGTACTGTATGCTGATCTGGATCAGGAGCAGGGGGGTACTCCAAGATGCCTGCCTTTTTGTTGCCAACTTCCCTTCCTGACAGGGTTTTTTGATTTGGAACTCTAATTTGAATAAGCAGAGCCGTTCAATGTCAGTTTCTACTATATGATTAAATAATCGGTCCTTAATTGTAGTGCATCATTCTTTTTTCTTTAACTGAATCCTTGTTCCATGCTGTATGAACTCCTTTGAGTTCCATTTGTATATGGTGCTCTTGCCATTATAAGAGTAGTGTTTGGTCCAAAATTTTGTCAGATAAACAGAATTATAGTTACTTCTTATGTGATCATACACAGTGTTGTGATGCAGTGATGCTCCTGGTAAGAGATATTCAATGTTCACTCATAGCTATTTCAATTGTCTTGGTAGCTGAGATATGAAATTCACTGGTACCGTATATCAGATATTTCTGAAATACTGGATGGCTGTCAGACTATCAGTATATACATGTGAGGCTTCATTATTAGCTTCTATATATGAAGCAAAAACTGCCCTGGTGTTTGGTGTGGTATGAGGTGGATGCAACTTCACATGTGTTCGGCTGGAAGCCTGAAGGTCTGATCTTGTTCGCTAGTGCCTTACCTTGTTGAGTTGTTGTGGGTATCAGGAATCACATGTTGATGAGGATATAGAATGATTTGCAATTGTGTTTCATATGATTGATATTGGGAGAGACATAATTCTTTCCCATGTTTTAGCTGCCGTATCATACATAATTGCTGTTTTGATGACTGAAAACCCATGTACTGTTTACGAACTAGGCTAGCTTTCAGGTCAAGATTTCAACTAATAATTCAGTTCCTACAGTCATTTGGCTTGCTCTTTCTCCCTGCTTTCTTTATTTGTCAAAGTGTATACAAAACCACAGTAAATAATACTTCTGGTTGCTCTTGTACCTAGGAAGCAAAATAGAAATGCAGATCAGCAATTAGCTAAAATATAGTATCATGTTAACGTTAAAATCAAACTTGACATTCTCCAGCTCCTTGATTCGCTCATAGATCACTTCAGACAGCTACCGCTCCGTTGGTTATTCAGTCCCTTCATTCGCTCATAGATCACCTCGGACAGCTACCGCACCGTTGGTTTAATCACAAGACAACCAAAGCAGAAAGCAGTTCGCATAAAAAAACCAACCGGAACTGTCGCTGTCACATGAATGAGATTAATAACAGCAAACAATCAATCAAAACAGTAATGAGAAGAGAAAGGAAAGTTGTAAAGAAGGTTTTGTTCTTCTTGCTCTCTCTCACTGTGCGGTCGGACACCACTGTTGCCGTCGCCGGTGGCCCCCAATGATCGATTCGCATCCACCGGGGCCGTGCAAATAGCTTTCAGCGATCGATTCGCTATGCGAAATCGCAACACACACGGGTCCATACTCCATACGAGACCATGACGACCATGCCGCTGTCGCGTACATACGCCGAAGGCCAAACCATTGCAGCAGCATGAGCGCATCTGGTTCTCTCTCTCGCTCCCGTTCCCGTCGTTTTTGGGACCGAACCGAGACGAGCGAGCGCTTGGGCCTATTTGCTGTTTCAGTTCGTCCGGATGGGCCATGCTGGCTGTTGTCCTCCGGCGTGGGCAGGCGCTGACACGAGTCGCGTGCTCGTGGCACGTTGTTTCGGGGTGTGGCTCGCGACTCGGTAAGCATGATGTGCTTTAAAACGTTGCTATCCACGGCTAGGATGCTGCATAGCGCAGAATGTAAGCTGCCTTTGTACAAGGCCGCTATACTGGCACAGGCACACAGCAGTATGCAGAAATTAAAGCGACTCAAATAGACTTGAATAAATGCATTCTCCTCGTTTTTGTCTGGTTTCCACTCCTTTGGTGTGGTGTGTTCTTTTTAATCTGAACTACACTCTTTTTAGAAGTGTAACTTTGTAATAATTGGTTGTAGCTCGTTTTACAGCAAAGGTCGGAATGTTATATTCTATTATTAAAAAAGAAATTAAAGCGACGACCGATCATTGTCAGCCAGCCAAGAATGCACGGAGAGAACATTGGCATCTTCACGATTTCACCTCACAGACGACAGACGAAATACGCTAGTGCTGTTTTTTCGAAAGCGTTGTGGGATTTGTCTTGAAAGTAGTACGCGTGTGTGATTTCCCGTGCCATAGCTCAGGGAAATAAAAAAAAAAGCAGTATTCTCGAGGTGCCTAGCCGTCAATACGACTCGACGCACGGCGATAGGCCATGAAGTTCACCGTGGTGTTTGGGCTCCGTAGAGTTGTGGCTTCGCTTTCGTCCGCTGTACTACGTTGTTAGGTTTCCACCGGGAGTACGAACGGTGCAGTGCATGGGCGTATGGATGGATGGATCATGGATGCAAACCTGGCACAACTCGTACAGGCATACGGCGCTGATCGCTTCGAAACATCGATGGTCCGGCCCGATTCTTACCTTGTTGAGTTGTTGTGGGTATCAGGAATCACATGTTGATGAGGATATAGAATGATTTGCAATTGTGTTTCATATGATTGATATTGGGAGAGACATAATTCTTTCCCATGTTTTAGCTGCCGTATCATACATAATTGCTGTTTTGATGACTGAAAACCCATGTACTGTTTACGAACTAGGCTAGCTTTCAGGTGAAGATTTCAACTAATAATTCAGTTCCTACATGGGCCGTACCAGGATGCGTCGCGCGTGTAGGTCCCCTTGTGTTTCTCAAAGATGCACACGTGAATGCTCATCTCCGGAATGCTCACACGGCTAGTCATTTCTGGAGATACTCGAGAGGAAAACAAAGCAACCATGTATTTGTGACTCCTCTCCGATATTTTCTCGTTTGCCATCCACCTTAGGATACCGCAAAAAACTAAAAGGGATCCTATTTTCTCAGCGTGCACATGAACTCGTGTGCAGAATGATCACACGGCTAGTCATTTCTCGAGGCAGGAAAGCAACGAGACCATGATCATGCGAACTATAATACACATTTCTCAGATGGAATTACAGAAAATAGAAAAGAGTACACCACCACAGTTATTTTGTTCTTCATAAGGATATATGTAAGTGGAGGCCAAGCAGAAGATTAAAAAAAGGAGCAAATTTATTCCTGAAAATAAGTACATACATAGCAGTATGACATTTTCTTTCTTTTCTTGTTCTAACTGTTATTAGTTCTGAAGAATAACCGTGCGGTCTAACAATTATGTGCAGCAAGATGTTAACAGCATCTTTACGCAAGTTAAATGATCTAACAAATCTGTTGTCCTACAGTTACCACCAGATTCACAGGGATGCCTGCGTAACGCCAAATATTTCCGGTGTCCTTGAAACTTGACAGCAATACAACAATGCTACAAGAAAAGGCTCTGGAACAGCTAAAGTGACGAGGTTTTGTAGATAGCAAACGCTATGAGCCCTGGAATGAAGAAGAAATGTACTGGCGAGTGGATTACAGGGTTCATCGCATAAGCCTTCACAAGAGCCCTGCAGTGCTGCACAATGCAAAAGATGTCAGAACTATTTTCAAACTAGAGATACATGGCAAATACAGAAATTAGCATGGATTAACAGTGTATACCTTCCAATGTTTCCACAGAACTGCCAGGCAAAGAAGAAAAAGAAATTTCCGTGTCCAACGACTGTTCCAAAAATTGTCATGTTCCTTCTGTCTCCTGCTCTTTTGGTAGTGATCATCTTTCTTCTTTCCTGATTGAGAAAGATACTGTTCTCGATACGCTGTTCTCTCAGCAGCCATGGCAGCTAAAATCACAATAGTGGGTAATACCACAAAACAAAGGTGAGGGAGAACAATGACCATGACATCTGGAGTGCCAGCATGGAAAACTTCATTGGCACTATTGGATTTTCCAAGAATCCAGCCTCTAAATGTCATGGATGCGAGGTTACTATCCTCAGTTATAGGGTGACCAAACAACCAAGGGAAGACTAACAAATATATCATATACACCAAGAGCAAAGACCACACAATAGTCACTCTGGAAAACTCAACAAAGAGCCAGATGAAACCACCAATTAGATACTTCAACAATACCCTTTGACTACCATTTGGACGCAGATATTTGTATGTGAATTGATCTTTAAACAACAAAACTGAAGCTCGTGGTACAAGAAGCAATGTGAAAATCAGAGCAAGAACACACCACAGTGCAGGATGATACACCAAAGCCCATTGAATACCCATCACAAAAAACTCCTTCCATGTCCAGCTAACTTTTGAAGCAAAGCCATTAACAGAGAATGGCCTCAACTGGCTGACACTAGCGTCACCTGTTATATCCATTACTTCAATTTGGAGCCAATATCTGTTCGGAGAGGGATCTGCAAATGCTCTCCAGTTCCATGGAACTAAATACATATCTCCTCTAGTTTCGTTGGCGTTTACCCTTTTCATTTCAAAGTCAAACACTACATCAAGATGTCCTGATCTTGAGTCATATATCTTTACTGAAACAGATACTATCTCATGTCGAGAGAATACAAGAGCCCTCACCGTGTCAAAAGTTGAAGCCCCCATGACCTGACATTTGAAGTCACGAGAAGCAGTGGCCCTCTGCATGAATCTCGAGTCAAGAGGAAATGTCGGTAGTATGATTATACTCTTTGAGCCTAACCTAAAATCTATGTCAGTGTAGGAGACATAACCATCATCAATTGCTAATATCCGCATACTTCTACCTTTTCTCCAATCACCCATCTCCCACTCCCAGAACTCCTCTTCCGCATGCACAGCCTCTTTAGAACAATTCTCCTTATCGCTGTGGATTTCATATCCTTGGTGCATGTTAAATTGGTAGTAATATTCTGATAATGGTGATTCCTCAGTTGATCGATGATAGTAGCGCTTTAAATTCTTCCCAAACCTTGTATGAAGATGGCCACACAAGTATGCTGCTAATGAGTGCTTAAGAAACACATCCTTGATACTTTTTCCTGACTCTGTTAATGTTGAGAAAGACATTGGAAAATGCCCAAATGCGACTTTTGTCACCTGAGCCTTGTTGAAGTCAGTGTCCCACTGAGAAAGTGACTGATCCAATTCTATAAGTTGCTTGTCAGTTGGATGCCCAAATAGATTAGTTGGTCCTCTAAGACCAATCTCCATTGTGCTATCAAATCCAACAAACAGATGCTTCCAGCCACTGTTCTGCAGATAATTTCATAAATCTAACCATATTAATATTACGTCGATGTTATTAATAAAATGATTGCAAACAGAATTTGGTACTAAAAGTTTAACTACAGGACCATGTATAAATAATATGAACGTGTTTTTCCTCAAAATGACAAGTTCAAGACATTCAATCATGCATAACTTGAAGCACTGACCTCCAAAGTGATGCTCTGGACACGGCCGTGTCGTCTTAGTATGGCATTGATACTATACTTCTGATAGAAATCATGGTCCCCACCAGGTGAAGGTACACCAAAGCTATCATGGTTTCCTCTCAGATCATAGAAAATGCTTCTTGGAAGCTTGCTACTTTCAATTACATCCTTTAACTTGCTTCTATATTCTATCCACTCCATCTCGTTTTGCTTCATAGTTAGCAGATCTTTGCTTTTTCCATCTGAACAAAAATTAATATATTCACATATGAGTTAAATCTTTATAAGTCATCTTGAATATCCTTTTTGTGCCATGGGCACCTCCCAAAATTAATTCAGCTTGTTCACATGTTATAGTGCTAGTTTTGCTACCAAGCTACAACTGACTGGCTACTATTGGTCGGAACAACTATGCAAGAAATGGAAGATCAGCTGTTTCTGCACTCACATGTCGTCCTTTGAAAGTAAATATAGTTCATGGTTAATATTACATAACTGTAAATTCCGAAAGCACACTTCAAATAATAATGCATTGAGAAAAGATAGTGAAATTGCCAACAGTGTGCGCCTAAAAAGCCTATGGTGTTAAAATGTGCATGTCAAAGTTTACATTTGTTCTATACTCTAGCTTGTTATAGCAGTGAAATTAATAAACATAATTAGCGGTCTTCTAGGTTACTGGTGGGCAGCTTGACAGTAATTGGCCACTTGCGACCAGATCTGCTGTTGTGACTGGTCCGTAATGCATTATACTTAAGTTGTGAAATAAACATTGAATTTTCCAGATTGCCATTTCAGCATAACCTATATGGCAAGTCCCACAAACTACTAATTACCGAATGAAAATTCAAGAGTTTCATCCCACACACCATTATCATTTCCTCGTCTCACCGCATGAAACCTACATATCCACAGAAATTTAGCTCAATTCGAGGTTCTACCACAGAACCACAGCTCGCATTATACAAGAAATAACTGTTTCACACCATCGAAAAAAAAAAAGTTTCTCAGAACCATGGCATCCTCCATTACAGTGCATCAAGGAATCATCCATACACCACATTTTCTAAAATTGAGAGTCTCCAAAATTTGTATTAGCACACAGAAATGATACCACTAAACATCACAAGCACCTACTCGACTAAAACCAGATTGGATCATCCCTAAAACCCGGGAAGGATCACAACATCAAACGAAGCGGCACAGAAAGGTAAGGGGCCGAGAGAGAGGAGCGCCCGTACCGGTGAGGTCTCCGGTGATGAGGACGAGCGCGGGGTTGACCATGGCGAGCGCCGGGCCGACGTATCGGCGGAAGTCGTAGGCGCGGTCCGGGTGGTGGACGCTGAAGTGGAGATCCGAGAGCTGGACCACCCATACCACCCCCTCCGGCGAGCCGGATACCTCCAGTACCGCCCGCTCGTCGCCAGCGGCGGACGCCGCCGCGGCGACGAGGGCCAAGAGGAGGGGGAGGAGGAGTAGATTCCGGTACACCTCCATGGCGGAGGCAGAGGAGGCGAGAGGAAACGCTCTCGTTCACGCGAAGGGAATACGCTTTCAGCCATGTCCTAATTATTCCACTCTTGTGATGAAGTGATTTCTCCAGAAAATCATTTTTCCGAATGAATTTACTGTGGCTAAAAATGCAGACCAGTTCTTGCGAGGCCAAATATTTCCATTTATGCTTATATTTATCAACTAAAATTTAAAATTTCAACTTTAAGTTTGAAGCTGAGTTTAGGTTTTTTCATCGAAATTTATTTTTCAGCGTTTGCTTTTAAATCACTAATAACTCGTATATAAACACTTAATTCATAAATTATTTTTTGTTTGTAAATATGAAGTTCGTAAAATAAAAAACATAGGCTTTCGTTACTCTGAAATCTGAATATACGGGATGGGCTGTCAAAAAAGAGACAAGGTTAGCTTTCGTTGGGCCTTCTAGACCAGGCCTTTCTATTACCTATTGGGCTGGACTGGATTACAGGAAATTAAAGGGTATATATGTATCGATTTTTTTCTTTTAGATCTCCCTCTCTCCCAGTCTCCCTTCCCTCTCCGGCCTTCGCCTCCTGATTCCTGAATTCCCCCCAAAAATTCGGAGAGCAATTTGTCTCCAAGAGTAATCCCCACCTTCTTCGATCGCCTTCTCCGCCGCAGCTTCCTGCCGCGGAGGCCAAGAAGCAGCTGCCGCCGCCGCATTCTGTGCTGCCGGTGCCAAGAATCTGCCGCTTCCTCCTCCTGCCGCGCCTGCGGGTGGCAACTGCGAGAAAGAAGCCGCAGCGAGGCGCCGACGCCGACGCCGACGCCGCCTTCCGAGCCGAGAATCTGCTGCTCGCCGCCTCCTGTTGCGGCTTCGGAAACCAAGAAGTCGCCGCCGAGGCGCCGACGCTGCCTTCCAGGTGCCAAGAACCAGGCGCCCTTCTCTCTTCGGCTGCAGGTGCCAAGAACCAGCCGAGCAAGAAGTCGCCGCCGAGGCGCCCGCGCCGCCTTCCCGGTGCCAAGAACCAGGCGCCCCCGCCGCCTCTTCGGCTGTAGGTGCCAAGAACCAGCCGCCCCCGCCTCATGCTGCTGCGGGCGATGGCGCCTTCATCATCCACCTCCGGCTGCGGATCAAATCAGGCGCTGAACCGCTCGCCACGGCTACCTCCTCCGGGTGGCATGATGCCTCCTCCCCCTCCTCCTCATTCTGCGGGAGACAAGCCATCATTGCCCGCTGCTGGAGCCAAGAAGCCGACATCGCTGACTTCTTCCGCGACGAACACGGGCGACTCCTCCTCGGCATCGGCTCTTTCGATGGCGCCCCCTTCACAGCGGCATGCCAATGATGATCTGGAAAACGGGATTCGAGTTCCATTACTCGAAGTCCCTAAGATCGAGGAGAGCCACTGCTGCCCCTGTTTTTGGTTGCCTATCAGCTGTTTGACGAATGTCCCGAAAGCAGTCAAAAACTGGCTAGTAGCAAGGATTGGAGACATGTTGGTGAGTCAATTCCTGCCCGCGCTTTTCTATGAGATATTTGGATGAATGCATGTCATAAATTATAGCTACCCGCGCTTTTCTATGAGATATTTGGATGAATGCATATCATAAATTATACAGCAATGGTAGATGCATATGTTTAAATGATGTGAAAATAATGATGTGATAGGATTGATGCTAACTCAATTATACTCCATTACTTTATGAAATGCAGCCAGAGTCTCTCATTCAAAAGAGGATCACATTATTTGGATTTATTCTATTCGGAATTGCCTCCCTCTGCCCCGGTACCTTATCAGTCATTACAAAGTTCAATGCGGCGTATCAAATTGCCGCATTGTTTTTTGTTGGCTTGATTTAGACCCTTCCCAGCATAGGGGTTCTATGCACACTTCATGGAAGAACTTGGTTTGAGCACATGCTATCTCGCCACACAGCAAGGCTTGGATTTCTTGGAATTACGTTGTGCTTGCTTGTTCAAATTGGGTGGAGTTTACCTGGAAGCTTTTTTGAAGATGGAAGCATAAACAACTGGTCCACATGGGGGTTAGTTTTCTTGATACTGCTAGCCATACTTGGTCATGGTTTTTCATGGATCATGGTAAGTCTGCAGTGAGCCGCTAATATTTTCCAAGCTGATTGTGTTGATCTTGTACTACTAGTAGTAATGAATAATGTGATATACCTTGATCATGAGTGCAGAGCTTGCTTGCTGAGGAGAGATAGTAAATCATCATGTTTGTTGCAGAGGAGTGTCACTAGTTAAGGTAGTACTACTACATTGTTTATACATCTGTCCCATTGTTCAGTTTCGTTTAAATTGACGGATAAACAGATTATATACTCTTTGCTTGTAGTAGGTGTGTTCTGGGGACATCTCAAGAGCACCGACTGCCACTTACTGTACAGCTGAGATGACAAGACCTGGGGTTGTAAAGCTGAATCGACAAGATTAGAGGATGTAGGAAGAGTACGAGTACTACTTGGGTGATGAAAGGAACAGTAGTAAAATACCCCTGTACTCGTACTTAATTTCACATGTCATTTCTCTATGTCTGAGTAGTATAAACAAAAGGGCGTTTTGGATTGATGCTAAAACGTGCTCCATCAATATTTCATACTTCTAATACTAGTGTATATGGTGGTTTTAGTTTGAAACCAAATTATTGATGTTGATTGGATACTTTCTACTTGATTCTACCCAAAGCTTGGTTCTAAATTGGCCTCAAATCAAATATAACTTTACCCTATAAAAGTTTGATAATACCAAAACTTATCTATGTTTTAGCATTATTGATATTTTGATAGGGTATTGAAGTAAACAAACCCAAATTTTACCTGTCATTTCTCTGTTTGTCTGATCAACAGAAACTAAACATGTCGTGTTTTCGGTTCAGTTTGCATCAGTTTCTTCTTGTGGGATCTTCCCAGTTTCTCCTTGTGGGATCCCAATTACTTCGGAATATGTGATATGATTTACTATTGCACTTTTAATTCCTGTCTGTTGGAATTTATATTTTGCTAGTGTACTTTCTTCTTCAACTTATCTTGCTATCACACTATACTGCGTTGGATGGAAAAGAGAGGAGCGATCTCAGGTTTGCCCGTGCTTGCAGAGACGTGGATGAGTCCCATTGTCTCTCACTTATGTAAATTGAAATTTTACAACTTAATTTTGAAGATGATTTTGTGGTTCTTTTTTTTTATCATAGTTTATTTTAAGTAATAGTTTTTGAATCGCTAAAAATATAAATATAAACATTTCACTTACAAATTACTTTTAATTTTAATAAGTCGTTAAAATGAGCATAAACATATGTAACGCATGCGAATCAATGAGGTCATATTTTAATAAATTAGTATTGTCTGATTAGGGTTTTAGTATGGTTCCTAAACTAACTAACTAAAAGCATCTGTGCTGAATTCTGTGTGGCTTAGAGTGTATACCTTCACTGTGATCAAGTCCTTTTAATGCTTCTACTGAATCTTTTTGTAACGTTCAATGTATTCGTATGTGGTTCAGTTCTGCTATGGTTTTTTTCAGCTTTACTTTTTTACCAGATACAGTATGTGGTTAGATGCAGAACTCATCAATGTAGCTTTTTTTTTTTTGACTTCACTTGCAGCTACTACCTTTCTCCCAAATTATAGCAACCTAGGATATGATGGATGTGTCCATCTGGTCCTATCCACCCGTTATCTTCCTCTTCCTCTTTAATTCTTCCTCTACCTGTGCAAATTGAAACTGCATTTCAGCCTTTTCATTTTTCCAAGTTTTCTTTCAATTTTGTTTGCATGATTTCAACTTTCTTGCAACATCTAATTTTGTAGACTGAGAAGCACTAGTACAATAATACCTGCACCTGTTCGATGTTTGTTGTATTATTTATGAGATATTTATTGAAACCTATACCTGTACTTTCAGCTTTTGTTTTGTTAATTTGGCCACCATATAGGATTGGGGTCCTGATCATAGTTGACTTGAGTCTAAATGTGAGCAGGAGCGAAGCTATCATTAAAACAAGGGGGTGCACTACCATTGAAAATCTAGAAAATTTCAATGCAATACTGTACATTTTAGTGTTTTCAAGTGAGAAATTATGAATTTAGGGGGTTCATGTGCACCCACCAGCTTTAACGTGGCTTCGCCACTGAATGTGAGTGGCTTACTCATTGTTACTGCCTAATCTTCTGGACGATAGCAACTGTAAGTTTTCCTTGAATACACCAGGTCTCCATTAGTGATGCTTTGCATTGTCTCAGTATCTTCTCTTTTATTTCAGAGGAATCTACAAAAGTACATGCTAAACAGATTTAACAAACCTGGAGTATATTGTGGTGCTATTATCATGATATCATCTGGAATAACATGACTAAGCTGGAGTTTTCTATGTTCAATTGCTGCTTCATGATTGCCTCTTGGTAAATATTTCTAGCAATGTTATTAGGGGCCTTCTTCTACATTTTAAAATGCGGGGAAATACTGATAATGGTTGTTTTTTCCCTATGGCTGAAATTTAGGTTCTTTTTCAGGAGATTTTTTTTTTTGAAACCCCTTCGGGGTGTACTTGTATTAATATGAGTGAAACACTGTACAATATCCTTTGAGGCTAGGAATTATAAGAACCAGGTTTGTTAAACTCCAGCTTAGTCATGTTATTCAACTCCCCAACCTTTTCTGAAAAGATTCTTGATCTGCACAAATTAAAGGGCAAAGCAAAGCAACCACCAGAAAAAGGTTCTTTTCTTTAAAGGAAACAACCGTGGCATGCCTAGCATGCACAGGGGAAAAAATTATGGATTACAAAATATTATTTTTCAGAAGAATTTGGTTTTGTAAACCCCTCTGAAACTGAATGTTCTAGTGCCATGAAGGGAAACTGTCTCCAATCCAAAATGTCCTTTGGTAGATCATACCAACTGATTTGCTATTTCAAGTTTCAAGTAAAAGGCCCATCACATATGTGTATCTTTAGTGTCTCTAGAACTTACTGCTGGTTCAAGCTTTTTCTTAGTACAGGTTTTAAATCTTGTGCACTTGTTTCCTTCAAAGAGGATCAGACTGCAGCCTTACTAGAAACAAAAATCTAGAGTTATATGAGGTTACAAAATCTCTCTGGCTCATCCTGACCGAGAGTTCAGTATACACAATTACACATTCATACCAAGACTTTTTGTAGCCATTAAACTTCCATATTTTGCAGTAACATATTCTCATTGCCACACATTTTTCCCATGCACACCAAACAGAATGCTAAGCATGAATGCATGATGCTTGCAAATATGAATCTCCTTTTCACTCTCCGCTTAAGTTTGTGATCTCGCAAGCATGCACCAGTTATCAAAGGAGAAACTTGCCAAATGCTGATTATATACCCACTCGAACTAGATGATTGCAAGTCTGACAGTGATGTGGAACTGTCAGATTTTCCAAACTGTAAGCTTCTATGCAACATTAGAGTGCTGCATCATCTATGATGATCAAGATCTCAAACCTTTTCATGGAAAATTCAATGGGGATGATGGGCATCAATTTTTCAAAATAATTTTCTTCTTCCTGTTCCTGTTCCTCTTCTTTTTCAAATCAATTTTGCTAACGAACATCAATTTTTCTTCCTATTATTATTGGTATTTGTCTTCCTCTTCCTTTTATAGTCTCTTGCTTAATGAATTTTTGTCAATGGCTGAAGTTCATCTGGATCTTTGTTATAACAGGCTGGTGGTTGCTTTGCCCTTTAATTTGTGCAGATCAAGAAAAGAACCTTTTCTGCCTTCCTGTAGATTAGTTCGTAGCATGCATACACGAGTCTTTTTACACTTGTTTGACACCTTGGTAGTATGTATGTCTGATCAGAGATTTTTCACACTCTGTCTACCAATATGTTTTATCTATACAGGTTGGGTAAATGGAGATTACACCGGTAGATTTCTTATTGAAAAATACAGTGAAATGATTCAGCATATGCATGACTACACAATTCCTAGAATGCCATACATGAATAGATTAAGCTAAACAGAGGGAGTGAGTGCTACATCTCATGTATCTGATCCATCTGCTGAAAACTAATGTAAAGTGACACTTTTGCTGTTCTACTTGTTTTCCATCCTTACATGTCAATCTTCTTCTTTGGGGTCATTCATGACTTGCACATTATGTCCAAAATACAATTTTTAGAATTTATAGCAGCCAAAACAATTTCTCCAACTGAAGTCTATATGCACACCAAGTTCTCTAGTATCTGTCGATCTATGAATGTGTTGTTCACTCACATGCAATTGATTACTCCCTCCGTCCAAAAATAAGTGTAGGCCTGTAGTTCAAATTTGAATTAAACAAGGCATAGTGTATTCGTTTTCTAGGCCTAAACTGAATTAAACAAGGCAGGGCTTGGGGTTTAACACATACACTTTCAATTCAATTTGCATACTTCAGTTTTTTGGAGCAAAGAGTGATTTTTTGTTTTCAAGTTGTCTGAATTTGTTTGTTGATAAAGGCCTGGTGGTTCAAATTTTGGTCTTGAAAAACTTTTTTGCATTAGCGTTGTTTCTAGGAATAAGCTCATTTTGACTCCCTCAAATATAAGTATAATATGATATGTATCACTTAACCATAATATCATATATCTTGATCCCATAACCTTTCAAAAACCAGTGTAATCTCTTACACCGAATTCAGGGCGAATTCTCGAACGGTTAGCCCCAACACGTGGCACTTCCGGATTCCTGGATTTGGTTTCCCACCAGCCAATGCGCAGATCGTACGAGTTGCCTCCGCGCGTTCGTGCTTGTGCCCGCAAGGCAGCTGGGCGCCTGGTCCCTGGGCCATGCTGGAGCTGCACATTGACTAGGGAGGTGATGGCCCAAGCTGATGTCCGAAAACGGGTGGAAACCTTCCAAAGAAATACAAATACAAAGTTAGGCTTGTCTTCGGCAGTCCCTCTTCCCAACCCATCTCCCTCTTTTTCCACTGCTAAACGGTGCGTTTTTTTGTAAAAGTTTCTATACGAAAATTGCTTAGAAAATCAAATTAATCTATTTTTGAAAAAAATAGCAAATACTTAATTAATCACCCGCTAATCGCTGCTCCGTTTTCCATGCTGTCACTTTGGGTTGGAAAGGGGTTCCGAATACACCTTTCCTAACATGTAGTAGTAGATAATTGTATCAGAAGATGGAAATTAGACCATCTTAAAATGAAAATGTACAGATTAGCAAACCAAGGAACCATTTCTGAAGAAAAAAAGCAAAAACAGATTTAGGCACCATATATAGATTCCATATGCCTCCATACTATACTAGATTACGTCACAAATCCCACCGTAAAATTTTGGCATCAAAGAAAACATCACGTGACTTTTATTTCCTTCAAAATTTTATCGTTACAATAGGGTAGGTAATTGAACCAACGGAAAATATTTATTGGTAAAAAAATGCTACTACTCAACCAAGAAAAAAATACAAATCAAATGACCATACTAAAGAAATTTCACAAATCAGTATAGAGAGATACTTTTTTTTACCATTTAGACAGATGATGATGTGCTCAATGAGCTTTGGCATTATCAAATATTGGCGGCAGATAATTGAACCAACTGAAAAGATTTATCCATACAAAACTGCTACTAGAATAAATAATGAAAACAATAAATCAAATGACAATAAAAACAAATTTTAATCACAAATTAATATTGAAATCAAAATAGAAAGACAGTCTTTTACAATTTATACAGATGGTTGTGTGCTCTATGAGCTGAGTTGCATGTTCTCAAAATTCTGTCACGCCCTAAACAATGTTGAAAAAAAATGGATTTATAATTATCTACTAGGGGTTAAAAATATTTAATTTTCTTCGCTTACACAAATGGGCTAACTACAAGGTGCGCCAAATGGCGCACCATTTTTCTAGTTTAAATCCTAACAAAATTCACTACCGCTGATGTGACTCATAGACCTGGTCTACTCATTGAGTCATCATAAGGGACTCACATAGTTACATGTCATCCTCTTTCTGCTTCCTCTTCCCCCTTCGGCCCTTCCTCCCTATGCTGCCATCACCATAGCAAGGAGAGGAAGAGATAGGGCGGAGAGAGGGGAAGCAAGAAGAGAATGAGAGAGGATGTGATATGTGAGCCCCTTTACTGACTTGTATCAGGTGGAACAAGTGAATAAACCATGTCATCAAATACCACTGTGAATACTTGTATTAGGAGTCGAATTACAACGATTTTAATAATTAGGGAGTTGAGGAATACAAATTACCCTTTTTTAATATATTACGTCGTTGACTTTTTTTTACAACATTTGACCATTCGTTTTATTCAACTTTTTTTTTTTGTGAAAATCACAATAATATAAGTAACTGTTAAAGTTCCTCTAGTGATAAATCAAGCCACAACAAAAGAAATATATTTCCTTAAATTTTTTAAATAAGACGAATGATCACACAAGATGTAAAAAGTCAACAGCGTCATATATTAAAAATGAAGTTAGTAGATTGGATCTATATTGAATGAAGTCAAATGAACTCCTTGTTTCTACGGGCCAACACAATACTGTTGACAGAATACAAAACGGGGCTCTAATCCTTTATTAGATCCGACGATTCCGACCCAATAGCAACCTAACAGGGCGGGGGAATCCGAGTAGCGTTCCTAGTGTTCAGCACCACGAGAGCCCCCCTTTCAGCTGTCAATATATAAATGAACAAACACAAGGCCGATCGATCTCGTGTACGCACGTCGTATCTGGCCCCTCCCTCCTGCGCGTTCGTCAAGGTCAGATGCTCACGTACCAACCCCAGGTCAGAACACACGCCAATTTGCCTATTTAACTGAAACCATTCTTCTCGTCGATCAAATCATCCAAGTTACGCATAGTTCTCGATCCACAATTCAGTTTGGCACTATGGCAATGGATCGAGCCATGCGACAATGGCGCCATCTGCTGCTGGTGCTCTGCTTCGTCGGATCGAGCTCGCTGCTGCTGGTGAGCTCGCAGACGACGTCGGACTCGTGCACCGCCGCGCTCAGCCTCGGCAACCTCATCCCCTTCAACACCACCGGCCTGAACTGCTTCCGGTGGTCGTCGGCCATCCAGTGATCCAATTCGGCGACGGGGCGCTGCCGGCCGTCGTCGGTTACCCGCCACCGCCGGCGGCGACATTGCAGCGAGGACGCCCCGAGCAGCGGTGCTCCTCCCGCTGCGGGCCCTGCGAGATATTCACAGTGGTAATTTAACAGACGGGAAATAGTTCTACAACACAGACAATTAATCTAGCAGTAATTAATATATTTGCTGTATTTGTTGCTGCAGACATTTATGGTTGTCGTCGCCGTCGAATCGTTAACTTACTTCCTCCTCGCCATGATTCTTCATAAATTCCCTAGCCCCATCACTGCAATGTTGCTGTCGCCAGTGACTCTCTTGGCCTTGGTCGGAAGCTTCGCCTGCTGTCTCGCAGTGAGCGGTTGCTGCGACGACAGACTCGACGGACAAAATTCAGGGAACCGCCAGGTGCAAGATTCAATTGTCTAGGCGCGAGAGTACTTGTACACATGTTCCTCCTCCGGATGAAGTTTTAATTCCCCCTTTATATTGTCTCTAGCAAAGTGCTGGAAAAGAAAATAAAAATACGACGTAAACATTATTAGATTATGGGTCAATTGCATATTTTCCAACGGTTTGGATAGGTATAGCGGATTTGCTATTAATAAAAGTGTAATTACACATTTGACATAAAAAATAGTCAGAACCTAGCATACTTATGATTAGACTCACAGCGAGGGCTAACACTGTTAGGAAAGTGGATTTTCTCCTGCTGCCATGGTGTTTACGCCGCTATGGCATCTTGCTGTTGCTTGCCTGAAACAGCCCGAAGCGGCACCCACTACGCAGCCGCCCAATTATATAATGTTTATTTTCATCAAGAAGCTATGGTGAAGGAGCTGTATATTGAAGGAAGAGTGGAATTAGAGTTTAGAAGAAATTTATCAAAGGAAGATAAACTAGAATTGGAGGAGATGTGAGAGATCTATATACCTAATAAAAAAACTTAAGGTTTCCGGCAATTTTTTTAGTCCGTCTTTTTTTTCTCTTTTTTTGCTATTTTCACCGACCTAATAAAAAAATACGTAAGGCTTCCGGCAATTTTTTTCGTCAGTCTTTTTTTTTTCTCTCTTTTTTCGCTATTTTCACCGTATTTTCTTTTTTTTTCCGTCTTCCGCTTTTTTTCTTTCCACCGTCTTTTTTTTCTCCTTTTTCCGTTATTTTTTTTGTCTGTTTTTTATCCCCTTTTTTCCGTTCTTTTTTTCCCTTTTTCTTGCCTCCGTTCTTTTTTTCTCCCTACTTTTTTTATTTTTTTTCGCCAGGCCGAACCCTAGCGCCGCTGCCACATCGATCTGTCTTCCATGCGTTCCGTTTTTATCCCGAGTTTTATGGATTCGCTCATATTTCTATACCTAATAAAAAATACGTAAGGTTTTCGGCAATTTTTTCGTCCATCTCTTTTTTTCTCTTTTTTCGCTATTTTCACCGTATTTTCCTTTTTTTCCCGTCTTCCGCTTTTTCTTTCCGCCGCCTTTTTTTCTCCTTTTTCTGTTATTTTTTTTCGTCTGTTTTTTATCCCCTTTTTTCTGTTCCTTTTTTTTTGCCCTTTTCCTTTTTCTCCTTCTTTTTTTCTCCCTACTTTTTTTTATTTTTTTCGCCAGGCCGAACCCTAGCGCCGCTGCCACATCGATCTGCCTTCCATGCGTTCCCTTCTTCAATTGATTACAAAAATTCATTATCCACTACTTTCTCATTTATTTTCCCTATGATTTTTCCTTTCAATTCTGCAATAATTTACCAGTTTCCTTTCAATTCTGCAATAATTTACCAGATCTAATATCCATTTAAAAGTCACTGTTTTTATCCCGAGTTTTATGGATTCGCTCATATTTTATCCTCATAATTTGATAAAAAGGAAAGAGTAGATCAAGTGTATCAAAAGCCCGCAACCAATTTTGTGATATTGAGAAAGATTTGATCCGACTTGATGGCGAGGATTGGTTCTGGCATCATACGGACACTCTTCCGGAGTTTGAAAACGACTATCGGTTATACGAGTATGGGCTAGGTCAAAGAGAGGCATGCAAAGCAGAGGGAGATAACAGGTTGGGCTAGGACTGAAAAGAAAGGAATAAATGAGATTTTGGCACAAAACTAAAGAGTATAATGTATAGCGATCCAAAAATGTTTTTACCCGTTGTTGAAAAGGGCAGCGAGCTATGCGAGCTGGGCCAACAACTATACTTGTGGGCTAGGTCAAAGAGAGGTAGGCAAGCAGAGAGGTAGCGAGCTAGGCTGCGACTGAAAAGGAATGAAGAAATGAGCTCTCAGCCCAAAACAAAGCGTATAATGTATGTGATCCAAAAATATTTTTACCCGTTGCAACGCACGGGCATTTTTCTAGTTAATATATGTAATCCTAAAAGATGAACCAGATAAAATGATCTGGCCCCATGATGAGAGAGGATTTTTTACAATTAAATCCATATATACACTTTTGAAGCTTGGCGATAAGGGAGAGAGAATTAAAGATAAAACGTTTCATGTATTTGGCTGGCAAGGACACGTGCCATGAGATATAGATAAAGAGGAATTTATAACTACATAGTTTAGAAAACAAACTAAAATTCAGATTCTTAGGTTCTCACTAGTTATCAGACTATGCGTTTCATGTCTTGGTTTGGTTAGCTGAAATTATAGATGCTTAAATGGGCCGCCCGGCCCGGCATGGCCCCACCTAGGCACAACCGGGCCTGGACCGAGGTCAGTCGGGTCGGCATGGCCTGACCTACATGCTGGGCCGTGCCAGCCCATGGGTTTCACCCACGGCCCAGGCACGGCCCAATAAGACTCGGCCGGGCCGGCTTGAAGGAACGACAACCCATTGTGCTTCTCCATAGAATAAGTCTATTTTTCTTCCCTCATCTCTTTGGCAAATTACAGTGCCTTATAAGGCTATATTAAGTCTATTTTCAATCCCTCAACTATTTTTCTTTGACCATGCCGTGCCGAGCCGGCCAACCGTGCCTGGACATCGGCTTAGGCACGGCCCAATCGTCAGGCCGAGCTGGCACGGGCTCGACACTAGTCATGTCGTTCTGTGGGCTGGGCCGTTGGGCCTCGGGCCTTATGGCCATCTATAGCTGGAATGCTGTTTTGTGATATCTGCTAGGTTATGGATTATTTTTAGCTTATGTTTTCTTAGGAAGTCGAGTTCAGAAAAGTTGAGATGTAGCTTGTGGATGGACGAGAGTACTGGATAGGAAGCTGGTCCTTCTGCCTCTGTTTATGTTTTCCTGTTATTTCTGTTTTCTTTCCCTTTTTGTTTTATCTGACAAGACTATGTAAAGATACCTGTTTTTTTGTTTCTTCAAAAAGTCGGGTAATGTAATTGCCTGATTTTTTTTTTAAAAAAATTACACCTTCAGGAGAGACACATTCTTTATTTCTCCTACTAGAATACCCAAGCATCATCCTGATCAGTATTCCATCTGAATCTTACAAGATTATCTGGAGGACAAACTTGGTGTCACTTGTACGTATTCTCTTACGCACAAATAGATCGACTCACGTGTAGCTTAATCGGCTCATTTTAGTCAACACCAAACAAACCTAGGAGGATAACATGGCCGTGCCGAAACCAACTAGAAGCCACCGTATTTATCATTTAATTTTTCAGAAGAGAACTAGAAGCCACTCTATTCTATTACTAAGGTCAGATGCTCACGTACCAACCCCAGGTCAGAACACACGCCAATTTGCCTATTTAACTGAAACCATTCTTCTCGTCGATCAAATCATCCAAGTCCGTACGCATAGTTCTCGATCCACATTCAGTTTGGCACTATGGCAATGGATCGAGCCATGCGACAATGGCGCCATCTGCTGCTGGTGCTCTGCTTCGTCGGATCGAGCTCGCTGCTGCTGGTGAGCTCGCAGACGTCGTCGGACTCGTGCACCGCCGCGCTCAGCCTCGGCAACCTCATCCCCTTCAACACCACCGGCCTCAACTGCTTCCAAGCATGGAGCTCGCAGGGCTTCATCCTCCGGGTAAGCTTGCTTCGACATCGTTCGTCCTTGTTGCTAGCTGCATTGGTTTCGCTCGCTCGACGTCATCAATGGCGATGCGTTGCAGTTCGGGAAGGACGCGTCGTCGGCGGGGAGCAACAGCGTGTGGAACTTCGTGCTGTCGGCGCCGGACAGCGGCGGGTACATCGCCGTCGGGTTCTCGCCGAACGGGAAGATGGTGGGGGGCAGCGCGGTGGCCGGGTGGGCCACGCCGGGCGCCGCCGGCACGGCGAGGCAGTACTACCTCGGCGGGACGACGTCGTCGTTGTGCCCGCCGGACCAGGGGAAGCTGTCGCTGTCGCGCGGCGCGGCGGCGCCGACCATCGCACCCTGCCGGGGCCCAGCGGTTTCCTCGCGCAGCACAAGGACATGGCGGCCGGCACCATCTCCCTCTCAGGCGGCACCAGCGGCGGCGGCGCCGGCGGGACGCCCGCTACCGGCGGCGGCGGTACGCCACAATGACAAATTCTCTGCTTCGTTGCTAGTCTTTTTTCGCTGATGCTTATCAGCCAAAATTTGAATTTTCACAGTTAAATTTAGAGCTGATTAAATTTCCACAGTTAAATTTAGAGCTGATTTTGAGGTTTTTCATCGAAGTTTACTTTTTAGCTTTTGCTTTTAAATCGCTAAGAACATGTATATAGAAGTTTTATTCACAAATTAGTTTTCATTTTCAAATATGTCGTTTAACTTATTTCACGAATAAACGAAACGATGGGTTCTGGCTGATATGTCATCATTGTGCATGTGTGTGGCAATCTGCAGGTGACGGCGACGAGGGCCATGAGGGCCACGAGGGCGGCGGAGAAGGGAAGGGCAAGAGCGATCAGTCGGGCGGAGCCGGCGGCGAGAGCGGCAGCGACGGGAACGGCGGAAGGAGCACGACGACGACGGCGTCGGCGTCAAGCTCTGGCAGCGCAAGCGCGAGAATTTTCCGGACAAAATGCAGCCTGGTCGTTCAGATGTTGGTGTATTTTGTGCTTCTCTCAGGCACAGTTTTCCTTTAAATTTATTTTTGATTATTCTCTCCGTTGGATTTATTTTTTTGATGATTCCGTTGTATAATAGGTTAGGATGATTATCTCCGTTCATTACTTCATGCTTCCCTCGTGTATTGAGGATCTGTTTGGTATGGACTTATCTTTTGTATTCTTGTAGACATTGAGTTTGTAGACTGAAATAAAGTATTTTTATCATTTTCTTGGGAAAGTATTTTTAGCATTTGGGTTTAGTGAAAAATTTTCACTTGCCCCCGTATTTTTAAACTACTCAATCTGTTTCATATTATAACTTGTTTTAATTTTTTTCTATTCAATATTTTCTAAGTTTGACCAAATTTTTTACAAAAAATTAGCAACATATACCACATCAAATAGTTTCATTAAAATGTAACATTAAATTATTTTGTATTGATAAACTTAATAAACATAAATAAGTTTGAATATGATTTGAATATGAAAAAAAGTCAAAGTGACTTACATATGAAACGGGGTAGTATCATTTTTATCCGGTCTGCTAATGCGGCAAAAAAAAGATCATGCGTGGCATCTCTTTTGACTACACATGCACTCGCCCAGCCAAGTGCATTTCTCTCGCTCATCTCGGCATTTTTCCCATCTAAAAACAAGCCCCGATCTCGCTTACGCAGCCTCCTCGCGCGCGCGTCGACTCGTCTCACACTCTCACCGAACCCCCGCGCCGTGCGGATCGAGTAGTACACTACCGCCGCGGCGAGGAAGCCATGGCCCACGTCGACGGCAGGGTGGTCGTCGGCGGCCATCCGCCGGTCCAGCGCGGGGCGCCGCCGGCCGCCGCGGTTACCCGCTGCCGAAGAGCCGCCGAGAACGGCGGACGACGACGCCCCTCCACGTTCGCGTCCTGCAGGATATTCGCAACGGTAAGGACACTACGTTTACATACATATATCGATTGATCCTTGATAAATGATTACATAAGCATTATAATTTTTTTTCATAATTTTAGTCATTGATAGTCAAAGTATCAAAAGTTTATTTCACGGTAAAAATAAAAGGTCTGGAAAGTTTACCTGGATCTTGTTCAAAATGTAGTGAGTGGGCATTCAGTAAGGACAATTCGTTTACAGATTTACATATACCGATCGATCCTTGCTTATTAATAGATCATGGAAGCATTGTATTATTATATATATTTTTCGTATTCTCAGTCATTTTTTTGACTGAACATATTTTTAAGTCATTGATAGTCAAAGTATAGAAAATTTTGCCAAATCTTGTTCAAAACGTCACAGATATTTGACCATGAAGTATAAATTGCGATCGTTGTACCCAATGCCTCTTATGTCAGCTTGTTAGAGCATTCACAATGGATAATTCTGTATGGGTATTAAGGTGAGGTCTACATAGTATGGATAAAGCAACGAAAAGATCTGTGCAATATATGGAGCCCCCCCAACTCTAAAATGGGACCCACAACCATATAATTATTTCATTTTTTTTCTCTTCCCTGTCGGTGCTCTCGTTATTTTGCCTGCAACATTGTAAGAAAGAAGTGTTATTTTATTTGGAGTGCCCGTCCTCATGTGAAGGGCCGATTTGTTAGGGCTAGGGCCTGATACCGCCGCCTGCAATGTATGGAGCTTGTGCTATGGTGAAAAGATTCTCTTAGTACCCCTGTTAATTCACACATTGCGGACGTTCTTACAGCCACAACCAGATTTTGAATTTTGAAACTTAATTTTATAGTTAATTTTAAAGTTTTAAATCTTAGTCTATTTTTTCACTATTGCTTTTAAACCACAAATAACACATATATGAAAGTTTTACCTATGAATTCTTTGGGGTTGCTTCGTTCACTTTTCAACGGCTTATCTTGTGGCTCTGTATTTTGACCCTACTCTACTGTTGCCGCAGGCTTTCTTAGTCGTCATTGGCCTCTTATGGATAACTGAATTCTTCCTCATCATGTTCTATGATACATATCCTAGTCCAACCAATGTATTGCTGTTCTTGCCTATAACTCTCCTGGTGATTGCCGCATGCTTCGCTTGTGGGCTCGCAATGGTCGTTTGCTGCGATCACGGAGAACACGAAGGCAACCGCCGGGTGCAAAATTCCCCAGTCTAGGCTAAGATAATTAAGCTTCTCTCGAGATGCAAGTTTTTCTCATTTCTCCTTTCTTCAGATTGTCATGTTAGAATTGAGACACAGTTTTATCTTCAGCACAACAAATGTTCACAGTTTACATCGAGTTTATGTGTTAGTGCATAATTCTTGTAACTTGTGAACCTAGAACGTAGCACTATGTTTTCAGGGATGGAAATGTTCTCCTTTCTGAGATGGAACTGGTTGTTGCTTTGCTCTCCAACACCTTGGACACCAAAAGATTCCACTTGGCCTCCTCCTTTCTGCTCAGATGCTGCATTTTGTCCTTGAAATGCCTGTAGGAGTAAAACAAGCACAAAAATTCAGAGCAGAAATGATGAACAAGTAGCATGGTCAGAGTAGATAACTAGATATGCTGGGTCACAGTGACCAAAAGAATGTCAAAGAATGCAACAGAAACACAGAACAATGTGCAGCAAACAGAAGTGCTCACTGCTCACCTACAGAGGGGAACATGGCAAGTTTCAGGTGCAGAGCACATGCGAGAATGCAGCTCAAGAAGCTGCCATATGCGCTTGCAGTTAGCGCAGCCACCAGGCACCCGCATTTTGCACGCCGAGAAATGGCGCAGAAGCAGCTCGATGCCCTTGCAGGCAGGGAACCTGCAAACGGCCTGACTGCTCTTTAGCGTTTGATCTCGAGGGCCAATTGTCCTGCATCCATCTCGACATATATGAATAAGAGCTTCCATAGCTTCATGTAGCTGCAGATAAACCTTATTCTCCTCCAGCCTTCTTGCTCTCTCTTGCCTTTTCTGCATCAGTTCAGATTTCAAAACAAATATCATGAATAGTGACAATATACACAATAATGAGAGATTGATCTTTGATATGAAAACAAAAGGAAATGATGTGGAAAATTTGACAAAACTAGGTGGAGTTGCGATTAAGCGATACTATGTATAAACTTCATTTCAGAGAATTACTCACTGTATCTTCTTCGACGAGGGACTCAAGCAGCTCCTGCTCCAGGCTTGGGTTGGCTTGTCTCATCACTCTCCACCCTTCTGTTTGAGTGATAGCCTTGAAATCTCCGATGATCATACGAGTGCATACGAGGGAGAGCCGCGGCGCGTCGCACAGTCTAGCAAGTTGTAGTATGTCTACCACGTTCTCAGGAGAAAGCAAAGATGTCTCCAGTTGGTTGATGCAGACTCTCTTTAGATATGGTACTGAGAAAACGTGGGAGAGTACAAGCAGATGAAGTACATACCTCTTCATCTGATACTGCTCAAAACTTCAACAAATAAAAGCACAAGTGACAAGGTTTTCAATCAATACATTTCACAGATGAAACCAGTCTGCATTAATTTCAGTATCAGTTGCTGAAAAATGGTCCATAGTTCAGACAAGAAGTGATCTTATCTACAAGACTACAACCAACTCTGAATGTTCCACAAAAGCTACTAGTCTGAACATTTCAACCTTTTAACAACAACAAAGAAGTTATCTAAGGAATAAGCTACAATGAAAAGCAAGATGACAAAGTATATCATACCGTGAGGAATAAAGAAATCTGATGAAAACATGTACTGCTTCTGATGGTACACCAGGTATAAGGATGTGTCGGATACCACCTTGTACTTTAGCTTCTTCCAACATAGCTCTTAGAACAGGAGATTTAATACCCTGCAGAAGAGGAAGCAGTTAAGCCCTTACACAAGACAAAACCTGCCTATGTTCCAGTCATATGTGATTATGTGACGCCCTGTTATTGGGAAAAAAATTCAGAAAACTTTACTTACAACAACGCAGGAATGTGACATGACCTCATTGCCATCTTCCGTCAAAACACGGAGATCATATTGATATGCTTCGAAGAACATCTTGTCCCAGAAATCCTGGATCTCTTCAGGAACACATCTACAAGCCTTTGCATTCCTGGATGTTTTGTGTGCGCCATAAGAAGTTCCGGGTAATGGAGGTGGATCAGGGGCATTAGTGCACTGTGAAGGAAGAGTATAACGGCTATGATCTTGAACAGCTTTGGGGCCTGTGAAGCTATTGCACTCAAGCTGGATATCAAATGGGCTGCCGATCACATTGCTATCCCCATTCAGTAGGAATTGTGAAGAATCCAACTCAAGGCATGCCATCAACTATGCTCCCTTGCTTTGGACTCTGAAAGCAAAGAAAATAGTTGCTCAAAACACAACTTCAGCACAGGGAGGCACAAACTAAATAGCCGGATAGTAGTTCTTTGTTCAAGCCAGGTTCGGTGGGACAAAAATGAACAGAACAGGAAACAGAGTAAAAAGTGATGTAGTTCTATATTAAATAAATTGCTTTGATGTTGGATCCTAGTTGTGCGATACTTCCAAGAAACAAATCCAAGAGCAAATATGTTTCTTCCTTTTTGCTCCAAAGAATCCGTGATTATGTGAAATTCTCCGGGATAAAAGAAAAAAAAGAAGAAGAACTAAAGCATATGCATAAATGACGAATCGACGCTTAAAGAAGCATCTAGCGAAAAGAGCAAAGGCCTTTCTGAATTCTGAGGTTGGTTCTGAACTTCTGAGTATTTTCAAGCAGAACAATACATCACGGCATGGGTCAGAAACCTATAATTCACAAACATATCTGAACTGACTGAATTACAGTTCAGCTCCTCACACACATCAAGAGAAGGGATTTAACAGGGCAGAAGAAAACTCAAAAGCAAAAGGCGAAAAACACAAATCACAGCCGCTTGCTCACCTGAAATCAAGCCTCGCGGCCTCGCCGGAGAAGCCTCTGCAACAGGGAGGACGAGAAGTCGAGAAGATTCAGAAGAGGAGAGAAGCTGCACCACCACCACCACCACCGCGTCGCCAGTTACCACTTACCACTCTCTCCATGGCTTCAAAGCCTTCCTATATAAGGCGACCTCCTCACGCGTCCAAGCACTGGTGAGGCTGACACGTGTCCCCACCAGAATTTGGACCCACACGTCAGTGAAACTGCGTGACCGTGTGGGAGAGCCAAGACCATTTGGGAAAAGAACCGAAAAAAGTGACGCACTCACGCCAAGCAGGAAGAGTCAGCCGACTCCGACGCCCCAGCCAATGGGAGATCGCCACGTGTGCAGATGCCGGCGCCGACCAGCGAGCCCGTGGGCGCGGTCCAGGACGAAAGGCGCAGAACTCTCTCGCTGAGCGGTGGGCCCAGGGCGGCATGGGCGGTGCATGCAGGACGACGGAGATGGAATACGCCCACGCAAACAAAACCAGGTGGGCCCACTATCGAAAAGCGGTGGCCCACCACCGGCTTGCCGCTCGTGTGGTTTTGTGGGGCCCGCACTGGAGCTGCAAGTGGGGTAGGAGTGTGTGGCCTTGTTGACTTGCCCTCTGCTGCAGCGGATGAACAGCTACCAGTTGAATTGAATATAAAAACCTAAGAGGATTTCGCGTCCGTTTCTTGGATCTGCAGCAACAGGAGTCAGTCAAAACGGCACATTATCAACAAGAGAAAACAATATCTAGGAATTTTTTTTTTGGGTACATACCGGTATACATCGATCTGATTCTCTTCCTATCACTTTCGTTCTAGATATCTGTTTCTTTCTCTCCTTTCCTTTTTTTTTTTTTGGTTTGTTCCATGCAGGAGGAGGGGACCTCTCCTCGTCTTTGTTCGTGGAGAGATCGAGAAATCGATAATGAGACATCCAGTGTTCATTTCTACAGTTACTGCTGCTTTATTTTTTTTTTTTTTTTTTGGTTTGTTCCATGCAGGAGGAGGGGACCTCTCCTCGTCTTTGTTCGTGGAGAGATCGAGAAATCGATAATGAGACATCCAGTGTTCATTTCTACAGTTACTGCTGCTTAATTTTACTATGCATATATCTCGGCCCTGCAAGCAACCACTTTTGGTTCTACGTGAAGCCTGTTAGTTTGTGAGCAAAATATACAAGTTAATAATTGTTGGTAACAATAATAATAACTAAGTTGATAATTGTTGATAAATTCTCTTACTGTGAGCATGAATTCCAAAGACAATTGGATGTAATTCCCATTTTTTTTTCTTATGGCATATTTAACACTGAAATACATTGTTTTTTAGCTTGGACAATTATTATGCCGATTTCCAGCAATGCCGTACTCATTAACGTCATAAATCAAACAGGAAGTGAGGAAATACCAGTTATGAACCACGGCTCTATGGTCCAACTTGTATCCAAAGTTGTTAAATATTTCCTCCCTGCAAGCATAACATGTTGTTTGTTAATAGTTGAGAACTACTCCTTAAAACCTGGTAAATCTGCAACGACTGCAACCAAAAGACATACCAGTTGATGGCATCATAACCGTGTGATATTTCTGTCTTTTGGGATCTCAATACAGAATATATGTATGCATCGGACACATTTTGGCTGGGTTGGCCGAATTAAAGAAGTGGCCAACCAATTGTACTAAGTTGAAATAAGATGTATACATAATGTTACAAAGTTAGATACAAGAAAAGCAACGAGCCTCTGCCGAGACCTGATGAGAAACATGCCAGCAGCAGCTGGTAGTCGCTAGGGCTGCAAACTACTCCTAAGGATTCATGAACACTCCAGCTTCTCTCCAGAGCATGATCTCCTCTTTGACTTCCCCAAGCAGCTGCAAGGTAGATTTCACTCGTTGGTCGAAAATTCTAGCATCTCCTCTCCTTCCAAACTAGACAGCTTAACATAAAACACAGCGAATCAAAAGCTTTTCTTAATTGCTTCTCGAACGCCGGCCTCGTCGACAGTCACCAGTCCTCAAATGGTCTGATCTTGTATCGCCACACTCGATTCTTGTAAGCACACTCGACCAACAAGCACTTGCAGGTCTCATGCATCTGTTGATATTGCAAACAGTCATGCTGATTTGGCCACCCTTTCATTTGCAAGTTATCTGCCGTCAAACAATGGCCTTTGATTGCCAACCACATGAAGAACCGGATCGATGGAGCCTAGTTCCCCTGTTTGTACCATTTCTACTTAATATGGGGTATTGCAGTACAGCAGCCTGAAAGTAGACAATAATAATAAATGGAATGATATATACAGTCAGAGTGTGTATTCCACAAGAAAATATATATACAAGACTTCTGCTTACTTGTGTTAACTTCATCGCCTTCTAAATGGACAGATTTGAACTTAAAAACTTTGCTAAAATCTGAAAAATAACAGAGCAACTATGTTAGACGGGTTGAATAAGATAATCACTGCTTTCTGCCATTATGTATTTATATGTGTTGCCAAGTTTATGAATTACCGATTTCTTTCCATACATGCACAAACCCCAAAGATCAAATAATCTTTTGAAATAACAAGTATATAGTCAAATTTGTATATTTCATTTTTGTCAGAAAAAAAAAGGTATGTTATGCATCACCTGAAAGAATGCCATCAATAAATCCGAATGAGAAGTTGTTACTGGCGTCAAGTGATTCTTTGCAGCTATCTGATGGCCACAGTGATGGGTAAACAACGCGCCTGAAAGGGTACAGCTTTCACATTTTCATCCATGCTTATTGCTATGTGCCTACTGTACTATATAAACAAATTGTGTTATGCTTGCAAAAAAAAGTGGTCCCTCAATCCACTGGTGTGTCTTAACTCTTTACTGTTTACTTGAGTATGTTCACACAATACCAATAAACTATGTTTTGCACAACAAAATATTTCTGTGATTCTGGTATATGCTTGAATTGTACGTCTTTTAAAAGAACTAATAAATGTATCACCATGAGAGAGCATGACCAGGAACATCAATCTCAGCCATAACATTTACACCTCAATTTTCAGCATATCTTAGATATAGAGGGTGATCTTAATTTTGGAAAGTCTAGCACATAACTTTGATAATAGTAAGACTGTGATAGTGAAAACACAGCCAAGATTTTCAACACATAGCAGCATATGGCAGTATTTCAGCATATCAGTGACAATATAACAGCACTTCAGCACATATAGTATGTCAATATATATAACATCATTTCAGCAAGCATTTGAGCACAAAGGTCATCAGCACTTCAAAACAGAATTCAACAGCATTTCACCGACAACACATACACAATCAACAAACACACATCTCTAGCGTCACTCAACTCCATTGTTCATCAATCAACAAAAATAGCACCAGGTTGTTCATCAGCACTGCACAAGCCACAAGGTAATACATGGCGTTCAAATGAGATATGTTCAGCAGCCCAGTTCCGGAGATTTAATCCAATATTAGCAATTGTTCTTTAGCAACCAAATTATATTGTGTTGCTCAGTCACACAGATAACTTGTGATTTCCATTTAGTTATCCATCTAGTATATCCTATGCTATTTTAGTTTGATCATTTCTAGGACTTACTAGGAGTAAGCATCTACTGTCTATTTCCGCAACATAAGGCAATTGAGCAGCTAACCTCAATCTGTGCGTGCAATGGATCTCTTGCTGTAGGAACAGATGAGTCGTATGATTCGTCACCTCTAATTTGAGCTGCAGAAGATTGAACAGCACAGAGGTCATTAACAGAAAAACAAATCGGTTTCTAAAGAGAACATGTTGTTCAACAGACCAGCTCAGATGTGATGCGACAAGTTCACCACGTCCATGGCGAGCGCCGTATGCTCGGTTACTCATACGGTGTCATATTTCTCTTAGCTGCGGCAGGTTTACTTCTCTCAATGAATGCAATGAATGATTTTGACTTGGATATTGCTAGACGTATTGGCAATTTGAGTGTACTCTCCTCTTATCTGTGCTGGTCTCCCTCTACCTTTGGAGATTGCGTATTGTGACTTTGGAGATTGCGTATTGTGATGATCAATTTTTTTTTTGTTGCCATTGCTATAGGACATGGGTATGCTTGGCGCAGGGTCAGTACTACCATCATGCTACTACTTATTTTATCCATTTGCTAGTAGTACTACTACCTTTAATAGAGTGTCTAAATTTGTTTCTTAATGCAGTGTTGTTTTTCTGGAGATCGTGTCCCACATGACACAGCTAACAGAGGGCACAGAGTTCTAAAGATTGATTGAGCTGCCTCTTACTAAGAAAGACAAGGAAAACAGTTGCGGGAAGAGTGCGAGATGAGGTGGAGAAGAATGCAAGAAGCAATTTTTTTTTAAAAAAAAGCTCATGACAAAAATAAAAACATGACATTTTTCAATAGTGGAATTAATATCGGTATATTGATACCGATATTACAATATGCTCCCGGATAATCACAAAAGTGCTTGTACATAGGAACAAAAATGCTTATACAGAGTTTACTACTAGCAATCATCAAAAGTGTTCATAAAGATTGCAATCGGTATAATGGAATTGATTGCCTAATCACCCGTATTAGCACCTACGCAATATGAATGATCGAGAGTAATTATCTCTAGGTAAAAATAGGGCCGGCCCCAGTGCAAAACTTAAAATGAGACTTCATAATTAGAAAATATCAATAAAAGGGATACTAAATAAGAAAGACAAGTGCTTCTTAATGTAGTTATTCAATTTTCTTTACCAAGCATAAAAATGGAATGTTTAGTATCTAGAACGCACGTTCATGTCGCCACTATAAACTATATTTCTTTGAGGTTGCCATGATTATTATTGAACATCTATTGGACCCAAAAAAAATAAATATGTTCTAGCCAAATCAGTACATCAAGATGAGGGGAACTTTTGAAAAAAATAAAATGAATAGGATAAAAACATTGGAAATTAGTGTCTTGTATTTAAATATGAGAATTTTGGGGCTCTTGATATTTTGGGGGGCCCTGTGCGGTTGATCACTTGGCACATGGCCATCGACGGCACTGGGTAGAAAATGTGCAGTACCTAGGCTTGTCATATTGTTTAGTTATATGCTTTTGGAAGCTTTTTCGAAGTTGTTCCCTTGGCGATACATTTAAGTGTACCTGCTGTTTATATTAATTATTTTCTCTCAACACACTTAATGACACTAATGATTTGTAAATTGCAAATATCATTATTTTCTCTGCTGATATTTGCATCCTTCATGTCAGTGGCAGATGCTCATGGCATGTATATCATTTTTATCCTTTAAATTACTATGTTATTATACACTCCTAACACTAGCAATATGGCGTTTAAATTACTATGTTATTATACACTCCTAACACTAGCAATATGGCGTTAAGAAGTGTGATGTGGTGTTAGGCATGAAAATTTTTTAAGATTACTATGATGTTCAGTATTGCTTGGAGTGACTAAATCGGATTAAGTGATTGAAAAATTGGCAAATAATTGATATTAATAGAGTAGCTCACTCCATTTTAACTGACTTTTTTTTCTTAGGGGTAATCGAATGCCTATGTCAAATTTGAGTTCATGTATATTTATACCTATTTGTGACTCCTATTTGACTTCCTCTATTAAATATCAAGGGCCCTTATTCTTTATTGATAGTACTCATGTTACATGGTGGAATGCATTTTTAGGGCAGGTTGTATTCCAAAGTAGGGGCTTTGTGCTGCCCAGTTGTATGTTTCAGCGTCATCTGGCTCTTATCTGGTGATTTCTGGCCCATGTAAGCACTTTATTTCTTAACTCTGGTTTTTTTTTTCTGCCAACCAGTTTCTTACAGGAAAATATCTTATCGCGAGAAATTGCCATGTAATCTCCAACGTGCTTTTGAAATTTTAGATTGAGCTATGTTAGTTTGAAGAATACTATCCACATGTGGCAGTGGATTATTATAGCCAGCTAACTCAAACTATTGAGTTGCAGGATTATGTACTCAAATTTATGCATTTCTTAATTTAATCATGTATTTTGGTTCGAGTTGATATATCCTTGATTTCCATCATTATAATTGCAAAGTAAAATTGATTTTATCATTGTAAAAATAAACGAGATTCTGGACAATGTGACTTTGTCAAAACATGATGAACCATCCATTTGTCAGTATAGTGCTGATTTTCTTTTACTTTTGAAAGTAGGAGATATATTTTACCACATATTTGATGGAGATAAGCTTTTGTTTGTGAATCTCCTGCTAAAAGCAATATTGAGGTCCAATCCTTTCTTGCTCTACTGATTGGACCAGCAGTAGCAGCAGGTTGGGAGCTAGAGACATGACAATTTTGTTCTTGCCTTAGATTTACCTCCCAAAGGTTAGATGCCCCTGCTTGGTAATTGTGGATTTAGATAAAATTAAATCTGAAGGTTTTTTCATCTAAGCAGACTGTGTTGTATCCTCACAAGTAATATAATGGATGTTAAGTAAACCAGTGGTTTTTTTCAACCAAAGTTGTTTTCACAATTGACAACCTGTTTAAGGAGTTAACACGTAACCTGGCATCATCTTCTATGAAGCCTATAGGTGTCATGCATTACCGGTCCTATGGCATCCATTCTTCCAAGCTGTAGTTATTTTTTTGGTTTGACAGACATACTGGAATAAGGCAGTGTATCCATTTCCTAATCTTTTGATACAAATAGATGTTTGTGTACAATATGGTAACAAACTGCTCCATGGCATCCTGAAAAGGGTTGATTTCCTTCTATTCACATTTTTATTTTCATCAAGGGAAAGATTCAAACTACCTCATTATTATTTTCTTTTTTTATTGGTTTTTAAGCAATTTTTCTATGAACTACCCATACATAGTTGTGCACATATTTTGCTACTATTCTTTCAATGCCAGCATTGAGTGCAGCTGTTTGGGTTTACAGGACAAAGAGGATAGAGGGGAGGGGCAAAAGAGAAAAGCCCGTGGAAAATGGGCCGGTGCCTCATTGAGCAAGGTTGACGCTGTACCATGCCTTATAATTGATAATGTACTCATTTTTGTGTTTTTTTTAATCAAATGAACTAGCAGCTTCGATATGCCAGTTCACACTATTGTAAATTTGTAATGCGTATCGAAGGTAGTGTGATTCACCAGAAAGGATTTTATAGGAATCATCCAAATTGTCATTTTACTATTGTGTATGAAACTCTATTTTTACCTCGAGGTTTTTATGGAGTGTATTGCCTTTTTAGGTCACTATTGTTCTCTCTATACACACACATAAAACTAAAACGTGCCTTGCACGTGCTAGATAACTAGTTCTTACCAAGATGGCGAGGATGGTGGGGCCGGAGCAATCCATCGTTATGCTAAAAGCCATAAAGCCAATTTCAATACCGATCGCAAAACCCTCCAAATTAAAGAGCCAAATAACAAATTAACACTACAACTTACTACCACTTTGGTTATTTAATCAAACGAATTCGATGCCCGCGCGCGCCTGTCTAATAACAAAGCGAACCAAACAATTTCTTTAATTTCTTCGTATGATGAAAACACCGCATTGCATCCTTACTAAAATCAGCAATATGTAAACGATAAAAGAGAAGAGGAATTGTGTGAGCTTTGATTTTCTGTCCCCCACAAGAGAATTGCTTTGGCCCAATAAAAAATACCTCGAGGTACGGTATCTCACATACCAAATCGTGTGCCAGTATCTCACGGTACCAACTCGTTCCGATCGTCGGATCTAACAATACACATCATGTCCAGATAGATCCAACGATTGTAAACGATTTGGTACCGTGCTAGTATTTTCTGCTAGACCGGAACAAACACAAGATGGGATCGATCGAGATTACGCTGTTTCCTATTCTCTAGAAAAATTGTCGACTTCCACCCAGACGTAGGTGAACATTACCCTTTGAAAATTCGCTGTGAACGGGGTAGGCCTTCGCCGTCGTCGTGAGCGGTCGTTTTGCCGAGGCTCGAGGAGCGGGCACGCAATCGCCGCCGCCGGCTGATCGCGGCCGCGGCCGCGGCCTTCTTCCATCCTGCCGAGCGCGGTGGCGCCGTCCTCCCCTCCCGCACCCGCACTACACCCGCCTGCATCCTCGTTGGCGCTTACACCGCGGTAGTACTAGTAGCAGCAGCTCGATCGCTAGCACGCGCCGAATTGAATACGAACGCCCGGCCGTCGCGACAGTGGGATGCCGGCGTGCAGTTTGTATAGCGGGGAGAGGAACACCGAGACCGATCACAGTCGGAAAGCGCGGTGGCGGCGCACGGAGAGACCGACTCGACCCCCGATCACGTATGCACGTGTACTGTAGTACGTATTTGTACGTGAATAACTGAGACACCGTACGCGCGTCAGCCGGGCTGACCAATGCATGTCTCTCGTGTCGGCGCTGGACACGTAGCACAAGGCGATGCCTAATCGATATACGTACCCCTAATCTGACATTAACTCGCGTTCTTTCTGTTTATTCCATCATGTACTCAGCCTTTTTACTGGAACGTTTATACTCCCTCCGTTTCAGATTATAAAACGTTTTGACTTTAGTCAAAGTCAAACTGCTTTAAGTTTGACCAATTTTATAGAAAATAATAATAACATTTTCAACTCAAAACAAATTTATTCTAAAAATATATGATGAATGATGACACTAATCTAGTATTATAAATATTACTACATTTGCTTATAAACTTAGTCAAACTTAATTAGTTTGACTTTGACCAAAGTTAAAATATCTTATAGCCTGAAACGGAGGGAGTATTTATTTTGTTGAAGTATTCACCATTCATTGATACCGGCATACTGGCAGTATTTATCCGTTCAGTAGGCTTCATCGGCAAGGCACGATATGCTGCGGTACATGTTGACCCGTGCAAGGTAAATCAGGGAATCATCCATCTGCCAACTGTGGGCCGTTGATCAATCAATCAACCAGCCTACCACGCCATGAACAGTGTGTGTTCCTTCGACCATCTGAGTACACCAGAGATTAGATGTTCATAAGAATGACAAGTCTTCCAGAGATTGGTCATCAGAACAATGCACCATGTTTCATCAGAGTATCAATGTATCAGAGTCACTGACTGACCTCATAGAGGATGAAACCGAAAAAGAAGGAATCGACGCTTGCGTCGAATATTTCGTTCCTGTACAGTTGAGGTGCATCGAATAACCGACGCCCCTTTCTCGTCCTGAATTGCAGCCCATTACTAAATGGGGGCAATTACGTTTTTCTCCCATTTTAAAAGACTAGGGGTGTGTCTAGTTCGTGAAAAGAAATTTTTTAGCTATCACATTAGACGTTTGACCGGATGCTGGAATGGGTTTTCGGACGCAAATGAAAAAAATAATTTCATAACTCGCTTGGAAACCGCGAGACGAATTTATTAAGCCTAATTAATCTGTCATTAGCACATGTGGGTTATTATAGCACTTGTGGTTAATAATGGACTAATTAGACTTAAAAGATTCGTCTCACGATTTTCATACAAACTGTGCAATTAGTTTTTTTATCTATATTTAATGCTCTATGCATGTGTCAAAAATTCGATGTGACGTTTTTGGGCAAATTTTTTTGGGAACTAAACAATGTCTAACTAGTATGTTTAGTCTATGTTTAATATTTCAAATGTGTGCCCGTATATTCGATGTGACATGCCAAAACTTTTCGTCTCGCGAACTAAACAGGACCTGAGATAGGGCATCTTTTAGTTCTAGTCCTGTGTTTCCGTTTTGGCTTAATGACGTAGTTAGGCCCTATTTAGTTCGCGAAAGAAAATTTGCTAATTTGCATGAATTTGCAATATGGTTTTGTTTACAGTGGTGTGTGTATTTTTTCCATCTTGTTCGAACCCTCTTAGCTTACAGTTCAACTAGGGCATAGCTAGAATTTTAGGCTTGGTCCGCCACTGCCTAGAACCTTAAGCTCTTAAGCTCTCCAAACACGGGTGGATCATAGGCACAAACAATTTCATGTTCCCTTCGCTGACAAGGTGCATGGCTATCCCAGTTTGAACAATGATGCACAAGATGCCCTTATGAAGCTCCCTTTTTCTTCAGAACTCAAGGTCTCAACTCTCAAGCTTTGTAGTCTGAAGGATATGCCCTGATTTTGTGACTTCCTATGAACAGGGTGTGATCCTTTTTACACAGTTGAATTAATTAATATTGTCACATTGATCCCGTTATAAATTACAAGAAAATCTGGGAAATAGAGATGACAGTTGAGCTCCATCCTCCGGAGGGAAGAATCATCAAACGAGCTCACAAAGCTAGTACTGTATCAAACTATCAATACTCCTGGAACGTGATCGAAAAGGCAGAAAACGGCAAGATGGATAAGGAAATTATAAGAAATATCCTGGCCCAGACGGGGAAATGTACTATGGTGCCGAAAACTATAAACGCGATTTCCATACGCGATTTGCAAAACCCTGCAAAGATCCAAATAACAAACCAGCATTAGCTCTCTGCACTTTCACTGCTGAAAAGTCGCAGAACTTTGATTATACAGGATAAATAAACAACTTAGAGCAGGGTTAATAGCAAAGCTAACCATCGGCAGTAGCATATGTCCATATCATTTAAAGTTGATATTATAGATTGTTTATATAAAAGACAGGCTAGGCTCTATAGAAGCATGAATGGATTTGCACGCGCACATTTATACTTCCTATTAGCTTAGTTGTTACATGTACAGATGATCAAAACTAAGCTATGTAGGAAGCCACATGCTTTGCACGTGCACATAAGATTGAGGGTGTGTTTATTCACACACTAAATTTGAAAGTTCGGTTGAAATTGGAACGATGTGACAGAAAAGTTAGAAGTTTGTGTGTGTAGGAAAGTTTTAATGTGAAGTTTGTGGTGGTAGGAAAGTTTTAATGTGATGAAAAAAGTTAAAAGTTTAAAGAAAAATTTTGCAACTAAACATGGCCTGAGCAAATTGAGCCGGAGAACACAAAGTGCATAAAAGATTTCATACTGCCTGATTTTTTGTGCTATCCAATCCTAAAAGGAAAAAAAAAACTGTGACTCCCAATCCAAAAAGAGAGAAGAAGAAGAGATGTTATAGGAACATTACCCTTGAAAA
Source organism: Oryza longistaminata (assembly GCA_009805545.1). Classification (NCBI taxonomy): domain Eukaryota; kingdom Viridiplantae; phylum Streptophyta; class Magnoliopsida; order Poales; family Poaceae; genus Oryza; species Oryza longistaminata. The sequence continues at coordinate 19,752,178 of CM020178.1, forward strand.
GTACTTCCTCCGTTTTGAAATGTTGACACCGTTGACTTTTTAGCACATATTTAACCGCTCATCTTATTCAAAAACTTTTATGAAATATGTAAAATTATATGCCTACATAAAATATATTTAACAATGAATTAAATGATAGGAAATATGTAATAATTACTTAAATTTTTTAAATAAGACGAACGGTCAAACATATTTAAAATAGTCAACGGCGTCAAACATTTCGAAACGGAGGGAGTACTTCTTGAACGGGCTAATCGTCCTGCGTCGGCGTAAGCGGGCGCCCTGCTGAGGCTCGAGGAGTGGGTACCCAATCGCCACCGCCGCCGCCGCCGCCGCCGCCGCGGCCTTCTTCCATCGCGCGGACCGCGGTGGCGCCCGCCTGCATCATTGGCGCTTAGCCGCTTACAGCTAAAACTATCTTAGATACCGACGCGAAACCGTCAAACCGATCGACCGAGTCGAAAATCTGGTGAGGTGGTTAGGCCCTCGCGCTTTATAAGGCGACGGTGCAAACCGACCCGGTCACGTATCCACACGTACGTGTATTTGTACTTGAACAATGGCAATAGTCGTGTTACACCGTACGTGATCATCACCGGGCTGGCCCACCGGCAGTGACAGAGTCGTGTAGTGTCTCGTATCTGTGCTGGACAATATACGTATTTGTGCATATACGCAGTAAAAAAAAAAAATCAAGCAAAGGGGTTCACTGCTGGCTATTTCTGCCTGATATGTTTAACATGCAGTAGAAAACAGCACAAAGGTAGTACTATCTTCATATTTTATTGCATGACGTCGTTGATTTTGTCCAACGTTTAACCATTCATCTTATTCAAAAAAAATTATATCATTATCATTTATTTTATTATGACTTGATTTGATCAAATGTTCTTTAAGTATGAAATAAATATTTTCATATTTACAAATAAAAATTGAATAAAATAAATGGTCAAACGTTAATCGAAAAGTCAATGGCGTCATACATTAAAATACGGAGAGAGTAATAATCAAGCTTTGTTACTTCCAATTTAACTCAAATTGATCTTTTACAAGTACTTTTTTTTTCTTCGCCGGGCCTTTTACAACACGTACACAAATTTGTCGGTACGTCGTGTCATCCTCCTCCAGACGAGTGAGTGCTAGGCTGCTTCTTCACAGAAACTGACGCATTTGCTTCGCAGTGATATGTACACAAGAAGGCGTTCATGCAGCTTAGCCCATACGTGTCATTTCCTGTAGAGAAAAAAAAAGTGCAATGCAACGCAGAAGAAATGTTTTAGTCGCTAATTAATCCCATGAAACAATATGATGACATACCATCTCCAATTATGTTTTCACATTGCGACATGGACTCTCTTTTTGGTTCTGAAATGCTTAGATCTGATATTCTTAAATCGCCGAGATACGGACCAAATCTTTAGCGAGTCCTTCCAGGTCCCTTGCTTCATGCACTGGGCGTATATCTTGTCGAGCCTGATGATTATCTCTGAAAATGTTGGCCTTGCTATACCCTGAGTATCCCAGCATTCTTCGATCAGCCTGCAATTTAGTTTCCACACTCTGATTATCTAGTTTTTAACATGCTACTGAACAGAAGCTGATAAATGTTTATTTACTAGTTTGCACAACGATGCACAAGATATCTCATGCTCTTGTTTTTTCAGAACTCACGCTTTGAAATCTGGAGGATATCCTCTGAGCTTGTTCTTCAGCGATGGACGCATCCCATCATATCGAATTGTGTGGCCAGATTCCTCTGATGACTTCCCATGAACAGTGTGTGTTCCTTCAACCATCTGAGCATACCACAACGAGTTAATTCTCATTAGAATGATTAGTCTCCTTACAGAGATTGCTCATCAGAACAATGTATCATGTTCAAAAACCAGAGTATGAATGTCACTGACCTCATAGAGGATGAAACCAAATGAGAAGGCGTCGACGCTTGCGTCGAATATTTCGTTTCTGTACAGCTCAGGTGCAGTGTAGTGACCTAAATAAACCAAAAAAAAAAAAAGAGGCAAGATCAGTTTGTCAGTAAAAACTTTACTGATGTCTTCCTTTTTCTTATCTCATTTCATTGTACTAAAATTTTACTCACTGAAGCTGTCAACCATGGACTCATGATCGGCCAGTTTCACTCTGCCAGGAGAGATTTTCGACAGCCTCGTCAGACCGAATCCTGCGATTTTCAGTTGGCCTCCACTATCCAGGAAGATATTTCTGGCACCTTACCAAGTTTCAAATAGTAAAGTACGGCACAACCTTGAAAGAGAGCATCCAACTGAATGCAGTTTGTAGCACTAGAATGTAACTAAAAAGGTAAGCAAGTCTAGTGCTTGCTTCATTTCCTCATCTTACTTTGGCTTTAGGTCGCAGTGGATGATGGGGTCTGGCTTGCACTGGTGAAGATAAGTCATACCCCTGAACATGCAAAGAATCATATTGTTGTCTAAATAGAAGGCATTCAAGTCAGCATCCTAACTAGTACTGATGCAAAATTTGGCATTAAACATCATTGTTTTGTGGAACAAAAAGATTACAGATTATATCAAGTGTGTTTAATTCCACATCTCAGAAGGTAGATTTACCTGGCGATCTCAAGGCCATATTTTAGAACCTTCTGACCATGTAGCTTTCCTTTCCTCGGAAGACAGCTTGATAAATCACCCTGTGTGTAAGGTATACAGTGCCTTATTCAGACTGTTTGTTAATAACACTTTTTTTTCAGAAGTAAAAGACAGTGATCTTGTTACATTTGGGAGGTATTCAGAAATAATCATCATAGGTATGTTCTGAGTGACGGCTCCGACGAACTGAACAACATTGGGGTGCCGGACCTTCTCCAATACGGTCAGCTCATGCCTGAAAGAGTTTCTGTAACAAAACAAGTGTTAGTTTCTTGTCAGGTCAGTTCACTGCACACTTTGAAACTGACTTTTGGGATTTGCATCTTACATGACTTCCTGATCGCAGTAGCATTCTCTATCAAGTATCTTAACATGAACCTTGGTTCCATTCCATTTGGCAACTTGGTACACGCCCTGTACGATGCACGCACGTCATTAGCACATTAATTTTCTGCTTATCTATACCGTTTCTTCAACCAACTTCACTGGAACGCAATTGGGACAGAGAGTTTTTTACCTTGACCACCTCATCCCCTTTCTTGAATTGGAGCTCACTAGGGTTCAATTCGTACTCTGGTACGTCCCCAGGATTCGACACCATCATCGGTGTCCTCCTGTTTCTCTGAACAAAAAAAGAATCAAAGACCACCAAATAAACCTCAAATTCTTCGAAACCGACGAACCGAATGAATTGAGAGCAAATGACAAAATTTTCAGTTTGTTCATGCAGAAAGATACCGGGATCTTTGCACCACGAGCCTTGAGAAGATTGTACACCTCCGTGTGGCCATAACACTTGGCATCAGCTACAGCCTGCGATTTGAGGAAGAAACGAATCAAATCTGAATCTGAATTTCTGAATATCTGAACCAAAAATGTAAAGAAAATCTTGATGTTGATCAAGTCTTGTCTTGGACGAGTCACTGATAGGGTTTAATATTTCGGTTTGATGATTTCTATCGGGGTGGCCGAAATACCGAAAATTCCGAAATTTCGTTACGAATTTTTGAATAAAATTTGATCAAATTTTAACAAAATATTACAAATTCGTGAAAAAATGAAAAAAAATTAAAAATTCCGGCCGAAACTATATTGTATCGGGGGGTCTGATAGAACCGAAATTTTCGAAACGAAATTGTGAACCCTGGTGACTGACCGTGCTGCCCCACCGGTCGCGGGCGTCGATGTTGGCCTTCCAGGTGAGCAGCACGCGGACGACGTCGGGGTGGCCCTCGCAGGAGGCGATGTGCAGCGCGGTGCGGCCGTCGAGGTTGATGCTGTTGACGTCGACGCCGCCGCGGAGCAGGGCCTCGACGCCGGCGGCGTCGCCGTGGCAGGCCAGGAAGAGCAGCTGCATGGTGGCGTCGAGGTTGTCCGGCACGGTCAGGTCCTCGGCGAGGCCGACGGGGCTCTGGCTCCGCCCGCGCCGCCGGTTCGGGTCCATCGACGACTGCCTCCCGAACAGGAACCTCGTCGTCGCCCTCCCCGTCCGGGGAGACTCCAGCGACGACTGCCGCCGGAGCTCCCCGCTCTCCTTCAGCGCCCCCGACGACACCTGCCGGTGCAGCGCCACCCTCATCTCGGTGTCCATTTTCCCTCCCACCCCTCACCTCACCTCGACGGACGACGTCGCCGACGACGAGACTGTACTACTCAGGCACGGCGGCGGCGGCGGAGGCGGCGGATCGGGGTCTCCGATGCACGAGAGGGCACCGTGCGCCGGAGAGCCCCCGCGGGAGAGAGAGGAGAGATCGATCGATGGAGAGGCTTTCCGCGGCGAGGTCGGAGGCGTCGGGAGAGGTGGAATGAAGTGGAGAAGAGGAGGAGAGAGAGGAGAAGACGGGAGGAGGAGAGGGGAGAGTGGATGGATGGCCACGTTTCCCGGGAGACGAGGAAGAAAGCTAAAGTTAGGCTTTGCTCTTATAGCGCGCGTAAGAAGAAGATCAAGTCTTTTGGCGCGTTTTTTTTAAAATACCGTTGGGAGGAGTGGTAACTGTCGCAGTCTGGAAATGGTAGCATGAACCGTGTAGGAAAGCTACTGTCAGAGCATGGCTGTTACCAGCTTGGATGGATGGATGGATGGATGATTTTCTGCCAAAATTAGGCGCCTGTATTTTGGGATTTGGGAAAATTCTGATTGTCATCAGGATTATTCTGCTGTAGTATTCCACGGCCTGAAATTGAACAGTAGGAAAATATGATAAGATAGTCATTAAAAAAAGACTTTTAGTGTACTGTTTAAAAGTAAAAAGAATTAATGGTTTTGTGTTTGTAAGAAAAATTGCTTATAAATTTTGTTTTGTGCTTTAGTGCTATTTTCACTGAAAAGTAGGTGGACGGGTGCTGTGTTTGTTGGGGGAGGTTGGGAACAAATCTTCTTCGCACGGAAAACGGAGCGGTCCATTAACGCGTGATTAATTAGAAATTAGCTAATTTGTTTTCAAAAATAAATCAATATGATTTTTTAAGCAATTTTTGTATAGAAACTTTTTGCAAAAAACACACCGTTTAGCAGTTTGAAAAGCGTGCACGCGGAAAACGATAGAGAGGTGTTGAGAACCCTTGGGTCCGAACACACCCAGTGAGGGGAATTTCTAAAGTGACGGAAACAATGAAAAATGAATGCAAATTGAAGCTCATGCAAATGCCATGACAAAGCGCAATTATTCAGCAAAGTTCACTGCACGCTTCACAAAATCACAAAATGTAAATTCATCCCACAAATTAGCATTTCATATCCAAACTACTACTCCCTTCGTCCCATAATATAAGGGATTTTAAGTTTTTCCTTGCACTGTTTGACCACTCGTCTTATTCAAAAAATTTAAAATTATTATTTATTTTTTTTGACTTATTTTATTATCCAAAGTACTTTAAGCACACCTTTTCGTTTTTTATATTTGCATAAATTTTTTGAATAAGACGGGTGGTCAAACAGTGCAAGCAAAAACTCAAAATCCTTTATATTATGGGACGGAGGGAGTAGTACTACATCTATCTCAAAATAAGTTTACTTTTCACTTATCTCACACATATCAATACAAAACACCAAAAGACTAGAATATCTCTACTTTATCCAATCTCAATGCAACTATTTCTCACTTTATCTTCAAATATAGTTATTCTTTACTTTCACAAATTTCGATACAATTATTATTTAAAAGAAAACTTATTTTAGGATAAATAAGATGAGAAAAATAAATTTAATACAAGACGAATGGAGTAGTAGGCTACTAAGCATTTACCATTTCCTTTTTTTTGGAAGCAAGTATTTAATCTACTACTAGGCAATGCCCCCACCTTCTTCCCCTTCCCTTTCCAAAATCCTCCGAGCTGAGATTTTTATTCTACACTGACACCGAAAGCAACAGTAGAATGTACTACTCCGCGTTATGCACCACTGCATGCATTTGTTGCTGTTGCCAGTCACCTACACGAGGCGATCCCACACACGTCGGCACGCAGGCACGCACGCGTTCGATCTCAGCTTCGATTCGATTCCCCGTCTCGTTTTCGTTCTCATTCACGTCGGCGTTTCATTGCAGACACCGACGCCTTCCCCTTCACCTTCCGCGACATGAGAGCAAGTTTAACATGACAGAGAACTACTTAGAGCAAGGCTAAGTATAGTAGATCTTTACCAGCCCAGCTGCTTACTGTATAGATTTTTATAGTCTATCGTCTCAGCTCACTCGTACAGTGGTTAGCTCTTCGCTATAAATATATGGTCCACATGTCTGTCTCACATATTTTCTTGATTTTCGTGCCTAAGCCGGCTGTAAGCTTATAGCTCGCTTCTCATCTCTCACCTTTACTCTCTCATCCACCTCGGCATTCGGTCTTCTTTCAGCCTTCTATTATACTTGCTCTTAATGCATTTGTCTCCAGTATTTTGTAGAGCCTGTTTTTAAAAGAAAGCCAACACTCCATAGTTTTTATTCTCTTTTATTCACGATTGTTTATATTTGGCTCGAAGCCTATTACTTCCATATAAATGTTATAAAATTGAATGTGATATTTTATAGCCCAATAAATCTAGATTAGCAGTTGCTTAGATTCGTAAGACTATAAAATATCACATTCGATTTTAGGTGCATTTATTTTGAGATAACGGAGCATTAAACTTGCTCTTAGGTATGAACTGAACCCATCTCTATTCTCGACCCATTCATTCACACCGCTGTTGAGCACTAGGGATCTCAATATTCTCGGTGACAGTCGTCCGCCATGACCAGGTCAAGGGGGATGGCGATGATGTGACAGAAGAGCGAGCACCGCACAACTCGATCTGGGCCGTCGGTTTGTCGACGGTTGGACAGTTCGGATGTCTTTCTCACGGCGAAGCTTCGCTCGATCGTCTTTATGGGCACATCAAGTGAATTGCGCCAGAAGTTAAACAGTATTGAATGTCGATCGTTGCAAGTGCTGGGTAGCAGCGCCCAGGAGCAGAAGCAATTGCATGTGCAGGATTAGTTTTCTTATGTTTGTGTTCAACTGTTTTGCTTGTCCTTGATTCCAGGGATGTGAACATCTGGTTACATTACATCGCAAGCTAACTTCGAAAGATGCATGACAAGGCAGCAAAGCTAGTAGTACTAGTATTTTCTTATACAAAAGAGTTGTTTGCTTGTTTTCCAGGAAATGTGCAGAGGATTAGACTAAATTGTACTAGGAGTCAGTAGCATGTTCAGATAATCAGATTATTGTGACTATACACGTACAGCATTACTTGCTGGCAGTATTGCGTATGAGCATTTCATAAATACTCCCTCCGTATTATAATATAAAGGATTTTGACTTTTTACTTGCACTGTTTGACCACTCATCTTATTCAAAAAAAATTTAAATTATTATTTATTTTATTTGTGACTTACTTTATTATCCAAAGTACTTTAAACACATTTTTCGTTTTTTATATTTGCAAAAAAAATTGAATAAGACGAATGGTCAAACAGTACAAGCAAAAAAGTTAAAATCCCTTATATTATGGAACGGAGAGAGTACAACTAGAACAGATGTAACGGAGGGAGTATTCAGGTATTGGGTGCCACTTTCAGAAGTAAGAACAGACGATGAGCTGCTGCTAATCAGCAGCAACAGAGGGAGGACGATAAGCTGTCACCGTCCAGCGTTGGGCCGTAGGTAACAGCCCAAGTCTTCTCGTCTGCATGGAGCAGGAGCGGCCCAAATAATCTTTGAGGGCCCAATATCGACGGTCCAGTTTCCATACGTTCTTGTGGGCCTAATTCTCGACATCGGCTCGCTGAACCGCTGCGGCCCGCCTCGATCTGTGGGGTCGCAGAGAAGCAATGAACGGCCGGTGCCTCACCCTCGCCGGCGCCGGCGGCACGGTCGCCGGATTCCGCCGTTTAGGTTGTAACCAAAATAAACATTTTTAAGTTTTAGCAATGTCAAAATTTTAGCAATATGGTTATATTATGGTTTTTTGTTTCTTTTCTTAATTGTTTCTTGGGATGCTAAGGTGTGGTATTTTTGGGACCGAGAGAGTAAGAACGACTTCGTTGCTAGTACGACAAAAATGTGTTTCACAGAAACGGTCGTGTTGAGACCTCCCAAAAAAAAAGGAAAGAAATTTTTTATCTTTTTCTCATCGCGATAAATAGTCCTTGTCTTCCACGGACCAACACTCTGTCTTCCTGGCCACGCACGGCCTCGCGGCGACATGGCGGCGACCAGCGGCAAGCTCCGGCCGCCCTTTCCGGCTTCTCCTCCTCTCTGCCTCCTGGCCGCCGCCGTCGCCCGCTCGGTGGACGGCGTCGAGCTGACCCTCCTCACCGGCGCTCGAGAGAAGGGCGCCCGGTATCCATCCATCCATCCATCCAACTAGCTAGCTAGTAGTAGCTACTGCTGCTATCCTGGAGTGATCATGAACTGGTTTTGATCATGGCATGAACTTACTCAACTCATCGTGCCATGAATTGTGTTTGTTTGCATTCTTGCAGTGTGCTTGGATGGGAGCCCGCCGGGCTACCACCTGCAGAGAGGCTTCGGCTCTGGAGAGCACAGCTGGTTTATCCATCTTCAGGTGTTGCATTTTTTTGTGTTCATGGTTGCTGTCAACCATTGTTTTTCGGTGGGTGCATACATGACGGGATGATTTTCTGTTTGTGCTGAAAATGCTCAGGGAGGAGCCTGGTGCAACACCATCGAAGATTGTTCAAACGCAAAATGAGCGCGTATGGTTCATCGAAATTCATGCGAGCAGTAGAGTTCAACGGATACTCAGCAATGACCAAACTGAATTCTGGTACATACAGATAACAGATGGTTCCTCAAGTCCTTAAATTTGCAATTCAAAAGCTTTATTTTACTAACGGTTTGAAGGCCATTTGATGTCCTTTTACTAATTTCAACAATTGATTATTAGATTTTTACAACTGGAACAGAGTTTTCGTAAGATACTGCGATGGAGCATCGTTTTCTGGGGTGGGGAGGCTCAAGATCAGGTTACCATTCTTTTTTTTTTTTTGGTCTGAAATTGATTTTTGAGATTGCTGTCTTTTTTTTTGTATTCCCAAAAGTAAATTCTATCCAACATTATTGGCAACGGTGTAGGATGGGAGCACACTCCACTTCAGAGGATTGCGCATCTGGAAGCAGTTTATTATGAGCTAATGGGAAAAGGACTTGCAACTGCTAAACAGGTTACACGTCGTAATTTTTCTTTTTACTCTTCTGATCAAGAGTCATTCGTGCTTCATTGGCACTCTGATCAAGAACCATGTCAAAGAATTTCATTTTTCTACACCATTTCAGGCCATACTTCAGGTTGCTCTGCTGGTGGTCTGGCTGCACTACTGCACTGCAATGATTTTTATGCAAGATTTTCTAAGGAGGTTTCAGCTAAATGCCTTCCTGATGCTGGATTTTTCCTTGATATGTAAGCCTCTTGAAATTAATTAATAGTATAACCCACTGGCATGGTATATACTTGTACTGAAGTGCCAGTTTCTGCTCCAGTGAGGATTTATCCGGGGAGAGGCGCATGTGGTCTGTATTCAATGGAACTTGTATCTTCAGGTAAGCTGTTGAACATAGGAAACCTAGAAAAAAATGCTATTTTTTTGTAAATCTTGGAAGGGAGCTCGTCAATTTATTCCAAATGTTTTGGTGGTTTGTTCCTTTCGTGCTTATGAATACTACCTCAGTGCTTATATACTACTCAGTGAGTCTGGCAACTGTTGTCCTTTTCTTTCAAGTGATTCTGTCATGCCAGCTTGCCCGTTGTCTCATCTGATCGTTCCATTTCAGCTTTACAATCTTACTAGTTTTTTTGGAATTTTTCCAAGATGTTACACAGGTTTTGCCAAAGGACTGTCTTGCAAAGAAGGATCCAACAAGAGTATATACCTATTGTATTAGTTATTTCCATAAAGATCTCTCCTTGTCGTGGTGCTAGTTCTTTTTAGATTATTTACTGGATTGTTTAAACGAATTATTTTCTCAAAAAAAATCTTCGGTTATCTTGCTTAGACCACTTGTTTTAATTATTTATTAAGTTTTATTCATTAAAATATTTAATTTATCTCTGTAATTAAGTAATTAATAATAGAATATATAGTTCCTGTTTAATTACTGACATTTGTTGTTCTCAGTGCTTCTTTCCTGCTGAGCTTGTTAAGAGCATCACCGCTCCCACGCTTATTCTGAACTCTGCTTATGATTCTTGGCAGGTAATTTTTTTTTCATGAATAATATATAGTTCCTTTTTTTCCTGCAAAAAAAATTAACATTTTTTCCAGATGAAATCAACGGAAAAATCTTCTCACTGTTTTAGCTATGATTCTTATCTGTAGAACAAAGACCCTTGCGCCAGATGGATCCTTTCCTGGACAGTCATGGTCCAGTTGCAAAACTGACATTCGAAATTGCAGTTCCACACAAATCCAAGTATTCAATGGTTGGTTTAGCTTGTCAATCTGTTCGGTTATTTTGGTAACTATCCTGTTTTTTTAACTCAAAGTTCATTATTTTTTTCCTCTCCATATTGTAGGATTCAGGAATAAATTTGTCGATGACATAGAGGTTGTGAAAGACAAAAAGGACTGGGGTCTTTTCATTGATTCATGTTTCACTCACTGTCAAACGCCATTCGACATCTCATGGAGCTCACAGGCCTCCCCAGTGCTCGGTAACAAGGTGAGGTTAAAATCACTCAACTGTCCTAAAGTTCAGAACAGAAAATCACTGAACTGTACGACTGTAAAAGAGTAGCTACAGTTGGTTTATCTCTGATAATGGTAGTGTTCTAGATGGATTGATATTTTTCTATTTGCACTTGTGTGGAGCAGACTGTTGCCGAGGCTGTTGGGGATTGGTATTTCGAGAGAAGCTATGAAGTGAAAGAGATCGACTGCGAGTATCCGTGTAACCCCACATGTAGCAGCCAGCTGCCTAAATGATTTTACAGTGGGCTGCCCGAGATTACCAGCCCTTCCCTGAATATTTATGCAGGCTTACTTTTTTTGACGAAGTATGCAGGCTTACTTGATGAAGCAGCAGATTGCAGATCATCTTTCACCATTTGTTCTGTGAACAACTTATAGCCATGCTTTGCTGATAATCAGACGCCTGTAATAAGTCAAACAGTGGCCATCTCGGGTGAAAAGGAATTACTATGAATACTACTTCATTTCAGTACATCGGCTGCATATTCTTCTGCATATGATTGTTGCAGTGTGTCTGTTGCACTGTTACCTGCCTTGCAAGTAAAACATGCAGAATGACATTACTCTGCTAACTGCCAGTCTAACATCTAAAAACCAGTTGAAAGAACAAACGCTCAGAGGAGTAGCCCTAAAAAAAACTTCAAAAACGAATAGTATTTTTTAGATAATGCAAAAGCGAATAGTTGCAGCACATGATCTCAGTAGCTCACGTCAAGTGAAGTGACACTGAACAGCAGCCGGAGCTCATTATCTCAATACTGGACGTCATCGTTCAATCAAAAACACGCGTCGATGGAAAAATGCTGCGACTGCCGACTGGTAACTGCACCGTTGATGCCTTGATGGCACAGTGGCACAGTGGCACACTGGCTGTGACGCGGCAGAAAGATTGACCCTGGGTTAACGAACCCTCTGGTAGCCATAGAGGCGTAGACTAGTCACCGGAAGTGTACTCCCTTAAAAAAACCAACCTAGGCTGTTGAGTTCCCTTCAAACTTTTAACTTTTCCATCACATCAAATGTTTGGACACATGCATGTAGCATTAAATATGGACGAAAAAAAATCAATTGCACAGTTTGCATGTAAATTGCGAGACGAATCTTTTAGCCTAATTACGTCATGATTTGACAATGTGGTGCTACAGTAAACATTTGATAACGATGGATTAATTAGGCTTAATATATTCGTCTCGCAGTTTACAGGCGGAATCTGTAATTTGTTTTGTTATTAGTCTGCGTTTAATACTTTAAATATGTGTCCGTGTGCATCAAAATTATTTTTGAAAAATAACTAAATTCGGCCCTATATGAGATCTGATAACATATGTTGGGGAATAACCCCCTTCTAGGGTGTTGGCTTAACCAATGTTGGCATAAAGAACTAAAATGCCCCTACGGCAGTGCCACTCCCATACCTTCTCCTGTGCGTAATTCTCGGTGTTGGCTCGCTGATCTGGACCGCGCTATCTGGATCGTGCGGTTGTCAGCAGCCGAGAACGGCCAGTGTCTCACCCTCGCTGTGCCATCGCCGCCGCTCGCCGGATTCTACCACCTCTAAGGCCCCGGCCGTATGGATTCCACCCCGTCGGTCACCCGCACTACCTTCCATGAACCATTGAAACTCTACACCTCTCCACCATGGTCTGTTCAAGTCTGTACCAACTCGATTGTAACATCCCGCCTCTCTCAGGCCGGGCCCACTTACATCTGATAGCTTTTTTAGGATATAGATTGCCATCCTCACTCGTGCACACCCGAGAAGAATTTCCTGGTCGGGACGGTCGGTCACCCATCCCGAAATTGCTCCAAGCCAAACACGCTTAACCTTAGAGTTTTTGGAGATCGGCTTTGGGAAAAGAAGTTGCAACTTGTTGATACGAGTATTCTATTAATTCTATTAAGCTCTGGGTCAGGATCATTGTTCTCATGACCTCATTAGGTTCTAGCCCAAGGTTTGGTTCATTCCTGCTTTCTTAGGCTGTGTTCTTATTAATGAGTTAGGAACTTATTTGTCACACACGCAAAAACGGAACGGCTTCTTAGGCATATGATTAATTAAGTACTAGTTTTTTAAAGAAAAAAATTAATATGATTGTTTAAAATAATTTTTTATATAACCTTTTATTAAAAAATACAAACCGTTGCTTAAAAAAATACACACCGTTTAACCGTTTGGGAAGCTTGCGCTTGAAAAATGGGAGAGTAGAGATTTGAAACCTTGAGAGAAAAACATAGCCTTAAGGATATTTTGTTCTGAAACTTTCTTCCGGCTCCCCGGAGTTAGACATTGATTGACGCCTGTCCGGCCTCACACGAAAGGCCAGTGGTTGCAGCTCTGAATGCACAAGTTGGATATGGATTTTCATCCCTCGAGGGATATCTTCTATGAAATAACTTTCCCCAAGTTGTCCAATTGAGCAAAACCAAACTCAGCGTGCATATTACGACGAAAGTGTTCATTAAAGTTCACAAGACTACGGCGACAGATCAGATGTGACGGTAGCCAAGCAAGTCAGTCACTTGTCGACGAACGACGACTTCGTCAGCGTGGAATCCCTGCAGCATATGTGCTTCGCCGAAACTCGACGTCGACGGCGGGTTCTCACTTTCTCATCACTATAAATACTTAAACTGAAAATAGTTTTTTTTGTGGGGATTAAACTGAAAATAGTTACCGTACATTCGCAACTATATTTGTTATTTTTGTTACAACTTGTAGAAGTTGAATTTTAACTTGCATATTTGTGGAGTGATATATTTCATATTAATCCATCTTATCATTTTTTTCAAATTTTTTTATAACTATTTAGGTGGCATGCACGAAACGAGACGATATTGAATCGAGGGATGAAATAACTTTCCCCAAGTTGTCCAATTGAGCAAAACCAAACTCAGCGTGCATATTACGACGAAAGTGTTCATTAAAGTTCACAAGACTACGGCGACAGATCAGATGTGACGGTAGCCAAGCAAGTCGGTCACTTGTCGACGAACGACGACTTCGTCAGCGTGGAATCCCTGCAGCATATGTGCTTCGCCGAAACTCGACGTCGACGGCGGGTTCTCACTTTCTCATCACTATAAATACTCCTCGTCGTCGTCGTCGTCGTCTCGCTGTCTCGACCACCAGTCCACCACCCACATCGTACGTGTTCTGTCCACACACACGCGCTGCGGCTACGGGCGAGATGGTGCCGATCCTCCCGCGTCGTCGTCGATATGCGGAGCCCTTGCTGCTCCTGCTCCTGGCCGCCGTTGCCCGCTCAACGGCGGCACCGGACGTCGTCGAGCTGACCCTCCTCACCGGCGCTCAGGAGAAGGGCGCAGGTATAGTGAATTATTGGTTATTGATGTTAGAGATTATAACGCAATTATTGTAGTACGCCGACATCTTCACCAAAAGCCTTGCTAGTCTCCTTTGTTCGTTTTCTCTGGTTCTCTCTCGATTCTGTTTCTATAAGTTGGTGATAAGGATGTACCATGTGTCCGTGTCTATATATACTTGTCGTCCGTGATTAATCGAATTACCTTGTTAAATCAAATACGCTTTCGCTTGAATCTTGATAGCATCAAGTCCTCCAGAACTCATGAACGTACTGTGTGTTCCATGCTTGCAGTGTGCTTGGATGGGAGCCCACCGGGCTACCACCTGCAGAGAGGCTTTGGCTCCGGTGAACACAGCTGGCTCATCTATCTTGAGGTGATCGATCATGCATCCATCGATTTTCTCTTGTCGCAGATTGCTTTCAGTTCATGGTTGCTATGACTTGTTTTTTTGCGTGCATGGCTGGATGCATGATTCTGTTTGTGCTGATTTTTGTACTGAAAAATGTGAAAAATGATGCTCAGGGAGGAGCCTGGTGCGACACCATCGAAAGCTGTTCCAACCGTAAAACGACCGAGCATGGTTCATCCAAATTGATGGAAGCGCAAGAGTTCGACGGGATACTCAGCAATAACCAAACAGTGAATTCTGGTATATGCAGATGAGCCTTTGCCTTTTCTTTCTTTTTTCTTTTTGCAAGGAGCCTTTGGCTCGCATTTGTTTAGGCTTACGAGCCACTTTATAAGCCAAAAAACTAAAGCCTACACATACAGACTTTACCATAAAAGAAAAAAAAAGTCGGCTTAAAAATCTAGACCCAATAAATCTAATCTAAAATAAAGGGGGCGTTTACGTTGAGAGGAGTTACCATGAGTTACCAAAAATTTAGAGTAAAATTTAGTACCTCTTGGTTTCTTAGGTACTATAAAGTATCAAATTTGCAGTAGAAAAAGTGGTACCTCATGGTACCTCCTTAAGAACTGTAAAATTGCTCGTTTACTTTTAGTCATTGGTAAACATGTTTTTCTTGGGTGGATGTGGCCAGAGGGATGGCTGATGAAGCTTCTCTTTGGCGTAAAGCAAACCCGGCGATCCCTGCGCTGCAATTCAGGAGGGAGTTTGGTCGCCAAAATCAGCGCGAGAGATAGACCTAGGATTGACTGTTATTGTCCTGTATCAATCCCATGCTGTTTTTTTCTTTCAAATGTAAATAACTTTTATTTCTCTTAATGGAAAAAAATACGCTCCTTACGTATTCCCCAAAAAAAACATGTTTTTTCTTTCTTATTAACATTTAGAAGGCTTTTGATATATGTCTTTTTTGTAAGATTGAATACTTCATACTTTTACTAATTTTCAATAATTTTGTATTAGATTTTTACAATTGGAACAAAGTTGTCATAAGGTATTGCGATGGAGCATCGTTTTCAGGGAATGCGGAGGCTCAAGATCAGGTGACCATTTCTTTTTCTGAAATTTCTCCAAATATTTCCAAAAAAAAAATCTAGTATCCAACATTATTGGCGATGGTGTAGGATGGGAGCACGCTCCACTTCAGAGGATTGCGCATCTGGCAAGCAGTTCTTGATGAGCTCATGGAAAAAGGACTTGCGAGTGCTAAACAGGTTACACGTTGTTGTTTTTTCTTCTTTTTGAAATATTCCCATTATCTTCCGTGCCAAATTCATTTTTGTACACGTTTCAGGCCTTACTTTCTGGATGCTCTGCTGGTGGTCTGGCTACACTACTGCACTGCAATGATTTTCATGCACGATTTCCTAAGGAGGTTTCAGCTAAATGCCTTCCTGATGCTGGAATTTTCCTTGATATGTAAGCCTCTGGATGTTAATCAACAGTATAACCTACTTGAGTTGTACTTGTTTAGCTGTACTGAAATGGTAGTTTATGCTCCAGTGAGGATTTATCTGGAAAGAGGCTCATGTGGTCCGTTTTCAATGGAACTGTTCAGCTTCAGGTAAGCCTTAGACAAAGTGAAACTTATAAAATTTTTCTTATAATGCTTTTACTCAGTTAATTGCTTGGAATTTTATCCCAGAATGTTAGTGAAGTTTTGCCAAAGGATTGTCTTGCAAAGAAGGATCGGACAGAGGTATTTCTCTGCAGTCCATAAAAGATCTCCTTTTGTTATGTTGTACTACAACTTATACTCCGTACTCTCTCTGTCTCAAAAAAAAAAAAAAAAAGGCAATCTAGGAGTGGATGTGACCCCTCCTAATACAGTGAATCTGGATAACCCTCTGTCCAAATTCATCGTACTACGAGAGGTCACATCTTCTCCTAGGTTACTTTTTTTTTTTTTACGGAGAGAGTATGTTACAAAGTTCATTTACTGACATGTCACTGTTCCCACTTCCCAGTGCTTCTTGGCCACTGAGCTTGTCAAGAGCATCACCGCTCCCACGCTTATTGTGAACTCTGCCTATGATTCTTGGCAGGTAACTTTAATCTTTATATTTTTGTTCCTATGATCATGAGTAATGAATAAATTTTTGAGCTATGTTTCTTGTCTGTAGATAAGAAATGCTCTTGCCCCAGTGGGATCCTATCCTGGACAGTCATGGTTGAATTGCACAAATGACATTGGAAATTGCAATTCCACACAAATGGAAGTACTCAATGGTTGGTTTAACTTGTTAATCTATTCGATTTCTCCATTCTATTCTGTAACTATCCTGTTTCTTTTATAATAACGCAAAAGTACATTTGTTTTTTCTCTTTCCGTGTTTAGGGTTCAGGAAGAAATTTGTCGATGGCGTAAAGGTTGTCAAAGACAAAAAGGACTGGGGTCTGTTCATTGATTCATGCTTCTTGCACTGTCAAACAAAATACAGCATCTTATGGAGCTCACAGTTTTCTCCAGTACTTGGTAACAAGGTGAAGTTAAATCACTGAATAGTGTTCAGTTCAGAAAAGAAAAACATTGAAATTCTATAAGACTGTTCTGATTGATTTGTTTTGATTTACACTTGTGTGGAGCAGACTATCGCCAAGGCTGTTGGGGATTGGTATTTTGAGAGAAGCAAAACAGTGAAAGAGATTGACTGCCAGTATCCATGTAATCCCACATGTAAACTTACGGGATAATGCTTTGATCCGGGCGTCTGACACGTCGGTTTCCATCGGCATCTAGTCATCCGGACACGTATTTATTCCAGGAGAAACTTTATAGTACTTTAAAAAAAGTACTTTAAGATACCTAAATTTTAGACTAAAATTTTTGGTACGTAGATGTACCAAATTTTACACTTCAAAAATATGTTTCCTCTGTTACCTTCTCAAAAATAATAAAATTACCCTTATTCCAAAACTAGAGCTATTCATTATATTGTACATGAGAAGCAAAATGTTATACTACTAACTAGAATTTAAATGTGTTTCATATTTTAAGCTGTTAGTTTTCTTTACCTTTTTTTTATGTTTCATATGCAGAACAAAATATTTCAACTTGAATTAGTTATTTTTTCATTTTGTTTTTTTATGTTACACTCCACTTCTCAAGATACTTTGTCCGTGTATCTCTAATGCTAATTCATTCACTGAGCCATAGTTTCTTATCGCAAGCTAACTGAAAATCTTACATTTTGCCGGGCCCAGACCTCCCAAGACAACTTGGTTGACGGCGAGGTTATCAGTCCCTCGAATTGGAAATAGTAAGCATATATTGCGATATATTCCCCATTTGTTGTCCATCTCCAAGTAATCGAATCCTCCACTCCTTCCGTCGATTGTGGGCATTCAAGTGTTAGGACCTCGCAGATTTTCAAGAACTCTATAAGAAGAGTGATAGTGAGGTTGTGACGAATGTCATTTATCTAGCTTCCTTACTGCAGGGCGTCCTATACCGTGTGTTTTTTCCTCTTGGAGTGAATGTAGAGGTTCAACGCTAGACTTTGGAGGCTATGGCCGCCAATCCAATTGGATTCCCAGAAGTTCGCCTTTTTCCCATTATTGATAAGGACTCTAGTCGATGCCGTGAATAACTCTTTATTGAGTTTATCACAAGGTGTTTCGGTTCGTATCCTGGGTTTGTTTGGTGCCCTCGATTCATACCAAAGCTATCTCAGCCGTAGGGTTCTAGCAAATTTTTTTAAGTTGGGAACTCCAAGACCGTCATGATGGACGGGGGAGCAGACTTTGGGCCAATTTATCTTGCATTTGCCCCATGCATATCCTAATTACTGGTCCATAGGAAATGTCTTCTTACTTTGTCGATTTCTTGAAGAGATTGCTTTGCAGCTTCAGCACCGTGAGGACATACGTCGGGATTGATAAAACATGTAACTTGATATTTCAATTATGATCGACCAAAACATTTGATAATCCTATCCTTTAGCTTGGATCGGGTGTCTGACGTCTAATCCATGTCCATTCTTATTTACCCTTTGAATCAAGATTTGTCGAATGCCCCCCCCCCCCCTCCCCGCGGAAGAAAAAGATATGTCAAATGTCATTTGATCACTTACAAATTTTACAAAACCAGAGCACTGCATAGTGAATAAAAAAAAACTGATGTCAATATAAATGAGGCAAAGATCTTGCCCTCTTTTTTTATATAAAAAACGAGAAAAACACAAGACCAAAAGTGGACATGAGAAGAACTGTTATGTTTGGTCGGGAGAAATTCTCTCCTTTTTGATACTTTGGTAGGGGCTAGTAATTGAAAAAAAAAATTCTCCTTTACGTTGCCTAAACAAATCATAGACATCCGTTTTCATTTAAACTATGTCAATTCCGATCATCTCTACTAAATAAGAGATTGGAAGTAAAATAAATTTATTTATGTTAATATCATCATCAATTCTCTCATTTAAACTCTCAATTATCTTCCCTCAGATTGCAAAACAAGCCGTCAGGGGATGCTGTTGCCATTGGGCGGGCTGGCGCTATAGAAAACTCCATTGGCGAGCTCCGACTATATATATCAGGACCCAGGATGAGTGACCTACTCAAGAGTCCAGGAAGGGTGACAAGCTTGAATGCTTGACAGACTTTGCCTTTCTGGAATGAACAGTCATACAAGTAATACAACACCGTCAATGAGATGTTTCATTGAATATAATATGAAAAAAAAAAAAAGCTAGCACCCTGCCATAAACGAAAAAAAAAACTCTACCATTACACACGGATAACACCTACACAAAACCAATGAGAAAACTAGCATCGGGCTGACCGGCACTATGCGTGACTGGTCACTGCTAGACCACCAAAGAAGGTATAGCAGAACATCCCAAAACCAAATCCTAACAGCCGAACACCGCACTCAACTCTATCCACATCTTTGAGATTGATCGGAGAGGGTGAGAGAGAAAAATTGATTGTCTCTCCCCTACAATGCCCGCCAACATAGTCATAAGAAGACAAACATCTTGAGAGAATTCACACAAGCTAGTGTGAGAGAAGTTTTGGCAAGGACGTCTCCTAGATGTCATCTCCAGAAATAAGTGCGATGATGAGGAACCAGTCTCGAATACAGACCGCACGATTAAATCATCTGATATCTGAGAGCCATTGGATGGATCGCTACATACCGATTCTACCCAGAGTCCCTGACCTAGATTGGAGTGTACGCAAGGATAACGGTTAACTGACCTAGGGGCTGTGTTCGCTCATCAGGGTTGGAAACCCATCTCCTCTGCACGGAAAAAGGAACGATTCATTAGCGTGTGATTAATTAAATATTAGCAAATTTTTTTAAAAAAGGATTAATTTGATTTTTTTTAAAAAAACAACTTTTGTATAGAAACTTTTTGCAAAAAACGAGGTAGCAGTTTGAAAAGCGTGCGCGTGAAAACGAGGAAGAGGGGTTGGGAAAAGAGGGTGCCGAACACCTTTGGATTGGGTTCCTATTTTCGTTTGTTCTCCTGGGCCTTTTCTATGCATTGGGCCGAGACTAGAAACTAGTCCGTACAAAACGGCCCATTTACTTGCGGACGTGGCGACAGATTTGGCCCAACTTGACAGTCCACGTCGAATCGCAACCAATGGTAGCGAACCAATTTCCGTCGTGCAAGAAGCCAAGAACGGCCGGCGTCTCCGCCGCCGCCGCCGGCACGCTCGTCGGATTCTACCGCCTTCCGGCCGTACGCGTCCCGCCGCTCCATGGGTGACCAGTTCAACTCCACCAACTCCCAGACTCCGGCCCATTGTTAATTTATTCCTACTTTCTTGAAGTTGCTTTTGTTCTGAAACTTTCTTTGGGTCGTCCCGGAGTTCAGACGTCAGAGTCTCTGAGATGAGAAAGGGTTGAATCCTCCCCCGGCTGAATTCTGAGGATACATTGATCTGCACAACAATAACGAAGGCTGTGTTAACAGATGGGACTAAAACTTTTAAGTCCCTATCACATCGGATGTTTGGATACTAATTATAAATATTAAACGTAAACTATTAATAAAACCCATCCATAATCTTGACTAATTCACGAGACGAATCTTTTGAGCCTAATTAATCCATGATTAGCCTATGTGATGCTACAGTAAACATTCTCTAATTATGGATTAATTAGGCTTAAAAAATTTGTCTCGTGAATTAGCTTTCATTTATGTAATTAGTTTTATAAGTAGTCTATATTTAATACTCTAAATTAGTGTCTAAATACAGGGACTTAAGTTAAGTCCCTGGATCCAAACACCACCTTAGTTCGGTGCCAAGTTTGGATTTTGGTTGAAATTGAAGATGATGTGACTAAAAAGTTGTATGTGTATGACATGTTGATGTGATGGAAAATGACTGAAGTTTGGATCCAAACTTTGGATCTAAACACAGCCGAAACATAGTGGCAGCTCTGGATGAACAAATTGTTCAGCTCAGCAAAACTCAGGCCTTGTTTAGTTCCAAACTTTTTATTTAAACTTCCAACTTTTTCATCACATCAAAACTTTCAAACTTCCAACTTTTCCGTCACATCAGTTCCAATTTCAACCAAACTTTCAATTTTAGCGTGAACTAAACACGCCCTGGCACTGAATTCAGACTTCAGAGTGCATTTGAAGGCCACTGCAACTTGTTCGATGTGAAGGTATTCTGTCAGACTGTCACTCTCGACGAACGACTTTGGCCCTGTTTGGATCCGGAGGGCTATTTAATAGGCTTCCGGAATATTGCTATTTAGGGGTATTAAACGTAGATTACTGACAAAACCCATTCGATAATCCCTAGGCTATTTTGCGAGACGAATCTAACGAGGTATATTAATCCATGATTTGCTACAGTGGTGCTACAGTAATCAGTCGCTAATCATGGATTAATATACCTCGTTAGATTCGTCTCGCAAAATAGCCTAGGGGTTATGGAATGGGTTTTGTCGGTAATCTACGTTTAATACTCCTAAATAGTAAGATTCCAGAGGGCTATTTAATAGCTCGGAAGATCCAAACAAGGCCTTTGTCAGCATATAATTTGTTACGACGAAGAGCATCTAGACCGAAATTGTCATGTTGAAACCTCCACGCAGATGGCGGGTTTTCGTCGCGATAAATAAGCCCCTGTCTCCATCGAGACCACCAGTCCACCACCCACCCACCACACACGGGCTGCGCATGACATGGCGACCAGCAGCAAGCTCCGGTCGCCGGTGCTCCTTCTGCTGCTCCCGCTCCTGGCCGCCGTAGCCCGCTCAGCGGCGGCGGCGGACGTCGTCGAGCTGACCCTCCTCGCCGGCGCTCAGGAGAAGGGCGCAGGTATATCTTGCCTGCACCTGCAGTGAACTTCAGGTTCTTGAATCTTTGATGGCATCAAGTTCTCCTGAACTCAAGAACTGTGTGTTGCATGCTTGCAGTGTGCTTGGATGGGAGCCCGCCGGGCTACCACCTGCAGAGAGGCTTCGGCTCCGGTGAGCACAGCTGGCTCGTCTTTCTTGAGGTGATCGATCATGCATCCATCGATTTTCTCTCATCGCAGATTGCTGCTTTCTGTTCATGGCTGCTTCAAACATTTACATGGACTCTTTTGCAGCATGAGAATGCCTGACTGGATGATGCTTAATTAGTACTGTAGCATTGATCAAGTGTTAATCAACACATGCATCATCCAAATTCATGATTTTTTTTTTGTTCTGAAAATGCTCAGGGAGGAGCCTGGTGCAACAGCATTGAAAGTTGTTCCAGGCGCAAAATGGGCGTGTATGGTTCATCCAAGTTCATGAAAGCAGCAGAGTTCAATGGAATGCTCAGCAATGACCAACAACTGAATTCTGGTACATGCATTTACCTCGAAAAAAAAAATCCGGTACATGCAGATAACAGATGTGGTTCCTTAATTTAGTCCCCATAAGCATTTATTGTTCAAAAAGCTTGTTTTTCCTTTACTAATGCTTTGGATAATTTTGATGTCCTTTTACTAATTTCAATCATTGTCGATTAGATTTTTATAACTGGAACAAAGTTGCCATAAGGTATTGTGATGGGGCATCGTTTTCTGGTGATGCGGAGGCCCAAGATAAGGTGGATATTTTTAATTCTGAAAGTGATTTTTGAAGTCTCTATCTTGTTCTGTCCAACACTGTAATCCCTAAAAAATAAGACCTATCCGACATTATTGACAACGGTGTAGGATGGGAGTACACTTCATTTCAGGGGATTGCGCATCTGGGAAGCAGTTATTAATGAGCTAATGGGAAAAGGACTTGCAACTGCTAAACAGGTTACACGTTGTGCATTGAGTTTTTAATTCTATCTGAACAAGAATACCTGGCTGGTTTCATATGGACAAGAATCTTTCGTGCTTCATTCTGGCACTCTCATGAGTCTCATCAAGAACCATATCATTTTTATTTTCATTTTTCTACATTTTTCAGGCCATACTTTCAGGATGCTCTGCTGGTGGTCTGGCTGCACTACTGCACTGCAATGATTTTTATGCAAGATTTTCTAAGGAGGTTTCAGCTAAATGCCTTCCTGATGCTGGATTTTTCCTTGATGTGTAAGCCTCTTGTAATTAATTAGCAGTATAACCCACATATTGTGTACTACTTGCACTTAAGTGCCAGTTTCTGCTCCAGTGAGGATTTATCCGGGGAGAGGCGCATGTGGTCTGTATTCAATGGAACTGTTCATCTTCAGGTAAGCCGTTGAACACTTCAACATATTTAAACCTAGAGAAAACGTTATTTTTCGTAACTCTAAGAAGGGAGCTCGGCAATTTATTCCAAATGTTTTGGTGGCTTGTTCTGTTCTGTACTTATGAATACCTCAGTGAGATCTGGTCATCTGGCAATGGTTGTCCTTTTCTTTTCACGTGATGCTATCATGCCAGCTTACCCGTTTGTCTCATCTGATCGTTCCATATTCAGCTTTACAATCTTTCTCAGTTATTGTTTTTGAATTTTTATCCCAGAATGTTAGAGAAGTTTTGTCAAAAGACTGTATTACAAAGAAGGATCCAACAGAGGTATTTACCTGTAGTTTAAATCAGCTGTATTCCATAAAAGATCTCTCCTTGTTATGGTGCTAAGTTCATTTACTGACGTATTACTGTTCCCAGTGCTTCTTTCCTGCTGAACTTGTTAAGAGCATCACCGCTCCCACGCTTATTCTGAACTCTGCTTATGATTCTTGGCAGGTACTAATTTTATTCTTTATATTTGTTCCCATTAGTAATATATAGTTTTTTTCCTAAAAAAAAAACAGTTAACCTTTTCCAGAGAAATTCAACAAGTTAAATCCTCTCACTGTTTTTCTATGCTTCTTATTTGTAGATAAGGAATGCCCTTGCTCCAGATGGATCCTTTCCTGGACAGTCATGGTCCAGTTGCAAAACTGACATTCGGAATTGCAGTTCCACACAAATCCAAGTATTCAATGGTTGGTTTAGCTTGTCCATCTGTTTGGTTTCTTCGGTAACTGTCCAGTTTTTAATAACTCAGAAGTAAATTTTCTTTCTCCTTGATGTAGGATTCAGGAACAAATTTGTCGATGATGTAGAGATTGTCAAAGACAAAAAGGACTGGGGACTGTTCATTGATTCATGCTTCACCCACTGTCAAACGCCATTCAACATCTCATGGAGCTCACAGGCCTCCCCAGTGCTCGGTAGCAAGGTGAGGTTAAAATCACCGGACTGTCCTAAGTTCAGAAAAGAAGATCACTGAATTGTAAGACTGTAAAAAATGGATTGATATGTTTTTATTTACACTTGTGTGGAGCAGACTGTTGCCGAGGCTGTTGGGGATTGGTATTTCGAGAGAAGCTCTGAGGTGAAAGAGATCGACTGCGAGTATCCTTGTAACCCCACATGTAGCAGCCAGCTGCCTACATGATTTTACAGTGGACTGCACCGAGATTACCAGCCCTCCCTGAATATTTATGCAGGGTTACTTGATGAAGCAGCACCTGCAGATCACCTTTCACCATTTGTTCTATGAACAACTTAGCTAAGTTTTGCTGATAATCAGACGCCTGTAATAAGTCAAACAGTGGCCATCTCGAGTGAAAAGGAAATAATTTAACATGAACACTCCACATTTATTCAGTACCTCGGCTGCATATTCTTCTGCATATGATTTTAGGACTCTAGCTGCCTGACGCTATACTATACCCCGTCTCCTTTTTTTGTATTTCTCCTTGTAAATAACTTTTGTTCCCCTTAATAAAAAAAATATGCTCCTTGCCTATTCCAAAAAAAAAAAAATCCAAAAACAAACTATTTGAATAAACAAACGCTCAGAGGATTAGCCCTAAAAAAACTACAAAAACCAATAATTACATGCTTGCAGCGGAAGATCTCGGTAGCTCACGTCAAGTGAGACTGAACTGTGTGCTAAAACCTATGTGATTTTAGAATTTCTTTAGTTGAACTTATTTTGTGGGAGTTGAAGGTTTATCCTGTCACCTTATGTTTTTTAGGTAAAAATGATATTGGTTGTGTATCTTATATATGGTAGTGGTCAGAAATACAAATCATTTCTACTGTCTAAAAGAAAGCGAGACTGAACTGCATCCGGAGCTCATGATCTGAATGCCGTTCACCTGGACTTCATGGCTCAATCAAAAACATGCGTCGACGGAGAAGTGCTGCGACTGATAACTTTGATCGTTGGTGCCTTGAAAGATTGACTCTGGGTCAACAAACCCTCCGGTCGCCGTAGAGGCGTAGACTACTGACTAGTCACTGCTACTCACTGGTACTAAGGTCTTGTTTAGTTGTGGAAAATATTTAGATTTAGTTGTCACTTCGAATATACGGACACACATTTGAATTATTAAACGTAGTCTAATAACAAAACAGATTATAGATTCCACCAGAAAACTGCGAGATGAATTTATTAAGCCTAACTAATCAGTCATTAGCAAATATTACTGTAGCACCACATTGTCAAATCATGCAATTAGGCTTAAAAGATTAGTCTCGCAATTTACATGCAATCTGCGTAATTGGTTTCTTTTTTTCCTACATTTAATACTCCATACATGTGTCCAAACATTCGATGTGACGGCGTGAAAAATTTTAGGAAAAATATAGTAATAGAAAAAATATAGAAATATGGTAGAATTGTATGTCTAAATCAGAGGAATATAACATTGAAATTTCTTATTCCTCTTGCGTAGGATTCTTACAACAAAGAAGGTTAGAGTGGATTCTTTTTTTTTCCTATCAAAACATGGGCAAGGAATAGTGTTTCTTTGGAATTCAAGGTAACCAATCCTTTGAAAAGAATGAATCTACAGTACCCAATTCAAAGGAATCATTAATACTCCAATTTTCCTTCACATTTCCTCCGTTCCGAATAAGGCCTAAGTAGGATACAAGCTACTGTACTGTACTAGTCTAGTTATGAATCTCTTCACCAGTATCAGCTTCATTGTTAAGGGACATTAACATTATTTTTTACTAGAATATGTTCCACAATGGTTTCTAGTGGTAATATAATTAATATAGATTGTTTATCTTTTCTAATCAATAAATCATATCTATTTATACTACCATCTTAATTACTGTTGGTACAATATATTTTCTACTAATAGTAGAACTCATATATTAATAGTTAGATCACTTCTCATGATAAAACTAGTACTAGCATAATACTAGAAAAGAATTTAAAATTATATCTTCTTTTACTCGTTTTACATAAATATACATGTTTAGAAGATATTTAAATATACCATGGTCGCATAATGGAAGTACGAAACCGCGCGACACCGCTCAGCTTTGCGTGACGAGTGCGCGAGACCACAACTTCGCATCCCTAACTAGCGCATCAATAGATTAATTAATATTGGTCTCAAAAAATTAGATTAATTAATATCATTAGCAATTAATTAGGTGATATTTTTTAATTAACATAATTAGTAATTAATTAATCGCTAATCAGCATGATTAATCCCAAATCAAAGGCCATGTCGTTGGCAACCGCGCAGTCTCGCGCACTGCCTATGCGAGACCGTGGCGGATCCCACACTCTCGCGGTACGGCGGTACCACCATGCGAGACCGCAGCATGTCATCACGCCATCGCCATTTTCGTATAATTGTTCAGTGATATCATACCGTGTTCGCACTCTTACATAGCGACGACGATATATTTATGCTAAAAAAATTAAATCCTGGATATTTTTAAGAAAAAAAAATTAATGAACAGTATATTTTCAAATTTAATTCCATCATACTACTGAAACCACTGTAAAGGTACTCTTCTGACTATTGTGCTGATAAGCGATGAGATAATATCCACTCAAATTCATTCAACACTGGAATATTGAATCGAGATGTTTCTATGGAGGTGCTCAGTCCATTTTAGTAAAAAAAAAAAAACAATGATAGGCACTCATCCAATTTAAAGGATTTTCAAAGGATTAGTGAAGGAATTGAAACCATAGGATATTTTTTTCCTATATTCGTTTCATAGGAATAATCCGTATCAAATTCTTAAGGATTGTAGTCTTACAACCTTATTCCATAAGATTTTTAGCATGAGGTAAGAACTCTTGAAAAAAATCCTGAAGACTGGAATGCGCGTGACATCCTAATTAGCGCTTAGCCTTTTACAGGATTCAACACCGGCATCACCAGTTTTTTCCTTAGAAATCTAAGAATGAGCCAGGGCTAATAATATTCAAGGCTAATTTCTTGGTTATTTTGCATTCGCGTGAAAAACTAATCAATACCTCTAAAGAGAGAAATCAGTATAAGTTGATGGACTCATGTTCTTCGCAGGTTGGCAGATAGATTTCCAGAAGGAATGGACCATATTTGAAAGATGTAGGGATGAAGCCTCTTGGAGAAGACAAACCAGTGAGGGAAGTAGAAGGCCACCACGAACCCAACGACGAAACCAACAGCCGCTCCGATGCTGGACTCGTCGTTGATTCTGTGCAGCCTGAGTCTCCATCTCTTCCTGGGACAGTTATCCAACGGAGCACCACATAAGCCTTGGTTTTCAGCAAAATTTGAAGCCGAAAATTTCTGTAATGAGGATGGAATAGGCCCTGATAGTAAATTCTCAGCAACATTAAACGAACTCAACCGGCCAATCGAATCGAATTGCCTTGGAATTTCACCGCTGAATTGGTTGTGCTGAAGGTTGAGTGTGTTCAGGTATGTCATATTTGAGATGCTGGCTGGTATTGGACCTGAAAAACTGTTGTATGAGAGATCCAAAGATGCTAGATAGGGAACCTGCCGTGAGATGTCAGTAGGGATTGGTCCTGAAAAATTGTTATTTGACAGATCCAGGACAGTCATACTTGTGCAATTCTGAAGACCTTGAGGAAATGGGCCCTGAAGTCCTAGGTTACCGAGAAACAAAGAAAGTACCCTGTTCTCGTCAGGATGCCAGCACTCCACACCAGTAAATTTGCATATGTACCCGTCACTACCGTTGTC
This sequence comes from Oryza longistaminata, assembly GCA_009805545.1. NCBI lineage: Eukaryota > Viridiplantae > Streptophyta > Magnoliopsida > Poales > Poaceae > Oryza > Oryza longistaminata. The sequence goes on from CM020178.1 coordinate 19,780,160, forward strand.
AACAAAAGTCCATGAGGATTGGAGTATGCCGTTGGAATCTATCACTGATCGATAGAGTGTCTCCAGGCATTGGACATCAAGTTCAGAACAAAAACACCACGGTGAGCTGCTCAAGAGCAGCAACCACAGGAGAAGCTTGGCACCATCAGCCATTGCAGAGGTGGACTAGAAACAGACAGTTCGTCTGACGAAAGGTTGCAGCTTCTAAATTCCCGTGTGACCTGCTCAAAAGTTGCATAAAAAAGAAAGACTTGTAACATGAATAAACTATGTACTCGATTTCAGGTGTAGAGATGCCACAGAGCTGCCTTCGACCTAAAGGCGTGAACAAGCAAGGTGTTCTACGAAACTCACCGACTGATCCGATGTCACCGGCCTGACGTAGCCACAGCAAAGCTTCAGTATGACTGTATGAGATTACTTTGTTGCTACCATTTGAGGATTCAGATTTCAGCGGGTGGAAAGGAAAAGTTGCAGCTCATGAACTCAGAAGCTCAACGCGGTATGGTTCAGGGGAAAGTAGAGCCAACCTCGTAGTACTAGTAGTACAGGAAACCATGAAAGCGAACGCGGCAGAACGACGGACCCGGTTGACGCTGCGTCAACTCTCCGGATCTCCTGAAGTCCTGATACATTTTGGATCTTGGGCGGGTGGAAACGGTCAAACAGCTAATTAGCCGAACGTAAAACAAGTGACTTGAAGTGCGGAGGCTGGTTGGCGGGGGCGCCTGACACTTGATGGTGGTGGAGCAATGGTGGTCACAGGTCAGTCGTGGATAGGCAAGCAGTTGGTGGAAACCTAGCCCTGTCTTGGGCCTCTTAGCCAGGCCGACAACGATGGATCTTCGAGCGTCGTTTTCTCTCTTGAGGGTGTTGTTGTTCCATCTCCTCTAGTGGGGTGTCGGGTAAAAGCTCAGTCTCGGTTCTCTCTGAGACCTCGACGGACGACAGCGGAGGTGTTCCGTCGCTTCTCTCCCTGGAGATGTCATCTTAGCAATCCGCCTTGCTGATTTCCTTCCAGACTTATAAAGTCAGATGAAATAAAACTTTATATCAAAATTGTAGAGCTAGAGGCTATCTAAACAACCTTTTCATTTAAGATATTTTAGATATCAAAAATTCGTTACAAAATATAAATCCTATTTTAAAAAAAATATAGCATCTACATTTTCAAACGAAATCGGATGGAGATAAACTTTATATCAAAGTAACTACGTAGTTTATTACTTTTTTATTTAAAATTATTTAAAGTGTCAAATAAGCATTATTAGTTTTGAAGCAATTAAAACTGGTGGAAAGGGTTTGAACACAAATAAAAAAATTGCATTTAGGCCCCTTAACGTCCTTTGGAAAGGCGATTTTTAAAAAACACCCTCCCAGAGGGCGCGAGGTGACTAGATTTATAAATTTTGAAAAAAAAATATTTTTACAAATATTTTAATAAAAAATGTAAAAAAAAGAAAAATAAATTCCTGGGCGGAAGAACGCCGCGCCGTTCCGCATCTCGCATGGGCTGCTCGCGCGGCCCGGGGGAGTGGGGGGCGTTGCGCGTTTCGATGACGTGGATCCCGTGGGAAGTGTTTTGGGCTGCACGGTGCAGGGAAAAGGAATAAGCTCACTTGAGGTCTCTAAATTTGTCGTAGAGTTTAAAACTCGTCCCTCAACCGCAATACCAGGTATAATTCGTCTCTCAACTTATAAAACTAATCACATTTGGTCCCAACACAGTATTACTTCCGGTTTTAGTTGACATGACGACTGAGTCTAACATGAGACCCACATGTCAAGGAATTTCAATCTTCAAAAATAAATAAAAACTGGTGGACCCCCCGTGTCAGTGACACAAACTCTTCTTCTCCCTCTGTTTCGACATTCTCTTGCCTACACGCGTGGGCCTCGTCCTTGGCCGCCCGGACGTGCATGAGCAGCGACTCCCTTTGCCGGACTTCTCCCAACCGGATCTCAGGTTCGTCGACGTCTACAACAACAACCGCTTAAACGCCAGCATGTTCTCAAGTACGCAAATTGATCGTGGCGTCCTACTCCTCCAATCCTCGCGCACCGGCCGCCTATCTTGATCTTGGATTCATCGAGCACATGCAGGTAACGAGGACCTGTGCGGCAAGCCTCCCGACGCCTTCTGCGATACGTTCGCGTTTCGCGCGCCTCGCCGTCCAACCTGGCGACGTTCATGACCATTTACGTCATGCTCATCATTATATTGTTAGCATGATCGCAAAGGGAGTCGTCGGCCGCAGGAATATGGAGGTGGTCAGAGTACATATGTACGAGACGATGGACGCCGAAGCAATAGCGAACATTCCTATCAGTCATGTTGCCCAGCCGGAAAGAATGGAAGAGGCCAGCCACGACCACGACAGGCGTCCGGCGAGACGCCCAATTCAACTCGAAGCCATCGCCGCCGGGTCCGGTGGCAGCGCGGGCGGCGAAGCGCAGCAGGACGAGAAGGACTTCTCGGAGCACATGCGCCGCCTCTCACCCACCCCAACCTCCTCCCCGTCGTCGCCTACCTCTACAAGAAGGACGAGAAGCTCCTCGTCATCGTCATCGACTACATCACGTTGAAAAGCGGCTGAGGCCTTCGGGGATGGGGCCGGAGAACTCGCGATTTTCTGGAGACGTTGAGCTTCAGATGGGAGAAGCCCAGCTCAGGGAGTCGCTGCTCACGCACATCCGCGCGGCGAGGACGATACCCATCACCCATGCAGCCGAGAAAGAGAACGTCGAAACAGAGGAAGAAGGTGGAAGAGTTTGTGTCACTAACATGTGGGTCTACTATTTTTAATTATTTTTTAAAGACCAAAATACCCTGGCATGTAGGTCCCACACTAACTCAACCGCCACATCAGCCGTAACCGGGAGCAATATTGCCTTGTGATCACATGTGATCCGGTTTTGTAAGTTCAATGATGGGTTATACCTGGCATTGTGATTCAGGTACAAAATTCAAACTCGGCGACGAAATAAGGGACCTCAAGTGAACTTATTCCCGGGGAAAACTGGCTTGTGGTGGGCTGGACTCCTCCTGTATACGGTTTGGGCCAGAGAGGACTCCGGACCGAAAAGACGTCGTGGACCAAGCCGTGCCAGTTAGAAGCTTTGTGGGCTCGGGGTGAGAGATTTATTTATGGAATAAGTTCACTTTTGGTCCCTCTATTTGTCGTCTGATGTTCGTCCTGAACCGCAAAACCGGGTACAACCCGTCCCCCAACTTACGAAAACCGGGTAAACGAGGTCCCTCGGCGGTTTTGATAGCTGTTTTGGTTGACGTGGCTCATTTGACTCGGTCTTTATCTGACATGGCACTGACGTGGCGCTTACGTAGCAATTTAATTCGGAAAAATAACAAACCCGTGGGACCCACATGTCAGTTGCACATACAAAATAATAAAAATAATGGTGGACCCACGTGGGCCCTACATGTCATCCTATTTCTCCCCTCTTATCTGTTATCTCTATCCTCTCTCTCAGTCCCCGGTGGGACAGGACCACGTGAGGTCCGCCATGCCAAGGCTCGGGAAGGCCGAAGGCTGACGGCGCTCAGGAGGCGGACCTCGCCGTCGACGCCGCCGCATGCTCCGTGCACTGCCACGCCTACGCCGGGGATGGTCGCCGCCGGCAGCAAGGAGCTCCTCCGCAACGAGGACGGGTTCACCACGGAGGACGTCGTGGCCATGGACTCCCCCAACATCGTCGCCCTCGCTGATACGCCGACGGCCAGGACATTGCCGCCGCCGCCGACCACCTCAAGGCCATCTGAGCAAGCTAGCTGCTCTCATCAAGGCCATCCGTGCAGCGCCGGCGTGCCGCCCGGAGATCCTTGGCGTCGACGGAGACGGCTTCCCGCTCCCGCTGCCGCCGCGGCTCCTTGTGGTGCTCGGTGGCGTACGCTTGCGGGTGAAGGTGGCAGAGCAGCATCCCGGACGTGTCCGCCTCCACCCTGGCCGACAACTGCCTCAACCGCGACTCCACCCAGCCCTGTGAGCTTTGGCCCAGAGAAACAACAAAACACACGCGAGGTCACACACGCACGAAGGAATACACAAGTGACTCAGTGATTTGTTAGTCAAGCTACAACACATACCTGCAGTTACCGATCATTAAGACCAAGCAGTACTTAACTAATCACCACCCACATGGCGCCGGCCTTGACGATCTGCTGGCAGACGTCGTCGCCGACGGCGAGCTGCTCGGTGATGACGCGCAGGGTGGCGTCTGAGGCCGAGCTCGCCGCCGTCATGCTCGATGGCACGCAGCATCACCGGGCTGGGCCACTTCCACCGCGCAAAGACGCGGAAGAAGCGCGGGACCAGCATGCTGGGGAGGTGTTGGGGTAGAGCTGGCGCGCGCGCGCCACGAGGATAGCCCAGCCGATGCCGCCGAGGAAGCCCGCGACGTTGGAGTAGACACCCCGCGTCTTAGCCCAGTGCTTCACGCACCGCAGCATGGTGCGGAACGCGGCGGTGTCCGGGACAAGCCGCAGGATCTCGTCGGCCACGCGGATGCCGTTGAGGCTGCGCGCCGTGGCGAGGTCGTCAAGGCCGCGGAGCACCGACCGGTCGCGCTGAGGTCCACTCCAGGTTGTCGGGCACCACGGGAGGCACACGCCGGCGTACAAGAGATCCACCTGCACGCCGCGGAACCTCATCTGGATCACCGGCAAGGGATGTGGCGGTGGCGGGAGCGGCGGTGGAGTCCGTGGTGGTGTCGCTGCTGGAGAGAGAAGAGAGAGAGGAAAGGGGATAGAGATGAAGATGCCGAGAGAAGAGGAGGAAATGAGGACTTGAGGAGTGAGGATGACATGTGAGACCCACGTGGGTCCCACCATTTTTATATTATTTTATGTTTGCAACTGATATGTGGGTCCCACGGGTTTTATTATTTTTCCGGATCGAATTGCCACGTAAGCGCCACGTCATATGAAGACCAAGTCAAATTAGCCACATAAGCGCCACGTCAGCCAAAACCGCTGTCAAAACCGCCGAGGGATCTCGTTTGCCCGGTTTTCGTAAGTTGGGGGACGGGTCGTACTCGGTTTTGCGGTTCAGGGACGAAAATCAGACTGGACGACAAATAGAGGGACTTAAAGTGAACTTATTCCTTTATTTATTAGGCCAGGCCAATTGTTCAGGGTAGCGTACTATTCAGCGTGAGTGCTTTCAGCTGCGGAACTGTTAGCTGGGAATTTAATCAACTTTCAGTTCCAACCAAATGCAAAACAAACTAATTTGAGTTTTGAACTGAAACACTAATATCAACTGCAAAATGAAATTCTAGGTATTTATACTTCCAGTGAATTACATTTTTTAACTGTAAGTTCTCTATTAGAAAAATATAACCTACTCCAAAACAGAACAATGGCAATTGGCCAGGCAAACAAATTAAGCAAGGTTTGACATGAGCTACAAATATATTATCTATCATTGTCAGACAAAATTTGGTTGCTAGAAGTGCACCATTAATTACATAATATCCTGCCAAAAACGAGATGCTCCGATCCGGCGTTGCCAAAATAGTATTGATTTACATATACAACTTGAAAATTATTGCAACGGAATTTGGCATAGCTGGCTATATGGAGCTTGAACGAGTGTATGGCCACTTGCGCGACAGAGACGAAAGCCGGTAATTATATCTCTGATTTGTGAGGTATTTATTACAAGTTGCATGTGTTGGCATGCAGTCACCAAAAATGGTTAGATTTGTGGGACGAACTCAGAGAAAGCATCCACCTGTCCGTGTCCATGAATTGTAAACAAAACAAAAGCCATTCGTATCGTATGCCTTTCTTTGATCAGCATTCGTTATTGTTTATTTATTTTGTTTCATTTTGGCATATATAATATGGCTCATTTCACTGATGATCACAGGGTTGAATCAGACGAATTATATGCAAACTGTATAGTATCAACTAGTATTTAAGAAAGCGAATCAATTATCTTCAGACATCCGCCCAGAGAGACTGAGACGGGTCGTCGTTGATATTTTCTATTTATTTGTACTATAAGTATATATATTCGCGGGCCTGCACCCTAGTGCTGAATGATAAGAATGAATGGATTCAGGACTAAGAAAGAGTCAAATGGAAACGTTGTCGAGTAAAATTACATCCCTTTTCTTTTTCGCGCATGTCGATTTGGTGAAGCTAGCGCACCAGGGCCACGCGCAAACATGTACCTATGATCGGCCCATCTCAAAGACGTCCCGAAAAGTTGGAATAAGTTCACTTTGGGTTCCTCTATTTGTCGCCCAGTCTGATTTTCGTTCCTTCGTCACAAAACCGGGTACGACAGGTCCCCCAACATACAAAACCGTTTATATAAGTTCCCTCGGCAGTATTTGACTCCGGTTTTGGCTGAGGTGGCACCTACGTGACAAATTTAACTCGGTCTTCATCTGACATGGCATTGACGTGGTGCTTACGTAGCAATTCGATCGGAAAAATAATAAAACCTATGGGACCCATATGTCAGTTTCACACACACAATAATAAAAAATGGTGAGGCCCACGTGGACCCCACCTGTCATCCTCGCTACCCCTTCTCTCTATCCCATCTCTCTCTATCCTCTTCTCTCTGTCCCCCCTCTCTCTCTCCCCGAGAATGGCGAGTGGCGGCGGGCGGCGCAGAGGGCCGGCGACAGAGCCGAGAGCTGGCAGGCGGCGGGTGGAGCGGCG
>CM020178.1:19788123-19846059 GCA_009805545.1 Oryza longistaminata
GCTCCTCCCCGCCCCACTCCGGCCGCCGCCGCTCCTTGCCCGCCCCACTTCGGCAACCGCCGCTCCTTCCCTGCCCCACTACGGCCGCCGCCACTCCTCCCCGCCGCTCAACCGCCGCCACCGCTCCGACTGGAGAGAGAGAGAAGGGGGAGAGAGAGAGAGGAGAGAGATGGAGAGGGGATAGAGAGAAGGGGTAGTGAGGATGACAGCTGGGGTCCACGTGGGCCCCGCCATGTTTTATTATTGTGTGTGTGAAACTGACATGTGGGTCCCATATGTTTTATTATTTTTCAGATCGAATTGCCACTTAAGCACCACGTCAGATGAAGACCGAGTCAAATTTGCCCCGTAGGCGTCACCTCAGCCAAAATCGGGGTCAAATATTGCCGAGGGACCTAATTTAAACGGTTTCGTAAGTTAGGGGTTGCGGATGTGTTGTACCCAGTTTTGTGATCAAGGGACGAAAATCGGACTGGGCGACAAATAGAGGGACCCAAAATAAACTTATTCCTGAAAAGTTTATATGTACACACTTCAGACGTATATAGTAGAAACTTTGAATTCGAATCGGAATTGATATACAAACTTTTGGCGTATACTCCTCCCATTCTTAAACAAATGATGCTTTAAATGTGTGTAATAGTATACGGAGTATCTATGATTTGTGAAAAACCACATGAGTGGACATTTTTATTAAAAATACTTCCAATACAAACAACTTTAAATATTTTTATAAATAAATGAGTAAATTTCACTTTGGGCTAGTTTTAATAGCCAAATTTTCACCCTGGGCTAGATCTAAACACATGTTTTCACATAGCACCAGTTATGGTTACTATAATTTACACTTTGGACCAGGTTCACAACTTGGATCATCATGTTGGCTTCGGCCCAATTCACTCCAGCTGAACCAACCACCCCAGCCGAGCTGAGCAGGCGCTCCCTCGCTAGCTACACACCGCCTATGCTAGCCGCCGCCACTGCATCATCCCCAATCGTAGCTTCAGCCCAAGCCACACGAGAAGAGGGCGTCGCCGCGCGTTCCAGGCAACAGCGAGTCCGTTTTCCCCAAACTTGTTGATAGGAATGAAGTGGAAGTGGCCGGCGGCGTTGGGGCTCGTCGCTGAGTAGAGGGGTGGCCATAGCGGCTTCCACAATGGCAAGACGGGACGGGAAGCTGGGGAAAAACACTCACCAGTTTGATGCAGTTTTCCTGGCGCAGTGGAGTGGTGGGAGATGGCCGGAAGCGGCAAATCGACTGGTGACCCCCACGGCAGCTTGTCGCAATTGGAGAAGAAAACAGTGTAGAAGTTCGATTGCTTCCGAGGGAAGGTGGAGGAGAGGAAAAGGGAGAGAACTGCTCGAGAGGAAATCGATGGTGAGACGAGCTTGGCCTCGTGCTGAGATTGATGCCAGGGCGACGACTCCGTTTGAGTTGGAGCTTCGCGCGAGTTCGGTCAGCTCGAGTCGGCGAGTCGCAAACAAGGCGAGTGCGGCACGGATGCGCGGTTGCGGTGGTGGTAGGAGGCGTGCGGGTTCGGCTATTGAACGAGGCAGAGCCCCTGCTCGACTCGGCTGAGGTGTCTGCTTCAGCTGGCTTCACTTGGGCCGAAGCCTACATGGAAGCCCAAGTCGTGAGACCCGGTCCAAAGTGCAAGGGAGGTAGCTATAGATGGTGTTACGTGAAAACATATGTTCAGGTCTAGTCCATAGTGAAACTATGGTTATTAAAGCTAGCCCAAAGTGAAATTTACTCTAAATAAATATACGATTAAGAAACACAATGATTATAATTATATAATCCATCTTAACCGTTAGCGTTGACTGTTAGTACTTCCCTTCAACCACTAATTACTATTGAATGGTTAACCACTAAGGTATACATATTTTCTTTTGCAAATAAAGCACGTGGTCAAATTTTGAAGATGAATAGTTGCGCTGTCAGTTATTTAAAAACAGGAGTACATTAGAGACCGTGTCAATATTGCTTCTTCTGCGCTGTCTAGTGCAAGTTGTTAAAAAAAAAATTGCTTCTAAAGGGTACCCTCTCTCGGCTGGATTTTGGTCCATCCCGCTTAGAGATGGCAATTGGGACCCATAACCCGTGATCCGACGGGTTTTTACTCTATTAGGAGCTAATTGTGTTCTAACTCTTGTACCCATAGGTATACTAATGGGCAAAACTCTTACCCATTGGGTACGTGGGTATGGGTCCGTTCTTTACCCACCCATACCCACCAACCCGTGGGTGAAAAAAACCCGTTGATTGAGGCTAAAACTATAAGCAATATAAGTTTCAACTACTACTAAATCATAGTATAAAACTCTTTTCACATCTTAAGCATTGTTCCATTCTAGTTATATGAAATTATTACTTGATTTCTTGATTATGTAATGTGGTTGTATAATTTTTTTACTTACCTTTGAACGCTAATGTTAATAGATTGTTGCTAGAGAAAATATTGATGGTTTACAACTCTAATATGGCTAATTATAGTACAGAACTATAAATGCTACAAGTCAACTATATGGGTATGGGTACCCATTGGATACCCGTTACCCACACGGGTGTGGGTATGGGGAAGATTTTCTACCCGTGATGGGTGTGGGTATTTAAGTGGGAATATTTAGACGTCGTGGGTGTGGGTATGGGGCAAGGGAACCCGATGGGTATGCACCCGTTGCCATCCCTAATCCCGCTACACTTCTGCAAATGAACATGGTTCTGAGTAGTTAAGATATTTTTGTTTGGAGAGGTGTAGACACGATAAGACATAGTCTTGCTCGACCAGCACCTGAAAGCAATGCGCGCAAACTCTACTCACCCCTGTGTTTTCTGCTACAGAGGGAGAAATCATTGATGTGGATATGGTAACTAAGGCCTTTCACAGTGGGCGTTACCTAGTCCTACGTGACGTGTTACATAGTCTATGTGGCGAAAAAAGTGGGTGTGACCCATAGCTAAGCTTGGTACCTCGCTTCCCATCGGAGGAACGAGAGCCTCATCTAAAAAGTCTGGCGCAGGGCCCACTCGTCTTCCCTAAAGCTGCTCCTCTCCACCCAGTCCTGGCAGGAACCGCACTGCTGGTCACAAGATTAGTACTACATCCTGGCCTTTAACTGCGGGCCCCACAAACCATCAAACCCCTCGTGGTCCCCACGCTTCCAGCAACTGTAAGCCACCAGCGCTGTAGGGTGCGTCACCTAGGGATGAATTTCTGATCAAATTCCTACTTGGCATAGGCTGGAGGCACGCCTGCCGTGGCTCGCACTGCTACTGGCCTAAGGAGGCTATATACAAATTAGTAGTGATTTTTTTTAAAAAAGAAATATATAGAAAGATGGTGAGAGAAGTGTTAGTTAGGGGGACATGCTCGTACTCTATCAGAAAAAACAATTTTTACCGATGTTGGCTTTTTTTTTTCAGACAAAAAAAATCATGTTATAACCGTTTGCAAAAATAGCGAAAGAGTCGCTAGATTTAATCCCGCCTGTGAAAATCAATTTTTCCGCTCACGAAAATACCTTAAATTTTCGCTGGCTGCTTGAAAAAATACGATTTCCGCAGGCGGAACATTATGTGGTCCGTCTGCAAAAGTCATGCCTGCAGGAAAATATCTAAGTCTCATCCTTATCTTCTCCTCCAGTATAGTTATCCTCTCCACCACTCATTTCCCTCCCCCTCCTCTCCCTCTCTCTCTCTCATCGCGCGAGGAGCATAGGCGGCTCCGAGGATGCCGCCAGCCGCGATGACGACGACGGCGCTGACGACTGGGTCCCGCCGCCGGCTTGCCCCAAGTGCGATCTGCCGCTGGCCGGTCTCGGGGAGGGGAGGGGAGGGGAGGTGGTGGCTCGGTTCCTCCCTCTCCCGACGATGGCAACGGGACGGCTCAGCGACGAGGAATAGAGGGATCGCCGCGACGAGGAGGTGAGGCAATGGCTTGGTTCCTCCCTCTCCCGACCCAGCGATAATGACGATGATGATGAGGAGGGCCAGCAGTGGCTTGGCGACGAGGAGGGGAGGCGGCGGCGGCGTTCCAATCCTCCCTCCCTTCCTCCTAAATCAGTCCGCCGATGGCGAAGGCAGTGGCGGTGGTGGAGGTTAGCCGGCTGGCGGCGGCGGCGCTCCCCTCGAGCAGCGGCGGACGGAGGAGGAAAGCCATCAGCCGGAGGAGGAGGCCGGCAGGTAAGGGTGGTGGTGGCGGATTATTTTTCCCAGGCGGGTGGATCTACCGTCTACGAAATTGATCTATTTTCTCATGCCTTTGCTTAGAGGCGGTTATTTCCCGCCTGAAAAAACTATTTTTGGTCGTTTGGGAAAATGATTTTTTCTACTAGTGGTATAGAAAGTTAATCCTTCTTTTCCGATATCAAGCAAGGAGAGCCGCGCACGAGCATAACGAAAACCAAGCATAGGGAATGCTATCATTTCACGGAAAGCATGTGAAACCCTTTGATTTGTTTATAGACTCAAAACCACTATCTAGTCTTTCTTGTTTCCCTTGCAAGGCAAGGAAAAGATACCAGTTTCCTTATTGTAACTTTTTTTTTAACCTAATTTGACAACAGGGCAGCTTCGGTGCTAGGGATGCAAATGGATCAACTGCAAATCCCTTATAGCCAAAATTAGTGGGTATCCCACGGATTTACCCATGGTTTACTCATATATTTTGCTTATAATTAGCATGGGATTCATGAGTTACCATATAAGTGAGTTTGTGAGTCGATCTACTTGCATTCCTACTTGATATCTCAACTATGCGCGACCATGGCAGATGAATGGGAACGCGGAGAGCGGGTGGCTTACTTGCTACACAATAGGCAAAAATTGACCACTGTCCGTGTGTCTCAGCTGTCGGCAGGAGGTGTTAGTTTTTGGAGCTGTTATAAGCAAGCGTGGGGTTTTTGCCTGCGTGGCAGTTGTAACCCTAAAACTTTTCCTAATCTTGACAAACTTCAGGCGGTTCTACCCCGGCCCGGTGATTTCTTTTTACCTAAGAGAAAAAGCTACGCACAAATTCTCATTGGATCTTGGTTGTTCTTAATTAACAGTGACGGCTATTCATTTAAGTCTTCGGGTAGCACCACCAGAATCTTCTACAAGGTGCAAATTGTAAACGACAAGTAATATGAACCAAGCGAGAAGTCGTAAAGAGGAAAGAAGGGTGAAGGGATAGTAAGGTTGATGTGTATTAATAATTGTTGATGGGTTGTACCCGTCTAAGATATTTGTAGAGTAGGGTATTGTCGGTGTCAGGTATACGCTAGATTGAGCTAAAAAAGACAGGAGACTAGACTTTTATATATATGTTCGAGTCTCTTAACTGACAAGTAATAGTTCTACTCCTATTGGCTGAATTTATATACCAATATCACACGAGTACAGTATCCCTGTCGACATAGCAGCATGGAGTTCCCTACTCCTATGGCATAGCAGCATCTCTCTTTCTATTTCCGACATAGCAGCATGGAGTTCCCTACTCCTACGGCATAGGCATAGCAGCATCTCTCTTTCTATTTCCTTATCCGGAACACACTTCTTTAGGATCGTAAATGGTCTTACCCACCCCAAAAGCTAGCCAATGAGGTGAAGGACTCCCTCCACTTATGTATTAGGTCCCTTGCCCTCCACAACCAATGCGGGACTATTCAACAATCTCCCCATTCACACGTCGGTGTGTCTCTCAGCCGTTTACCGTCCCTTTACCATTTTCCCACGATCCCTATACGGGCCCCACAGGCATACACGGTTTATCAGACATTCACACCTCTCGAGTTAAAGATGTTGAACTAGCCAGGCTCTAATATCAGTTGTAAGATCGTAAATGGTCTTTTTCATCCCAAAAGCTAGCCAATGAGGTGAGAGGGTCCCCACTTATATATTAGGTCCCTTACACTTTCACAACTAATACGGGACTATTCAACAATTTCGTATACGAGGCTGGATTCCGTGTAAAACTTGATATATGGTGGATTCCATTAAATATAACACAAAAGTATTATATATATCTTATTTAGATATATCTATAATGTTGAAGAAATTTTACGGTACTTCAGAAAGTACCTGGAGGTATCAAGATTTTACATTAAAAATTTTGGTACCTCGAGGAACCAAATTTTACATTAGAAAGTGGATATATCCTGGTACTTTTTTAAGATTGGTAAAATTACCCATAACAATGACACTAATCTTCATGGAAATACAAGCATTTTTGCACGAGCAATTTTACGGTCCTTCAGGAGATACCATGAGGTACCATTTTTTCTATTATAAATTTGTACCTAAGTACTATGAGGTACCATGAGGTACCAAATTTTACACTAAAATTTTGATACCTCATAATACCTTCTCAAGGACCGTAGAATTGCTCTTTTTGCACATGTTTATTTGCCCACCTGAAGTTGACGGCGGGTTGCCACAACGCCACACAAAAGTTCCAGAAGATCAAATCCGAAAGATGTAGGAATGGAGCCTCGTGGAGAAGACGAACCAGTGCGGGAAGTAGAAGGCCAACACGAATCCAACCACGAAACCGACAGCTGCTCCGATACTAGTCTCGTCGTTGACTCTGCGCAACCTGCAGTTACCCAATGGTGCACCACAAAGCCTTCGGTTGCCAGCAAAGATTGAAGCTGTAAAATTCTCGAAACAAGGTGGAACAAGCCCTGAAAACAAATTTTCTGCAACACTGAACGAAACCGAGTGAGCGAGAGAACAGAATTGCCATGGAATTTCACCATTGAGTTTGTTGTGCCGAAGGTTCAGTGTTTTCAATTTCAGGTATGCCATGTCTGTGATGCTCACTGGAATTGGACCTGAAAAGCTGTTGTACGAGAGATCCAGGGAACTTAATTGTGGAACCAACAATGAGATATTAGAAGGGATGGGTCCTGAGAAATCATTATTTGACAGATTTAGAAATTCCAGTTTTGTCATTTCTGTGATATTGGTTGGGATTTGACCTGAAAAGCTGTTGTGCGAGAGGTCCAGATATCTCAAATACGGAAGCCGCCATGAGATGTCGGAAGGGATGGGTCCTGAAAAACTGTTACCTGACAAATTCAAGTCTTCTATCATACTGCAGCCCTGAAGACCTTCAGGAAATTGGCCTTGAAGTCCCAGACTGACGAGATGTAAAGAACGAACCGTGCTATCACTGGGATTCCAGCAGTTTACTCCAGTAAAGCTGCATATGAAACCGTTGAATCCATTGCCAGAAAAATTCCAAGTGGATTCGAGTTCACCACGGGGATCAACCAGTGATTTCTGCAGAGTCCTTAGGCATTCGGTGTCATCAGAAGCTACGAACAACATTAAGCTGCTTAGCAGCAGCAGACTAAGGACGAACTTGATATCATCAGACATCACAGGCGTGTTATAAAACGATCGGCCAAAAAACAGCTTCTTGCTCCCAATGTCACTTGATCAAAACTCATTAAGAATACTCAGAAGACAGCACCTGTAGAAAGAAGAAACGATATGATCGGGCATGAAAGACACTACAAAGCTTACTACAGAAAGCAAAGAAGCTAAACATACTTCAGAGAAAACAAGGTTGTTACGAACCCAAGAGATCGGGAGAGAAGGCTGGAGAGAAGGAACGAGAAGAAGAAGGAAGAACTCTGAAGCAGAGGAGATTATCTTGGGGAGGAAGAAGGTGTATTAGATTCAGGGAGATAATTTGGTCATTACAATTTTCATACCCTTCACCTTACCCCTTAGGTGCTTATATAGCCGCACCTGTGACAGCTGGAACTCCCACCCATTCGGGTCCAGCAATTCTCGCGAGACACACGTGGTTTCAGTCTGACGGGGTTGTCTGTTCCCGTATGATGAACAGTGTCCCAGGAGTTGAACATAAGAACATAAGAATGTGCAATCCTCCTGTCAGAGTTGAACATAAGAAGAAGCTTACCCAACATTTCAGTTTATGCCGATGATGCAGTACTGTTTTTTCGGCCAACCTCCCAGTAAGCTCTTGTGATAAAATCAGTGCTGGAAATATTTGGGGATACAACTGGGCTGAAAACAAACTTGGCCAAGGCCGTGTTTAGATTCAAACTTTTTTCATTCAAATTTTTAACTTTTCCGTCACATCAAATGTTTGGACATATACATGGAGCATTAAATGTGGACGAAAAAAAATAATTGCACAGTTTGCATGTAAATCGCGAGACAAATCTTTTGAGTCTAATTTACGTCACATCGAATTTTTGGACGTATGCATGGAGTATTAAATATAGATAAAAACAAAACTAATTGCACAGTTTGCATGAAAATTGCGAGACAAATCTTTTGAGCCTAATTACATCACATCGAATTTTTGGACGCATGCATAGAGTATTAAATATAGATAAAAACAAAAACTTATTGCACAGTTTGCATTAAAATTGCGAAACGAATCTTTTGAGCCTAATTAGTCCATGAGTGCTATAGTACCCCACATGTGCTAATGATGGCTTAATTAGGCTCAAAACATTTGTCTCGCGGTTTCCAAGCAAGTTATGAAATTAGTTTTTTCATTCGTGTCCAAAAATCCCTTCCGACATCTGGTCAAACATCCGATGTGGTACCTAAAAATTTTCTTTTCGCGAACTAAACAGGGCCTAAGGCTGTGTTTAGTTCCCTTCAAACTTCCAACTTTTCCGTCACATCAAATGTTTGGACACATGCATGGAGCAATAAATGTGGACGAAAAAAACCAATTATACAGTTTGCATGTAAATTGCGAGATGAATCTTTTGAGCCTAATTACGCCATGATTTGACAATGTGATGCTACAGTGAACATTTGCTAATGACGGATTAATTAGGCTTAATAGATTCGTCTCGCAGTTTACAGGCGTAATCTGTAATTTGTTTTGTTATTATTCTATGTTTAATACTTCAAATGTGTGTTCGTATACTTAAAAAAAAAATTTTGGCACACGAACTAAATACAGCCCAAATGTGCAATTACACCTATTCAATGTAGTGAGCAGCAACTTGCAGTTGTAATAACTGACATTCTTCAATGTAAGGTCGAGCAATTCCCGATAGTGTACTTGGGGCTGCCGCTATCCATGAGAAAGCCAACAAAAGCTGAGATCCAACCAGTTTTGGACAAGATGGCAAAGAAAGTTGCTGGGTGGGAGCCAAGGATGCTATCACATGATGGCAGAGCAGATACAATAGCAGACTATTAGCCAGCTGTAAATATATTTTAATGAGATAAAAGATAAGACAGAAAAGCAGCGGGCTACAAGACACAATGTGTGTATAACAGGTGAGACCATATATTAACAGTATAGTAATCAACTATTGTATGAATTGGCTATTAGTTTGGTTATATATGAATTGAAGCTAGTAGTGGACTATACTATTAAACTTGCTCTTATGCCTGATCAAGTCAACACTAACGGCTCTTCCTGTACGCCTCATGTCCGTTCTTCAGCTGCCCAAGTGGGCGATCAAAGACATTGAACGCAAGTGTAGAGGGTTTTTATGGAAAGGGCAAGAAGAGGTGAGCAGAGGGCATTGCCTAGTTGCCTGGAAGAATGTGTGTGCCAATTGAAAATGGAGGGTTGGGGATCAAAAACTTGAATTACTTTGGTCAAGCATTGCGGCTGAAGTGGCACGTTAACAAACTACAGCACAAGAACAGACCCTGGACAATGGTTGACTATCAGCTAGGAGGTGAGGTGGATAAAATTTTCCAATCCATGGCAGAATTTGTCGTTGGAAATGGCAAGAAGCCAAGAATACAAAGTTCTGATCTGCGAACTGGCTTGGGGGGGCAGCATTGCCTGGAGATGGCCCATTCTCTCGACCTATGTGGGCAGATCACAACTGACGGTGGCTCAAGCGCTAACGAACAAAACAACAGATGGGTTAGAAACCTTCGTGGATCCCTATCGAATGAAGCTTTGGCACAGTACTTCGAGCTATGGAGTAAATTGCAGATGATACACCTTAGTCAGGAAGATGACACCATTAGATGCAAGCTGACGCCGGACGGTCAATTTTCAAGCTCATCTGCATACGATCTGTTCTTCAAATCAATGGAGCTCTGCAGTGTTGGAGAACTGATATGGCACACAAAAGCGCCAGCCAAGATTCGCTTTTTCATGTGGCTCGCTGCGAAGGGGCGCTGCCTGACAGCAGATAACCTGCAAAAGAGAGGATGGCCACACTCTGATTGCTGCAATCTGTGCTCGCGGGAACCTGAAGACTGCACACATCTGTTCACCAAATGCGATTACACAGTGAGGGTATGTAGGATGATGCGCAGTTGGATCAGTGTCTCATTTCCCGTCCCAGGATTGGATGATCTCAGCCTCACAGCTTGGTGGATGCAGGCTAGACGATGTTTTCGGGAATGCTACAGAGACAATTTCGACAGCGTCAGCATGTTAGTTTGCTGGATGGTATGGAAAGAGCGGAATGCCCGCATTTTCGAACAACGTTTTCAAAGTCCTGACCAGTTGGTCGAAGCCATTGGAGGAGATAATGCAGTGGAAGGAAGCAGGATACTTTTGAGACAAATAGCAACTAGCCCATTTTTGAGGCCTAGCGCGCCTTCACCCTAATTCAACAGCTTCCTTTGTTGTAAGCAAACCCTTTGTATTTGTTTTTTCTTCCCTCAAGTCAAATCTTAATGAAATTTGGTCGCCGGTTCCTTCCGCCGACTCGGCAAAAAACAGTGTCCGTAACTAAGGTGCTTCAGAAAACTCACCCACTGGCCATTCATCTAGACCAAAGCAGAAATCGTCATCTTGCCTCTGCAAGAGATGAACGGACACACACGATGTTAAAAAGGGAGATCCTCCTTTCGAGCATAGTATATACTCCCAGCGTTCCATTTTTTTTTTATTTTAAGGATATGTTCTAAAGTGAGGGCAACTTTCTTAGCATACTTTTTAAACCACTAAATGGTACGTTTCGTGAAAAATATTTCTATATAAAAGTTGTTTTAAGAAATCAATAAATTCATTTTAAAATTTTTAATAACAGAACCACAATGAAACATAAGTTGATTATATTTCTCGTTTTGTGTGCAACTAAGTAATCCGTTTTCAATCTCTATTTAGAACGTGGCCTAAGTCAAACTTCTCTTAGACCGAGTTTATAAAAAAATAGATATCATCTATGATATACACTATGTGTAAAATCAAAGGTGTTTTTGATTTTTATTCTGTGATGAACAATTGGGCATTGGAGATTATTGGTTTTGTTATTTGGAATTTATTCTCGAAGTGGTTTTGGAGATGATTGGATTTACAGGTGAATTTACAGGATACTGCTGTGATTTTATGTGGACCGGTCAGACCGGGCTCTGGTAGCCGGTCAGACCGGCGTGTAATGCGCGGTCAGACCAGCGCAGCCCACGGTCTGACCGGCCGACACTGTGTCGGTTTCGGTTTCGGGTTGTTTATTTGGATATCCGAGTTTATTCCATGATTATGACTTCTAGATTGATACTATACGTATGTAATACTATTGTTTGCTGCTAATGAGTCAAGTTGGAGATAGCTTGGTCTCGGAATATGGTTTCTTTGTTTGTTCCATGTGTAGGTGACTCGATGTCTCGGGAGAGTATTTGCGGTGATGGACCGGGAGTCGGCTTGGGGATAAGACGACGTCCGTGGTGGTCAGAGATCATGCGGGATACTTAGGCTAGAGTTGATGCACGTGGTTGATGGAGTTTTCATATGGCATACGATGGAGTTATTGTGTGCGTATGGGATGCGGCGTCGAATTTGGAAGGAGTCCAAATTTGGTACGTTTGGTTATGTAAAGTTTTTTTCTTGTACTAGAGGGTTTAGGACTCCTAGTATGAGTTTGGCTCGTGGCTTTTGGCTGCCTACCTCATGTATAAATAGAGGGGGAGCGTGAGGCTTCCCGGTATCGCTTTTGAGAGCAATTGAGTTGAGTTTTGAGTTAGGGTTTCGAGTTTAGTCGAAATTTTTGTAAGGAGTGCTGTTGGTGCACTTTGTAAACACAGAGAGAAGTAATAAAGTCGTCATCCACTTTAAGAGTTCTTCGATTTGTGTTTCACCGAGTTTCGGCGGTCTAACCGGCGGCGCACCGGCAGTCAGACCGGCGGCATCGCGGCGGTCCGACAGGCTGGCACACGGCGGTCAGACCGGCGGCGACAGGAGTCGGCGGCAGGCGTTTTCAGCGGTTCGACCGATCGATCTACATCGGTCAGACCGACGTTCACCAGGCGGTCAGACCGGCGCAACTACTTCGGTCAGACCGCGATCCATCGATTTCGATGGTAACTTTTATTTCCGCTAAAAGGTTTCGATTTTTGGGTATACCAACCATTCACCCCCCCCCTCTGGTTGGCTTAGTTCTTGTGATTCGATCCTACATCAAATATATACACTATGAAGACATATTTCCTCTTGGATTTAATCAACCGATTTAGTGTTGTAAATATGGGTGTATTTCTTTTATAAATTTAGTCAAAATATTGAAGTTTGATTTAGCACAAAACTAAAATAACTTACTATATGAAATAACGGAGTACCGTTTTTCTTGACTGTACTCGATCATATGACGATGCTACAGTAGTCACATGGAACATAAAAGGTACAAACCGTGTTAGTGATTTCAGGACTCTTGTGGCTGACTTGTGCCGAAGACTTTTCACGAGGAGAGAAAAACTAAGTTCTTTTGAGCAGCTCCAAATGACAATTTCCTTATTTTTTTCATTACCACACTTCTCAAATCACTGTTTAGTGTATTTCAAAAAAAAAAAAAGCTACCTCCATGGCAAAATGTTACCACCTAATATTGGATGGAAGATATTCTATTACCACAGGGTGTCCAGCTATCCAAATTCGTGGTAGTAGGATATATTTCATCCAATGCTAGATAATAATATTTTAGGATGAAGGCGGTATATAATATAGAAAAGTATTTTTAGAAAAATCAAACAAATCCAATTTTTAAATTTATCATGGTTTACACTTAATTAATCATGCTAAAGCCATTTTCAATGGGAGATGTTATTTTAATGTTTTCAAGGGTGCCACGTAAACATCAAGGTATTTAATTGATGATTGAAATAACCCATACAATGCACGGTTTTATTTTTGTTATTTCATAGTAACATATAGGAAATTGCTTCCCATCTGCCGTCCGGGCAAAAGAGAAAAATCAAACAAGCTTCATACAAGCATGTGCTTCCAAGTGTGCATGGGGTGTGGGACCCATGGAAGGGTCAATCAGAATGAGAGGGACCTATCGGGGTTTGTCTTCAAAATGCAAATGATTTTTTTCTCCTAAACTACTTATCCGATCTAAAATCCGATTACACCATTATATTTATTGGAATTAAATCGTTATAACAAGACATCACATGATTATATTCCGATTAAAGAAAAATATAAGTTTCAAACTATTAATACTTCATGTTTCATACGTTATATCCATATGTTTTAGCGCCTGTTTTTACTATGTTTCACAAAGTTCTCGAAAATAATTGTCACTACCCTCCATCGGATTCAGATTGGGTGACATATGTTAGGCATGTTATGAGGTGACACAGGGTGAATCTCGCCCCTCCAAAACAAATCCAACGGCTGAGATTCGTCCACGTCATCACGAGTTAAAATTTAACTCGCAGATGTACTCAGAAGTAAAAATTTTGCTGGGAGTAAAATTTCAGGAGTACTGTTAGTTAAATTTTAACTCGTAGTGACGTGGACGAGTCTCAGCCGTTGGATTTGTTTTTGAGGGTCGAGATTCACCCTATGTCACCTCGTGACATGTCTACCCTATGTCACTCAATCTGAATCCCCCTCCATCAATGCTTGCATGCATGCATTTTAGCGGTCTTTAAAATGATTTTTCTTCTAAACTACTTATCCAATCTATAATTCGATCACACTATTGTATTCGTTGTAATTAAATCTTTACAACAAGATATCACACGATTATATTTTGATGAAAGAAAAATATATTTTTTCAATCTATTAACTCTCGTTGTTTCATAAGTGATAGCAACATGTTTTAACATGTATCTTCACTATGTTTCATAAAATTTTTAAATGTTTTAGTTGCTGTTTTTTTATTTCACCATATATAAATATAGTTTCATTTGTTGGTCAGCTGCAACATTTTGACCGACCAATGTTTTTTGAAATATCGGACGTCTGATTGGTAGTATTATCCTAATATATATGCAAGAGACAAACTATATTGGAAACGGTGTAGATCTTTTCTTACCACATCATCAAAAATGTTAACATAACACCCTATTTAATGAAAAATGAAACTCTCGTTTTCCAAGCCACCAACAGCCGCAGCCAAACATCCGTGCTGAACTAGCCCTAAACCAGAGCATTCCCCTCATCTCATCACATCAACAATGTATTAAAAAAAAAACTATAGTTTTCACTTGATATCGGGAAGTAGGCTGAACATTTTTCCCATGTGAACACGGAAACACCGGCCCTTGCTAAGCCTGGTTATACATATTGTTGCAATACTGCTTAAGGGGAAAAAGATACTACTTTCTCCGTTTCACAATGTAAGTCATTCTAATATTTATCATATTCATATTGATACTAATGAATCTAGACATATATATCTATTTAGATTTATTAACATCAATATGAATGTGAAAAATGCTAGAATGACTTACATTGTGAAACGGAGGGAGTACTGACTGCTTTTGGAGTGCTCATTTGGCCTCCAGAAATCTCATTTGGTTTCAGAACAAATACATCATGTGTGTGATAGACGTAGGGCCGGCGCGTCCCGTAGAAAGAAGAGGCAGTGAGAGATGTACAAGGCTCCCACAAAACCCACGACGAACCCGACGGCCGCTCCGATTATTCCGATACTGTAGTCACCGTAGCTTGTGCTGCAACTATCAAACGGTACACCGCAGAGACCTTGGTTCCCAGAAAAGCATGAAGTCGAAAACTTTGATAAAGCAACTGGAATAGGCCCAGACAGTAAATTGTCTGAAACATTGAACGAATCTAACCGAGAAAGCAGAGCGAATTTCCCTGGAATTGAACCGGTCAGCTTGTTGTGCTGAAGGCCGATACTATATAGATATGTCATCTCACTGATATTAACAGGTATTTCGCCTGAAAAATGATTGTAGGAGAGGTTCAGAGATGACAAATCCGGCAGCTGCCATGAGATGCCAGAAGGGATGGGCCCTGAAAGACTGTTGTTTGACAAGTCCAGTCTAACCAGAGATGTACAATGCTCAAGACCTCGAGGAAATTGGCCTTGCAGTCCTAGACTGCCGAGAGACAAACCTAGAATCCTGTTTTCGTCAGGGTTCCAGCATATCACGCCCATAAAATTGCATATGGAATTTGTGGTTCCATCCTGAGAAAAATTCCATGACGATCTGAGTATTCCACTAGGATCGATCAGCGATCGCTTTACACTCTTCAGGCATTGGATATCAAGTTCAGAACCAAAACACAACGATGAACTGCTCAGTAGCAGCAACCAGAAGAGAAGCCCGGTGTCAAAAGACATTACAGACACGGACTAGAAATGAACTATTTCCACCGATAAAAGTTGCACCTCCTAGAAATGAGCTATTTCTAGAAATGAACTAGAAATTATATTTTGCTGTTTTCACTCACCCTATATGCTCCGTTGTGTATAATAGAATCAAACTTGAAATAGAATAAGGTGTTTCAGAAAACTCACCGATCGATCAAAAAAAGCAGAAACCTCCGCCTGCAATAGATGAACTCACACTGTCACACAGCTCTTATAAGGGAGAATCCTTCCACTTGGACTCTGGAGTATAACCTTTTTCTTGGGTTTAACACGGCAGAAAGACTGACCGTGTCCAAGTCTTCAGTCGGAGCAGTCTCCATACTAGCAAGACTAACTGAAGGGAATGCCTAGTCATGTCATTACACATCATCAATTAATTCAAGTGAATTTGCTAGGAAAGGGTGTGATTAGTTCACGCCAAAATTGAAAGTTTGATTGAAATTAGAACGATGTGACAGAAAAGTTAGAAGTTTGTGTGTGTAGGAAAGTTTTGATGTGATAGAAAAGTTGGAAGTTCGAAGAAAAAGTTAGAAACTAAAAGTTGCAAGTTTGGGTGGGCAGCTAAAATTTACTCCTAAACCTAACTCACTCCTGTGTAGGGCTGTAGGCAGTCTTGTTGATTTAGAACAAAATCATGACCTGGTAAATGGTAATTACTCCCTCTGTTTCAGGTTATAAGACTTTCTAGTATGTCCATATTTATATAGATGTTAATGAATCTAGATACACACGTATGTCTAGATTCATTACCATATATATAAATGTGGACAATGCTAGAAAGTTTTATAATAATATGAAACGGAGGAAGTAATACTTTCACTGGTATTGAGTGAGCGAATTGAACCTTTTTCCCAGGTATAATTTGAACATGTTAAGACAAACATCTATTTTTTTTGAACGGAAGACAAACATCTATTACTTATCACCTCAATTCATGAGAGGTTTCTGATACTCATCAGAATGTACACTGACTTAACTCATGTGACACACACACAACCTGCTTGCCAACATTTTTTCCACTGAATAAACCAACAAATGCAGCAGGTGCATTCTCCAACCCTATGCTCATGTCTTCTACATACATAATCTTGCCATCTCTGTACTGCTTGCCCAAGGTCCTGAGTTCAAATCTCCTATGGAGCGAATTTCAGATTGGGTTATTTGCGGGGCTAAGTTCCCTATTTCAATAGCCGTATATGGTTGGATGTAGAGGCCGGGTAAAAAATACCCTTCTCTAGAAAAAAAAAATGTCACTGACAAACTGTGGGAACATATGGAGGTGGTCGCTCTGGATGAAGCCTTGCATTCGTATCCTCTTCCGGTACAAGGCAGTAGATGTTGTGGATACCTACAGGATCAGTCAGCGCATTCTGGGAGACCATCCCGCATACTGCAATGCGACCATGGGTACTCATGTTGAGGAGTACAACATCAAGCATTGGTCCACCTACGTTCTCAAAGTAGATGTCAATACCTTCAGGGAAGTACCTATACAGGGACAAATCACAAACAGGCTCACATCATTACAATGTCATTATGAATCGTTTAGTGAGTTCAGAGGGTTGATTTTCAAACAATAACATGTAAGTATATGTTTCCATGTTTTCTCGCTCACAAATTTAGCTAACAGGAGCAATGCTCCTCGTTGTTTGGTAGGTTTGTCATATTACAATATTTTATTGTAAATTGTAGATGATCCTTATAATCTAGCTTAATCCACCAATTGTTCACTGAAACTAAATTAAGCTAGTGCCTTTTAACTGAAACACAAGGCCTGACCTTCTCAAGGCTGCAGTCAATTCAGGCCGGTGCCGGTTGTTTTTTTGGGAATGCCATTCGGCTAGCTTTATTGGTCATTAAACATAGTTACATCGTTTGTCAAAATGCTTATAATGCCAGGAGGTTCATCGACCCAAGTATAAAACTCTTTCCTACTAAAAGCTACCCTGGCTAATTCATGAGCAATTTTATTTGCTTCTCTATTACAATGTTCAACTTTGTATGCCACTATGCCGGTGTCGGTTGGTTGGTTGCAACGGCGTGGGATATTGGTAGGCTGGTAGCTACTCCGTAGATTTGACGGTTGCGCGGGGATCCACGTGGGAAGACTGCGGCGGCGTGTGAGTTCGATGGAGCGCCAGCGCGCCTACCAGGCCGCCGAGATCATCGCCGCCGCCAACGAAATCAACCGCAGGTGCCTTGCCTCCTCCTATCTCTGTTTCTTCAATCGCACTCTCTTAGCCCACGACTTCACACGAGTACACTAGTATAGTAGTATAGTATGGCCGGTGAATTGTGAATTTGTGATCATGTATTGGTTGCTTGATTTGTAGCCACATTGTACCGGAGTACAGCTTCTTGGATGCGCGTGGCCTGGGCGCGTTTGAAGGGAAGAGCCTAGAAACATTGCCTGAGGTATTCTTCACCCGAATGATGCATCTTTGCCACTTTCTTGTGGAATGCGAAATTGCAATAATCGGAACAAGTAAAAGAACCGTTGGTCATTTTAACAATATAATCGCACAGCAGAGTGATACAAGACTGTTATGTGAAGATATTCGTTTTAGGTGACATTGGGTACTGGCTGCCAATTGCCATGGAGGGCTTAAAAATCTTTGGCTCCTGCTAGCCAACAAGTCAATGAAGTACCGCTACTAGTATTACATTAATAGAATATGTTAATTTGACTAGTGTTTAAGTGTTTTGGCAGACAGGAGTATTCTCGACCTGCTAGTTAAATATCTTAACAAACAATGAACAATATACTAGGATATGAGTTCCATGCATTCTTAGAACTATTTGGAGGAATGGATATCCTTATGTACCCACTTTATCATGATTCATGAATCAAACATACGACTCTATTATGTTTGGTTTTAGGTTACTGGAAAATAGGCTGGTACCTTTGATAAGTAGATAGTTTCTTGGTTAGAAATCAGGGAATGAACTAATATACACTTCCACGCTAGTAGGATATTGCAGATTTTGCACTATATTGACTAAGCTATGTTATTTATCTGAAGCTTCTTTGGTTTATGGATCAGCCTTTTTTTTGCTTGGTAAATTCCATCCTGTTCTCATTGAATTTCCCTTTCTTGCTATGTATTTAGGTGTATGCATCAGACAGTATTTCACCAGACATCAAGCCACCTCCTATTAGTGATGGTACACCAAATGAGAGTGTTGCAGATGTATTTGTTCGGGTAACGCAGCTCATGTCAATACTAGAGACTCAGTACTCGGGGGACACCGTTGTCATTGTTTCACCAGATTCTGACAACTTGTCAATTCTACAAGCTGGGTTGATAGGGCTAGACCTCCGAAGGTAAAAACTAGCAATTCATTTTATTCCACTCCATTTTGCAAGTTTTCATCTGCAGGACTTCTGGTAAACACAGTGCAACAATGTTAGGGAGTTTGTTGGTGGGAACTTTTCTCACTCAAGCCAAATTTGCATGTTCTGCATCTCCAATCGCTGCTCATGTATACTCTGCATTATTAGTGATTTGGAGGGAAACATATCCTTATATCTCTATTATTTATCATTTCTGCAGGCATAGCAGCCTATTCTTTCAGCCCGGTGAGGTTCGACCGGTTGATCCAGCCAGCATACCTGAATACAAACAACCTGCCTCTACTGTTTTCAAGTGTACAAATCCACCAAGTTGCAAATAATTTACTACTTGTCATACAACCATACAGGTTTCATATCTGCTGTACATGAAGAATATGAATATATCCCTATATCAGTGCATAGTTGAAAGGAAGTACATGTTGCATGCCCATGCTTCTTCAACATCTTTGACTAACCCATCCTTAACATGAGCCAGAGTGTCATAGACATCTCTAGCTTTTATAATGGAATATTTCACTGTTGCAGTTCACATGTTGCATAAACCCTTCTAAAATCTGTACAGTTCATCTTATAGACCAATGGGAAAAGGTGTACATTGTGGTAATCCTGCACACTTTGTGACTCTGGTGAGTCAGGGCTTGTTTAGTTCGTGAACGAAAATTTTTTGCGTGTCACATCGAATATATGGACACACATTTAAAATATTAAACGTAGACTAATAACAAAACAAATTACAGATTCTGTCTAGAAACTGCGAGATGAATTTATTAAGCCTAATTAATCCATCATTAATAAATGTTTACTGCAGCACCATATTGTCAAATCATGGTGCAATTAGGCTTAAAAGATTCGTCTCGCAATCTGTGTAATTAGTTTTTTTTCTATATTTAATACTCTATACATGTGTCCAAACATTCGTTGTGATAGGGTAAAAAAATTTTGTTTGGGAACTAAACATGACATTAGAATCCCTCTTAGAAGAAAAAGGAAAGAGTACCGCTAAGGTACAACAACCAGCCAACCAGGTGTCGGTGCTTAAGCTAAAGTTGATTTTGAAATTTTAAATTTTAATTTTAGATTATTTTAATTTAGGAGGTTTTCCATTATTTTATTTTCAGAAATACATCACGAGTTATTTTATATTAAAGATTTGAGGAGAGATTTACCGTGCAAGCTATAAAACGACGAAAAAAAGAGAAGAGGAAAAAAGTAGGGCCTGTTCGGCTGCTAGGGCTACGGGCACGAATAATATCACACTCATTGTACGCAGTCGCAGCCGAAGCCGTTGTAGCCGGCCTGCCTAATAGACCTATAGTTTAGCAAGGGTTATATATCCATGACATGCCTTGTGGGACCAAATTCGGCCTAAGCTCAGCTGATGGCAAGAGGCTGGCCTCTCGCCACAGTGTCGCCTCCGTCAGGACGGAGCTCCCGACAGATGGGACCTATTTTTATGGGCCCACATGTCAGTGACCATGTCCCTCTAACTTTACACACGAGAGGAGCCTCTTCTCGCCTCATCCGTTGTAGAAGTAGCTATTACTACTTCCCTCTAAATCTGGGTTTGTTGATTAAACAAACGATTGTTGTGCTTCTTTTAGATTGTCCATGCAACTATCGTTTCCATTATTTTAAACAAACCTTCCATTGTATCTTTAGAAAATACGCACTGATTGATTTGGATTGAAACGAGAGGCGTATCCTTATGATGACGGTACTTAGATATAAAAATAAATATTTTAAGATAACTAAGGATTGCTTGGAAGTTTTCTTTTAAAAAAAATATTTGTGCCTTACAAGCCGAAGACACATGTACAAAGCAATAAAAAAAACTTTAGAATATGACTTTTTATATTTATACTACATAAATTTCACACAAACCCTAAGTTTTAGGCCATGTGTGTGTGACACGAAATCCTAGGTATTATGATTAGCTCAAAAACCCTATATTTTAAGACAGAATATTTCAAGAAACCTTATATTTATTAAAATACTCGTTAATATTGTTATACATGGTATTTTTTTAAATTATATATACTCACATATAAGTAGGCTCAAAATGCACATTCATACCACATAGTTTTATCTGCTTCCTCATTCTCACACAGCAAGATTGCAAAATTGTTACATATAAAAAATGGTTTTAGTATTGATAACTCACACATGTTGAAAATGTCACTATTGTGTAACTCACGTAAGTTAATCTCTCAGTACTTTCTAAAGAACTATAAAAGCATTTTATAATTTAATAGAAATCTGTCTAGATTTATTATACTAGGTTATGTCTCATCCCATTCCATATATGTTAGGGTTTTCTCGGATGACGGGAGTTTATGTCAGGTAGCAACTAGTAATAAATAGTAGTACACCCTACCCCATTAAGAGCAAGTTCAATAGTAGAGCAGGTACAATAGCAGGCTATAAGCCAGCTGCAAACATATTTTAAGCAAATAAATGAGAAGAGAAGGGCAGCGGGCTACAGATTTGTAGCCAGCTGTAGCACGGACTCCAAGACGAAGTGTGTGTATGACAGGTGGGACCATATATTAATAGTATAGTATGTAACTATTGTATGAATGAGCAATTAAATTGGCTATAGATGAATTGGAGCCGGTAGTTGGCTATACTATTAAACTTGCTCGTATAGCCAACTACTAGCTCCAATTTATCTATAGCTAATCTAATAGTTCATTCATACAATAGTTACATACTACACTATTAATATCTGGTCCCACCTGTCATACACACATTGTGTCTTGGAGTCCGTGCTATAGCTGACTACAAATCTGTAGCCCGCTGCCCTTCTTTCTCCTCATTTATCTCTTTAAAATATATTTGCAGCTGGCTTATAGCCCGCTACTGTACCTGCTCTAAGTGTATGTGTCCATCTCTAGGTACGGTCGATGAGCGGTGCATCATTCATCTGCTGCCGACACATATATCCAAGCAATGCAATGTCAACAATGACCATGCATGCTGATTCATTTTATAAACTGATCGAGTCGCTTCTGTTTTACACGGGATATATGTACATTTTCCTATTTCTCAGTCTGAATCGCAAATTGGGGAAAACAATTAATGCTCTCTTCTCTAGTGAAACACGGAACAACACACTACACACATCTATATTGAGAAAAAAAAATTGTTTGGCTTTCCACCGTTTGCCATTGTAACCGTACTTACCATCGGGGTGCAGTAATCGGGTGGTAAGGTAAATCCTGCGTCCGACAAGCTTATACTATACGTGTACAGTTGCCTTGAATAAAAGATTCCTAAACATCGTAAGGACATGCACTCGCCTATGCTTTGAGTCGTATAAGAGCAAGTTTAATAGTATAGCTAACTATTGGCTATTAGCTCATACTAAAACTAACATGTATAATAGGTTCAGGGTTTTGGCCGCCGTCTTCTGCTTGGTCTCGCTCTCCGTCATGGCCGCCGATGCCACGCCGGGCTGGTCCGGTGACTCCTTCCGCCGCTACAACGAGTACAGGTTGCGCTCTCAACGCCGTATCATGATGCTTGCCAAATCCCCTATTTCAGCCAGCTTCTGTTCTTGATGGAAGTTGTGTGCTTCTGCAATGCAGGTATACACTTTCTGCGAGTGTGTTGGCTTTTACTTACTCGGGGTTCCAGTTGGTCGTGGAAGTGCACTACTTCGTCACGGGGAGACGCATAATTCGAGACCCATCAGGGAAGTACTTCAATCTCGCAATGGATCAGGCAAGAACTTCAGCTCTGAATGTATTTTCTGTCCTTTCGGTTTCATATTATGTGTGAGCTTTAATCTGTTGCTGATTGGTCTATGGTTACAAATTGTTGTAAGCTTGGATTCTGAGACACTGGTCAATTTTTTGCAGGATTAGATTATCTTAATTCTTATTGTTGTATGAATTGGGGTAAAGTAAGCTGTAAGCTGCATGCAGGGGATGGACTTTGGTTGTTCATGAACTTTATGTTATAGTTGATCATTTTCTCTAAGACACATTCAATCTTGAATCGATGACTCAATTTTACAGTTCATTATCACAGTGCTGTTTGCAATATAAGAAAATTTTCATGTGCCTGACATTCATATAATTTGCCTATAAAACGTGGAATTCAGATGCTTCTGGTGCCAGGCGCGTAAAATTTGTAGATTATGTTGTGCACTTTATCCTTAGTTCATATGTTGCTGGTTCTATTGTGCCAGGCTCTTAGAGTTTGTAGATCAAGTTGTACACTTCGTTCTTCGGTCCTTCCTTTGATATAAGCTATATCTCAGCTGGAGTTATGCTGCACTTGTTCTCTAACTTCCTGTTTTTTTATTGTCCTAACATTTATTTCTGAGGTTCTGCACATATTTGAGTATGGCATTTTGGCTGAGAACTGTATGCATGGGATATGATTTCATTGCATGACTATTTATATATGTTCATTGCAGGTATTGGCTTACCTCCTGTTGTCAGCATCTTCAGCAGCACTTTCTCGCAATGATGTTTGGGTGTCTCGGTTCGGAGTGGATCAATTTGCCAAACTTATCAATGCTTCAGCCTCCATGGCATTCTTAGCTTTCGTTGCTCTTGGTTTTAGCTCCATAATCTCAGCGTATCATGTCTTCAGCTCGGTTTTTTAAACCCATTGTACATTACTTGATGTAAGTACTATGTGCTAGTCTGCTAGATGTATCTTGGTCAAGCCAACCTTGATTGTTGCTTCTTGTTTGTAGAATTGTGGCAACGATATTGGACCTCCAAAATGGGAATAGAGCGTGTAATGGCAGCTGGGCCTTGGGGACCAATCGTTCTGTAATAAAAATTCTGTAGAGCAAATCATTCAAGGATGCGACTTTTACTGATATTGATTGACTGTTTTTATGGTCATGTGCATTTTGTTGTTGTACTCTACGGATGCATTATCTGTTCTATTAGAGGGTCAGGAGTCTATCAGCTGAATAGATTTTGTCAGGTATAGGCAGCAAATTCCATTGTATTGAGGCTCAGCTATGAACTTCTGAATAGACTGATGAACATAACAAAGAGTCATCCTCTTGTTAGTCAGCCATGACTCGCGATACAAAGTCGCAAGGACGCAAGGTAGTACTAACACTACAAAGCCATTTGCAAACTTGATAATCTTTGCCAAAGTGAACATAGTTCAACTAGTTAGATTCCTTGTAGTAGAATTAATCTACTTGGTCTTAAGTTCTAAACTTGTTACGGGTCAGTGGTCCAAATAGTGGGCTGCAAGCGAACAACATTAGCCCAGCCCAAACTCATCGCTAATCCACCTGCCAAGCCCACAGCATGTGTTCCAACTTAGCCTAGGCCCATCTCCTCCACAGCAAAGCACTCTCAGGCAATCAGACGCCTGCACCGAAGCGCCGCCGCCGCTTTCACCGTTCGTCCGCTCCAGCCTCCACCGCGCCGTCTCCGCCGCCGCCGCCGAGCAATGGAGTTGAGGAAGCCGCCGCCCTCCGCCCTCGTCGACAACCACGTGGTACGCGCCCCAAGCCCTCTTACCTTACCCCGACCTCCGACTCGCTATCCCTGCGGATTTGGGCTCGCTCACTCGCATCACCGTCGCCTCCCAGGTCCCCGGGGACGTCGTCCTCGACCTCGCCGAGATGACCAACCAGACCATCAAGCTCGGCGCCGGCCTGCGACAGGTAACTCGTTTCGTGGTGGCAAGTGGGGCCCTGTGAGAGATAGTTAGGGATTAGGGTTTAATCAAGGGTTTATTGTGATGCTTATGAGTGCTCCCCGGTGTTTGCAGGATTGCGACACCATACAGGCTACCAGTGCTGGGAGGCTACGGCTTTCGAAGCCCAGCAAATACTGGGTCGAGAGCTCGCAGAAGAGGGTGAGCACTCCTGTTTGCTCTCATATATAACACAATGGGAAAAAAAATGTTTGCCTCATGTGTGTCAACTTTGTCTGTTTGAGAGGTATATAGGGTAGGGGTCCATGGATCGTTATAAGGACTAATGAGAATGTGCATTGATCAAATACGCTCACTGTGTCTGTATAAAGTGTGTACGGCGTGCTGCTTTATGCCCATGTATTGCTTTTCTTAGTGCGGCAGAAGGTTGTTTGCCCCTTCCTTAATGTTTCATGATTGAACAGAAAGATAATTATGTTGCTATCCCAACTATATTACCATTGACACAGTTTGCAAATTGGCTAGGTAGACAGCATATGCGTGTGCCATCCTGAGTTTATTACCAGTTTAATGTTATGATTTGTTTCCTATGTGGAATGGGTTATGCTTGCCATGTTTTTAGCCTTTATATCTTCTCAACGGTAGAATGGGGATTTCACATAGTTCTTTACTCTCTTTGTCCTTCAGCGCTAGCCTGTTCACTGGCTTTTATTCTTATTTCTTTTGCAGTATATACCTTCTGTAGAAGATACAGTTCTTGGTGTTGTGGTTGACACCAAACCAGATGTAAGTGTACATTTATGTGTATTTATGTAAATTAATTCTTCTATATGGTGCATTTTTTAGTTTGTGGACCTAATTGTTTTGATACAATCACTGTTCTGTACATTTCAAATATACTACATGAACTGATATGGACTTCCACTAACTGTCTAAAATCTTGCTTTTAGTTTTGTCATTAAATGAGGCATCATGATGCACCTCATATGATATATTCTTACCTCTTTGCTGAGCTGGATTCTGTCATTACAGAACTTCTTGGTGGATATAAAAGGTCCTAATTTGGCCTTTTTACCAGTTCTTGCATTTGAAGGTGGTACCAGGAGAAATATTCCAAAGTTCGAGGTATGGTAGTGACTAATGGGTCATCATCATTCATCAATGGTTATTAATTTTTTTCCCAACTCAATTCTTTCATAGGTTTTTGTCATGAAGTTCACTGTGGTATCCTGCTTTTATTGACTGCCAGCTTTGAGAACATTTTTCTTACTTTAGGTGGTCTATATACCATGATTTTGTGTTAGTAGATATACTTGAAATTATCTTAGTTTGAATAGCTATCATCTTAGTTTCAGAAAATAATGGTGAACTCACTCTGTTATGATGTATAGGAGAATATTGTTTATTTCATTGAATAATTGTGTTCTTGCACAATGCAAATATCATGTTTCTCCTTGTTTTAAACTGCTACTGCCTAGAGTTACATAGCCAATAGTTTCTGATTTTCTATGCAGCGATATGGGCTTAGATCTGTAACTTCAACAACGTAATATGTTGTTTGTATATCTTTCATTTTGATCAGCAACTCACTGATATGTTGCTTTTCATCCTCCTTTGTCTTTGTACTAAAGCGGCATATACAGCAGGCTCAATCTGTGCCTTACTCCATGATATTCTCCTGCAGATTGGTACATTAATATATGCACGAGTGGTGAAAGCAAATAGCATCATGAACCCAGAGCTCTCATGCATGGATGGTAAAACTATTATCTTACAACTCAGCATTGGGATTTTCTATTTTATACTAAGCCATTAGAAGTACTCAAGTACGTCTTTTGTTGTTCTGTCACTCTCTATATGATAATATTTGACCTTACGTAATGACACCATTTCAGGCTATACTGTTATGTTTGAATTTGTCTAATTATTGTATTAGTTCTGTTACTTCAATATGAATATATTGCTGTGG
Organism: Oryza longistaminata; assembly: GCA_009805545.1. Taxonomy (NCBI): domain Eukaryota; kingdom Viridiplantae; phylum Streptophyta; class Magnoliopsida; order Poales; family Poaceae; genus Oryza; species Oryza longistaminata. Next base: position 19,814,613 of record CM020178.1, read on the forward strand.
CTTGTATTTTGCAGCTACTGGGAAAGCAGCCGAATTTGGTCAACTAAAAGATGGCTATATGTTTGACACGTCTACTGGCCTGTCGCGGATGTGAGGACATTACATACTAGCATTCTTCAATGCAGTTGCATTATTTTCTTATATTTTGTAAATTGTTGCTTGTAGGTTGTTAAGTTCTCCAACATGTCCAGTTCTAGAGGCCCTTGGAAAAAAACTTTCATTTGAGATTGCTGTTGGCCTGAATGGCCGAGTCTGGGTATATGTCTTGATTATATCACTCTTTTATGTATCCTCTTTATCTTTGTTTCTTTGAAAAAATATAAATCGCTAATGTCCTTGTAGGTTAATGCACCTTCTCCAAGTAATGTCATTGTTGTATCAAATGCAATTATAAAATCAGAATCTTTGAGTGGCATAGGGCAACGAAGTATGGTGGAAAGTCTCTTGGAGAGATTATCTTGATGGTAAGCAAACATATTTTTTTGGTCTTCGAGTAAAAGTTTGAATTGTGGTTTCCATTTTGCTTTTAATATAACAAGTATAACATGGGGTCTTATCATTTTTTGTTACTTAATTTTAAATATTCATTCCGATTTATGTTTCTATGAGGAATATATATTTACCCTAAACAAAAACTTAAGCTGCGGTCAGTTTTAACTTGGTCTCTCTGCATTCTGCAGCTGCCCTCAGGTCCCTACTAAGATGAAAGCATACTTTGTTCTGTTGTTCGATTTCTCATTTATTTGTTATATCATGCAACCACCAACTATGAGGTTGATATGACAGTTTCCTTTGTCATGTTAGCTAGATCTGGATTCCTAGGTCCCTTGTGAGCATTCTTCCTTATCTGTTATTGTCTCACTTGATTATTAGCCATAGCCCACAAATTACATGTTTCTTCCTTCACATCATGTTATACAAAAATATGTTCTCATCATCTCATGTATAGCGTAGGACTACCTCTAATCTACACCTTTATGCTCATTTTTCCTTCTCATCATTACTTATTATTTTGTTGGTACACTGTTCTCTAGTCAGGGTAGGGAGAACCGACTGATTTTTCCCCCTGTACGGCAACAGGGTATGATGCTACGGCAGTACTAATGGATCTTAAAGGACTGGTTAGGCGTCAGTTATGATTCTGCAAACCGGAGAAACGGCACTATAATCGTGTTATCTCAACAGGGAGCGGTAGATGAATGTACACATAAGCAGGTACATGAAAGAAGCTGATGCGTTCTGATGTCTTATGTATGCAGTTAACTGGATGATTCCGCTTATGAAACTTTGTAGCGAGTTTTGTTCCAATCATACGTGATACGTTGGTTTGTAAGATGTCCTGGGATTTGCAGAAGGTTACTTGCTGATCTGCTGGTCTTGTTGATTTAGAACAAAATCATGACCTGGTAAATGGTAATTAATATTTTCACTGGTATTGAGTGAGCGAATTGAACCTTTTTCCCAGGTATAATTTGAACATGTTAAGACAAACATCTATTACTTAGGGCACCCGCAATGGTTATCTATAGGCTCTCTACAAGAGATCCATGTCAGTATATTTTCCTACTTGGAAGAGATTAAATGAAGAGAGAAAGCAAAGCTATCTACTAACCTGGAGATAGTCTATAGAGAAAAATGAGGCAATGCATTAAAGAGCTATAGATACCCATGTAGACATACCATTGAAGTGGTTTACTATTAATCTAGTCTATTGCTGAGATGTACATGTTTTATAGATAGCACCTTACTTTATCATTGCGGGTGCTCTTATCACCTCAATTCATGAGAGGTTTCTGATACTCATCAGAATGTACACTGACTTAACTCCTGTGACACACACACAACCTTCTTGCCAACATTTTTTCCACTGAATAGACCAACCAACGCAGCAGGTGCATTCTCCAACCCTATGCTCATGTCTTCTACATACACAATCTTGCCATCTCTGTAATGCTTTGCCATGTCACTGACAAACTGTGGGAACATATGGAGGTGGTCGCTCTGGATGAACCCCTGCATTCTTATCCTCTTTGGTACAAGGCAGAAGATGTTGTGGATCCCTACAGGATCAGTCAGCGCATTCTGAGAGACCATCCCGCATACGGCAATGCGACCATGGGTCCTCATGTTGAGGAGTACAGCATCAAGCATTGGACCACCTACGTTCTCAAAGTAGATGTCAATACCTTCAGGGAAATACCTACACAAGGACAAATCACAAACAGACTTAGATCATGACAACGGTATTATGAATCATTCAGTGAGCTCAGCAGGTCGATTTTTTAAACAATAACACATTAAGTGTATGAATCCATCTTTTTTTCACTCGTGAATTTAGCTATAACAGGAGCATGTTCCACACTATTGCAGTATTTTAATTAAGATTTTTAGATGATCGTTATAATCTATCTTAATTCATCAATTGCTCATTGAACCTAAATTAAGCCGTGCCTTTTAACTGAAAGAGAAGGCCTGACCTTTTCAAGGCTGCAGTCAAGTCAGGCTCCTCTTTATAGTTGAAAGCTGCATCAAATCCAAACTTGCCCTTCAAGAGCTCAACCTGAAACATTGCTGTAAACCCTGAATGATGCATCTATACAGGTAATGAATGCAATTATCAGTTTTAAGTTAATACTTTCTGATTTGTTCCAGCACTTCCCACAACATAGCATCCATGAAGCTTTGCGAGTTGTCCTACAATTTGCCCAACTGCTCCTGATGCAGCCGAAACAAAAACAAACTCGCCCTTCTTCGGTGAGCAGATCTCATAGAAACCAGCATAAGCTGTAAAACCAGGCATGCCTGAGAAGGAAAGCAAGAAAATAAGTCGTTTTGATTTTTTTCCTCCGTCGGATCAAAGAAGTAGTTCAAAAGTAGCAGTACCATAAACAGTAATTCCTCCGTTTCATATTATAATTTGTTTTGATTTTTTTTTCGTAGTTAAACTTCTTTAGGTTTGGCAAAGTTTAAAGAAAAAAATTAACAACATTTACAATACCAAATTAGTTCCATTAGATATAACATTGAATACATTTTGATAACATGTTTGTTTTTAGAAATGTTGCTATATTTTTTCTATAAACTTGATCTAACCTAAAGAAGTTTAATTAAGAAAAAAAAAAGTCAAAATGACTTATGATAGGAAACGGGGGGAGTAGATTCATATATCAGTATGTAACTAAATATTTTCCATTCAGTACGAAAACTATGAAATAGAAGCACTTCACTTTTCCCTAGCCAAAAACTAGTTACATCACACCATTGTCAATTCACTAGAACTACCAAGAGTAAAACACACTATATTTCCCGGAACCACACAAATGGCACACAAGCCTTTCTTGTGAAAAAATATCATGCGCCTTGTGTTCTCATTCATGATTTGTGCTGTTTTTCAGAATACAAATCCTAGCTAGTAATCAGAATTATAATAATTAACTCACCAAGAAGCCCCAAATGGTAAGAGAGGGGTATGTCACTTTGCTGAATCTTGCTCAGCTGTTCAGGCCTGTCGATCAGACTGTATTCCTCCCAACCAGTCATCCCGGAGACAATGTCGCCCGCGCTGAATCCCGGATGAGTGGAATCCACCACTCTCGCCACTCCAAGCCCTTCAATAACCTTCACACAAATGAAACCTTCAATAACCAGTAAAGCAATTCTCCGTGTAGAGGGTGAAATGCACCTCTGATTGAACGGAGAGCAGGCGAAGGGGACGATGATTCGAGGGAAGGGGAGGAGGAAACCTACGGATCCGGGCTTGAACGGCGGGATGTAGGATCCGTGGAAGTCCCGCATCCGGCCGCGCATGTAGGGGTCGCAGGACGCGCTCGCCTTTCCCCTCCCTCTCTCTCCCGCGTCCCTTCTCCAATCCTTGGCCCGAGCGAACTCCAGTGAGGTTGTCCAGCTGCTGTTCCGGATTTCTCAAGGTGAGCCTCTCTCCCTCTCAAAAGGTATCGATCGTTGGGGAATCGGTTTTTCCGGTGGTATTCCGCTGGCAGGTTCATGTCGGGTTGAGAGAGGAATCGTCGGTATAGCTCGCTCTGTGTTGCTGCTGCCGCTGGGTGGTTTCGTGCTGTCTTGGTAGTTAGTAGGTGGCAAGGAGCAGTCACGTGGATTAATCTAGTCCGGGATGGTTGGGTACTTAGTTTTAGCTTTCTGAAGCAATAAGGTCTCTTTGCAAGGCTGGTGATGCAGTGATATTTGTTTATAGGATTAATAATAAGATGCCACGTTTTTGTTGGTTTGCATAAGTTTGTGGTTGAAACCGAACCATTCTTAAGTTGTTGAGCAGCTCATGAAACTCCCGCCACTGATGTTCTTCATCAGCTTTCAGTTTATGTCCCAATGGATAGCATGCCTTTTGGAAATAAGTCGGCTGATTCAACTTCCTTTTTCAAATAAATCCTTCTTTTATTTGATTTTGTGCGTTTATATTTGTTTGAGATGTTCTGATCTGCAGGTCGAAGTCTGGTGCCAAGACCTAGCCATGGGTGGCAGGAGGTATACAGTACTGGCCTCATGTGCATCTTCCTTGTGTGGTTGTATTTAATATTATGCCATCATGATATATTCAGTGCTAAATGGCAGAGTTGAAATCAGTACAAATAAATGTGGGACGCATCCAACGCCAAGTAAACCATATTATGTGGATAAAATCGATACCAATGAACAAAAGGTTGTCCACTATCAAGTTAATTGTAGACCAGCAAGAGATCGCAATACCGGTTCCTACTCTGTGAAGCACCATTATCCATCTCCTATTGTTTCTTGGATAGAAGACCTTTCGAGCTTCGGCAATGTTTCTTTTAGCCAGGATCCTGAATATGCTGATGAGCAATCAAGATCTTCAGTGGGGCAGTCTTCAGCATCTGTCAATTTGCATGACATGCAGATAGTACGTTCTGCTTCCATTATCATCCCTTTGTCTTGATTTGTGATGTCGCTAAGAAGAAACTGGAGTTAAGATGAAATAACGGTTTTATGCATGTTCTTCAGTCAGTTAGATTGACAGATGAATTCATCGAACTTGCAAAGGAGAATACAGGCAACAATGTAGAGACTTGTGGAATCCTAGGTGCTTCATTTGTAAGTCCCTTTTAGATGAATTTCTAGGTTCACTTCACAAAATGGTTTGCCAATATGATAATCATACCTATTTTTGGATTTGCATTGTGATCTTCAATGCTTATTTGCAGAGAGATGGGACTTACTATGTGACTATGTTGATCATACCAAAGCAAGAAGCAACTGCTCATTCTGTATGTCAGAATTTGAACTGTTTTGCAACATAGATACATTATCAAATATTAATACATCATAGCCATTTTTACATATTTTGTGCACGCATATCTGGTTGTCACACTCTGAAGCGGTGGTTTATCTTCCCAAATGCAGTGCCAGGCTGTCAGTGAGGAGGAGATACATGCTATTTTATCGGAGCAATCACTTTACCCTGCAGGGTGGATACATGTAACACTCGCAACCACTTTTGTCTTGATATCCTTGGAACTTTCAGATTATCAAATCCAACTTAAAATGGAACCCATGCATGACCTTCTTGATATATTCATATATAATGGTTATTTTAGTTAGCAGCTCTCAGATTGATTTTTCATTATCTTTTCCAGACACACCCTTCACAAACGTGTTTCTTATCATCAATCGATCTGCACACTCAATACTCCTACCAGGTAATTATATGACATGATATGTTCTGTCTGAAAATAAATGTTGTATCAATAGAAAGTTCAGCTCTTATCAATTTATAAAGGATGGTATGATACTTTGATGCGCTGATATGCATCAATTATTGCCTATTATAGATCTTGTAATTTTGCTGTACATAGTCCGATTCTAGAACGAAAGCTGAAAACTCTGAATATATTACTGTTCACGATCTTTAAGTGCTCTCATATCAGTGTTGTGCGCCTCATCTGACGAAAAAGATCTCTATTGGTGTAAAGTTTGTTTAGCAAGCTATCGTAGGGGGCTATGGAGTCATGGAATCACATGAATAAAATGGCACCAAAGCTCAAGAGAAAACATAAGACTTAACACACCACCCTGACATCTGCATACACTATCTATGATGCTATCCTTAGTTGAGCAGTTGTAGTTAGGCTTATAGAACAAAATAATCAAAGGTATGCATTATTATCATTTAAAAAGGCCTTAGGTTCCTTATTTGCATTTCCCCCCTACAAATAAAAAACTTTGCCTGCAGTAAGACATGTAAACGAAGTTAATTCAGTTGGTGAAAGCACAACCAAATCTTCTGTGCTTTTGGCTGTATTCTAATCTAGCTAGGAATTACTAGCCACTACTGCAATTCTTAATCTACTATCTCAGGACGACTTTATCAGAAAGAAATTTTGCTCGCTTTGCCATTCCTCTAATTTGGATAGACATAAAGTGTTGGATTTCTTCAGGTTATGTTACCAGAGGCCGTTGCGATCGTGATTGCTCCCACTGATCCTACTAGGCAAGTATTCTATGGACGGTTGTACAGTTTCAATTTATTATTCCAATTGCTTTTGGTGGTGTCGCCTGCCAATTTATTATCACTTACAGTGAAATGCATATGCTCTCAAATCCTTTAGGAACTGTGGAATATTCAGGCTGACAGACCCAGGAGGGATGGGTGTGCTTAGGGAGTGCAGTGAAAGTGGGTTCCACGCCCACCGGGAGACAACGGACGGCGGCCCAATCTATGAAACCTGCTCCAAGGTAATATTCAACCCAAATTTGAGGTTCGAGATTGTTGACCTGCGTTCTGCTCCCTGAACAATGTAATTCAGCCTAAAACTCTCCATGTACTCCCTGCGTGCTGCCAAAATATGCAAGTAAAAAAATGCATATGCCATGATCATCCAGGCAATACGGCAATACCTGCTCATCGTCTGGATGGGCTGGGTGGGTATTACTAATCCATGATATCAACTGAGCTTTGGTGATGGTACAGTAATATGGTATTTGTAAGAATGCAGTGCAACTGGAAAAAGGAAAAAAACAGTGATGAATTGTCTTACAACTTCTGGCCTTTGTACCGACACTTCTCTAAAAGAATTAAAGACCAGCACTCTTGGTAAGGTTAGAGCCATCACTTGGGGCCTGTTCACTTTGATGTCATTTTTAACCTTACCAAATTTTGGTAAAGTTACCAAAAAAAAGTGGCTACATTTAGTTTGTTACCAAATTTTGGTAACTATATAAGAAATCCTACCAAAATTTTGGCAAGTTATCAAAATTTTGGCAACTTTGGTAAGGTTTTTTTTGGCATTAAAGTGAATAGACCCTTGGCGTCGGCGCGTTCCCCCTTATCGCCGCCTTGTTCCGCCTCGCTTTTGAACGGCGCGCGTGACGGCGTGAGCCCACCGCACTAGCGAGTCCCCCTGCCCACGCGTGCCGTGGCCGTGGCTCTTTCGTTTCGTGCGTTCTAGCTAAACTAGGCAGCAAACAAGACGCTAATGGCTCACTCATCACTCACCGGCTCGACAAGGGAGAGGATAATAATAAGTGGACGACACTGCATTCGCCGGCCTGATCAATTTACCCCGAAACGCAACTCACAACACGACATGAACGTGGCTACTGATCGCGGTTGGACAAAAAAGACTAAATCTAGGCGTATTCGGAGATTCTTTTTCAATAATAAAATAAATCCTGATCTTTGCTTCAGCGATACTGCAACAACTTATTACACGATTCGCTGAACAGAGATCACATATAATCCAGTAGCTCACGATGCAAAGATACATTTATTCAAATCCATTTGTAACCTTCATTCAAAGTTGGTACAAATTTATATAACCATTGACTCTAGATTTCGATAGGTAGTATGTATTAGATCTTTTTGTTCTCGTCATAACTTTTAAAGTTGTGTCTAAAACTAGAGCGAGTAGTGTGCCCGTGTGTGCGTGGTTGGGTTTGGTTAGCGGAGGAGCAGCTGTCGCGCTCGGGGAGCCCTCTTTCCCCGTCGTCGCAAACTCGCAAATCTTCGTCCCTCGCAGCCAACTTGACGGATGGTGCCACGCACCACGGTGGATGGGCGCTGTGGGTGCGACAACGAAACGGGAGATGGACACCAAACCACCGGTTCCACACAAAAAAAAAAACCGGGGGAAAGTTTGGAGATCGATCGAGACTGGGGCGTAACACGTAACAAGGCTTTTGCTAGTTTTTGCTGTGTAATCTGCACGGGTAAAAGTTGCCACTCGAGAAGCAAATAGAAATAGTAAGTGGCTAAAAAAAAGAAAAAGAAAAGGGAGAAAAGGAAGGAGGTGTGCGTCAGGGAGATGCTCGTATTGGTAAGCAGATTCTTGCTTATCGAAATGGCACAGTCTCTTTACCAAGAAAAGAAATCGGTACTGTAGTACTCCCTCCGTATTTTAATGTATGACGCCATTGACTTTTTAACCAAGGTTTGACAATTCGTCTTATTCAAATTTTTTGTGCAAATATAAAAATACTTATGTCATGCTTAAAGAACATTTGATGATAAATTAAGTCACAATAAAATAAATAATAATTACATAAATTTTTTGAATAAGACGAATGGTCAAACGTTCATGAAAAAATCAACGGCGTCATACATTAAAATACAGAGGGAGTAGTTTAGTAGCAGTGGTAACTATCACCAACACGACAAACCATTCACCCAGTGCTAATTGTGGAATATCCCCACGAATAAATATAGTTTCAAGACTTTTAGTGACAAAGCTCACACGCACGGATAGAGAATTTAGGTGAGAGTTTGAAACGATCAATAGCGTACGTTCACGTCGTGACAGGTAGGCAGATAGCTTTCGCTAAATTCACATGAAGCATTGATGACAAACTAAATTGCCCCATGCCGGGTTACTGCACTACGTACGCGAAATCGTTGTATTAAAAATCAACTGTCGCCGCCGATCCTGCCTCGCACACAACCTCTTAATCAAAGAACAAATGATGACACGTTGACAAACAACTAAAAATCTAGTACTAATTCAAGCCGCCACGAAACAAAATCCTCTAATCAATAATTAATGGGGTTGGTCGGTTTAATACTAAGCGTACAGAAATCCGGTCTATCTGAGATAGAGATGAACCAAAAAAATTAAGCAGCCACAGCCGACAGAACAGAAAACCCATCCTGAACTCTTCTTCTCTCTGTTTGCATCAATTCTGAAGTAACTACTAAACATGTAAACAAAGAACAAACAAATGCTAACCATATGCTTCATCAATACTTTTTTTTCTTTTTATAGATAAGATAAGATTTCAATCTCCATGTTTGGGAGATGCTTACTCACGTAGGGCCATTCCTGTGTTTACTTTACACGAGCTAATTACAATTTACAATTTGTCAACACGCCGATTTTATTCTATCACTACGAATTATACTGGCAGTATCTAGCTAGGACGAACACGAAGAGGGACAGGAAGGAGGAAAGGATCGAAATTAAAACGGGTGATAGCTCCGCCGCAACCCACTGACGTTGGCGAACAACCCGACGAGCTCTTGCTTGTAGGGAAGATACGATTTCCGACGGCCGCCGCTGCCGCCGCCGCCGCCCTTGCCCTTGCTGTAATAGCTCCAGCCGTGGCGGCCGGCGTCGCCCTTGCCGCCGCCGTTTGCGTCGTCGTTGTCCTTGGGCGGGGTGAGGCGCCGGGGAGCCGCCGCCGGGGGCGGTGAGGAACACGAACTTCTCCTTGCCGTCGCTCTGGCTCCGGCGGACGAGGCGCTCGCTGATGCGGCGCCACCGGAGCACCGACCCCGTGGAGCCGCTCTTCCGGCACCGCCGCGGGGACGCCGGCGTCGTCGACGGCTGCGCGCCCGGAGCCCAGAGGCAGTAGCTCCGGCGGCACCCCCTCCAGCTCGCCCTCGTCGTCCGGCCGCCGCTGCTGCTGCTGCTGCACCGGCGACGCTCCCGAGCTCTCCCGCTGCCTCGCCCGGAACTCCCGCTCTTCCAGCAGCAGCCGGCCCAACGGCACCCGCAGGGTCGCCGTCTCCGGCTCATCCTCCTCCACCACCGCCGGCTCCCGCGGCGGCGGGGACATCGGCCGACCAAACACCGGGTACACGGGCACGATGAACGCGTCCGCGGCGAACGGCGGGACGGGGAAGGAGAAACCCCCACCATCATCCTCCACCTCGTCCTCCCCGTCCACAGCTGCGACGGCGGCGGCGGCTGGTCCCGGGGCGTCCTCGTCGGCGCCGCCGCGGTGGTCGCGGTCTCTGTCCTCCATGGCCGACGACGTCTCCCGCTCCTCGCCTTGCCTCGCGCCCTCGCCTACTCGGGTTGGGGTCTCCTCGGATTTATTCGCGGATTCCTTCGAATTTTTGCGTGGCTCGGGTTGTTTCGGCGTGAGCCGATGGCGGCGGCGCGCGAAGCTAACCGATTAACAACAGAAGGCGGTATTATGACCGGGTCGCGCGCGCGATCGTAGTAGATAAGGGCCGCCTCCCGTGTCACTGACCGGTGGGCCCATCACAGCCCTGGGACCACCTGTCAGTGGCGAGCACGCCTGATTTCGTGGGTTGTGCGGGACACGTGTCGGGCCCGGAGAGCCGGGGTGTGTGGGAGGTGGCGCTTCTAGAAACCCAACTAGAAATGCGATTTCGGATTGTGTGTACGGTTTTTTTCTTTTTTTTTTTTGAACGAATCGTGTAGTACGGTTTATGACATGTGCCCGTACTTCTTCCTCTCCTCTTTTTCGCTAGATTTTGCCAAGTGGTTTTGTTTCCCTACCTTTTTTTTTCAAGTGCGACGTTGTTAGTTCACCTAATTGTGTGTCACTGCAGATGCAGAACAACAACGGGGAGAATCGAGTTATTAGCTAGCGGTGCGGCCGTGTGGGTCGATGAAAAAAACCAAACCGAGCAGATGCCTCATCCGCCGCGACCACGAACGGGCCGTGGTTTCCATGTTGGCTGGTGGTGGCGTCGAAGCCGCTGGGAACGCGACCGGCTGGCCACTGGTATAAATCGCCGGTACACTATTGGCGAAATCAGGCAGAGGGTGTGGTTGAGTCAGTACCTTACACTTACACTGTTTATATTCAACGTTTGATTATTCGTATTGTTTGAAAAAAAATTATAATTAGTATTTTTATTGTTGTTAGATAATAAAACATAAATAATACTTTATTTGTGACTAATTTTTTAAATCTTTTCATAAATTTTTCAAATAAGATGGACGGTCAAATATTGGACACGAATACACAACTGTATTTATTTTGAGATGGATTTAGTAGCACCTAGGGAATCTCGAGCGCAATAATCGATGGCCGGGAGAAATTCCCTTGAAGAATCAGGACGGTTAGGTGAACCGTGCCGATCGAGAGGGAGAGGGGGATGGGAATGGGACCGAGCTACGCTTGGCTGGCTAGCTGCAGCCCCGGCCGGCCCGGGCCGTCGTCATCCTTCCTTTTTATGATTTTATCTAGGCTTCCCTACCTGGACCAACCAGGCAATATGAGTGTACATAACGGCAGCACGAGCATCATCCCAATCTCTCTTTGGTGCAAAGGCTCCTCAAACTCTTCTTTGTTGCTGGGCCAACGTGTTTCACTTTTCGGAACGCAGGGCTGGGCAAAACTATACTATCAGTATAATTTCGTTTTGAGGTGAAAACCAAATCTGAAAAACGAAAGTGTAAAAATCCTCTGTTCGGGACATGATAGCAGTTTGTGGCAGCAATGCATGTTTGCGGCGGCCCGAGGTATTTCGGCGCTCCTCGTACGGACCGGCCCATCATGGTCTTCGGTTCCAGTTTCTCTTTGTTTCCCGTATAGACTATGGGCCCATGTGGGCTTTCATTTAGAGTCAGATTCAGGGACGATGAACGAGTTGTAAGCTTAGTATTCCCTCCGTTTCAGCTTACAAGACGTTTTTGGCTTTGGTCAATATCAAACGGTTTTAAGTTTAACTAAGTTTATAGAAAAATATAGTAATATTTATAATACTAAATTAGTTTTATCAAATCAATAATTGAATATGTTTTCATATTAAATTTGTCTTATGTTAAAAATATTACTACGTTTTTCTATAAACTTGATTAAACTTAAAGCAGTTTGACTTCGACCCTGAAACAGAGGGAGTACTTTCTTCTATTGAAAGTTTGATGAAACCGGAAGCAACAGAACTTTTATATTCTCCTACATGGAATCCGGATTTTTTTTTAATAAAAAAAACATTTGCCCACAGAAAATCGCTCTCTAGCATTCAAAATAACTTCAAACCTCATCCGTTTATTAACTTGTTAACTTGCATTTTGAAACACCACGTATACATTCCGTCAGTAGGGCTCCTCTTTTGCCTATTCGTTATCTGGGATTGTTTTCAGATATGAACGATCTTTGTAGACACTTGCACATTTCTGATACTAGAAATGGAGGGGTACCCACCCTTTTGATTAAAAAAAAATAGAGCTCCTCTTTAGTTTTTGCCATTTGCAAATGCCTGCAGTGCGCAGTCGCAGCCTCGCAGGCGCAGGAAGGCCGCGTCGGTGGCGAGCGCAGGCGCTGGCAATGCAGATACAGAACTGACATCCATTAACGTAGTACTGAGGCTGTGTTTAGATTCAAATTTTCAACTTTTTTTCATCACATCAACCTATCATACACACACAACTTTTCAGTCACATCGTATCAATTTCAACCCAAACTTTCAACTTTGAAAGGTAACACAGCCTGAGCCAAAGTTGGAGCACAATGCCACACTCTTATCACGCAGATAAAATTTATCTGAGAAATGGTGGTATGTACAGAGCGATCACCGAAGACGGCATTATGCTTGGATGGAGGAAGGAGCTCGACGGCACAAATTATCTACACTTGTGAGTACACTTCGAGCTCCCTGAACAACAAAAAGGAAGAAGATTTCCTTCAAAAAAGGAGAAGAGAGAGAAATCATGAACTAAAGTCCTTCGAAGTTCGAGTCAATCACTCATGCCGCTCTCTCGAACGTCGCCGACCAATTTCTACTTGGACCATGGCATACAGCTCACAGGTTGTACTTGCGTTCGCCCAGCGCGGCGACAAATCGCACGGGAGAATTGATCGAGCTGGGGGAGCAGCAAATGGCGTCGATTCGACGGCACGGGGCTGGCATTGGTTGTCTCGACGGTCAAGAGACGTCGCCGTCGGCGGCGCAGTCGGCGTTGCGGGCGGTGGCCACCACGTAGGACGGCCTGACGGGCGGGTTCGCCGCCGAGACGGACAGGCGGCCGAAGCCCCAGCGGCCCACCTGGTACAACTCCAGCCACACGTTCTCCGCGTCGTCGCTGCCGGGGGACGCGGCGGCGGCGGCGGGCGACCACCACGACGTCGCCGTCCTCGCCTTTCGACGCGGCCGCCGCGCCGCCGGGGAGCGGCTCCTGGCGCCCCCCGCCCGCCGCGTTCTTCGCGGCGTCCAGGTCGCGCACCCGCTTCTTCTGCCGCAGCCTCCCCTGCCGCCGCCGCAGCCGGCGCGCGCACCGGCGCGCCACCGCCAGCGGGAGCTTGACGAACGCCAGCCCGAGCAGGCTCACCACCGCGCACGGGCAGCACCCGAGCGCGATGCAGTCCGCCAGCGACACCGCCACGCACGACCGGCACGACTGCGCCGTGCAGTCCGCCTGGTCACCACCGCCACGCCAGCGCATTCCCTCGTCGCCGTCGCTGCCGCCGCCGGTGGCGAACCGGAACCGGCCGTGCCGCCGCGACATCCCTCCGCCACCACCACGGCGCCGCCCGGTCAGCGCCTCATGCCGCCGCCGCTGCTGCAGCAACCTATCCATTTTTGAACGATAATAATAACATCAATAAGAGAAGAGTCCTTAACGACAATCCGGTCAGGGAAATGGTCATGGCCTGCGCGGCGCCACCGCCATCACTACCGCTTCCCGGTGAGGCGAAACGTGAAAAAAAGGTGACGTTTTTTTTCCTTTTTTTTTTTTGGGCTCAATTGGCGAACTGGCAACGCAGGCGGCCACCACATGTTGCAAAACCAAAAGGACTGGACATGGACACATGCAAGTAAATGCACACGGACACCTTAAATAGAAGGTTTGGCAGATTTCAAGCCATCAAACAGTGGCCTAAACCTCCAAGTAGACCAAGCACACCACCATCACCATGACCAAACAAGCAAGCAAGCAACCATCACAGTTACTACTACCGAAGTAAATTGCTCACAGTCGCAGCAACATATAATCCACCAAAACAGTAAAAAATATTACTACTACCACTACAATGCTGCTTCATTTCATTGCGCTTGTGGGTTGAGCTACTGTGCGGACACGTAGGACGGGTACGAGAGGAAACTGTAGCAGCCATCACGGCCGGACGAGGCATCTGACGCGTCGGTCCCGCGACCCTGCCGTCGCTGCTGGCCTTTGGCGACGTTTTTACTTGGCAGAGACCGATGCGTGTCGATCGAAAGGCAAGAGGGCCCTGCTCCCCCCATGGTGTGGTTGATACAGATTTCTAGCGACAGCTACTTCAGATGATTACCTATAGGTTTCTTTTGCGTTCCTTTCATTTTATTCTCTCTTTCTTTTTTGGGGGTTTTCGCCGGCTGATTCATTATTGGACAATGAATCGAGTTAGCTACGTGGGGGAAGATATCTGATTTTTTTTTTATTTGTGTGTGTGTGTATGTGTGTTCTCTAATCAATGGACTGAATATTAATTGTTGAGGGGAAGATAGCTGGAGAGTGGAGAGGAAGGTGCCTGAGTGGTATGGATAGAACATGTCAGAGAGGAAGGAACCTGAATATCTGATCGTGTTGGGAGTTGTCTGTAGGCTCCACACAAAAAATGTGGAGTACTCCGTAGAAGATTCATAGCAACAAGGGGACCAGACCAAAAATAAAACTTACGAGTCTTACTCTTAAGTCCTATTTGAATTGCAAAATTGTTGTACTTACGAGTATTATTTACCAATATCGAACTAGTTCCTACAAATTGTCCCAAAGGATCACTGCTTACAAAGAAGGTATAATTCAAACCAGGGTAGTGATCGATACCATTACATGTGTCCTTTAGAACAGGGGACGAGCTATCCGTGACCAAAGTACACCTAAGGTTAAACAAGATTGGCTGTAAACAAACTGGTCTTGGGTCGCCATCAATCCCACTCTGTTGCACATCGGACTAGAATTAAATACGCAGCAGCGCAAAAACCTGCCGAGACCTTGTCCCCCAAATAATTGTATCTATAGATACCCATAGTTTGGACGACATGGCGATGATTGTATTTGTTGCGGCGACCAAGTTGCACGCTTCATGTGATGTTTAATGTACATTCGGTGGTTAAGCAAAAGCGAATTGGGCCTAAATTTTAATGGCATTAGTTAAGAGAGTACGATACTATTATTGCTTTGGTCCACACAGGTGATTGTTTGATGAACGCTTCGTTTCGGTGGGAAATTCAGTAGCTTTTCTATGTGGAAAGAAGCCGTGTTCATCATCAAAAGCTCCAATAATTTTACTGCAACCGTTATAACAAGAACAGCAAAAAGCCGCCGATCTCGGCTTCTTGCGTTCTAATCAATGGACTGAATGTTAGTTTACACACGTTAATGAGCTAATTAATAGTAGTAGTATTTGGGACTGCATGAACCGTGCACGGACAGGAATGCCACTCCTTATAGTAACAGAAAAAAAAAATGAGTGGTGAAGCATTCATACGCCAACTATATTTTTGATTCTTTTTTAAAATTGAAATCAATGCAAGTATACCTACTTGTAAACATTTCGAAGCCGTTTGAATTTTAATATGTTAGACAGTGGCCTTTTGTTCTGACGAAGGGGCCAGATAGAGCTACAGCAACTACTGACGTTAAACAAAGGGCAAGATTCCAATACTTCCATTGGACTCTAGAGGCATTAGAAAACGGACGAGATTACGCGAGCAAGCTGACCATGGAAGTCAGAAGACCCCGGATGAGCTCAACTCAACCAAACCCTTGCTGCTATCGAGATTCTTATTAATGACAAGTAGTAAACGAAGCTGATGCTTCGTGTCAGCGAGGAGGAGGAGTAGCTAGTAGCGTTGCAGCGGCGCCGCTGCACTGCCGACGATCATATCCTGCCATTGTTCAGGGCAGCTCACGGCTAGAGATCGATCTCTTCCTAGGATGTCATGTCACACACGTCGAGGTACGTACACACCGCTGCTCTCGGCTACTAGCTGCGTCGCAATAATACTACGAGCACTGCTGCGACACTTTAGTTGGTACTGTGTATTTAAGAAGCTGCATGTGCTGTGGCCTCTCTCTCGCCTTCGGCTGTGTTTAGTTGAATCCAAACTTTGGATTTTGGTTGAAATTAAAGATGATGTGACTGAAAAGTTGTGTGTGTATGACAGGTTGATGTGATGGAAAAGGACTGAAGTTTGGATCCAAACTTTGGATCTAAACACAATCTTCCTTCCTCCTCCTACCGTGAAAGTGAAACTGCAGCTATAGCTGAGCTACGTTGTCTTGTTGTTTAGCTATGGCGCGGTGGTGGTGGTGGTGCATGGGCCACGTTTCTCAAAATCATCTGCGTTTATGGCAGCTATAGCTATAGAGTATCCTCCTGGACCCTGGTCCTAGTTCTGAACATTGGAAATTTTGTTCTGAACTCGTTTCGTTTTCATTTGAGACAAAAACATCGTCGCGGTCGAACCGTTTAAAAAAAAAAAAACGTTTCTAGTTAGGACTAAACGAAACGGCAGTACAGTTAAAATTCGCAATGCATTTCCCGTGAACTTTCTGAATTTTAACCGGAGCAGAAACACTGAAACAGGCAGGAGCAGCGATCGATCGGGCTTACTTGTTGCGGTTGCAGCGTAGGGAGCGCCCCCCCCCGCCTCCGCGCCCGCGAGCTCGTCAGAAGCCGCGAGCCAACGCCGCCTTGGTCGCCGCCGGCTCCGCGGGAACCACGCGAGGCATGGAGTGGACGGCGGCGGCGGCGTGCTCCTCCGGCTTTGAGGCAGCTGGGGAAGTCGCGAGACTCGCGATGGCTATTTGAGCAAAGAAGACGGGAGGGGAGAGAGAAGTATAGATTCTGTTTCTCGGGACTGGTTTATATAGGGAATGGCGACTGCTGTTATTGTGCATCGGAAATGCGTGCGTGAGCACGCTGGGGGGTGACGAAGATGATGGACTTCATTTCTTTCTTTAGAAAAATAAAGGAAGAAAGAGAAAAAAAACATTTTTTTTCCTACCAAATGCCCATTTTTCAGGTAGTTCTCGCTTTGCTTGTTTTTCCTATTTGGTAACGGTAAGTTGTTATTTTCTTTTTTTTTTTGGGGGGGAGGGGGATGGTAAAGTTTCATACCGTTCCATTTGGTCTGAAAATAAAAATTTGGAGGCATATGCAATGATAAAACCTCTAAATTGTTACTTCTAAACAAGAAAAACAAATAGTCCAGTCACAGAGGTCTATTTTTATTATTTTAATTAAAAAGTCCGAATGTACTACTACTATTGATTAGTGATGAGTGATGGTAAGTAAACGGAGTACTCCAGAAGCGAAGATAGCATTAATGTGCATAAATCTCGATAAAACAATTGTAATATACCATAGCATTATTGTGAGGATCATATATCTTCTATAAATGTAAATAACGTCTTACAGAACATTTAATAAATTAATTAAAAGAGATAAAAAATACAATAAATATGTCTTGGCATTTAAAACAAATAAATAATGCATGTTTCATTGCACATAAATTGCGACAAACCATGTGTGTTCTATCATGGAATTAATGTGAGTGTCATACATATTTTATAAAATGTAATATGCATCTTCTATAAAATGTAAAAATATCAATCGTAGATCATTTAGTAAAGAAAGAGATCTAAACAAACAAATATATATCCTAGTATTTTAAACAAAAAACAAATACAAGGCTCATTGTGCATAAATTATGATAATCCATGTGTAATCTATCGCAGCATTAATTAATGGGAGGATCATACATCTTCTCTATTAAATGTAAAATTTCGTCTTATAGAACATTTAATGAAGAATGGCCAGAGATCCGAAATATACAATAACTGTGTCCTAGCATCTCAAAATAGAAAATAATGCATGGCTCAATGTGCATAAATTGCGACAAACCATGTGTATCTAACATAGTATTAATGAGAGGATCGTATATCTTCTACAAATGAAAAACTATGCCTCATAGAACATTTAATAAAGGACGGAGATATAAAAAATACAATAAATGTATCCTGTCATTTTAAAATAAATAAATAATGCATGTCTCATTGCGCATAAATTGTGAAATCGTACCATGTGTAGTCCGCCATAGTATTAATGGGAGGAACATACATCTTCTATAAATGAAAAGAACTACTATCTGATCATAGAACTTTAGTAAAGAATAGAGACATAAAGTCATACAATTTTAAAATAACTAAATATTGCATGGTGATACTCTACACTTATTGTGAACCGTATGCGATTTGGATTCCAACATAAAAGCAACCTTCTTTGAAATCCAATTATTAAAATGATGCATGTAATACACATATCAGGCTAAAAGGTACTCCAACCCTAGTATTGTTCTAGTAGAAAACAAGAAATATGCAGTAATACACAACAGGGTCTGAATAATACTTCAGTGGTTTAGGCATCAGCAGTTTGCATTAACTTTTCACATCATTTAAAAAAAAATGCAAGCAACTAGTAGTATATTAAGTGAGGAGGGCGATTTTTCGATCGACGTATTATAAGCCTTAATTAGCCTGAGTTGTACATGGCATTTTGCTTTTATAACTTATTTGGCATATTTTTCTAAATTGTTAAATGATATATTTTTTAAGTTGTTTTATATAAAGTTTCTTCAAAAATTTAGATAAATTTGTTTTGTAAGTTTATAATAATTAATGCTTAATCAATTCTGCATTAATGACTTGCCTTGTTTCATGTACTGTCATTCTAGTTAACAAAAGACACTAGGGCCCTGTTTGGAATATTAGCCCATGGCTAATTTTGAGAGCTAATGTTTTAGTCATGAATTGGTAGGCTAAACATTAGCCTAAGGTGTTATGTTTGGATCCATGGGCTAATTCAAGGTTAAAAGGTGAAGAGAGAGTAGAAAGAGAGGAGAGAGAAGGAGAGAGAGAGAGAGCTGCTTTTTGATGGTCCCAACACAAAATTAGCCCCATTAGCACCCCTTGGAGGGGCTAATGTTTTGAGGGGGGCTAATTCACATTAGCTCAAAATTAGCCCACTTGTTTGGCTCCTTGAGGACTAATTTGAGGCTAAAAGGTGAGGGCTAAACATTAGCCCATGGAACGAAACAGGGCCTAGTTCGAACTGCAGGTCCTTAGCCAAACTTCTACTCCTAGAAAAAATAAAGATCAAATATGCGCCACAAAATCGATGAAATGACTCCTATTACTTTCAAAATTAAATCATATTCTCTCTACATCTTAAAATATAATAATTTCCAATACTATATTTTGAAACATATCTTATTTATACTAGATTTTATATTTTATTTTGAGACGGATGGCTGGGTCGTAGTAAAATTCAAAATCCCATGCATAACTTTTCTCGTCGTGAACTATCGCGTGTAGTCGCGTAGCCGAGGCTCGTCGGTACAAACAAAATTGTCAGTCAGAATGGACAACCAGCGTATACAGTACTGTACTCCTACTTTTTTTTCTCTCTCTCTTCCCTTCGAGTCCGTGCAGTGCACAACTGCACATCTTATCAAAGATCACCAAAGATCGCGGCACGTTGGCTAGCTTGGCCCTCCCAGGCTTTCAACACAAACATTACTGTATGCAGGTTGTTAAGAGCACGTACAATAGCAGGCTATTAGCAAGATATAAATATATTTTAATAAGATAAAATATGAGAAAGAAAAACAACGGGCTACAATCAGCTCCAGCGCGAACTCCAAGACGCAATGTGTATATAACATGTGGGACCATATATTAATAGTATAATAAACAACTATTATATAAATTGGCTATTAGATTAGAGTTAGTAGTGGGATATACTATTAAGGCTGCGTTTAGTTTCATCCAAAGTTTGGATTTTGGTTTAAATTGGAGATGATGTAACTGAAAAGTTGTGTGTGTATGACAGGTTGATGTGATGGAATTTTGCAAACTTTGGATCCAAAGTTTAGATCTAAAAACACCCTAAACTTGCTCTAATTCCCATATCCTAGCAGTCTCTTGTAGTCTTGTCGCATGCGTGTTCTCGACTTCCGGCGCGGCATCTGCATGTGGCCGCGCCTGCACACGTGTAGCCGTGCGCGTACGTGTCCGTGCTGTCCGCGATGACAAGACTGACCGGTTTTCTCCGTGTCAACCTTCCCAACTAACCTGACCGACCTCGCACACTCACAGCTCCAGTAAATTAAACTTTCAAATGGAATCTGCTTAATTAAAAGCCCACCAAAGCAGTTGATCTACTAGTATAGTAGTACTATACTACTGTGTTCTACTAGCAGGAACAGTACATGATAGGGTGTTTAGTTTGCGGTTTTTCTTTTTTGCAGTGAAATTAGCTAGGGGAGGCAATTCATGTGCCAGATCCAGATCCAGGTGTGGTTTACGTAGTGCCAGGTCGATGCGGCATCTGCAGAGACTGCACTTCATCATGCATGTTCATGCGCACAGTGTCATGCATGTTTGAGCTTCGGTCAAACGCCGCTGGGCTGGCCGCTATAACCGCACTGTGAACTACAGTGCAGGTGATGTGAACCGCGCTACTCACTCGCGCGCGGTTCTCCTGCATCGCCATGTGACCTTGGCTAGCTCTATATGGGGGTGCTTGTGAAATGTGAACTCTGTGTGATCGATGTGCATATGCCGTGCATTACTGCGTTGTTACTCTGTCTTGTTATATTCTGCGTCACTACGACTCTACAGTCTCTACTGCAGTATTTCTGTCAGTTGTATTTGTAACTTTGTAATTTCTTTGTTTTATATATTCGAGCTGTGACAAACTAGCAATGAAGTATTACCACCAAAGTCTAGTTTTACAGTTTAGTATCACGTCCTTGAAGACTGAAGTTAGAATGGACCCCGGTGTCGACGTTCAATGTCGCGATTCTGGTATTTGCATAGTATGGGGATCATTGGTACTAGGATATATGCGAGATTGTAGTAAAAGAGATGGAGGCGAGGATTTTTATACAGGTTCGGGCCCCTGAATTGTCAGGTAATAACCCTACATCCTGTTGGCCGAAGCCGGTGTTGCTCTTTATTCATCTGGATCACACAAGTATAATATTTGGGGTAGCCTATCTAACTGTTGTCGACATGGCGGTCTGAAGTTCTGACTCGTAGTCGACAACAGGGTAGCCTTCCTCCTCGAATCCACATCCGGCGAGATCAGAGACAACGCTATATCTCTTCTGACGGTATCCGTAGGCACCGTAGGGGACTAGCTATACCTATCTCTGAAGTCGATATCCGACGTCTTATCTTAGCGTATGTTGGCTTGTACGTTGATATTGTGTCTTGATCTATTGTTCCGTGTCCCCTCTCCTCCTAGGGGGCCTTGTATTTATACCCAGAGGTGTCCCCTTGTCCAAGTAGAACTAGGGAAACCAATATGGATACAATCCGAGTAGTTCTTGTCATTTCCATGTAGAACTCTGGTTGTCTTTTCTTATCCGAAACTCCATCCATATCCGAAGGTTGTTTCCGTATAAGACATGGTATGTGGTGGGTCCTGTCGAGATTTAGTCAATTACTATTCGGTATGTGGTATCAATAACCCTGACACCCGGTATATATTTATGTCAGTTATCCAGAGTTGAGAGTTTGATCATGCCTCTACTTTATGAGTAAAAAGTTTGAATTACCTACTTAACTATTGCGATAGTTCAAATCACCCCATAAACTACAAACTTTAGGCAGTTCTTTTAAAGAATTTGTCACCGAACACTTTCCTGAACAAAATTTACAAAGTCAGCTTTGCCATTTCGCAGCAACTGATTAAGAGTATACCTATCCTGTTCATAATTTTTTTAAATGTTTGCAGAAGTCATATGACCTTTCAGGAAACCATCTTATCCCTTATATTCCGGGAGTAGCCTCTTTTTTTAAATATATATATATATTGTAAATTAAGCAGACGGCAAGCTGACATATAGCTAGATATATTATTCTTCCACTAAAATACTGAAGAGAACAATTATAAGAAATATATTGATATGCCCATTTGTCTCTTTCACTTGAAAAAACAAAGAGTTGCGATTTGTGTTCATGTTTGCCAGATATTTTATTAGAGGCAATAGTACGTACTAATAATTTTTCAACAGCATACGTTTTGCAGTTCCGTGTAGCGCATTGTGTTCAATTGTAAAACAAGGGATGCAAATAAATTATTTTTGCTTGCGTAGTTTCAAAAACCAGATAAGAATATCTATTGCAAGAATTAGTTAATTCATTGCTCTCTCTCACAAGTTATTATTTATTAGTTCATTGGTCAGTTAGATCAGCAATCAGCGTCGAGATTATTATTCGACGACATATATACACAGCATTACACGATAGGCATACGTGGACGACAAAAAAGAAAAGAAAAATGACTGGACAAAGGGAATCAAAGGATGGCTTTTCAATAATAGCATCAGGACTAGATTAGATTACAAGTGGGATATACCTTATCTAATTGGAAAGGACCAAAGGCAGGTGAATAAACTAGGCGTCCCCTCCTCATTCAGAACTTAAGTAGCGACCAGCTAACCCAACTGGCTCGAAAGAATAAACTGTGACTAATCCGTATCAGTGGCCATGATGCATGATGAACGATGTTAGAACTAAATGATGAGGAGACACAACAGGAGACAACAGGCACGTACGTACGTGCACCAACTCCACCTGGAGGGTGTTGTCCGTTTAGATTTTTAAGAGTGTACCAGCTGAACCAAACTGTGTAATGGCGGCAGGGGATGGATGATGGATCCGTTGTTTAATCTCTGTTGCCCACTTGATTAATTTTGACCTGAAAGCGACATCACAGCGAGCTACTCCCCCTGAATGAAGATGCAATTTTTCGTTTTTCTCTTTGAGAGCGAAGCTGCAACAGTTAGTAATACTCCATCCGTTTCATAAGAAACGAAATATCGAATGTGTGATACATTATAGTACTATAAATCTGAACAGACGTATGTCTAGATTCGTAATATTAAAATATATCATATTGGTATTATGTTAGTTTTTTACGGGGCGGAAGGGTAAGTAGTAATCAATAAATGCAGCAGCGTCGCAATATCGCATCGCGTCGCTGTGTAGGGCTCGTACGTACACCAAGCCACGGACACTGGCTTGAGCCTTGAGGATTCTCGACGGGAAAGAAGACTGCAGCCCGTTTGGCAGTAAAAAAGCGCCGTTGGCCTTGGTCGTTCCGAGAATATTGCAGCTGCCGCGGGCGAGATACCGCCGACGTACCGTACGCCCGCACTGACATTGCGCAAGTGGATATATAGCCACGGAATGCGCCGCGGGGATCACCGTCACAGGCTCCACTGTTCCGCGGCCGGATGGCGGTCGATCAGGCGGCTACTGGGGGGATCGTACCTGTTGCTGGTAGGCCTCAAACACCAAAGCTAACCGAGAGCCAGCCGGGGTAAAAGGACGTACACGTACAACCGCGTAAAGGCCGGACGCGAGATGCACGATCCAGCGCCGACGCACGGGCCGAACACCGCAGTGGAGCCCAGATCTGCCCCTCGCGTGGCGCTCGGCGCGCGGCGGGCGGCAGGTAGACGGCCTCGTCCGTCTTGTTTTCTCTCGTGCCCCGTGTGCGGCTCGAATGCTGGGCTGGATCACGTCGGCCACGCCCACTCGCTGATAGCGCACCCGCCCCACGGTGCTGTGATGTGGCCCCTGGCCCGTATCCCTTCCGCGAAATACGCAACGAAATAAGTAACGCATTGACTTTCTCAAATTATAGTTTCCCAAACTAAATTCATATCTCCCCATCACAAATATCACTGATTTTTCTAAGTATTAAATGTTTAAAACCGGTACAAAATAACTATATAGATGATGTTTTGAGGGTAGTTTTCGCTGATGTGGCTCGTTGACCTAGTTTAGAAGGATGAGTTAGGCCACTTGTCAATGACTCTCCTCTTCTTTTTCACTCTCTCTTTCTTCTCTATCTTCTCTCTCTCCCTATGCATCTTCATCAATGAGAACGAATGCTTCTCGCTCCATGGTGGTGCCCAAGAAGACTGTAGGCGACGAGCTTCGAGGACGGCGAGAAGATCTAGGTGGTGTGGCTGGCGAGCTTCTATCATTAATGCTTCATCATCACCTCATCTCCCTGCCTCGCACCACATGACAGTGGCCGAGAAGGCCACAGGCGCGAGCTTCGGGGCCGCAAGCGGATCTAGGTGGCGTGCCACCAAGCTTCTATGGCTACTGCTTAGTGGTCGCCTCCTCTCCTCCTGAGCCATGGTGGCTGCCAAGGAGGCTACGAGCGGATCTAAGCAGCGTGGCCAGCGAGCTTATGTCTCTAATGCTTCAACATTGCCTCCTCTTCCCTCTTCTTGGTCCACAGCGGTAGCCGAGGAGGATGCAGGCGACGAGCTTTAAGACTGGCAAGTGGATCCAGGTGGCATGGTCAGCAATCTTTTGTCGTTGATGTTTCCTTCTCTCCCCTCTACCCCCGCCATGGTAGCGGTCGAAGAGGTCGCAGGCGGCGAGCTTTGGGTCCATCAGGAAGTGGGGACAATGGCGAGCAACGAGCAACAACGACCGCTGCAGGCGGCGATGACCAAGCAACCCTCCCCCGACACCGAGAAGATAAAGTAGAGAGAGGGGGTCACTGACATGTGAGCTCCACATGCTGACTCGATTGGTTGGACCATGTCAACGAGTCACGTCAGCAAAAAAAACACATCATTTTGCACCGGCTTTGATAGTTAGGGGGTCAAGATATGTAGTATTGCAGTTGAGAGATCAAATAAGATTTGACACATCTGGAGGGACTCCAAGTGGACTTATTGCATACGCCAACCCCGCAGGCCGCATGAGGCCGTCAGTCCCCGAGGCACGGCCCACGGCGCGCTAGTACCGAGCGTTACCCGCTACACAGTTGTCGTTCCGGGGGAAAAACCTCTGCATTTGTTGCAAGTATCGATTCGCCGAATCAACGCTTCCACATTTGAAGTTCGCTCTCTACGCTTCACCTGGAAGAAGATCCACATGTTTTATGAGGGGATCGTATCGCATGGCACTGATAGATGGCAGCAAATGCGAGATCGCGATGTGTTCTTCCTTGTATCGCACTCGCGGGCTCTCCTACAAGGAAACCTCTCACATTTGGAAAACGTTCTTGACGCCCCTATATATGAGCAGAGATTGGACATGCGATTCCTCTCACAGCGCTCCAAGATCCTCCGCTCCTCTCTGCTCATCTCTCTAGGTTTGTATACGACGGACTCTTCTTTATGTGTGTGTGTGTTTTTTTTTTCGCATCCAAAAACCCGGTGTTTCAGTTCACGTGACAAATCTATAGTTTTACCGATCTTTTTTTTTTTTTAACAACAGCTAATATATATATATATGCAGCTGCTGATTCTGGAGTTGAAGGGTGTAGAGGACATGAACCACAAGGAGGAGGTCGTACTAATGATCGTCATGGTGGCCGTTGGCCTGTTGTTAGTGGCATGCTTGGTTCTCAACTTCAACTGGAAGTACTGCTGCAACTGCAAGGATGGCAAGAACAAGCACAGCAAGGCGATTGGCACGCACGGTGACGGCCACATTTCTATCAGTAGCACTGATGGCTCTGTGCGGAATGCACCAAACCTACTCTAAAGGGGCTCATGCATCCTACATGCATGACTAGTAGCATTTTAGATCAGAATTGCTAGAAAACTTGTGGCAGTTTTTCTCTTTCCTAGCTTCTGAATTTTCGGCCATACAATGTTGGCCAGGATTCCTGCTACTCTATTTATATACAAGTTACATTACAATTATAGTTACCATGAGTAACAATAATTATAACTACGTTATAACATCTATATAATTATAATTTAGGTATAGAAAGTTGCATATATTTTGTATACTTATATACAAGTTATATTGTAGCTATAGTAGAGTTATAATAAAACCATATGATAATTATTATAGTTACGTTTGAAAGTTTCTACTTAAAAGATTTATGGTAGTGCACGGACACTAGGTACGGATCGTTATTCTTTTAGGGTTACACCTTCAAATATACTTCTTGTAAGCCACCGTTCGGCGTTGTAACCTCACCCGGATATAGTGAAGATATTTTGCTGGCTGGCGCCCGTGGTTTTTTCTCTCCTATTTTAGGAGGGTTTTACACATTAAATCTCGTGTCTTCCGTGATTGATATATTGTTTTTTATTGTTTATTTGCGTATCGTTTCCTAACACCCAGCTCCATCAGATGGAATCAAGCGGTTTAATATTATTGCCTACAATATAACATTGTCTCGGTGATAATCTTCTTCCCCTCACTCCAGTTAGTACCAAAATCTGTTGAGATTGTTGGATGCACTTCATCTGTTCTAAAATACAAATATCACTACGTATTCTTGTTCATATATATATTTTGTAACGAAAGGTAGTATATTTTATAGCGAAATGTTTTAATTCATATATGCATCGTGGGAGAATGTGTCTATGATGTCTTGATTGATATGATTTAAATTGTCTTTGGTCTTGTTGCATAAACTTATATGATGATCAATTTAGAAAGCAGGAATATGTTTTATCATGAATTATCCCTCTTTTAACTTCCAACAAGTAGTCAGCACTCCTAGTTCGCACAATTTGATTAGGCATCGCAAAGAAAAAATGCGTATTAGCCACTCGCGGCGCACTATATAGCGTGGCCGTCTTATCCCAACGCCGCCTCATCTTATCCCCCCGTCTCCTCGCTTCCTCCTCCCGCAGCTCACCTCAACTCCGGAAGCGAGAGCTCACTCCCCCCATCCCCATGGCTTCCACCGCGCTCTCCTCCGCCTTCTCCCTCCTCTCCCTCCCCTCCTCCTCCTCCCCCGCCGCCGCCTCCGCCCCAAGGTCCTTCGCCGTCCCCAGCCGCGCCCGCCCACGCCGCGCCGTCGCCGTGGTGGCGTCCTTGTCGTTTGATTGGAGCGCAGGAAAAACACAGGAATCGGATGAGAGAGATAGACTCAAAGGAAATTTTTCAAGAGTTGGAGCTCTTGCTAAAAATTTTTCTCCAAAATCACAGCAACTGTGCATTCCTAGAATTTCGAGGATTTGGAAAGCTTCAATCCTTTGAATCAAAAGGGTCAAATAGGAAAATTCCTAGAGGATTTGAATCCTATAAAATTCCTACATAAAATCCTTTGATCAAAGGGCGGCTCTTTTGTTTTGAGAGTTCTCCTAGTATCTCCATCCACTAGGAAGTAATAGCTGAACTTCGCTAGATTATATCCAGGTGCCTGTTAAGAGGCAAGTTCTGTTTGAGAGATACTCGGAATGTCGCAGGGCGAGTTCGGGTTAACTGGCCCGTCACAGATAAGATCAGCTGACACATACGGCGAGTATGCGACCTCCGGCATCACCAGATCCGTGTCGGCTGCCGCGGATCTAGAGTCAGCCACGGGAGGAGCGGTAGCACGGCAGGATGCAGTGGCAGTGTTGCGGATTGGCGACGGCAGGCGGCGGGGATTCAGCAGTGCAGGCGGTTAGCGCGCGAGTAGAGAGCACCGGCCGGCGTGTGGGCAAGCCGGCGTGGGAGCGTGCGCGACAAGCGTCGCGGAGGCCTGCACGACGGTGTGGAGTCGGCGGTCG
Source organism: Oryza longistaminata (assembly GCA_009805545.1). Taxonomy (NCBI): domain Eukaryota; kingdom Viridiplantae; phylum Streptophyta; class Magnoliopsida; order Poales; family Poaceae; genus Oryza; species Oryza longistaminata. Next base: position 19,842,349 of record CM020178.1, read on the forward strand.
GCGGCGTGGATGTCGCGAATCGTGGCTGACGGTCGGTGTCCCGTGGAGCCAGGTCAATGACGACGTGGAAACTTGTAGTTGGCGGTGGCGAGATATCACAGCACGTGGCGGGCGCGCAATCCGGCCGTGAGGTGACTGCGAGGCATGGATGGGCGGACCGGTGAGCGCAGCTGCCGCTAACGGTCGCGGCTCAAGGAGGCATGGCAGAGCTGCGCGACGTGAGGTGCAGCTAGCCGCACGTGGGAGGCGAGGCGCAGAGACGGAAGCCTGCCCGAGGCGTGTGCCGGTGCGGTTACGACGAGACGTGGGCCGGTGGTGACATGGAGGCTACGCCGGCGGGGAGCGCCAGTACAGTGGGCGCATGGCCGGGTGTGGTTAAGATAAGGGTGGAGCAATAGTGCGTCAAGTGGATTGGCAGGCTCCAGCAAAGGACGGGCCGGACGTGAAATCCCCAGGGCCTGACCTTGACCGGAGCTGCAACGCGTGGTGTTATGCGTCACTCCCCTCCTGAGGGTGTTGTCGGGCCGTCTCATCCCTCTGAAGGAAGAACTAGTAAAGCTTTGCAGACTTATCCACTCCACGAAACCGGGAGATCCTTCGCCAAATACGACGAAACTGGCCTTCCATCATCCCAAAATCAAAATGACGGAAAAAAGGGTTAAACGCTGAATAGCATCAGTCCCCTCTGAAACTCTTGACGCCATTGCGATCACATGGTAAACCTGTATCGTTGGCATGCCCAGCACTCATGCGCCCGGAAGCAATGAGCTTGCCAAACATAAACCATTCGCTTGAGTGCGTCCGCTAAAAGCCCGCGCTTCCAGGCCAGGTTACGCCGCGAACTGATGCCGGTGCAGGTGAGATAGCGTTTCACGACCCTCACCTAGCAGCCACATGGTTAGTGCGTCACACCGCTGGGATGCCCGGGCCGCCAAATCCATACACCGTTTTTTTTTCAGCAAATGGGTGTGAGCCCTACACAAGTATGCCAACTGGCTTGGACGGGGTTACTGAGCGGTTTGGGCCATCTACCCAATAGGTAAAAAGAAGAAGTAGTAGTAAGTAAGAAGAAAAACAGCAGATTCTATGAGCTTCCCATGCCTGCGCGGTCTGAAGTCGATTGAGGCTCAAAATTATTTGCTGCGAGAAAAAGAACTCGTGCTTGTGTTACAAAATCGAGTTCATTTTGACGCGCATGGACTTATTGACTTGTGCTCCCAGTGCACGACACCATATGGGCATTGTGAGGGGGCAGAATGCCAGATGCAGGAACACTCCTCCAGTTACTTATTTCTTGCAAAAAATTGTGGCAGGATTAGCTGAATTTCTTCTTCAAATCCAAGAATGCATTTTTCTTAGTCTCTTGTTTAGTTGAACTTGAGATGTGTGGGTCTGATTACAGCTTTTGCTCCGAAATCGTAAGGGTAGAGCAGGCCCCCTATTGCTACATGGGGTTGCTAGAGTATGCTGTAATCATCTACCCGGGTCCTCAATAATAAGCAATAGGCCATCTTATGCAACTTTTCCATTGTACACTGTTGACAATAGGTCTTAATAGAACTTCCTACGAAAAAATGAGAAACATCATTTGTTTTCTCCAAGGATTGTTTGAACCTTTACTATTCATGCTAAGAGTACGTTTACTCAATTTCTGTTGGTTTCTATCTGTTCCAATTTTTTAATGACGAGTGGCCATCAAAAGTCATCCGTTAATTTGTGACACCAGGAAAGTGGTTGTTCCAATGAAATCAATACATCATCAAGAATAATCAGGCATTATGACACTGATTACAATAGCAGTTCAAATAGAACTCTCTTCAAAAAAAAGATAGAAAAAACATCCAGTTGGGTATCTCCGCGCATAGAATCTGGAACCTTACACCTCAGAGTGTTCTTCATCGGCCCCTCTACATGTCAATGTGTCAATGCACTGTGGAGAAAGAGTCATTGCGTCAAATGACAACCAGAATGGTTGTTTCGTAAATTCAATACGATAAGGAGAACCACAGGCATAAATGCCTTGAAATCGGTCTGGTTAAACAACGGTGGTCACGATTCATCCAATTTATTGTTTTTCTATGACCACTATCAATTGTGACATGTCTGAATGTCTCAGAAAAATAGTTTGACATTCAGCAGAGTGATGTACACGGGCCATGCAAAGGAAGCAAATCACATAAATCACACTAACTATTTTCAACACAATGGAAAAATGATAAGCGGAGAAGAAGACTACTGTTAGTATTGTTACGTTTAATATGGTATATATTAGGCATGTGTTCCTGATGAAGGAAATCACAAACATGCAAAAATCATCATGAACAACAAAGAAATGTGAGAGCTGAAAAGGCACACAGTGTAACTGAGAAATGAGCTTGAGCTAATTCAAGAATAAAGGTCGATAACACAGCAATGAAAAACAAGGCAACAAATTAAAAATGGGATGGCACATTATGGTAGAATGCGCGCACAAACTGGAAATCAGTGGGCAGTGATCCTCACAATGCTAGAAGCTCCCCCACAAAAAAGTTGACAGCAGCATTTGAGCATCTATAACAAGAACAGATTTATATCGAGAAAACTATAGGAACAAGCTGAACAGGCTAACTAATAAGCAGCCAATCTGCATGAAGTTTTAATTTTAGACCACAATTATTGAACAGCCCCAAGATGTGTAATGTCACAGTTGCAGGAACCAATCATCTACAATATTATTATGTTAGCTAACGACATTTGCTCATATTCGCTTATCATCGGGGCAAAAGATGATACTTGAAACAACTGTCTGTCACTTGTACACGGAGGATCAGTAATGATACATATCAACTTCTAGTCCTGGCATCATTTGCAGGATGGACTTCAATTCAGAAGCTCAAGAGATATTGATTCCAACGAGGAAATGATAAATAGTTGAATCTATTCTAAAAATATGATAGTAGGAAATATGGAGTTATTTAATCCAGAGCTGAAGATCGAGCATGTTCAAAATTTCACTTCGAATTAAGGGTAATATGACCTGACAGTAGCTTTTCTCTACTGCCATGATTAACAATTTACAGACAGCACAAATTTCACTTCAACACTACACCGCCATTGCACAATTTTCACCATTATGATTGCGCCAAATACAAAAAAATCTACATTGGCAATTTAGCGCGTAGGACATCGATATCAATACAAGATGGAATGTGAACTAACAGATCCACATACAGAAATCTCATAGTATGAAACAACAAACCATTGTAAATATCAAAGGTGGTACAACAAGTTAGGATGGAAAAAAAGGGGAGTCCTAAAATTACCTAGTGTCACGCAATGGACACCTTGGCCGACCTCCGTCGAGCTGTTCTTAGCTCCTCGGCCTCGTCCTTGCTGACGCCCTCCTTGACCTTCTTGGGAGGCCCTCGATGAGGTCCTTGGCCTCCTTGAGGGCCAGGTTGGTGAGCGCGCGCACCACCTTGATGCTGGCGATGCGCGCGCTGCTGGGCACCTCCTCGATGACCACGTCGAACTCCGTCTTCTCGGCGGGGCCTCGTCGCGGCGGCGGCCCGCGCCGCCCGCGCCGGGCGCGGCGACGACGGCGGCGGGCGCGAAGGCGGCGGCCGAGACGCCGAGGCGCTCCTGGAGGTGGTCCACGAGGCCCCGCGCCTCCTCGAGGGTGAGCCCCGCGATGGCGTCCCCGAGCTCCAGGACCTTGGGGGACCGGTGCGC
>CM020178.1:19846084-19877284 GCA_009805545.1 Oryza longistaminata
CCCCCGCCTGCACGGATGGCCGCCTCCGAGGATGCGCGCGTGTGTCGGCCGGTCGGCGGGACACGTTCATCCCGCCGCCGAGGATGCCGAGGTCGACGTCGACGTCGTCCGCAGCCACGGCCACGGCGGCGCTGCCTCCGTCGCCGGGCTGGTTCCCTTCTCCCCGCTAGTTTCCCTCCCTTCGGCTGCCGCGCCGCGCCCCTTCTCCCAGCCGGCCACTGCCCTCTCCCCGCCGCCTGTCAACCGGAGAGAAGAGAGAGAGGAGAGGGGAAAGAGATGAAGACAGAGAAGATGGGGAAGAGGAGAATCAGAATGACCCAGCGCAAGAGAGAGACAGAGAGGGGAGAAGAAGAGAGAGGAAGCAGAACAGGAGGGGTGAGTCAGACTGACATCTGGGGCCCGCGTGGGTCCCACCATTATTATTATTATTTTTGTGTGTGAAACTGGCATGTGGGTCCCATGGGGTTTATTATTTTCCCGGGTCAAATTGCAACGTAAACGCCACATCAGTGCCACATCAGATCGAGACCAAGTCAAAATTAGCCACGTAGGCGCCACGTCAGCCAAAACCACCATCGAAACCGCCGAGGGACCTAATCTACACCGGTTTTGATAGTTGAGGGACCCGTTCTATCTGGTTTTGCGGTTGGAAGACGAAAATAGGATTTGTTGACAAGTTAAGGGGCCTTTGATGAACTTATTCCTTTTTTTTTAACCATTGGTAGATGGCCCAAACAGCTCAGTAACCCGTCCAAGCCCAGTTGGCAATACTTGTGTGGGCTCACAGCCCATTTGCTGCAAAAAACGGTGTATGGATTTGGCGCGCATCAGCGTGTGACCAACTAACCATGTGACTGCCTAGGTGAGGGTCGTGAAACGCTATCTTACCTGCACCGCATCAGTTCGCCGACGTACGCTGGCCTGGAAGCGCGCGTGCTTTACCGGACGCACTCAAAAGCGATGGTTAATGTTTGGCAAGCTCAATTGCTTCTGGCGCATGAGCTGCTGGCATGCCAAACGTACAGGTTTAACATGTGATCGCAATGGCGTCAGAGTTTCAGAGGGGGTGATGCTATTAGCATTTACCCTTTTTCGTATTTTGATTTTGGGATGATGGAAAGGCCACGTTTGGTCGTATTTGGAGAAGGATCTCCGGTTTCGTCGGAGGTGGAAAGCTACTGCAAGCTTTACTAGTTCTGCCTTCAGAGGGATGAGACGGCACGACAGCAAAGCAGAGCACAAAACCCTGTTACAGCCTTACAGAACTTGATTGAAAGCATTTGACAGCATCCTCACACACAAACTTATTGATAGACAAAATACAAAATTAGTAAAAATAAAGGGAAAGTATATTAGTCTTCCATGCAAGCAAAGGGCATAAGCTAAACTGTATGCTGCATGGTTATCCTGATGGGATTACCATCTACATTCATAAGAAAATATGAGCAGCCAAACAACTCTTAGCAAACAGGCAAATCAAGTCTCTGAATGAAAATGCATCCATTAAACACAAATAAGTTCATGAATCAATGCAAACACATGACACACTCCACTGCCAAGGAACTACAGAAAAACCAATATGATCTATACAAAACAGTTCTGGAAACATCATGTTAGTCAAGTGCATATCAAATAATTTTACCAAAGTGCTTCTGACATGTCCAAATGCTGAAGCATTAACTGAAAGACGGTCATCATTACGACAACGAATGACAAAGAAAATCTCACAGATGGAACCCCTTTACCGACATTTAGTATTGAAAATTTTGATGAAAAAGTATGGTCTGAAAAGGAAATTGCACATACCAGCCAGAAACTTAATTACCACAAGGTAATAACGAACCACAGTAGTTCAATGACATCCAAAAGGCCATATAAGCATAGCATGTTAATGTAACCACTGAGAGTATTGCAGTGCAAACAACCAGGAAGGGGAATAGCTTACGTGTTTTTTATAGTCACTACTTCCTCCATTTGCTTGCCCTTTACCCATTCAGTAGCTGCAAGGACAAAAGCCGGATCAGGAATTGAATTTGTTGTTGGGACCCAAATTTTCTCAGCACAAACAATCTTCCATAGTAAAGAGATTCTAGAGAACAATCATAAGAGTTAATCCACCAGCTGGGCAACTGATGTTGTTAACTCTATTGGTTGAGAACAGGGGTGAACTCCAGCCATCTGAACATGATGATTTTCATGTGGAAAATATGCAAATGCATTAAAGTAAGTTAATATTAACCTCAAGCTGCAATTGGTTCTAGTTTTTGGCTTATAACTAGCAAACAATACATACAGTATGCATCATATCATGGCGACATTTGCCGTAACATAACATGAATAAAGTTACATACAGGAATTCGCCTCACAACAGAATAATGCACATAACATAAATAGCAATTCTGTAAAGACTCTTCTGTTTTCTTCCACAAAATTGCGATCATCTTGAGAACAGTTTGAGCTGCTGACTATCAAAGGTATTTCACCGATAATACACCTTTCTCAAGTTGTTTGTTCAGTGGTGGGGCCCAATCATGTCAAATTTCGTTTAGGACATACAACTTGGGAAATGTAAAAACTTTCAATGCTACTAATTAGAACAAATAATCCCATAAGTATAAGCTCACCAAAACAGAAAATCATTAGGGGGAGGGGGGCATCTGAAAACAGTAACCGCTTGTACCAGACAAGCAGAACGAGCACCTTAGCCCTAGACCACCAAAACAACATACTTATCAAATTAAACTCAGGACTAATCAACCACATCTACCCTAGACCACCAAATTAACATAACTCAATCAAATTAAACCCAGGATTAATCAACCACATCTACCCTAGACCACCAAATTAACATAACTCAATCAAATTAAACCCAGGATTAATCAACCACATCTACCCTAGACCACCAAATTAACATAACTCAATCAAATTAAACCCAGGATTAATCAACCACATCTGCCTCCACAGGTTTACAACATACACATAGTATTAATGCTCTCTGCACCAAATCAAGATAACATTACATTGAATATATTTGAATTGAACATGATTTCTAAGGTGAAAAAACACAGGCAGCTATTGGACACAGACACAAAAAATATTGCTGTTAGTACTATAATTCCTACACTGATCCAAACAGCCTTCCTGTTTCAACAAGCATCTCATGTAGCTATATCTCACGCTCAGAATTGGCCCCCGGAATTTCCCTATCATACTACAAAGCAAATCACAATCCTTCCTCGTACGTTCCGACAATTTCTCATCGTTGGCAAATGGCCCAACAATTGAAAAATACAGAAAACCTCACGAAGACGAAAACGAAGCCTAAACCAGATCATCCAAGGGAAGGTGGGGGAACAGGTAGGGGAATAGTTGGGGTTGGGGGGCTCAGACGCGACGCAACAAAGGATAATATTAAGGAGGACTGGGCCTTTTTGGTTTTCTCTACTGGGCCTCAGCCGCAGGTTTACGTCACCAAGCTATCGTTTTCTATGGGCTCATCTCATCTCTCACGGGGTCACGAAAGAATCTCGAATACACAGAATACTCTTATCAACAAGCCACATCCAAATTCTTACAGATAAATATCCTTGAAAAAGTCTACATATACCTAATAAAAAAATAAGTAAGGTTTCCGGATTTTTTTCGTCCGTCATCCAGATCACGTTGCCAAAATCCGTTTTACTTCGCTTAATAGTTGGATCGGACCTTTTCTAATCTACTCCAAAATCTCGGTTGATATACAATATGTAATGCTTATGTATACACCAATCACAACTACCAGCTTGCCTACTTGGTTAGTGGAGGAAATCTTCAACCTGCCCACCACGGTTCGATTCCCACCACCTCTCCCTTGTACACATATTATTACTTTGCCTCTCTCATGCTATATTGCTCGCAATAAGTCTACTTTGCCTCCCACAATCTTAAATCTTATTATTACTTTGCCTCCCATATCTGAAATCCTACTCGGAATAAGTCTACTTTGCCTCCCATAACTCAAATCCCTATTATTACTTTTTGCCTCTCTTAGGCTAGATTGCCCGAAAAGTCTACTTTGCCTCCCACATCTCAAATCCTATTATTACTTTGCCTCTCACTAGATTGTTGCGCAATTTTTTTCTCTCCGCCACTAGCACGTTAATGATTCTGAAATCTTATAATGAACCAGTTTTTAATTTAAAAATTGAACGTAATTATTTTTTTTCTTTCGTCATCTGCAAAACACGACATATTAGAGTCCGCACCATCTATTGCTCCTCTTTGTTCAACAGATATATAGTGATTCTAAAATCTTATAATGAATCAGTTTTTAATTTAAAAATTAAACATATATTTTTTTCTTTTTGTCATCTGCAAAACACGACATATTAGAGTCCGCACCATCTATTGTCCACGCATGAACCGTGAAAACGATTCGTCTCCACGCAAGTCTGTGTTCGATTTTAGAAATTATATCAAGCGCTTACCATGCATCCGATGGCTGAAAAATCAAAAGTTTTGCACATCTTTCTTCAATAGATATTTAGTGATTCTGAAATCTTATAATGAACCAATTTTTAATTTGAAAATTAAACATAATTATTTTTTTCTTTTCATCATCTGCAAAAAAAAAAAAAGACATATTAGAGTCCGCACCATCTATCGTCCACGCATGAGCCATGAAAACGAGTCATCTCCACACAAGCCCATGTTCGATTTTAGAAATTATATCAGGCGCTTGCCATGCAAGAGTTGAGAGAGAGCGTGTGTTACGACAATATGAGTATATCAATATGTAATAGTGTTTCTTATCAGTCCTTATTATCATTAGCCCAATGAACAATTTATCTATCTTAGAACATTATTATATACATGTCAACTGTGTATTTATATCATTTAACCTGCCATTATACCCGTAGCGAAGCACGGGCATTTTGCTAGTTATTAAAATAAATTGAAAAGCAAACAAAACAACCAGCAAAAAAATAAATATAGGCCAATTGTTATAGGATCAAATAACTAATGCACCACAAGGCCATTTATTTCCAGCGGCTATGATATGTCGGGATGAATATTCACATATACGTAAGCACTGCAATTTACACCTATAAAAATGCCAACTAACAAATGACATGTAAAGGATAACGATCTCGCTTCTACACCCGTCCACCGGAGCTGGCAATCATTGGGACGCCCACCTATGCTTCCGGCAGAGTTGACGAGGAAACGGAGATTTGAGTAGCATTTCAGTCTGCGTCATGACATACAACAGAATTGTAGAGAAATCTGTACTAGTAGTGCACAAGTTCAACTTTTAAGGCTTCCGAGGGAACTTTGAGAAATCAGGGCGCCGTCGCTCCATGTATGCATTTTTGCCTTCTTTTGCCTCTTCAGTTCCATAGAAGATCAGTGTCGCATTGCCACCGAGCTCCTGCAGCAGAAGCGCCGATTGCATCAGTGGTTCCAACAAACTCAAGCATCCAAGGGGTAAGTATGTTCAGGAAAGAGGCAAAAGGAGGATTTTTTTTTACTACAGCAATTACAAAGGAGGAAGAAAGGAGCTGTAGTTTTATCTCTGGCTTTCGATGAATGGTGCTAGTACCTGAAGGCCAGCATGGCCATCATCAGCTGCATTGAGTGCAGATTTCAGCACCCGGATGGCTGTTGGACTGTTCCTCAAGATTTGTCGGCACCATTTCACCGTTTCTCGCTCCAAATCAGCGAGCTATACGCACAAAGAATGTATACGGTTAGTGCATAAACAACTGGCATGAGTCATAGAGAGTTAGAGACTCTGCATTAGTTGTAAACTCCTCAGGCACTCACTGGTACTACTACATTGACGAGACCCATTCTGTCTGCCTCATCAGCTGTGTAGAACCGTGACAGAAACCACATCTCACGAGCTTTCTTTGGTCCTACCTGTCCGAGACAGGAAAAAAAAAGAGAGACAGAAACATCTTACTATTTTCTGAAAAAATGAAGATGTTTTGGATAGGGGATTTCAATGGCTGATATGGTCATATGGAAAGTTACGCAATGACACAAAAGCTCTATTGAGGACATGCACCTCATTGACTTACCAACCGAGACATAATTGAAGAGCCATAGCCAGCATCGAAGCTTCCAACCTGTATAAATCACAGAGATAAGGTAAAGTAAGCCTTGCGTTTCACTGATAAAATTTAATCTGAACAAGAAAAGCAAAAAAAATCTATTAGAAAAAAAAAAGATAAGTGCAAAAGAAAAACAAAGCAACTCAGATTAGACCATTCAGACAACCTACTCTTAAAAGTACTATAGCACACAGGTAATCACGAATCCCCCTAAGGGTCAAACTGTCAAACTACAAGGGAACTGTGTTTGAAACTTCGTTTAGCTTTTACAACTCCCAAGTTTACCATGAATACATTTTTTAAATTGCTAAACGGTACGTTTTTTGCGAAAACTTTTTATACAAAAGTTTCTTTGAAAAATCAAATAAACCCATTGTTCAAGTTTGTAATAGTTAATACTCCCTCCGTTTCAAAATGTTTGACACCGTTGACTTTTTAGCACATGTTTAACCGTTCGTCTTATTCGAAAAAATTTGTGAAATATGTAAAACTATATGTGTATATGAAAGTATATTTAACAATGAATCAAATGATATGAAAAGAATAAATAATTACTTAAATTTTTTGAATAAGACGAACGGTCAAACACGTACTTAAAAAAGTCAATGGTGTCAAACATTTTGAAACGGAGGGAGTACTTAAATAATCATATGCTAATGATCTTTTTCGTTTCGCGTGTGGCAGTAAAGCAAAAGCTAAACGGGCTTTCAAACAGAGCCTAAATGCACCATGTGTTCTTGATGCATAGCCCAAACACCAAGCTATTCAACCTACTTTCATTAACATTTGATTGCACTAGTAGTTCAGTGATAAAATTTTCCCATTTAATCAAAGTCTGAATAAGCTTAAAGAAGCTTAGATAACTGAATTTTCAGATGTGCTACGGTGAAACCAAAGTTATCATATTCTTTAGGTGGCATAGCTGAAATTCATCAGTGCTACTAAAGCAAGCACAAGGACCTCTACATGCTAGAGAAAGGTCAATACACCTCCCAACAATCATGTCGTTGGACTCTAGCTTTATGTAATTCCATCTCTAAATCTTGCTGCATTTGGCCGGTTCTGTCGCTGGCCCGGTGGGAAAAAAAAGGAAAAAAGAAATGTCAAGACAAATTAGATTGTTGTAATAAAAGTTGCATCAGAACTTTGAGTGATACTGTGATAGCAACTTACGTCGTTCCGCTATATCGACTAACTTTTATAATAGCAACGCGTAATGCCTATGTACAAGAAGTAATAACAACAGGCCAGAAAAACACCTTAGGACCTGTCTGCCCAAAAATTGCGTTGTCAGCTGCAATCGTTAGATCACACACCATGTGCAAGACATGGCCTCCTCCAACAGCATAACCAGCAACCTGATATAGTATGAGCACCAAATTTAACATTTAGAAATGTAGTAGTACTAATGTAGAATGGTGAAATGAGGGGAAAAAACACAATAGTGATGATAATACCATTGCTATAACAGGCTTTGGAAGGCGCCGTATTTGCACCTGAAGAAACAAAATGTACATTCTGCTCAGAGCTAAAAACATCATTCTGTACGGGGTTTAATGAGTGAACAGTAGAACATAAGACATCAACAATGTGAACGAGTAGTTTTCATGTAGGACTTGAAGTACCACCAAAATAGAGTAGTTTATGGAAGCTCATATAAGAATATCATAGTTTTCAAAAAAATATATAAGAATATCATGAACACACTCAGAATTGAAGCCTAGTAATCTAAAATTGAATTTTATCCTGAAAAGAGGCTTTGGCCTAAAGATTAGATAAACATACAGAGGAGAGTAGTACATCCAACCTCAGCTACAAAACTGAGCCCTCGAATACTTGCACGGAATGCTTTTGAAAAAACAGCACATGGAGCACCAGAAGCTTGTTATGAGGTGTGAGAACTTATATTTTTATGAGAGAGTCAATCAGTGTGTGCAAATGTCAGAGTAATGCGTATGACCTGGAGGTCTAGGACGTTGAGCCGGCCAAAGCTATCAAAATCAACATATCCATCAGAATCCCTTAACGCCTGGTCACCGCCGCTACAGAAGGACTGGGTCCCCTGTCCATCAAAAAACATCAAAGTAAGTATTTCATTCACATTGCGTACCAGCAGGAACCTGAATACCTAATTATTTCTCTAGCATAATTACCTTCCCTGTTAGTATGATGACTCCGATTGAACTATCATCTCTAGCATCCTCGAAAGCACGCATAAGCTCCTTCACGGTCAGGGGTCGGAATGCATTCCTTCTATCAGGGCGGTTTATTGTGATCTGCAACAGGAATCGCGATTGCGATCAGCCAATCACGAAATGAGAGATGAACACACGCTATAATGCTAGTCAACAGAAGAGAACGGTCTTAGCAATTCAACTAAGGGAGCTAAACTGTGATGTACACTACAGTGATTAAATTGGCAATTTGGCATAACACAGATTAAATTTGTTACTACAGCTCTTCACCTTGGCGATGCCCTCGCCCACGGCCTTCTCGTAGAGGATGTCGACGAAGCCCTTCCCGGACTCGTCCGTCGCCGCGCGCCACTCCGGGGGCTCCGACGGCACGTCGCCGTGGACCCGTCGGTATATTTGCTGGTGTGCGCTGCGTTTTGGCCTAATTACACGGCAGTTTTGTCGAACTGGTCGTGAGCAGCAGCTGCAACTGCAAGCCTGCAACGCCCTGGCCGGTCAAGAATTAGGTGAGGGAGATCTGATTAGTCTCTGTGTTTTTCAGTAGCCTGTAGCTTTGGCCTGCCTGCCTGTTCATCTGCAACCACACACACGAGTAGCGTAGCAAATGTTCGTGTGCTCGCAGTCGCATGGTCCCTGGTCATATAGCTAGGGAGATCGATCGTGAGCACACACTAATTCGTAGTGTAGTAGGCAGCATTATAGCACGCAACTGCACGTCTCTCTAGTAGCTTCTATACATGCACAGTTGCACACCACACAAACAAAAGCAGTTTCATGGATGCATATTGCCGGCCACTACCACTAATCTCGGCATCATTAGTTACATGACTCATAATTAATCCCTAGCTTGGTGGTTATTGGATATCGGTTAAGTAGGTGGCGATGGGCGACGGATCACTGCATATCTCGATCGAGGTTAATATGGGCGATTCGACGACGGGTGCACGTAGCCGCACAGGTGTTGAGCGTTTTGACCGACGTGCGGTGGACGGCACGCGCACGCGGTGATTTCGTACGTGTGTAGTAGTACTACCGGAGTAATTGTTAATTTCCACCGTGCGCGCGTGTCCATGTACGACGCACTACGTGGCCCGATCGGTCACGTTCTACCTACGTCGCGCAATCGTGTCTCCGTCTTAGGCAAACATCTCAGCCGGTGATCGACGAACTGTCCCCGAAATATGGTAAACAACTACTCCCTCCCTGCACACGACGTTGCCTGTAACCATCCCTTTTATCAAGGCAGTCAGCAGTACACAACCCCAGTACATATATTTTTTTACTGTAGCTCAATTGAACATAGTGTGTTAATCCCTCGTTAACGAGCTATCTATCCACGACACGACTCTGTCCCAGATGTATATCTAAAATATATAATATACTACTCCCTTCGTTGTGGATAAGCCCATCCAATTCAATCAATTGTCTAGATAGTTAGTACGATATCGTCATCAATGCATGGCAATGCCTGCCTGCGTTTGTTATTATACACGCTAATTATATAACCAATCGGCAAGGCCACTTGGTATTAATTAAACTCTGTTAGTGTATTGCGCCTGCCTTGAGCTAACATCGACGTGATCTTTTCTCTGCAAGTTGGACGGATATGAATGATGATGGATATGCGTTCGTCAGTGACGTGATAGATCGAAAAACAATCATGCGCTTGCTTTGCTTGCTTGCGTAGCCCTCCTCCATGATCAATGGCGACGTCGTTGGAATGGAGACACTAACTAGACAGTAATTATATTAGTGGCTAAAGTGCATGTCGTCTCTACTGATGCCTTGCTTCTTGTTGAATCAGTGTCTGCCTGAATTAATCCTTTGTGGGTGTTAAGTGTTAACTGAATGATCGATGCAAGGCTAACCCATCCATCCATCATGATATGCCTGATGGCTGATTCCTCAGCTCTGCTCACTTTTGATTAGCTACTTACTGCGTGCATGGCACCACAATAAAGTAATCTTTAAGTGCTTAATTTGATCAGCACTCACAGGCATACCGAAATTAGAATTTAGGATAGGTCCGCATCTACCTGTAATATATGTACCTGCAGCTCCAGTTTTGCTCCTTAATTCTGACAAATCAATTATATATATTGACGATTAGTTCAGTCCAGTCTCTATCTATTAGCTAGCTAGTTACTGTCAGACACTTATTAACTATTATTAATCGCTTAATTTTCTGCCTAGAAAAAGGTGAAACTGAATTATGCTTGGGAATGGAATATACTGTCCTTTTCTTTTGCCATGACTAGGCCACTGATGCATCAAGGTGTAAGATTATATGGAACAAGAAAGCAAATGCAGGGCTGGCCTCACTATATGGAGTATGTTGTTTGACTTTGCACTGAAAGCTGTGTCAATGCTGCCTATCATGGATGCATCTTATAGTATTTTCCAAGCGCACTTCTACTTTCACTAAGACATCTAGAGACACAAGTGTTAGCTATGTACTGAATCCTCAAGACGTCAGCTTTTTGTTCACTAATGAGAAATCTCTACCATCTTATAGTATTTTCCAAGCGCACTTCTACTTTCACTAAGACATCTAGAGACACAAGTGTTAGCTATGTACTGAATCCTCAAGACGTCAGCTTTTTGTTCACTAATGAGAAATCTCTACCATCTTATAGTATTTTCCAAGCGCACTTCTACTTTCACTAAGACATCTAGAGACACAAGTGTTAGCTATGTACTGAATCCTCAAGACGTCAGCTTTTTGTTCACTAATGAGAAATCTCTACCATCTTATAGTATTTTCCAAGCGCACTTCTACTTTCACTAAGACATCTAGAGACACAAGTGTTAGCTATGTACTGAATCCTCAAGACGTCAGCTTTTTGTTCACTAATGAGAAATCTCTACCATCTTATAGTATTTTCCAAGCGCACTTCTACTTTCACTAAGACATCTAGAGACACAAGTGTTAGCTATGTACTGAATCCTCAAGACGTCAGCTTTTTGTTCACTAATGAGAAATCTCTAGTATTTAAAAGGGAGTCGTCATCCTTTTATCTTCTCCTCTCACCACCCGCACACATCTTAATTTCTACGGTTTTGTATATGTAACCACCGCCTACAGTGCTTTATCCTCAGTCCACTTTTCTAGTCGTCGATCTTAATCCACCTTCCTAGCCTATCCGCAGTCATATGGGTCTGATCCGTTACAATGCACGGACATATTACTAGTTACAAAAAGATAAAATAGTTAATTAGCTTTTTCACAGCTAGTTAATGAGGGGATGCTCCTTCAAAGTTTAGAATCATTTTCTCCTTTTTATCCTCATGCATGCTTGATATACTAGTTTCAGAATTGCGGTATATACTATATCTAACTTCTCTTTTCTGCTACTCCCTCCGTTCTATATTATAGGTTACTTTGATTTATTTTGTCAAACTTTTATAAGTTTGACTAATAGAAAAATATAGTAACATTTTTAATATAAAATAAACATATTATAAAAATATATTCAATATTATATTTGATGAAACTAATTCGATGTTGTAAATGATGCAAATGTTTTCTATAAATTCGATCAAATCTAAATAAGTTTAACTAGGTAAAAAAGTTAAAACGACTTATAATATGAAACGGAGGGAGTACTAATTAACAATCATCTATCTATATCTAAAATACATCAAAACTAACATATACTGTGAACAACAAAACAAGGAACCTTAAATCCCCTGTATGATTTCAGTGCGCGTGTCACTAGATCCATATGTTTTTTCTTTCTTCCTTTTGGAATATATGATGAGAGAAGATTTGACCCTAAGCTTAAGCTAAGAAGGACAGAGGGTACTAGTAATACTTTTGCAACCATCTTTCCCCACAGAAAGCAACTTTATGGATGTTGTGATAAAAAGAAGAAACAGGAAGGCCGCAAGATTCTTGTGCAGTGCATATATCATATCCCTATCCCATGTCAAGCTAGACGTAGCTATCGAATTGGAGGCCGGCAGGAAGGAGAAGAAAAGAAAAAATTGCAAGAGATTGCAAGCAGCAGCTAGCATTGTGGGGGTCAGAAAAGAAGAAAGTGAGGATCAATATCAGATGAGATGAGGCGTGAGGTTAGCTATCAGCACGCTAGAAGACAAGACAGCAGCACTAAAGCAAGCAAGCTAAGCTACATGGTGATGAAGCACTATCTAGCTAGTTGGAGTAAACTAATCATCAGGATAATGCTAGGTAATATGAGAGAATTACAGCAAATTAGGCAAGTTGCACAAAGGTACCAAGCTGCTGCTGGCTCCTTATCACGTACGGCGATATATCTATATGCTCTACCACTTTAATCTTGGCACCTTCTAGCTAGCTAGCTCTTCATCTTGTTGGATCGTCATCGATATGATCGATCTCCTTTTTAAAGGCCGGCCGGCCGGAGAGAAAGAAAAGAAAAGAATAAAAGCGGCGGCGAGGAAGGACCGGCACAGCAAGATAAGCACCGCCGGCGGGATGAGGGACCGGCGGATGCGGCTGTCCCTCGACGTCGCCCGCAAGTTCTTCGCGCTCCAGGACATGCTCGGCTTCGACAAGGCCAGCAAGACGGTGCAATGGCTCCTCAACATGTCCAAGGCCGCCATCCGGGAGATCATGAGCGACGACGCCTCCTCCGTCTGCGAGGAGGACGGCTCCAGCAGCCTCTCCGTTGACGGCAAGCAGCAGCAGCACAGCAACCCGGCGGATCGGGGCGGCGGCGCCGGGGACCACAAGGGCGCCGCTCACGGCCACAGCGACGGGAAGAAGCCGGCCAAGCCGAGAAGGGCAGCGGCCAACCCGAAGCCACCGCGGCGGCTGGCCAATGCGCACCCCGTCCCCGACAAGGAGTCGCGCGCCAAGGCGAGGGAGCGGGCGCGGGAGCGGACCAAGGAGAAGAACCGGATGCGGTGGGTCACCCTCGCCTCGGCAATCAGCGTCGAGGCGGCCACCGCGGCGGCGGCCGCGGGGGAGGACAAGTCGCCGACGAGCCCCAGCAACAACCTGAACCACTCATCGTCCACCAACCTTGTGAGCACCGAATTGGAGGACGGCTCCTCGTCAACGCGCCGCAACGGCGTCGGCGTCAGCGGCGGCCGGATGCAAGAAATCTCGGCGGCCAGCGAGGCGAGCGACGTGATCATGGCGTTCGCGAACGGCGTCGCGTACGGCGACAGCGGCAGCTACTACCTGCAGCAGCAGCAGCAGCAGCAGGATCAGTGGGAGCTCGGCGGCGTCGTCTTCGCCAATTCGCGGCACTACTGCTGATGTGATCATCCATCCACACACGAACGCGAGCGAACGAACGAACGAACGGTATGGCACTAAGATCGAACTCCTGCAGCTACATAATTATCCTTTGCTTCTCAAGAGTAATAATTCTTGACGTGTTAATTAATCCGGGTGTGTATTAATTCCCTCTTTATTTTATTTTTCTCGCGTTTATCCGGAGTTGACTGTGGTGAAGACGAACTTTGGTTTGGTCATCGCATGGTGTGCATGGCATACATAGCTAGCACTATCGTCTGATCGATGATTCATCATCAATGGAGTCGTCTAGTATTAATCTGTGTGCATGTTCAGATGCTCTCTGTAAACTGATAAGCTGGATACCTTGATCGCGAGCAGGTAGATATGCCTCTCCTGAATGAGTGAAAAACAGCTGGTTCATAGTTTGCAAAAGTTGGAGACTTGTTACTGTATTAGGTCAGATCTGAAGCTAGGACACTAACTTTCCAATTTCAATCATAAATAAGAGGGAGCATATGGTGGATACGACCCAGATTTGCAGTAGTGTTTTAGTTCATCGTCATCAGATGTTCATAAAATAATTACACTTGACATGCATGTAAGATGAATTTCTGTACCGACTCCAGCTTAACAATTGATGTGCCTCTGGAAAAGGTAGTTGATCATTTCATTGATTGGTTCAAATGGTAAGTTCCATGATTCAGCTAGTTTTTTCTCCTGATTCCGCACTAATTTCCTGATGAGTGGGGGTAAAATTACATCGAATTTTCTTCACTACTGTTTACCAAAGTAGACTCACTTGATCCTTTTAAGTTATTTTCTGTTGAATATCTTCGATTTACCTTGTTTTCATGGATACTTATCTTAATAATCGAAATTTTCTGAATAATTATGATTAGTTATAAAAGCCTATTAATTGTCTCAAACTTATTCGATATATATATATCTTCTGCTTTCTGCACCCAATCTTAATATATTAATCTTTTGGGTACCTCATCACAATTTATATAGCAGGTAAGTAAGTAAGAATGTTTGAAAGTAAAGGTCATGGTACTCATATATATACAACTCACTAGATGCATATTCCATAAAGTACATTATCCATTATGCATATATGCTATTCCACGCATTGATGGACACACATCATATAGCATCTGTTTGCATTTAATGTATGACGCTGTTGACTTTTCGACCAACGTTTGACCATTCGTCATATTCAAAAATTTTATGCAAATATGAAAATATTTATGTCATGCTTAAAGAATATTTGATGATGAATAAGTCACAATAAAATAAATGATAATTACATAAATTTTTTGAATAAAACGAATGGTCAAACGTTAGACAAAAAGTCAACGGCGTCATATATTAAAATATAGAGGCAGTAGTACGTACTCCCTCCATTCCAAAAAAATACCAACATCATACATCCTAGTACAATGAATACATCCTAATATGAGATTGGTTTTTTTACAGAGGAAGTAGTACTAACATATGTCGCATCCTATACTACATTAACTTATTTTGAGATAGAGAAAGTACTTCATATTTCCTAGCCATCGATCGATATATCTCAGGAAAGTATTTTTATCCCTCTCACCATATCCCCATGTCACCTTAAAAAAATCAATAAAAAATAGCTAAATAGCTGACGATAGATTTGTGGAGCCAAAATCTTACAGATTAGTAACCTTTATATTTGCTTTGTGATTCGTGCTCCGGCGATCCCAGTTCTCCTCCTCAAGCTCTGACAACACCTTCTTCTCTAGCTCCGCCAGCTTCGGCAACCCCAACGAAGGTAGCAGAGTTAAGGATTAGGGTCTTGTGTTAGGGTGGGGGTTGGATGAGGAGGTGGAGGGACTAGGAAAGAGGAGGGAGATCACTGAGCTTAGAGGGATTACGTGGCCCAGCGGTGGGCGGTGGACACGGACAGACGATGAGGTGGTGGCGGCGGCGCTGGAGCCGCGGGGAGGGAGGAGGGTGATGGGCTGGCATTGGTGGCAATGGCAAAGCTAGTTTGTGGGCAGTTGTTGTGATGGATCCAATGACAAGGAGCCACAAGGGATGAGGAAGACAGCAGGACAGGGGCACCTCGTCGGCACCAGCTTGAGAAGGAGAGGGAAGATAGGAAGGGGGAGGGGGAGAGGTAAGGGGGAGAAGCCAGCCAATGGGGCTCGCCGGTGCCATTGACGCCTTCCCTCCAGCCGTTGAGGCTAGGTGGCGGCAGCGGCATCGAGTTCTCAAGCCCGTTGTCGTGGGGCCGCTAAGGGGGAGAGGAGATGAGGAAGGGTAGGTTATGTTTAATTAGGTAGGTGCACACAAATATTAAAGCAATATGACTGTTGAAAAATTATGAGATATTTTAGGGGTTCTTTTTGTCAAATACTACATAGACAGTCAAAAAAGGGTGCATCTAAAATTATGTCCATAGTTTTTTTTAAAACAAAAACCGTTAAATGTAGTTACAATATAACTTGCATGTAATTATAGTATAATTACAAGGTAATTAAAGTGTAATTTCAATTCAAATCAGAAAATGTTCATTCCTTAGTTGGTCCAAGCGTGTGGTGCGTGAAATTTGTGTGAAATCGATAAAAACTATCGACGGTTTTAGTTTTTCCATCAAAATAATTTAAAAAGAATTGAGAAGATAGATTAATATTATGAGACATATCACTCCACACACATATAACTTTAATTTTTTTATGACTATTTAGATGACATGTTAGAGATATTTTTTCGGTCAAAAAGAATGGACAAGATAAATTAATGAGACATATATATGACTCCACAAATATGTAATTCAATTTTAAAAAATTATTCTTATGACATAAAAAAGCTAGGGATATATCTCGATGAATGAAAATCCATCTCCTAAACATAATACTATATCAGTGGAAGCTGACGCAAGATACACAAACATATGATATGTCTCTCCATGCGTGCCCATCTGTCATATATACTCCACCATTACATTGATCGGCGTCGTCACAACACTTTATTTATTTTTTTTTGACAAAGCGTCGTCGATCACAATTATATTCACTGCGATAGATGTCACTATCGTGCACTACGACGTCATATATATGTGGACATTTTAAAGGTTTAATTAATTAGCACCATCCATCATCGTCAGTGACTAAATTATGAATTTATCATTGGCCGATTTGGATTAGAGGACCGTCTATATTCACCGTTAATTAAAATGATGAAAAGAATAATATACATGAATCATCATCGATGATAATTACTTCCTCCGTTTTCTAATATATGACACTATTAATTTTTAACATTATTCAAAAAGTTCTATAAACACTAAAAATATAAGTTATACTTAAAAAAACTTTTAGATAAATTTTACTACAGGATACTAAAATTTAATGTAATTTTACAGTAGGAGAAAACGTCCGTTCAAGGAAGCCCGATGAGCAGTGCAGGAGGGGAGACCTCTAGGGCCAGTGGGCTGGTAGGTTGGGCCAAAAGACTAGTACTACCCTTATGAACATACATGTCACAAATGCGGTTGCGTAAACTCACTAGTATAACAGTACCTATAAATAAACTCTTAAGGGTTATGTAATAGGGGATATAATTTTAGAGAGAATAATACATTTTACATTTACCTTTTTTTTCGCATAATCAAGTGAAACTTACCCTTGGGTAAAAGTGTTTGTTAATCGACAACAATTGTCAAGAATAATTATATTTATTTTGGAAAAAGAAGTTTATGCTTGTTTAGTAAATAAATACTACTAGTACACTTGTTGTTTGGAATTAAGCATGCATGCATTATCCGCACATATAGTAGAGAGTAGTAGCGTCGCTTACTCGCTGTAACCCGCAGATAGGTAGCCGTTGGTTAATGTGGTGAGGATAAATTAGCCCAGATGCATGGTTGATGGGCTCCGCGGCCCGCTAAAATTAAGAGAGGAACACACGATGGTAAGTTATAGTTGACCAGTTGTCAAGTTTGACTCGGATTGATGACTGAACCCACTGGTCTGCATGGAGTATCGGTATATAGGGAGTAGCACTAGTAGTAGGTGTGGACTAAGTGTAGTATGTTTGACCGCTCGTGCCGCCCGTACATATGCATGTGTAGTGATGGGAGCGCGTGGACTGGAATTGACTACTACGGAGTCAATTGATGCATGTGGCTTGTGTCATTGTGTGTGTGTGTGTGTGTACATGTGGTCGTGAACTCGTGATGCGCCATGTGAACTGCTGACTACCTTCTTCACACTTGTTTAATTACTTGCAAAATATTCCGGCTATCGAACGCGTTAGAGGAGAGCGACGGATCAAGCGAGTTGCATATATATAGAGAGAGAATGATGGATTAGCTAGCTAGCTTGTTCCTCCGTCGGCTCGGGCCGACCCTCTTCGAATTGGATCTTCTTCTTCTTTTTCTACTACTCACACACACACACACTCGATCTTGTGTGCTCTGCAGCATACCGCATACGCTAGTGTGTCGTTGGTTGATGGCAAATAATAATTCTAGTCGTCATAGGCATAGCAGGTCAGGTGATGGTAATGGTTGGGCGAGCCCGGAGCGGACGATGGTGTGGAGGACGGAGACCAAGAAGCAGGAGGTTGTGGTGGGCGTGGTGTACTACCTGTGCCGGCAAGACGGGCAGCTGGATCACCCCCATTTCGTCCACGTCCACGTCCCCTCCGACTCCGATCATCCGCGCCTCCACCTCCGCGACTTCATCGCCCGCCTCAGCGACCTCCGCGGCGCCGCCATGCCCGCCGCCTACTCCTGGTCCGCCAAGACCACCTACAGGAGGAACGCCGGCTACGTCTGGCAAGACCTCGCCGACGACGACCTCATCCCCGCCCCATCCAGCAACCATCAGGAGTATGTCCTCAAGGGCTCCCCGCTGCTCCACCATAACTCCACGCCCCCGCAGGCGCAGCACAGGAGGTGCATGACATCCTTTGACCTCGCCGACTACCACCGCACCACCACCAACCCTGTCCCTGCAGTCCCGCCGGTGGCGGAGCAGTCCTTAATTGGCATTGATGAGATATCGCCTCCGCCGTCTTCAAGCAGCCCCGACGACACCACCGCCCAGCTTGTTACCCTCAACCTGAAGCAGCAGCAGCAACAGGAGGAGGAGGAGGATGGCTGCACGCCCCAGCAACAAGCGGCAGGGCGGATGCGGGCGTCGGCGATGCTGGTGAAGCTCATCTCGTGCGCGCGCGGCGCCTCCTCCATCAAGGGGCTCCAACCACTATCACAACGCCGCCGGCATAACAACCGCCGTGACTACTTCAGTGGAAGCCTGCTAGACACCAACACAACCACCCACCCAATCGACCTCACCCTCAGGAGATCATCCTCTTGCAATGCCCACAGGTACCTACCATTTTTTTTTATTTACATATACTCCGTAACACATTAGTACTAGTTAATTTGTTTGATCAACAAATTAATTAATCTCTCTTGATTATATTAATGAATTGAATTGCAGGGGAGCGAGTAGTAGGCTTGGCGTGGTGGATCAGGATGATGGCGTCCCGAGGAGGCAACAGCTGCACGCCAAATCGACGGCGGCGCGCATCGACAGCCCGGAGACAGATCACATCATAGAGGAGGGGATCAGCAAGCTAAGCTAAGCTGATGCTCTTGTCAGGCAACTCATCCATCGAATGATACCAAAATGTTTCTTCTGTTACTAGTACTACACTAGTTAGTTATTTTATTTCCCCCTTCTTTTTTTTTCATTTCAACAAGTTAGTTTGTTCGTTTGAGCGCACGATTCGATCAGTTGGTGTGAAAACGAAAACGAAAACGAAAACGATGGAACACACATATAAAAACATCTGTGTAATCTCGTCTTTTATTAACTTAAGGGAATCAATGTCAGATGATTGTCACCCAGCACATGCCTGAGTACCGACGCATAGCAAATGATGCTTCGTACTAGCACTCAGCTTACCAACCACAACGTACCAGCCAGCAATCGAATGCATGAAAATTAAGACTTTGGTTATTTCTCGCCTTTGTTCCGTCGATGAATTAGGAGGAATTGATGGCATGGCGATAACATGTATTCCAATGGATTATCCTTTTCATCTGTTATGTTAAAAGAAAAGAAAGGCATGAGAAAGGAGTATGTAGGTCTTCATGGAATGGATTGTGGGGGATTTATCTGTGGATGATCTTATTGATGCCTGACAATATAGTACAATATATGGTGGCGTTTTTTTTCTTTCCTTATGAAACAAAAAGATGGTGGTGTTGCATGGGCCTGACTAGGCTGGGCTGGCGTACATACACGTGGTTGAGAAAGGCCCATGTTCAGATCCGAACAAGGCCCATCAGCCCAATTCTTTGATTCCCCCACTCTTCCAATTCCAAACTTGCAAGAGAGAGAGAGAGAGAGAGAAATGTCTTGTTTCTTCAGAAAGGGTGGGGTGGAATAGATCGGATCAGACCGAAATCGAAGAACAAGGGGGAAGGAAAGGGAGGGGTTGGAATCGAAGAAGATCGATGGGGGCGATGAGGAGGGTGGTGAAGGAGAAGAGGTTCTGGGTCGCCTCCTTCCTCCTTGTCTGGGCTGCCGCGCTCCAGGTATCACCTATCACCTACTCCCCCATCCCATCCATGGTGGCGCGCGGTGGCTGCTCTCTCTCAGATCATCTGTTGATGGATTGATGAATGGCAGGGGCACATGATGTGGATGCAGCGCCAGGACGCCTTCAAGCAAAAGTTCCCCTCCAACTCCAACCACGACGACGACCTCGCCGGCGCCGACTCCTAGCTTAGGCTAGGCAGCTACTCCTTCCATTCCATTCCATCTAGGGCTTACTCCTCTGTAGGAGTACTAGTAGTTGAGCTCCTCCCCTCTACAGTACTAGTACTTACTTTCTTCTTATTCTTCTTCATCATCACTTGATGAGTATGAGTAGTACTCCATAGTAGCTAATGATCGTTGAAAACGAGTACTACGTGTTTGATGAATCGCCTGCCTGCCTGCCTGCCTAATTGAATTGCTTGCTTTGTTGGATTCAGGCAGCTTATTAGGAGTATTAAGTGAACTGTCTTGTATGGACTCAGGCCCTGTTTCTTTCAGCTTGGGATTATTATAATCTAGATTATTGAGTCAGATTACTATAAGCTAGATTGTTATAATCTGCAGTAGAATAAGCGGTTAGTTGTTTCTTTCCTAGATTATTAGAGCCTAGATTATTGGACTTGCAAATCTAAAGAGGGAGTGGGGTGGCATGGTGGGTAATTTTTCATCCAATAATTTGGAAAAAGCTCACCTACATGAGCTTATCAGATTATAATAAGCTGGGCTCCAGATTATAATAAGCTACTTCAATATGTTGTCTGTTTCTTTTAGCTTACTCCCAATAATCTGGATTATAATAATTCCAAACTGAAAGAAACAGGGCCTGACTCGCTCACACCTTGCATTGGATTTTAGATTTAGGTTTTGGATCGATTAATTCATGTCTTTCTCCTAGTGATAGGTACGGTACGGTTCAACGCGCAAACATTGGAGTAACATTTAACATTGGGCCTGGCCTGGAACAATGGATCTTGACATCTTCTTCATTTGGATTTGGATGCCGTGGTGGCCGACATGTTGATCGGGTAAACTGCTCGCTCTCTGCAATGCACACAGCTACTGCTTGAACAAGCCAAGCCAAGCCAACCCAACCCAATTAATCGGTTAGTAGTATGATAGTATGCGGCATAGCATAGCACAGATCCACGGGGACGACTGATTCCAGGTCAATTAATCGCAGACGGAAGGACGGACGTGCAGTGCATACATACAACTTCAGTTCCTATACAGTACAGCTCTCTCCCAACTTCCGATACATACATATTCAACTGACTAGACTACTTGGTCTCTCTCTCTCTCGCCCTGCCCTGGAGGTAAGGAACTTCCCATGCTGACTCAGCAATTACTCAACACTTTTAGACCTGCCTCTGCCTCTGCCTCTCTATAAAACCGCCAGAGTAGACAAACCATCCATTGCATGCTTGCTTCCATCTCTTCTTCTTCTTCCCTGTCCTGACACAGCCTAATTAGGAGATCAAGCTCATCCAATCCAAGCAGCAACACAACACACCACGTCTCAACTTGGTGCGTCTGCTACCTTCTCTGCCCCCTCCCCCTCTCTGATCTGCTCGGCTTTGTTTTCTTTTTCTTAATTTATTTTGTCCATGCTATGCCTATGCTAGCCTGCATCTTACTAGTAAGTCATTTCCTGCCTTCCTTACTTCATTCATAGTACTCTGTTTGATTTGGTTCATCTATGTCATGCAGGCTTGTTTCATCGAACAACAGCAAGCCCCATTTAAGATTTGATTCAATATTCCATTTCCATGGCTCCCCCTCTCCAAGTCGCGACCACCACCAGCTCCTCCACCCGCGAGGGGAAGGCACCAGCTCTCAATGAGAGGATACTCTCATCCATGTCCAAGAGATCTGTTGCAGCACACCCATGGCATGACCTTGAGATTGGTAAAATACTCGTAACTCTATTCTACTCTACTCTACTCACTGCTGCTCAACCACCT
Source organism: Oryza longistaminata (assembly GCA_009805545.1). NCBI lineage: Eukaryota > Viridiplantae > Streptophyta > Magnoliopsida > Poales > Poaceae > Oryza > Oryza longistaminata. Next base: position 19,868,153 of record CM020178.1, read on the forward strand.
CGCTTTGGAGTATTTCGTTACACGTTACCCTTCAGATTTCTATTATATTTCTTAGGTTCAAAAATTCATCATTTTCCCTCCTTTGCTTTGCTTGCAGGACCTGAGGCACCCACCATCTTCAACTGTGTAAGACACTGCTGCTCGCCTTAGCCGATTCTCTCATCACTTAAATGTTCTTGTTTAACTACACCATACAGTTCATGCGGATGGCATGCAAAACCTGCTAGCTATGTATATTCAGTCTTCTGATGATGGCCATCTTGACACTGACTCAACAACCCACCCATGTTCTGTCTCACAAAGCCACATTATGTGACAAAGCAATACTCAGCCACTTTTGTTTTCAGGTCATCGAAATACCGAGAGGCAGCAAGGTCAAGTATGAACTTGATAAGAAAACCGGGCTCGTAAAAGTAAAGATACATGTTTCGCTCATCTTGTTCTGCACTTGCAGTTTTCCTAAGCTTATGTTTCCTTTTCTGTACCATGCAACATGTTCAGGTAGACCGAGTTCTCTACTCTTCAGTCGTCTATCCTCACAACTATGGGTTCATTCCTCGCACACTGTGCGACGATAGTGATCCTTTGGATGTGCTGGTCATAATGCAGGTGTGTATTTCCTTGCACGTTGCTAAATCAGAATACAATAAGTCTTTCATCTAGGTATAGCCCATCCATACATGGTCCCTTCACTGAAACTTGTTACACAATCAAGTTTATCAACAATAGAATAAATCCATTATCAAGTCTATTTTTGTAATCCTTAACAATTGATCCCTTTTCCTGCGTATCTGGTGGTTTTGAACTTATGTTTACTGCACACAGGAGCCAGTTATCCCAGGATGCTTCCTACGGGCAAAGGCCATCGGTGTCATGCCTATGATCGATCAGGTTTGGTCCCTACTCAAGTGCGCTTTCTTCAGAATGAATGAACAGATTCTAAAGTGGTAAGGTTTTATCCAGGGAGAGGCAGATGATAAGATTATTGCAGTCTGTGCTGATGATCCTGAGTACAAGCATTACAACGATATCAAGGACCTCCCACCTCACCGCTTAGCTGAAATCAGGCGTTTCTTCGAGGACTGTATCCTTTTAATTTATTGCTCTTAATGTACTTGTTCTATTTGCATTCATAGAGCATAAAATATTCATGGAACTCTACTGAAACAAGCTCAGCTAGCTTCCCATTGCCTTATTTATCACTGCAGTATGAATTATTTGTAGCTTCTCAAGTTTGAAAGGACAAGGAACATATGGTTTGTGTTTTTGGATGGATGCCTAGTAATTGTATCTCTCGCAGAAGTTCGTTGATTACTGCATCTTGGCCACTTAGTGCATGTACATGTACTTAGACAGTGCTACTATCTTCTTGAATTGAGTATTTTCTTTAATGGGGTAAAATAGACAAGAAGAATGAGAATAAGGAGGTGGCTGTCAACGACTTCATGCCTGCCACTTCTGCTTATGAGACCATACGCCATTCCATGTGAGTTTCAATTCCTACATATGTTCCTTGAGCGATATGCAACGCCAAATATTGAGCTAGTTTTTGTTCTACAGGGATCTATATGCTACTTACATCCTTGAGGGCCTACGCAGATAGGAGGTGCCTTGTCACTGCTGGAAGATGTTGACGAAAAAACATGGGACACATTGCATTATATACGTATATAATACCATTCTTACTATAGATAATTTGTAGCCTTGATGGCAGTACGCCCGACCGATAAATATTCTTTTCCCGGCTCATATATGTGATATGAATAACTGATTGAGCAAAATATGACATGCTTTGGAAATTTTGGATGAATCATGTGTGCATCAAGAAGTACGAGCTTCCTTGTTAATTGATATGCCCATAATAGGCTTAGCGTTTACTGGTGCATAGAATGATCAGTTCTTTTTTTTCAAACTCGTGCAATGGTTTTTCAAGGGTAGCTACACCAATCATATAAGTTTTCAAGTCGGGAACATGGAATTGTTCCCCCAACAGGGGGTCCAAGTTGAGCTAAAGCAGACAGAGACTAGTGTTCTATTTCCATGTTACTCTGGGGGAAATTAAGCTTGCTTTGATATATTCCAGTTGTCTAAATTCAGCAGAATACAGAATAAATGTTTAGATGATATATCAAATGACTTGTGTATTGGGGAGATGGGACAAGATTGAAACCCACGTATGCAGAGGTGCATATTGCTAGCCATGAAAACGAAAGACTACATATCTACAAATACATGCCTTAGTTGAGCTCTCCATGCACCCCGACACAACACAAGACACTTACTCCTCCAAGAAGAAGTGGCACCAGATCATCCGCTGTTTGCATAGTGTACCCTTATGTTCCTTCCATCAATCACCTGAAGCAATTTCATCAAATGGAACAATTGCATTAGCAAAGTAATGCATATTATAGCAAAACATCCTGACTTGTGCCATGTCTAGCACCACAAGAGAGCAAACCTACTCCTCCGTCTCCGCCGCCGCCGCCGCCGCGCAGGCAGGTAAGCAACGCCACGCCCTGATTTTGTGCTGCTGCTGCTTCGATTGATGGGGTTGGCTGGTGGTGGATACTGGATTGAGTCGATTCGTGGGGGCGTAGGTGGTGGTGCTGTGGCGGCAGCGGAGTACGAGGACGTGATGGGGCGGCTCTCCTCGCTCATCACGCAGAAGGTGCGGGCGCACAGCGGCAACCGGGGGAACCAGTGGGACCTCATGGCGCATTACCTCCAGGTCCATTTCCTCCTCCACTCCCCACTTGCGGAAAAAAAGTATGATCACTATTAGGATGGCTCATGGCTGGTTGTTTGATTTGATCGGGTGGATTTGGTTTGGTTGCCGCGGTTCCGCAGATTCTGGAGCTGGAGGAGCCGATCGCGCGGATGAAGGCGATTCACGTTGCCGGGACCAAAGGAAAGGTACTAACTCACTGATGATCAACTCAAGCTAGAAAGCTGGATGTTGTGTGGTTTCCATTTCGGTGAAGAGTGTTTAGAGAGTAGCGATGCAAGGTGCATAAATCATTAATGGAATCTGTCTATGCAGAATCTTAATGCAACCAATCTGCAACATTAATGTTTACCTATGCAATGGTTTACTTCTGTTTGGTAATGCAACCAATTAATGTAATAGCTTTGCTGGCTAGTTCAAAATTCTTCCTTATGACGTGGAGTTTGAACAACACATGGGCTTTATCTACAGGGTTCAACATGCACATTCACAGAGGCAATCCTGCGATCATGTGGTTTCAGCACTGGGCTGTTCACCTCACCACATTTGATGGATGTCAGGGAGCGATTCCGGCTAAATGGGTAAAATTCCTTTTCATTGTTCTCCTTTACTTATCTTTGACTCTAATGTTGAATTGCTAATGCTTCTCATTTCGATACTTCAGAATAAGCTTCTGGACATACATGTTCTATACCATGTCTTTTATATTTTTTGGATAACTATATATTCTGCATTGTACTTAAAATTCCGGCAAATAATTGAATGGACTTGATTTTGCGTGCATCATATCCACCATGTCTTTTATGTTATTTGGATAACTATGTATTTTACTTGTTCTGATCTAGCTCCTAATTGTGAGAGCATCAGGGTGGATATTTCTGAAGAAAAGTTTTTGAAGTACTTCTGGTGGTGCTGGAATAAGCTCAAGGTATATGTCTATCTCTATCTCTGTTGTTTCATATGATGGCACTCTGTGCTGGGCACTAGCACTGATGAAAAACAACGACGAAATAAATGATACCAGGAACCTGTGCATTTCCTCTGTTGTGTTGTTCTGCTGCTTTCGTTATCAAAACTTCTAGATGATGATGTACATGGGTGTACTTTCAGGAGAAGACTGATGATGATATTCCCATGCCAACCTACTTCAGATTCCTTGCATTGTTAGCATTCAAGATATTCTCAGCTGAACAGGTGAGATGTTTCTGGGTTTGCTGCTAGGATGCCTCGCAACAACCATGCTTGTTGTAAAATGTAACATCTTCTCCCAATCTTAATAAAATTCGGCCGGGTCACTTCTTCGCTTCCTGCCTGGCAAAAAAGAGATAACAGCAGACACTTCCTGCTTTTTAAATTTTTGTTTTACTGCTTGCATCTGTTTGTACACATAACTTGTTCCTCCATTTTACTTGAATGACATTGTAACTTTATAGGGCTTTAATGTACTAAGGTAGTCGCACCAAAGACTTATATCACATATTTCCTTTTTTGAGACTTGGAATGTAGTGGAACCATTTATGATTTTCTGGGTAAACATTCTTTGATGTTTTACTCCCTCTTTTCGTGGGTCAAACAGGTTGATGTTGCTGTTCTCGAGGTTGGCCTTGGAGGGAAGTTTGATGCAACTAATGTGGTATGTTCTGTTCTGTTGGGTGCAAGTGTTAGTTTCTTTGTAATCGAAATCCAAGACAAACTTGAACTATACCATGCTAGCACTGAAAATCTTGTTTGCCCTAGGCTGTTTGCTTCTTCTTTCTTTTCTTTGTGGACGTCCTTTCATCCCATACAAAAGGTGTGATCACAAAGCAAACTGTACTAGTAGTGTACTAGATATAGTCATTCGGGTCTAACCATATGCTGATGTCTTCTATTTTAATCAGAGTTACAGTTTAGCTTTTGTTTCTTCTGAACTTTAATGAATTCATTCAGATCAAGTACTGCATCCTGACGACTCAAGTCATAAATAATTCAAAATAATAAATGCGTAACAGGTCTATAACTTTGCACATATGCAGGTTGAAGCACCTGTGGTTTGTGGAATATCTTCCCTTGGATACGACCATATGGAAATTCTTGGTTAGTCATGAAACTGACAGTTGATGTCCCTCTATTACTAGGAAAAGTAGTTTCATGCTTTTGCCATGTGCCCTGTGAGCAGGAAACACGCTTGGAGAAATTGCTGGTGAGAAGGCAGGGATTTTCAAGGTCATTTGAACTACTACCCTAACAAAGTCATGCTACAAATTTGGATGAACTGTTATATTATCACTTTTTTCACTTGGACTGTTGCCGATTAAAAGAGAATACATAGCCAACATTTCTTGATTTTGTTGATTTGCTTGTGGCGTCTGATATCAACAGAAGGGAGTTCTGGCCTACACTGCTCCACAGCCAGAAGAGGCAATGATTGCTCTGAAACAAAGGGCTTCAGAATTGGGTGTATGTTTTATTTTAAACTTGTCCCTTATGTTTTGTAATATTTGTAAACTTGATAGTTAATACAGCTGAAAGCATCTTCTAAAATAAGCTAGTCTGTGCCTTCTGAAGGTTTCACTCCAAGTTGCACATCCTTTGGAACCCCATCAATTAAAGGATCAACATCTTGGACTGCGTGGTGAACACCAATATGTAAATGCTGGCCTTGCAGTTGCATTGGCTAGTACATGGCTTGAGAAGCAAGGACATGTGGAAAGAATACCACTGAACCGAACTGTAAGTCTCAATCAATAATTGTTGCTTACAAAAGTTGGTATGATAATTTCTTTCTGCTCTTATGGAATTTAGGACCCGTTATGATAATTTCTTTCTGCTTTTATGGAATTTAGGACCCGTTACCAGATCAGTTTATTAGTGGGCTGTCAAATGCCTCTTTGCAAGGCCGAGCACAGATCGTTACAGATTCACAAGTAAACTCAGGAGAGGAAGATAAAGACTGTTCTTTGGTTTTCTATTTGGATGGGGCTCACAGTCCTGAAAGTATGAAAATTTGTGCTAGATGGTTTAGCCATGTCACTAAGGAGGATAGGACAGTACCATCTTCCATGGTGCAGTCTCAGTCTTGTGGCAACTCTCAAAAGGCATGCCTCACAGCTTCTCTAGTTTGATCTTACTTGAATGGACTTGATTTTGCATGCATCATATCATTGAATCTCCTTTCCCCTTATATGAAAATTTACCTTTGGACCAATCACAGATTCTTCTATTCAATTGCATGTCCGTGAGGGATCCTATGAGGTTGCTTCCGCATCTTCTGGATACATCAACTCAAAATGGTAGGTAAAAATTGCTTGAATGGAAAAATGAAGTCCATATTCACTCATCCATCTAATACTCCCACTTTATAATGTGTACTGGTTGTTTCCACTAACAACTTGAGTTCTGCACAAACTTATTTGTTCACTGTTGATTTCACTTTCAAGTTTAATTTGTTCCTGTTCTTGGTTGAATGTTTGCATTTATTGTTGTTTCATTTTTCCCAGGGGTCCACTTTGACATGGCTCTTTTTGTGCCAAACCAATCACAATACAACAAGCTTGGTACCAATTCATCAGCTCCTGCAGAGCCTGAGCAAATTGATTTGTCATGGCAATTGTCGCTTCAAAGAGTGTGGCAGAAATTACTTCATGGTGATAAAGGTTCTTCTTAACTTGATTACCAATAGACATTCATGTTGTTTCTATTGGTCATATGCAGTTTTCTTGTTGAAACAAGTTACTTTTAGCCTGAAGATGATATCTGAATTTAGAAGCAAACGGTGCAGGTATGAACAACACAAATTCCAGTGAGAACAGTCTGGTTTTTGAATCACTTCCACTGGCAATGGAGTGGCTGAGGACAAATGCCCGACAAAACCGATCAACTTCTTTTCAGGTAGGTGCTTCCATCAAACTATAACCTATAACTTCAGAAATGTTTTCCTTTTTTAAATGCTAGTGTTTCATCCTAATATGTATTCCTGCATTTATAACTAGAGTGCTGTGCTATAGATGGTTACTTTATGTTCACCATCACTGTCCTGTAATCTGTGATATTTTTAGTTTTGGCATGCGATCATGTTTATTGAATTTCCTATTTTGCATAAATTCGATTTTTTGGAAACATCGTAACATGTGCGTGCGCAAGCTACTTCCGCACTTGGCGCTGATCCATTTGTGTCTGATACACTGAATTAGGTCCTGGTTACTGGCTCCCTGCATCTCGTTGGTGATGTGTTGAGATTGGTCAAGAAATGATACTTCTTCTTGGAACGATATACACTTAGAAGTTCAAATTGACGCTGAGCCAATTTCGCGGTTTACGTTTGAGATCCCGTGACGGCAACCGGGCGGTTACAGGATACAACAATTTCAATTTCAGGTGTTTTGGATTCTATGCTGACCAGGCAGTGAGCATATCGCGTATACTCTTCTTGTTATGTGTTTCATGGCTCCTTTTTGCCACTAATCCGTATTCTTTACCCAGAAAACTTCAATGCCCATTACAACAAGTCATAAATTGAATACATGAATAAGATGGTGGCAATCATGAATAGGATACACTTTTCTAAGCTTCTGGTGAAGATGTTCGATTCATCCCTGAGGTTCACGTGCATTTAGTCAACTCTGATGAATGCCTAGCCAAATACTGATACACATGATTGATGATTTCCATTGATATCACAATGATAGGACACAACTGTGTTTTTCTTCGTTGCACCCGTCACCCGTGTGACATATCTGAGAGGCCAAGACTGCTGTTTCCTACTAACTCTTAAAAAAAGATTAAGACTGCTCTTGTCCTGAATGAAGATGCCATTAGCTCTACTGTTAAGGTTCTTAATCCCATTTGGCATGTTGTCCACATGAAGCCAAATGGTGAGGAAAGCACAATCCAACCCCTCCATGTCACAAAGTTAGCTGGGTTTGTCTTATCAAGAGAGGAAAGCTCCTTGTCGATACAGATGGCCCTCTGCCGCTCTTCTTGTCTGGGTCACAATAAAGTTTTAGCCGGCTATCTCAAAGGATCTAGTTTTTTTTTTTCTCCTTTACTTGTTCTTAAAGGATTTAGTTGTTGAGCCTGCAGGCTATAAAGTGAACAACCAAAGACAATTTTCTAGTAAAGGTTTCTTGTACCTTCCAGCTGCTAGCTTAGCTCTTAGCTCTTCCCTTCATCTTGGCGCCGACGGCGCCGAATCGCTCGAGCAGCTTGCGGATGCGGACGGTCTCGTCCTTGGGCGGGTTCACCATGCCGCTGTTGAAGATGGACTCCAGGATCAGTATCTGCTCCGGCTTCGGCGTCCACCGAGACCTCACCGGCTCCCCCGCCGCCGCCGCCGCCTGCCTGTCCGGGCTGTGGCCGCCGTCCATCGCCACTGCCTGCCTTGTTCGGTGTCGAACACCTAGAGCTCGAGAGAGAGATAGAGAGATAGGTTTGGTCAATTGATGTGTGCTTAATTCGCTTAATTGGCTTGCTGCGAGAGAGTGAGATCGCCCTACTTATAGGAGAAGAAGCAGCTACTCCTAGCTTAATTAGCTAAGGTTTGATAGTTGTGATGAGTGCGATGGAATCTAAGTAAATTTCACTAGTGATGAGAATATGAATGAACGAATGGCACACATGCAAGGACGACACTAGTGCTGCTAGAGAATCTTTACCGCCGCTCTTAGTATTATATTTGCCTCCGAAGCTCTCCGATCAACTTGTGTTGGTTAAACATGCATGCATGTATATATAAATTTGTATATTCAACATGTTCTAGCTTGTCACTCTTTACTTTTTGGATGGAACTGAAAATGGTGCCTGTCATTTTCAGGAGAGTCCATGGAAGTGACAATTAATATGCATGAGGAGTGTGTTGTTAATTATTAGTTGGAGTACATGATGTATATATGTCATTTTCATATGGGACTATATATAACAATATGGAGAGTGTGTTCCTGTTAATTATTATTTGTTGGAATACAAATATACTTAGTTTGAACTCCATGTATATATACATGTACCATGAATTGTGACTTGTGAGTATGAAAGCAATGTATGTCCTTAATCATGCATGTGGCTGCAGAGAAATATTTAGGATGTGCGATGTGTGTTGATTTGGCTTTGGTATCGGATATATATAATTGAAGGCACGTGTACATTAATCAGAATATCCCTAGTATTTGGACCTAAGGGATACTCCCTCCATCACATTTTAAACGTGTCCATGAGTTTCCATGTTTAAGCACGTGTAAAAAACAATAGATGAAGTTAGGAAAGTGTTAAAAAGGACGCACTCTAAAAGGAGAGCCATTCATCGTCCCTTCGCTTCGTTTTGTTGCACACAACTGCCTGTCCGAAGAACACTGAAAAAGAGAAGAAAACGTAAGGACAAAAACAATGAGTAACAAAAGCATGGCCTACTTAAAAAAAATATAATCTCAGTCGCA
>CM020178.1:19881603-19901580 GCA_009805545.1 Oryza longistaminata
GGAGGTTGGGCACAACCACTTTGAGCTCGCCGCTTGGGCAGTTTGGTCACTCCGCGTAAAATATCGGCCCCCCTACATCTCGTCAGCACGAATACACTATTTTAATCGACACGATGTCCGTTGGCAAATTACCACGTTTATGGAATGTTTTTCCCTTCAAAAGTGAGTTCGGGCGATGTCCTATGGCTAAAACAATGAGGAAAAGGCCAACCTAAACCTATTTTGTGAACTTTTGTAGTTTAACAAGTATAACTTGATGCTTTATGTTTAATACAAAATATTTCTACTAGGATTTAAGGAAGTTTCATTTTATTATGCTGCACTCCACGCCGAACGCAAGAGATTCATGGAATGATCTTAGGAGTGAAATTTGCCGAAATTTAGTTCACTTAACTAGAGAATTATTTAAAAAACATAGGATAGGAGCCAGAAACCCATAAGTTGATTTTAAAAATGAAGTTTAGTTGAGTTTATTTACTTAAAGTAGGAGAGGTAACTAGGATGTCAAACATTAACTGTGGTTTGGCTCATGCCCGCCCTTAACTAGACAGAGACCCTGACATCGAGCTAGATGAATTTTTCGCTAGTCCCAACAGAGGACAGTCGCGGAGATATGATGCGAGACTAGGCACGGCTCATCACCAGCCCAAACAGAAGCCCAAACAAAAGCGTGATCGCTGGAAGATGGTTTGCATGTTTGCAACCATTGCATGCATATGGGCAAAAAATTCTGATTCCAGCTCAGTGGCCATGTGAATCAAGCAGCATCCATTATCTTCTCTCATTCAACTAATAGGGTACAAAACTTGGGATGGCAGTCCACCATCATCATATTATAATTATATGATCTACTTCGTATTCTCAATCTGCCAAGTTCCATCACTTCACGCATCATCGACACCAGTCATAGGGTCAGCTTCCTTGGGCTCCTCATCTCCACCATCGTTGCCATCTTCGGCCGGGGCATCCTTCATTTGATAATCCACCTTGAAATCGTAGTCTGCATCCATGTCGGTCAGCACGCTGAACTTGTTTGCCTTGCGCTTCTTCTTCTCGGCTTTTCTCTTGCGAGGATCAAGTATTCCCTCTGCTGTGTACAGCTTGTCGTTCTGTGTGCTCGCGCTGGCTGTCTTGGCTCCTTCACGCTCATTTGCATCGGACATCGATTCATCATGGTTTTCCTGCGCAGGTTCATTCTGCTTCTTGCCATCCTATATCAAGCACAAGACAAGTACATTATCTAATTGCAGTGTCATGACTCATGGATGATGCCAACTATGACAATCCTATTCCTGACACAAATCTCATGCAAATCATAGAGATTATTCAATGGGGGCGAAAACCATAGTAAGAAAGAATACCTCTAGCATCTCTTCATCAATCTGCGGTGGGGCATTAGATGGAATCTCGATGTGACGGAACTCCTCCAGTGATTTCAGACCACCAATATATGATGACTCAGCTTTGTAAATTTCATCAATGTTAAATTCTTTCCCAGTCTCTGAAATAATTACTGCATCGGAGTCGTCTACAACATCCCTTTTAGGTGGTAGCGTAAAATAGGGTATTTTACCTAAAAATAACAGTGTCACATGACTCAGGAACGGAATAAGAGTAAAGAAAAATCAGTACAGGAGGTCATCGACCGTACCCTCATTCCAGTCATGAAGTACAATTCTTGCAGCAGCTTCAACATCCACTATACCACCTTTTTTTAATTTCCCGCGGAGTGTGGCCACTTTCTGAAGGAAATCGTCCACTGAAGTAAATGTTGGAACCCTGTAAAGGGATAGCAGCTTCTCGTGCGGGCATAGATCAAGAATTTCCTTTACTGAAAGGATGTAAAGTGAAGAAAAATGGAACAAGTTATAATACAGTGCACTTCCAGCAACATTTAATGCATATTGTTGAATGAGACAGTACTAGTATCCACATAATAAAAACATATATAGCTAATTAAATGAAGATTTCAGCAAAACTATCTGAATAGCACCAAAATGATGCAAGCTATTTTTCAACACTTACCAGGACTGATTGGATCTTCCATCTTCTCAACTCGTTTGCAGTTGCGAAGGGCCACAGATACACCACTATTGGAAGATTTCAGCATCACAACACCAGGACAATCTAGCAGCTTCACCTTCTTGTCTAACTGAACTTCTTGCATTGATCTAGTAACTCCTGGAGTGGACCCAACATTAACCACACGGGACCTCTTCAAACTGTTAATCAGACTGCTCTTGCCAACATTAGGAAGACCAACAATACCCACAGTAATTGCCAGTTTGAGCTGTAACATATAAATAATAAAAATTATCTAAAAGGGCAACATAAAGCAGAAAAGAAAAACAACTCATATGCATGGCTACAGATCAGAGTGTGCAAATGAGAATTAAAAGCTCATGAATTTCCTAGTGACAGAAGGTACCACCGTACAAACACGACAAAATGAAGGAAAACTACTTGGAACAGCAAATTCAACTGTGCCCATATAACAAATTAAGGTAGGCCATTCTTGAGAATAGAAAATTATTACTACTTGATGTTACCATCAATGTTAATATGGTTTGCATAAAGCAGTACACAGAACAAACGGAATGGAAATTCAATATTCTCATGCCAGGTGAGGTATCAAAGGTACTGTTTGCTAAGATGCAAATTTTAACAATTACTACAGATTATTTAAACAGGCAGACTCTAACAACAATCCATTTACACTGCCCCACTGAAGTTATGATACATGTGAACATTGATCAGTTACCTCATGACTCCTGGAATAATTCTTGAGTAATTTGATCAGGTTCTCAGCACCAAGACAATCACTGCTTTGTGGGATATTGCTTGATTTATCAATCTTTGATGATTTCCATCCCAGTTTTGTCCTCTGCTCTTGGGTATTGCACTTAAATGCAACAGTAGGCATTTCCTCTCTTAGGTACGTAAGCCATTTCTCTACTGACTCCTTGGGAACAAGATCTGGATGCCATGAATTGAAATTGAGATGTTGCAAGACAGTAGACATAACACGAGTGAAGTCCAAACTCAAAGAGAACTTGAATTGTACCTATCTTGTTGAGAAGTAGCACAATCCGTTTACTGGGATCAGCCTTCCTGACCATCTTTTCCATGTCAATGCAGCGAGTGCCCAGTGGATCTCTGGCATCGAGAACCTCAAGAATGACATCAGAAGCTTCAATAACTTTAACAAGCTCCTTGTAGAAGGCTCTCTCTGAATGATCTGGAGATACAATCAGCAGATTTAGGAATAATGTAATGGCAAACAGTAAGGCAGCAAAGCATGACAAGTAGGAACATTGAACCTCACCTTGGCTCTTAACCACGTCTAAAGAGGCATTCTCCTTTGCTGCATCCTTCTCTGCAAACTCGCTGCCCTGAGCAGAAGCTGCAGAGGCCAAATTAGCAATGTCCTCGTCCTCAAGCAATCCAAGCTTTCTCTTCTAAGCCTGAACAGAAGTGCTCACAATATTCTTACATTAGGTCAAACAGTACAAGCAAGATGTATGTAAATCAAATTGAAGCTAAGTGCGAAATATGTTAATCCCTCTTCCAAGGCAGGTATGTGTTACTCACACAAGTCCACTGTCTGGTACTGAATCGGTAGTTTTTGCATAATAACATTCTAATGAATCTCATAATGTTCAGTGCCATTCATACGTGCATTCAACACACCTTCTGCACAGATGCCCAAAATTTCAACAATCATCGTTTTTTTACAGCGAATAAAAATTAGCGCCCCAGACAATGACATATGGCATGAAATCTTACCCAAAAACAACTACCCAAAAACCACCTTGCTTATCAGTACAGTTACCCGTTTCAGTTAAAACATTCTAATCCAAGAATTGTCATTCAGCGACTAGAATCGCCATCGAAAGAAACAGAGGAAATCGACCCTTTGCCAAAACAATTTTTAGCAGGCAGCAAGGATAGAAAGAAAGACAAGAGGGAGAAAAGCGGCGTTCGGCTCACCCTCTCCTTGCGCGCCTCCTTCTTGAAGCTCGACTCTGGGCGGCCTGCGCGCGCGGGCCTCGAGCCTGAAGCTCTGCGCTCCTTGAAGGCCACTCGTTTGGGATCCCGGGGGTCTTCTCGACTTCTTCCTGTGGCTCTTCCCTTCTGGCTTGGCTCCTTGCGCTTCTTGCGGGTTGGTGCTCCCTTCACCTTGCGGAGAACCTTGTGCTCTGCCGACAGCGTCACCGCGCTTAGCTCTTGCCTCTTCTTGCTCTTCTCCCTCTTCTCCTCATCCGATTGCTAGCCGCGCCGCCGCCGCCAGGAGAGGGATAGGAAGGGCCGAGGAGGGAGGAAGAGGAAAGAGGAAGCAGCGTTGCGAGAGGATGAGCTAGGGTTTAGCTGCGCTGCGTCGTTGGTCGGCTCAGTAATGGGCTGTGGCCCGACCGTAAATCGGAGGGGTCGTGTGGGTGGCTATTGGGCTGCCACGTAATACCCTGCTTTACAAGAGGAAGGACTAGTCCAACATTGCGTCTCCTCTTTTCCGTCGAGTGTTAATCGGCAACTCTAAACCGCAATACGAAAAGCTTCACCCCTAACTGATTAAAATCGTTAAAAATAGAACCTCGCATAATAGCATGGGCTGTTTTTTTTATGACTAGACGTTTACGTGGGGAGAAAATTGAGCCCCACGTGTCATCCTTCACTCTATTCCTCCCCCTTGTCTTCTCCATTTCTTATCCCCTTTTCTCTCAAAACTCTCGAGAAGAGCAAAGCAGCGCGCAGGTGCAGTTTGGAGAGCGACGGTAGTGCCAGATGAGGAGCGACCTAACAACGTGGAGGTGGCGTGCCCGCCGCGTGTGGACCGCGACGCCCAGTGCAGGGGTGTGGGTCGAGTGAGGGCGAAGGAGAGGCAGTGGGGAAGGTAGCGCGCTGCAAGCTCGCCTAACCTTTGTTAGGCGGGCGATCTTGGGCGCGGGGAGGTGGGACACGGTGTCATGGCAAGTGCACATCGGGAGGCTGCTGATGCGTTGAAGCCACCACGGCATCGCTTCGATGCATAGGGAGGAGGCTAAGTTGTCAACAAAGCGGTAGTAGGACGATTGTAGTGCACGACCATAGAGATCATGCCAATGTTGGAGTTCAGCATCCTAGCGTCCATCTGTCCCTCGGTCCGTCGTAGTATCTCGTCAACGGTGAAGCCCACGAGCACATCCTCCTCATTGCGTCACGGTTGCGCCATGGTCGCGGCGCCAACAAGGGTTTGGAGCATGGTGGATTGGGATCTAGGATTGGAGAGCGTGGAGTGGAGTGGAGTGGAGTGGTGGACAAGGCCTACCTCCTCCCCGCCTATCCCACATGACAGCCATCGCCGTAGCCACCTACCGAAGTAGTTAATCCAGCTTGGTCGTACAGAATCGAGCAGTACCGACCTGCAGGGCATAAAAGAGAGCCCCTCGACACGTCTTGGCGTACCCTCCCCATCATCGCGGCTCCTCCTCCCACTCCCTTGTCGCGGACTACAACACACACCGAGGGTCTGTGTCGACCTTGCCCAAAGGACGCCATTGACCAGGGATGAGCCCCAGTCACATGTACGGCGCGAAGAGTGAGGGCCCGCACTTGGAGCAACCCAAACGAGTAGGGAGCAGCCATACGGGTTGAGGCAGTAGTAGGGAGCGGCGATACGGGTTGAGGCACTGGCTAGGCCCAATATGTTAGTGGCCCAGTCTTCCCTCCCCCCCTCTCCACTCTCTTCCCTATCTCTGTCCAGGCCTCCAGGCGCGCGCCCAATAGGGAGAAGGATGGCCAGTGGTCTGTAGGGAGAAGGGCAGCGACGTTGGGAAGATAGGAGAGAACAAAGAGGGTGATAGGGGGAGAAAGGAGAGAGAGGGAAGCTAGGAGTAATCGTCATCAACAATGTGACGAGGGAAGCACAGGCTCGGTGAGGAGAGCGGGGAGGTCCATGGAGCACAATATCACCGCGCTGCTCAACCGCCACCACCAGCGTCAACGGGTGACCCGCGGTCGTGCTTGGACACGGCCACCCTCCCCCGTTCTCGCTCCTGCTCCACTCCCACCGCTTCTCCTCGTGGCGCTCCTCCCCATTGTCCCCGTTGCGTCTGTCCTTCGCATTGTACCCTCCCCCACCAATGCTCCCTGTTCACCTCCTCCTTGCTGTCCATCTTGCAATCGCATCCGATAGATAGATAAGAAGGAAGAAGATGTTGTTTCACTTTCATGTGGGTCATATATGTTTTTCTTTTTTATTTTTGCTTCTGGTGCTACATCAATGTCATGTTAGCCAAAATAACCTTCAATACTGCTTTTAGAACTGTAGTTATATTGGTTTTGAAATATAAGGGACATATTATATTTGGTATTGCAGTTCAATGATGCAATTCAACCTCATAAAGGACCTAAAATGAACTTATTCCGTTACAAAATAAGGCCTTAATTTTGATTTTGTTTTCAAACACAGTAAGACGTGCATATAACTACTGTTTTTGTAGCACCTGTTAACCAATATAAGCTTCAATGAAGTATTTTCTTCCGGTAGAAGGACATCAGAGCCAATCCATCATATATTCTCTATCATTAGAAAAAGGGAATAGCTATCAAGAAAAAGAACGAACAAAATTCAGCAATGCACAATAAACCTAAGGCCATGTGGGACAAAACTGAATATTACACAAATTTTCAATCCTGATTTATTAACTTCTTAGCTTATTTGCCACTGCCAAATTTTGAATTTTGAAACTTAATTTTGAAGTTAATTTTGTAGTCTTGTCAACGTAGTATATTTTTCACTATTGGCTTTTAAATCATTAACAACACATATATGAAAAAGTTTTACCATAAATTGTTTATCTTGCTTCATTCATTTTTTTTATGGATTGTCAGCTTAAACGATCAGAACCAAAGCATAATAGTTATATATGTTAATCTTGACAAAGATGACCAATGAAAAGATAAAGGCGGCACACCCTCTACTGGATGTTTTAGTTTTTTGCTGTACTCTTGCCTGGGTACATTATGTATTTATGTGTAGAGGATGCAGCCTGCAGATGTATCGTTCATCTTCCATTGTCATTCAGGCAAATGTCTCTGTTCACCGCATGTGTTCAGGCGCAAGTGATTTGTGTTTCTCTGTCAACACATGTGTTCAGGAGTACTCCGTTCTCCTGATTCTGCCACGCATAGACCAGGTTCTTTCTAGAAAGGAAATAACAGAAAGTGTAAAACAGACAGAATAATACTACTTCCATCCCAAAATCTCGATTTTGCGTCAGTGAATAATTTGCAGGCTCCCTAAATGATACAGTATATATGCTTCAGTGTGGTCTCCCGTTGTTCTGTCCCAGGAGCATCACAAGTAAAATGAAATAAATTGAACTACAGAAACCAGGGGTTTTGTTCCTATCAACTCAGAAAACCCTTCTTTCTAAAAAGTTAATGCCACTAAATACCTAAAACTCAACATGAAAGCATAGATTTCTAAAATCTACATACAAGCATGTCACATCAACCCAATGAACACACAAAGCTCAACATATAAATATATAGTAATTATATCTACAATTTATTCATGCTACACATGCTAAATCATCATTCACAAATCATTTCATAATATTTCAATCCAAATAATTTCATCATTTCTCCAATATCTAACATATATCCCGCAGCAAAACGTGAGGCATTATCTAGTTCCTTATTGATTTTGTAAGCTTGCAAACTATTGTTAATGGAACCAGTAGCCAGTCTACATAAACGTGAGCTATATAACAGGGCTATAAGAAAATCTACGTACTCCCTCCGTCCCATAATATAGGCAACCTCGCACTGTCTAGATTCGTTGTCCATAAAATGTCGTCGTTCCGGTCCAGATTGATTATATTATGGGTACGGGGGAGTATATATGAAATAGCTAATTGTTGGCAGGCGCCTGGAAAATTTTAAGTTTCCAGTCACGCTAAAATGGCACATAGTTATCCTAAATTGCAAATGCTATTTACAAAATACAAATGTGCAATTTTATTTCATTAATGGCAATGTATGTACTTGTATATGGGTTTGCTTCCTTTTTTTTATCTAAGGTTTTAACACTTTTACATGTGGTTTGTTAAGGATTTTTTATGTTTGGGGTTTTTAAACAAATTTATTTTTTTTACGCTGGCTTAGTTTATAAAAAATTTTTATCAACCTTTATGACTTTTAACGTAGGACTCAAACTTAACATACGACTCTGATGAAAAAGAATCATGCAAGGACTAAACACGGTCTAGGTTAAGAACTTAACTCTAGGGCAAAGAAACTGAGCCAACTGACGGTGAACCTAGAGCTGTGATACCACTTGATGTGCACTAGGGTTCCCGATCTTTCCGAAAGGTTCTTGATAATACAACGATTTGGGCGAGTCGCGACCACAAATCGATCCGGCTTCTTGAACGCGCACGCTCTTGAGCCCCGCAATCGCAGCACCACGTTCTCCTCTGGTTATCACCCTGTTTCGAAACAACGGTATGACCTCGCCGAGAAAGGCTAATCCCTGTTTTGCCCAATCCAAGGAACACAAACAAGACACGAGATAGAAAACAACCAAAATTGCAGATGAATGATTTAAGCTCACGAGTTTGGGGCGCTTACAAACAATAAAACGATCTAGCGAAGAAACATGTTTCCGACCAGAATAAGTCTAATTGAAAAAAACCCAGAAACTAAAGATGGCGGGCGGTACTGATATATAGAGTTCTAGGGTCGTGCAACCCCTCGACGCAACCCTATGGTTCCAACACGATTACCACGGTCCAAAGGCCCAATTACGATGACGCAGCACTTGGTACAGATTCTGGATGTTCACTTGTTCGGTCGATTCCATTGACTTTGGAAAGGATTGGGACGTTGGGACCAAAACCATTGGAAAGGTTATCTTCTTAGCTTTCCATCCTATTAAAGAACGCCCCAATCCGAGGATGTATGCGACCTGAGCAACCCGTTTTAGATGACTGTACTGGACTCCGAATTGCACCCGAGGTTTCGAATCGTACCTAAAAAACGTCTGTGAGCCTCCACCTGAGTCTTTGGACCGTCCTCGGATGATCCCTTCCGAGGCTCTAAGCCCTGTCATCCCAAGTGTCTCCTCTGTCCCCCTCCATTGGTTGCCTTAATCACAATATAATCATTACGGTGCAATCTATTCTCGAATACATACAAAGAATGAACCATAAGGCACGAGGCTCACCTCTAAATTTTAATTCTTGCGCGCTGAGAGCTCTTCGTTATCAGCGTCCTGCAAGGCAATGACGTTGCGTGAGGATTCTATTCGCAAAGCTGATCGACTGTGATGTATCCAACATCGGTAGTGATTGGTCGCGCCATCATATCTGGATTACTAGGTTTGAACCTGGAGATGAACACTGTACTGTATGAATTACTGCTTGTTATCGCCGACCCGGTAGTGATTTCCGCTCATTTCTATCGATATCTGTTACTAGGTCTGAATCTGAGATGAACTATTTGTTTTGAATTTCTGTTGTATTCTGATTGGTATCTATTATTAGGATTGAATCTGAGATGGTATTATGTTATTAGGTTTAAATATGAGGATAGGTCATGAGAAATTGGATTGATTTTGGCTGGGCTCAAAATTTAATGGGCCTTGTTAGTGGGCTTTGGATTATTGATAGTTGGTGACAAAATGGGCCAGTTTTGAAATGGGTCTAGTTCTGAATGGGCCTATTTTAAAATGGACCAGTTCTAATATAAAAAATAATGGGGCCGGCTGTTAAAATTAATTGAGTTTGGGCCGTCAAAAAATTATGGACGTTAAAAAACTAATGGGTCAGTTTTAAAAATATTGCTGACGTTAGCTGACACGTCATCACACGTTGTCACCGACCACGTCACCCTGCCATGTTTGGCCGCCACGTGGCAAACATCGTGTGACATTTTAGTTGTCATATAAGGTTGGGCCTGGCTGGACTACACGAGCCCAAAAGCCGTTTATGACGGTTATAAGAACGTCATAGATTGTGTTGATTCCGTGACAATTTCGGAGAAACGTCAACAGATTTAATCTGTTGACGCTCAATAGATTGACGATAAGTTAGAATCGTCACATACAAAATTTTGGACGATTTTTTTTTTCATAGATTTAAATTAGATTCTTGTAGTTGATATTATTAGAGAGAATAGGTATTGATGCTTTCTACTTGACAATGTATAATTTTATTGGACAGTAATTAAGAGAAAACTCAGTGTATTTTTTAAACTCTAGGTAGAGTTGGTTAATACAGCATGGCTGCATACATACTGAGAGGATGCTAGGTACGGGTATTAATTAACTCCTTCGATTTGGTAGAATCATGACACACATTGATCCGAACCCTGCAAATCGCTGCACCACGTCTCTCTGGTTATCAACCGTACCAAAACCCGGCTTGACCTCACAGAGAAGGTAATTCCCTGCATGCGGGATCGAAAGAAAAACAAGAGAATAAGAAGATTTTGCAAAACACAATTACATATTGAATGATTAAGCATTCGAATTGGGTTCCACAAACGATCTAGCGGCTGGAACTTGTTCTTGAAGATAATCTAACAAACCCGGACTACTAAACGATGACGGCGTATTTAGAATAAATATGATTTAGGGACGTTTCTAGGGTTGGCCTAGGGGTGCACAACCCCCTTGGGCTATAAGCCACGACCAATTACAAGGCCCAAAACCCAAATCAGATTTCAGACTGGAGCGTACATGGGATTGTTTCACAGATTCTCAGATAGGCTCGGTGGAATTATTTTGATGATGGAACCAAAACTATCCTCAAAATAGACCTCTACAAGTTTTATCCACGAAGTACTCATGGACCCCGACAATATCCTTCTAGAATCAAGCGCCATGGTCAGGTTTTGAAGTTGATGCGTCAGAGACGCCCGAATCCGAATCCTCCTAGTAGAACTTTATCTTCTTATTTTCTATGGACAACAGTGATGTGGTTAGGTAGAATAGACTTGAAGAAGGTCTTGGTTTTGGTCCACAATCAAATTTCTATTGGATCATACCATGCATTCCTTAGCTCGGTCTTTTTCCATTTGCATTCACGGCAAGTAGCTCCGCAATTGGAGAAGATACAAAACTCAGGTGTAGTACCGTTTGTCAATATATAATAATAAATCTAATATAGAAAATTGCACTGGTTGATAACACAATAGTTATCAATGAGTCATATCCCGAAGTAGTTGTATTCCTCTCATCCTTCCCTTCTTGATTAGGGAAACCGGTCCTCGGTTCTTACCTTATTCATTGGAGCCGCTAATTGAACTTATCTTTATCATATCACAATATTCCGGAGGGAACATATTCTTGATGGCCATATAAGTGGATCCATGTAAATCTCTTACAGCTCGAAAAACCATAACACTCCCTTTCTTTGCAACACACATGTAACTCATTTAATACACAGAGGAACTAAGATAGAGAATTTTTATACGCATACGGTCCCTAGACATTAAAATTTCATCATAAAAATGGATTTTTATAGTCAAGATCGAACAAATTATATAATACAGATAGACATATATATATATACACATTTACTATCATAATGCCACATAACGAAACCACATCAAGTCTTAAATTCAGATTATATCAAAATATCTTCTTCTAAAACAGTTGAGCGACATATATAAAGATCATCCAAATTGAAAATCCCCAAGTATTTAAAGATATACAATTTAAGCTCACATTTTTGCTAGCAAGTGCAATAACATGTTTAAAACTTCAACACATGGTAGTTTAACAACATAACTAACATGTTTATTCTCTAGTTTGGCATGTATATAGTGAAGCATCGTACAACTATTCTTCTATCACAAGAAATCAAGCAAATTATTTGTGACAAAGGTATTTCAACAATTGTTTCCACTAGGGTTGCTTTAAAGTAGCATAAGTAGTGACATTAATTGGCACGATCATAAGCTATGCATACCTTGAGTAGTTGTAGCACCATTATTATTATCTTTCTCATCTTCAGAATTAAAGGCGCTTGGTCAATTTAAACATTCCTCAAGCATGCATGGGAGCTATGGGTAGGTCTTTTGCTCTCCGTCTTTCTCTCTTTTCCTTTTTCAATTTAAACCCCTTTTTTTGGTTGTTCTCGGTTTACTGAAAATATTAGTATCCAAAGCAAGCAGGCACAACAATACGTATCGTTTGTAATAACTCAGACTTAGTTGAAGCACGCGAATATATTGATTCTATTTTTTTTAACTTTTCAAGATTATCTTTGAAAAATTTCAGCAAACACTCATTGGCTCCAATTTTAATTTTCGGACCATTATGGTCAATTTCAGCAATATCATTATGCGAAACATTATTATTCATTTCCATGTGTTGACCAAAAAACAGAGAACATGCTTGCTTAGCACAAGGATCAAAATTTGCAGTTATCACGGTAACTTCCCACAAGTCGAAAATTTTATTCTCACATTCTATTTGAATTTTTTAAACTTACCAAAGAGTTGAACCATTTAATGTAATATGGTGATGGTTCGGTTGTGTAGGCAAACTCAAGCTTCTTCACCAAAATATGAAACTCACAAGTTACTGCAACTTCCCCACTATCGATGTGACACGGTATGCCCTTTATCCTTAACCACAAACATTGTTTCAAATTAAACTTGTGGTACTGCTTTTGTTTCGCCTTCCTTCCATTTTAGAACTTAACACTTGTTGCACAAAGTACTATACATCACATGCATCTATTGGAAGGTGATGTCGCACTATGGTTTGTCTGCCCGTCCAACTTTATCTCATGTCCACAAGTGATTATAACGTGCCATTGTTAGTTAGAAAACAGAGAACATAATAACAATATTTATCCATATAATTACAGAACATGGATTGGTAGTTGGCGAGCGTAGCAAATGAAAGCGTCTACAAGCTTCTTACAGTGTCTTACCAGCAATGCTAAGGACGGCTACAGCCGGTGGCTGGTTCATGACACCTTGAAGGATGTGATTCGACGATTGCACGGGTCAAAACTATACTGATCAAAAGTAGTATGGGAGCTTGGGAAGTTCACAAGTAAACTATAGGTAGCACGGAAAGCAATTGTGCTTAATCAGAAAAATGCAATTAAGCAGCTACCACCAGACAAAACCACATGACATTGTTCAATCAGTGAACATTTTCAGTAGTCATTCACAAGACAGGATACAACGCTACCATGAAAACAATAGTAACGGTATGAATCGATCGTACCATCGTACCTCCCTTGATGGTTCCTCGCCGCCATCCGCTACCTCCGGTGTGACGACCGGGCTCCAAGGGACACCTCTAGCACGTCTCTTCATCTCATCCTCTTCGGTGGTCACTCGCATCTTTCCTCTTCTTACTCTATGTTAATCTCGGCAGAATGAGATAGCGAAAGATTAGGGTTGGGTCGCTGGATAGGCACTGGGCCGATGACTCCTACCCTACCCCTATCCTCTTCCTAGCCACCGGGACTAGGAGGGTGGCGGAGATTCGGGAGGAAGCGGACGCGACGGCAGTGCGCTAGGGGCGGAGATAGGCTGGGGAAGTTAGGGCTTGAGCTTCATTGGCTAGTTCATAATCCCTATTTATTGTCTTTGTCAAAAAATACGTATGTTAATTTGTTTTGAAAATATCTGAGCTTCCATTAACTGCAGGCCCTACGCGTGAAGATTTCAGGCTTCGGCCGATTACAACGCGGTTAGGAGAGAGGGCTAGATTGTGCGTAGTAGCCCATGGAGGCAGTAGGCGGCTAACTGGAGGCGGAGGTGGCGCATTTCTCAGTAGGAGCGCTGGTTGAAGGGGGAGACAGGGAGCAAGGCGCAGATGAGGAAGCGTGGTGGCAGCGAAGGGACGACAGGGAATATGGGAGGCAGCGGTGCTGCCACGGTTAGGATTTGGGGCGGAGGCGGCAAATGAAAAACTGGTGTAAGTAACCACTACACCAGCAGGCCAGTATGGAAGAATTTATAAAAAGGATAGAAGTTTTCTTGAAGGGTCAAGTAAGATATTTTGCCTAGCAGAAGATCCAACGGCCCTGTGATTGCCCGCCAGCATAAATATCGGAAATGGAGTCCATATTTATTAGATGACGTGGCCGTGTACTTTACAAGAAAGTTGCTTCTTTTCACTACTTTTAGATCTCATGGTGTCTTAGAGTGGCCCTGCAATTTTTTTTTCGCAATAATATATTAGATATATAAATAGCCTTATAAGTGACTTCATAGACAAATTTCTCAAGATCCTATAACCTTTTGTAATTGGAAAAAATAAACTTATGTAGCAATACTAAGATGATGTAACGTAAGCAGATTCTAAGAGTTGAACTTTAGATTTTGTTTGAGTTGAAATAGAACATTGGGGAATGTGTATGACGAGATACAATTCATCTTGGTTGTAATCTCGACGGCTAGGTGCGATTCACAACTGCCCATTGCCTTTCTATTTAAAAGATAGCCCTAGCTAGGATAGAGTTCTTCATCTCTAACTCTATCCTAACATTAGGTTCTTCAATTCGCGTTTTCACGGATTTTATGGTAGATTCAGTTTCCTGAGAAATACCAATTGATATCGTTGGAAAAAAAACCCCAATGTTTTCACTTAAAAACCAGATAAGTTTACTGTTGTTGCCCACTTTGAACCACCTGGCTCTGTTCTTCTCAATCAATGAACGAATCTCGGACTATGTTGGCTTCCTACTTGTCAATGAATCTCCATATGTGTATGTAGAGTATTTATTTGGACACATGATAAATTGGATGGATAAAGAGTTGAGGGTAGTCAAAATGGCCATAGAGGTAAGATTGTCCCCAAGGTAAAAAAACATTTAGTTAAATGATGGTTCCAAAGAGAATGCTCGATGATAAACTATAGGTATAAAGTTGAAATTCACTTTAATAACAATAAATCAAAATTAGTTGTATTATGTTTTTTTTTTGAGAGGGTACAAAGCAGGACGCACACAAACAACAACCACACTCAACACCACGACACACGCACAACAAGCGTGCCGCCGTCCCTAAACCACGGCTAGTATTGAGATTGGAGGCACCGAAGCCTCAGTTGCACGGGAAAGTTGCCAGTACCACTGGAACGCGCACGCGTTGTGTGTACCTATTGCCTACCCGGGACAACCGTAGTCTCCGCGGCCCGGGAAAGGATTAAAATTCCCGGTGCGAAACCCGCGCCCGAGCGGCGCTCGAAACGCCGGGGTGGTGGTGCTCCACCAAGCGAACCCAACCCACCGAGCCATCGGCTCGTCGTCTATTATGTTTTTATTTTCTACTATACTGAGGAAGTGTCTAAATTTGTACACACAATCGTGCCAATTTATTTTCACTATTTTTTCCTTGCTTTCTATACTCTTCTCAGCCCATCATGTTTTTTTTAGATTCTATAACATTTTTTAATTTTTCAGTTATCATAAAAAAATTGTGTAGTTGAGTGTAAATTAGAGTACCATATTCATTGTGAGTTGTACTGTCTACTACTCTACTCTCTTTGGGAGTGTCCAAATTATTAGGATAAAATAATTTCCATATCTTTACAGTATTTCATGCATTTTCTAGATTTTCTTAACTTTTTCCGTAATTTAAAATTATTAGACAACCGTATGGTCAAACGAGAAAAGCACACGAGAAGATTTCCGCTCGCGTTGGCACCAACAAAATCAAAGTGCATGTGCCAACAAAATTTCCAAGTTTTCGTGACAACAGAGTGCCAAACTGAAGTATGGAATTCAGTCTGTACCCTTGCTCCAGGTGGGTTCCACACGGTTGTTTTGGTGGTGCGCACTGTATTTTTGGGATGTTACATGTTTTTCCTGTTCATACACATGGTAAGTTACGCGTGTTTATGTTAACTCTCGGTAACAGTTGGGGAGCCACCACGAGAGCTTTCCCAGCTGGTAGTTGAAGCAGAGAGAATAGAATAAGATAACAGAAGCAGTTCATAACAAACGTAGTATCTGCCCCCCAGAGCTGGGCCGGATAGAATTATGGTTTGTAATTTTGTGTTTATAGCTACTATTATATGGGCCATGTTGGTTAATATTGGCTTATTAACTATGGCCAATTTTCACATGTGCGACTGCTGCGTAAAGATTGGTAAAAATCATCGCATCAAAACAAAATAGCATGTGTTAACCACAAGATATACGATTATCACCACAATATTAAACCACCTTGCAATCTATTTTCCAACTATCTTACATTGTTTTTTTTACAATTTCCATTCCCCAAATAAATTAAATCTCTAATATAACAGAGATGACTATCCCTTACAAACAAGCAATGCTATTACTCTCC
This sequence comes from Oryza longistaminata, assembly GCA_009805545.1. Taxonomy (NCBI): domain Eukaryota; kingdom Viridiplantae; phylum Streptophyta; class Magnoliopsida; order Poales; family Poaceae; genus Oryza; species Oryza longistaminata. Next base: position 19,897,912 of record CM020178.1, read on the forward strand.
TTCATATATACATCACCCTAAAACAATTAACTCTTCCAATCATCCATTTGCATCACTACGGAAATATGAATACTACTCGAACACTACCAATGAAACTCCCTAGCCCTACCATTGCATGCCAAGTTTGTCACCCCAAGAGCCCGGTCGGCGTCGTCATGACCAAGAGGCGGGCGCCTCGGAAACATGGACTGTCCGGCAGACAGCGACGAGCTGCCGCCGTCGATCGCCCCGTTGCCGGCCAGACGTTCGGCACGGCGTTCACGTCCTCCTGTACGGGCCAAGCCATTGGCAATCATGAACTTGCGCTTCCTCCACGGCGGCACGCTGAGGCGGCGGCGCTTCAGCGAACGCCGGCCGGCCGACGCCGCCGCCCTCGACGACCTTTCCTAACGTCACGGGCCTGCGACGAGCACCTCCGGGCAGCGCGGAGCCGCACGGCCTTCGTAGCTTTTCCGTCGGCCGCGCCAACCTCCGAACTCACCGGCGAAGCCGACGTCGACGATGTATCGTTCGTCGCCTCTGCAGCATCTGGTTGCGGCGGCGACGGACCGAATCGATGTACTCTTAGCTTTCCGGCGACCATGCTGCTCGTCTTGGTTCCACGCGCCTGGCAGAGGCCAGCGTTCATGGCGCCTCCCGCAGGAGGGACATCACGCGCCGGCCGGAACGCCGACCGTTGGGCGCGGACGTTCTCCAGCTCACGCATGGAATCCACCACGTTTCGCGAAGGATCCGGCGGCGCAGACATCACCGTCGCCCCACCGGCGGCGTCCAGAAACGCGTGCGATCTCGTCGACTCCTCAGCCGCGCCGACGCCGCCCTCTTGCTCGTCATCCTCCTCGCGTCGGAGCCTCCACCAACGGCGATGCACGGCGGCGGAGGGGACGGTGCGTCGCGGCCGCCTCGAGGAAGGTACTCGTTGCCGAGGCTGGACAGGCGCGGCCTCGTTTGCCGCTGCCGCTGCTGTCAGCGTCTGCCCGGGACGACGGCGAGGCGTCGGCCATTCGGGCGGCGTCCAGCGGCGCGGGGCGCGCTTCGCCCTGAGCTCGCACATTGGGCGTCGTCATCTGCCAGAGAGATCGGAAGTTGCTGTTAACTTAGAAGTGTGTGTTTCATGAGACGTTGGCTGCTCGGTAACGCATATATTGTGCGACAAAACGGCAGTGGATACCTGAAAATGTTCAGTGGAGTGTCGACACAATGCGGTAAATGTTAAGCTCATGAGTATTACTTAGCAAAAAAGAAAAACTTCACCATAATTGGCTGCTAATTAACACAGGTAATTATGGGAGACAAATTAGTTGCCCTATTTATGAAACTAGGGAAGGTGGCCCGCGGCATATGCCGCGGCACTTTACTAAATTAGTATTGATTAAATTTGGTATTATGAACCTTATTATGGTGGAAGTGTGACTTTTTTTTAAAGGAATAGCTGAATACCCCTTAAAACTATAATTAAACAGTGCGAATTGTTCCGGTCTAATATCTAAAACTCGTCTATCACCACTCGTCGGCTAACATATGAGTTAATATATTTTTTTGTTTTTTGTTTTTTTCTTTTATTATAATATTTGCTTCCACCTATGCATGTTCATGGCGTAATATTACGATGGGAATAATCTATAAATGATTAATAATTAGCATATTATTACATTAGATGGCAATTATATAATTAAAAAGATATAATGTGGTGGCTACAATGCGCATTTTCGATGATATATATATAATTATATGATATATATATATTTATATATATATATATTATATATATATATATTATTATATGTTTTTCCTAGCAAATACTAATTTACATATTTTTCCTCTTTTTTTTGGACAAATAATTTTTCTCTTAGGGTTTAGGGTGCGTATGCCTATCCTATGATGGTGTGCAACACCTTTTATATAATGCGCCGAGATTTGCCTTTAACATTAATACTAAAAAAATGCTTTCAGGAAAATGGCGAGATGGCGTAAAGCGGTGCTGTGCGCGTGGCGTCTTCGACAGCCTCGCCAGGAGTGGTCGCTACTCATATGCATCAATTTGTGGAAATCTCAGTGCTGCAAAGAAGAAAGAGAAAATACTTGATTGGGGCTGATCGTATACACAACTCTTCTTTTTTCCTTTATGACCATCTCTTGTGTCGTACATAGTGAGGATTTTACTTGAATAGATTAATATAATGATTTGAAAATAAATATTCCACTGGTTTATGGTAAATAAACAGTTATATTTGCTTTTCTTAATATTATTTTTCTTATATGTCTCTAATTTATTTTTAGAGCGCATGGCGGCATCTTGGAAGTGTAGGGAAGCATAGTCATAGTGTTAATGGATTACTTGAAGAGATCTATCTATGGTTAAAAATAAATTATCCCACCAGTTTTAAGGTGTAAATCAATGGGCTAGATGTTTCTTTTATTTTCTTATACTTTTTAGATCCCCCTTATTATTAGAACGTCAAACGTGGCTCCTAGGAATGTATGTAGGTGTGTGGGAACGCTTATTACCCCAATAGTTCCAACCAATGTACGTCAACTATTAATTTGTTGTGGCTTGCTGGTCGAATTACTAATCTATCATCTGTTGATGGTTTTCTCACTTAGTATTGTTCCATTTATCAGTATTGATAACACAATGCATATTAGATGTCATCTAATTATTTAGGTGTATTAACACGGATGCCTCATAAGTAATTATATGACTTGGATAATTGGTGGTAGTGTGTATGAACTAACCAGGAATAGGTAGGGATATATGATTGATATATTTGGCCGTATTCCTTGATTGACAAAATATATTATAGCTATATATTTTATAGTAAAGGTGAGTTCTAAAATTTTATCGGATTGGCTACTCCCTATGGTGAGATGCCAATGATGCATTGTTTTCAAATACTTTCTATGCAAAGTTTTTTAAATGATCAAATAAAATCCATATTCAAGTTTGAATACTAATACTTAATTAATCTTACGCTGACGACATGCTTTTTTTCGCTGTGTCCTAGATAAGCTCATCTAATGAGGGAGACCCGAAATGAAGCCTAAGAGATAAAAAAATACATCACATTGGTGTAAAAAAATATATGATTGTTAATGTTTTCAAAAATATATGAATAAAGGAAACATATAATATATGAAAATATTCATGATAATTTAATAAAAAAAGAAACAAAAATAAATAAAAATATTAAAAAAAAAAAAAAAAAAAAAAAAAAAAAAAAACTTTTAAAAAAAAAAAAAAATAATTTTTAAAAAAAAAAAAAAAAAAAAAAAATAAAAAAAAAAAAAAAAAAAATTGTCATTTGGGCATATCAATATTATATAGTAGGGAGTTGGCAGTAAATTTTTAGAACTGCTGCTCAAAAATTCTTTATTCTTTTAAAAATATAAGTCCAATTTAACTATGTTCTTAAGAGATATACATCAATAAATCTACAATTTTAATTTATTAATTATTTTAATGGTATGTTTTGATGCGATGCCGCTATAGAATTAAAAACGTGAAATAGCTATATTTTTACAACTATTAATTAACATGATTTTTTCATCTTAATTCTAAGAAATTTAAGAAGGAAAAGAAAAGAAAAAGACTTACAGGGGATTGTATGTACGTATACGTACAAGTCCACGGGGACACCCCGGAGGGGGGGGGTACGTGGGATTTTTTTT
>CM020178.1:19901605-19930030 GCA_009805545.1 Oryza longistaminata
GGTAGAGATAAGTGTGGAAGAGGATTTCCCGTACCGGGTGCCCTCACCGGCGATGATATTGGTGGAAGCAGCAGCACATGCCCCGCGCCGGCGCTCCTGCTCGCGGTCACGGGATGGAGGCCGGCCCCGCCGCTCGCGGGATGGGGATCGGCGGCGTCTCGGCGGAGCGCAGGCGGCGGACGAAGTGGGCGAGGAGCCGAGGAGACGGGAGGCCGAGGCCGAGGGGAGATCGGACGTCGGACTAGGGAGGGAGCATTGCGTAAGCCAGAGGTGGGACTTGGGCCGACCCAGGCTAGCACGTCACAGCCCATTGTAGGTAATTCGTGCCGAAGCGTCAGGGAGAATAAAGTCCACTTTAACTCTCTCAAATATAGGGCCTGCTTGGCACAGCTCCAGCCAAATAGTTTCAGCTCCACCAAAACTAGGAGTAGAGTTGGGTGGAGCTCTCTTACAAAATGTACCAGAGTTATAGAGCTGGGTTTAGATAGCTCCACAACTCCACTCCAGACCACAAAACCAGATATAATGACGACTCCAATTCTTGACACTGGTTAAAAAGACTCTTAGAGCAGTATTGATGGCAGTATTTGGTGACGTGGCGTCCACGTGGTAGTCCCATCACTAAATAAAATAAAAAAAGAGACATATGTCCCACATACTAGTGTCTTCTCTTCTCCTCCTCCTCCCTTCATTTATCTCTTTTCCCCAACCACGACACCAACTCCGGCAGTGCGGCGCCATACATGCTAAGCCATCGCTTTCTCATTTTTCGGTGTTCGCATGGGCGTTGGTGGCGTCGGCAACAGTAGAGGGAGAAATGATAGACGTAGATGTCGACCAATTGACAGTCTAAGGGTTGATATACGCAAACAAACTAGCTACCTAGCCACCCTGCTAACAGGTTTTTACATTACTTGGTCCATAATTAACTAAGCAATGTGGTGGCTAGATGAATGGATGTAATCATGTATATGAATTACTCAATTGAATTGGTGTTATGTAATGAACTGCTTTTTATATTTTGCTGTCCATACGGAGACATATAAACATAAACAAATGAAATACATTCAAAACTATATCGACCATCATTTTATGCATGTATTAGTACAAACAATTATAGAGGAGTGTTTGGGCATATCAAATTTATGCATGCAATTAAATATATTAGTGTGAACGGGGGCATCTGGGTGAGTACGAGCTGCCACTCTCAGTAGGAGCCGAGCTGTCAAGATGCTAATGCGAATCGTAACCTGTAGATTTTGGTTCTTATTCTAATTGCCATGACATGATGCCACCAATGTCCACCTGAGCTACAAGTGAGTTCTCACATCTCCTGGTTGGCACTTCAATCTGTAAAATCCTATCTTCGCCAATACGTTCATCATATCCCTACACTATTTTTTTTCGATATTACTGTATGATATATTATAGTTCCCGATGGTAGAAAAGGTGCTTAGAATCAGGTCTTCTTTTTTTTTAATAAAACGAACGATATTTTTGCGTTTGCATTGTGTACTTAAAAGAACTTATTATTTCAACAAGGAACGGACAAGAGATTTTCGCTTGTTTCATCCAACCCCTTGTACCGTGCGCACCGTCTTGTATGTAGCGCACGCGCACTGAACAATAAGAGACGTGAGACGAAGCGGAGAAAAGGATGACGATTCCACGACCCGCTGCGTCACCCCCTGAACGGCAAAGATTCATCAAACTTCTCCAGCGGCAATTCCAATTCGGCCATTCCCACACCAAACCAACCCAAAAACCAAAAACCCACTCCCACCCACTTCACCAACCCACCACCCCCCACCCAACCCCTCCCCTCCACCTGCGCCCGCCCGCCACCAGGCCTAGACCAGCCTGACCCAACCCACCCCCACTGCCTGCTTGCCGATCGCTCCGCTCGCTCGCTCGCCCGGCGAAGGACGAGCGGGAGAGATTGACGCTCCTGTGCGTGCCCTCGGTTCGCGCGCCACGTGGAGGGCGATGCAGGCCACGCGGGCAGCCGCCGCGGCCCCGGCCCGACCTCTCGAGCATCCGGTCGCGTTCATCGATGGGGGTTCCGCCCCGGGATGCACCTCCCGAGCCTGCTCCGCGGCTGCCCTATCCCGCCCTCTCACCTACCGTGAGATCCCCATCTCCTCTCCTCCGCGCTCTCTACCCCTTCTCTTCAGGGCGGCGGGGCTCCAGATTCTGCGGTCCATTCCCCGGTATATCCGCAGCGCGTGCGCAATGCTTTCACGTTTGTTGTTCTCGTTGCGCTTTGCAATGTTTCGATGCTTTTCAGCTATCCGCTTTGTTTTGGGGTGGCGTCGCCCCCGCGGTTTTGGGATGGATTGGTTGGTCAAACATCTAGTCAATAGCCAACTGCATTTTGTGTTCTCCGTTAGAATCAGCTTGTTTTGTACCGCCGCGCCGTTTAGGCCGCCCGACATAACAAAAATTAACAAAACAATGAGATCCACCAAATGGTGGAGGTGAACAATCTACAGATAAGCCGGAAGATGTGCAAATTGCAGAAATGGCCCTCGGCCAGGTGATATCTTGCAACTTTGTGCCGTGATCCTTAATATTTTGCAAGTAATTCTCGTGAATGTTTAATCTCAGTGTGATTATCGTCGACCTTTAGTCGTTCGAGAGTAGTAGGGAGACAGGTGCATGGAGGAACAGGGAGACTTAGAGGGATAGATTGATTCATTGCTTGATTAAATCTCACCTACAAACCTAACACCATCTCTAAGATACAAACCTCATCCTCATGTACTACCAACTATATTGACGATAGGTTGTGTGCTGAGGATAGCGGTAATGTCCTTGGAGACTGTTGGCTCAGAGGCAATTGTTAGCAAACTTGCAGGCCCGCCTGCGCAAGCACCATGACAGGCATTGATTGCAGCCATTGTCAGCATGTCAATTTTTTCAAACTTCAGTTAAAAATTATTAAGAATTAAATAGAGATGCTATGTTTCTCTGTGAATACGACTGCTGTGGCTGTCATGGCTTCAATCATGCACATTTTGTCAGTTATTCTTTGGTCTTAACATATATTCCCTCTGTCCCATAATATAATGGATTCCTAGTTTTTTTTTGGAGAGATTAAGGATGAATGAAAAAGACTATAATGCCCATCATTTAAATGAGGGGTATCTGTTTTGGGGGGTGGGGGGTGGGGGGGGGAGCAGGAAGGTGATTGGGGTTAGATTTGGTGGAAATTAAGTGAGAGGGTGGTTGTGAGGAAGCAGATATTTTGGGACAAAGTTTGAATCTTTGGATGCCTTATTAGTGACGGAGGGGATAGTGAATTGAAGTTGAAATCTGTACATTTCACGTTAATTTAATACACACCACTAATGACAGTTGCAATGGAGTATATCCAAAAGATGTGACCACATAGCATATGTTGCCTAGAAACATGGATATTTGTTCTCCAAGTGGAGCCCATGTACCGCATGCTATTCATAGCATAAACCATGGTTTTGAAACCTAAAGCCATGTCAAGACTAGATATAAACAAGTTATCTGGAGTGGAGGCATTATTCTGTCCCAAGAGAGCCACTTGACACAATTAATCTTTGACTAACTATTAAATTCCAGTACCACATAAAATAAACAGAAACAACATCAATATTCTAGAAAGCTATCCATGTTTTGATTAAAATGAGTACTTGCATCATATGCCTTCCACAGTTTTTTTTATTCAACTCACGGAAGACCTGTAGCCTAACGAATAGTGCTCAAGTAGCACGTCTAGGTCCTGGGGTTTGACTCCCCACTGAAGCGAATTTCAGGCTAGTTAAAAAAGTCACTCACTGGCCTCTCATAAAAACACGGTTAAGAATTGACCTATGGCGGGGCCCTCATATAGGGAGCAAGGGGCCTCAAAGCACAGGTTACGGACTGATTCCCATAGGGGGTGAGTCCGCGTGTGGGGGGCCAGGGTTCGTGGCTTTTTTCTCGACCGCGTTTTGTTGAGGCCTTCTTCTTAATGAAAAGCCATGGGGCAGTCATTCCCGCGCCAGTCGAGTTTTTTTTTTTTAATTCAACTCACGAATTGATATGTTTTCTTTTGAAAAAGGTATGTTGATAGATTTGGATGATTCATTGAGTGATTGTTCCCTAGGAGTATATTTGCCAAAACGAGTATGCTAACAGGTTTAAACTGGGTCCATTTGTTCGGGTATTTATGTAGTTAGTGCGTTCCAGGTCAGTTAACAAGTTTGTGGCACAAAACTTGCATCAACTTTTGTCAGGTTTGATTCTGTCTTGCTGATTTCTGACTCACACATTCTGATTTACATGTCGTTATGACACTTGATGATGCAAACTAGTCCTATTTTCTACTCGCTGATTTGAAATTACATGATGACTCCTATTATTCATGTCGTTATTGTTCGTTGATTCCCCTTTTGATCATTCTACCTGGCAGCTGGCGCTTTTTTTTTTACTATGGATAGCTTTTGAAAGCCTACATAAATAGAAAAGATGCAACATTTTTTTTTTTGTTCTGATACCATATAAAAATCATGTATAAATTCGAACTTTAAATTGAAAATTGAGTATAATGCCAAGTACAAGGCTGGGTTCCTGTATATGCATTCCACAGTGAGGTGGATTGAATGAATACTAGCTGCTGAGTTTTAGACCTTGAAAATGACTGCCTATCGTGTTATCATAATCCAATTCCTTTTTTTTTCCATATTTTCCTTTATGTTATTACCAGTTGTCCATACATTGTAAAAGCAATACTATAATGATAAACTCGTGGAGAATTTAATACTGGTGCAATATAATGTGCACCAGCGGAGTTCATTAGTTGTCAACTTTAGATGTTTTTTTGCAGATATATTATTTTATTCATAGTAAGTGGGTTAATTTGACATGATTAGGACTTTAAATATTCCCTTCATATCTGTTGAGTTGTTATATAAAAATGTTCCTTTTAACGATGTTTATGACCTGCCAATTGAAGTGTTACACCAACTATAAAGAAGTATCATCCTCGTAGCAAGCTTGATGGTAACATTTGGTCAGACTAGGGGCACAAAGGGGGATGATCAGCCTGTTGAGGTTCCCCACAAAGTAAAGGGCCAAATACAAGCTAACCAAGGCCATAACCTAGCTGAGTAATCCAAAAGCTTGCATTGCATGGGCTAACCACTGTATATCACAGACCAACCCACCTACAGGGGTTTTGCATAAACACAACACTATTGTTTGCTCTATAGACTAGACTATTTAGTCCTCCAACTACTGTATCAGAGACCTTGGCCATTTTGATGGATCTATGACTCCAATAGTTGTCAATGACATGGTTGCCATGCAATCATGGCACATGGGGGGCACCAGGACGCCACGATGTCTAGGCTGGTCCCTAGGTGTCCTCAAGGTGAGATATGTCGAGCTAAAGGGGTTGACTATGGCTCATTGAACACACGGACAGCAAACTGAACACATGATCATAGATGAGAAGACGTACATGCTAAAAGGACATCTCAAAAAAGAATGGAGGGAGTACACGCATAGAGCGTGTTAATTCGCAATACATGTAAATCTATATATTCTGGAATTCTCTTACAAGTGCTAATTCCACAAGTTTTTCCATATTGGCTTGCTACATGGCATTTTGATCTGCATTAAACCAGCAAATTGATGCATGATCCACTAGAGAGGAGATAAGGAAAAGAGACAAAAGAGAGGGCGAGAATCAGAGAAATGCCTTTTGATTTCAGTTAACTTGTTGATTCATGGCATGATTTGGCTTACTCATATGGCTCAATACTTTGATGACTCGGAAAGTTAAGTTAAGGGTTTAAATAACCGGTTTTAGAGCAGAGGGTCCAATCTGGATATTTATGAATGTAAACTGGGCAAACTGGACGTATCCCATAGCAAACATATAATAGTGAAGCACACATATCTCTTAATCTCATGCTGAGCTAGTCAATATCTCGAGGAATTGAATGGAATGCTGCCCACCTTTTCAGTTAGCATGTCATTGCTGGAATGCTGCTGGGTTCACACTGCATCGATACCCTGGTGCCTCATGGCAACAACCTGGTGAAAACTTAACTCTATTAAATCTAGAAAACTATTTGGAGAAAGTTTAGATCCATGTGTTTCTTTTTTGGATTATGGAGCTATTATGAATTTGTGATAACACATCCTTAAATTTTGTGGAAGGTTAAAACTAGCAAAAGTATAAACCTAAATTCATTCCTGCATAATATTGTACCCAAAATTGAGACACATCTTTCGCCATATTGTCTGACTCAGTTTGTAGATTTGTAAATACTTTATTCAAGTATGACCATAACGTAAGAAAAGAGTCCATCCAAGGCTCAGTTCGAAACAGATTATTGTGCAGATTGTTGCTGCGGATAATCTACTTGATGATAGGGAGAAATAAAGTATTTTGATAAATTTACTTAACAAATAACTTAAAACAAGTGGTCTAAGCAATACATCAGGAGTATTTTTTTTTTGGAGAAAATGTATTTTTTGAAGTGTTGAGCAAATTATCCATTTCAACAATCTGGTAAATAATCTGAAAAGAACTAAACCCAAGAACCTAAAAGCTTTTTTATCTGTTCATTCACTTCTGATTGAGACGTGGCACAATCATTTCTTATTTTCGTAAAAGCCGGCGTTTGGTTAAACACTTAAACTGATTGAGCGTATCTGTGGCCATTAATTAGCTTTCTATACTTGTAGAAATGAATATTTATATTATAGGATCTGTAAAAAAAAATACATAAAAGGTATATGCTTCTCCCATCCTTATATTTATCTTTTCATTTTGTGAGCTTTAGTTGATTTATTTTGTAGCTTTTTCCAACGTGAGTACTTTTTTATATTCACAATGTTGCAACCCACTTTGTAGTAGTTGGTCATACTTGTCTAACTTATGTATACTAGTATACAACACTATGCTTTGCATAAATGACGTATCTGATTGTTTCTTTTGCAGACCCAATTGGGAAGGAGGCCAGTACGATGGTGATGATGCTACAAGATTTGAAGCACTCCGTTTAGCAATGGAGTTAGGCGTAGACTATGTTGATATTGAATTGAAGGTTTGTTTCCATAAATGTGTTAAACTGTTACGCTGTTCCCAATTAGTATGCAGTAATAGTGTAAGCATCCTTAGCGTTTCAAATTGATTAGTGCCCACCATTTGTGAAAGTGCATGATACACTGTGTAAAAAACTTCTGAAAATACATGTAATGTAATACACACAAGAAATTTCATATTTAAACCTTGCTGCTCTACTTTATTTTTTTTGTTTGTGTTTTTGTAAATGCATGCACTGGACATTGTGCAATATACATATTCATTTCCCCCATTTTCTGTTCTCCACAATGCAAATGATTTGAGCATGAAAATGTGGTGTGTATATACTGCACATAACTTTGAAAATGAGTTCTCGGTAAATTTGGAAAAGCACATTATAGCTTCACAGGTGGAGGTGCCTATATGGGCACTTGTTCATTCATTCTAAATGATACTATGTTAGTATCTCTATTGCTTTTAATATTCAATTTTATTGCTCACCAGTAGATTAATCATACCATTAACTTCAGATGGAATCCATTTGCTAATCATTCTTCTATATACTTCAGTGTTTGGCTATCACACTAAAAGATAACTCCAGATGAGGAAATTTAATTGAAAAATGTCCTATAATTGATAATGAATGCTCAATACATCCTTCTTATGCTCAATTTATGGTTAGTGTCCTGTGATTTCCTCTAAGCTTCTCTGGAATGAAATTGTAATTTTTTTGGTATTTATTAAATAGAGTTAAAGTTGCACAGTTCATGTTTTCCAGTTGTTTTAGGTAAATCACGAAAGATTTGTGCATCTTTGTATTAACAAAGGAGCAAACTAACAAATAAAACGTCTCACAACAGAAAAAAGGAACGCCTAACTGTCTGAGACTGTAAGACTAGCCCAGAAAATGAAAATAATACAAGGTAGCTCTAACTAATAATCTTGCAGGACAGATTTTTTTTCAGTTGTTATTCTATCACGTCTTATGTCATATGTTCTGGAACACAATACAAGACCTGTTTATAACTGGATTAAGACAAACATTTAGCAAAACACTCTAAAATAATTTACTCTTCCTCAATTATCAAGCCATGTACACCCATATGCCTCATTTATTTGAGTTCACGATTTGGAATACACGCACACAATTGTAACCAACTTTCCTTTTTTTTGTAGGTTGCTGACAAATTTATCAGCTTTATTTCTGGCAGTAAGCCAGAGAAGTGTAAACTTATTGTCTCATCACACAATTATGAAAGTACACCGTCCTGCGAGGAGCTTGCAGATCTTGTGGCTAGAATACAAGCAGTTGGATCTGACATAGTGAAAATCGCAACAACTGCTAGTGACATTGCTGATGTGTCACGGATGTTCCAAGTGATGGTGCACTGCCAAGTAAGTGTCATTGTATAAAATCCAAGATACATTTTCACTCTTCCATCTGGAAACTTGCGTCACCTATCCTGTATAATCATCCTGTACATCTTGATACCACTACTGCATTCCTTTTAGATTCATGCTGTTTTTAAATTACTGCACACGGAAATCGTTCTGTCTAATGATCCCTAGCTCAGGCCAGTAAACATTCCTCAAACTTGGTATGAAATGCTTCCTAGCTCCTATGGTTTGGAAGTCATTTTTTTAATGAAAACATTAGGACTTGCAATTTAATTTTAGCATATTGGCTTTTAGGAAATTGCATATCACATATTGTACTTCAGTTAAGCTGTATGAGAACTACACCAATCTAACCTGTAGTATTAAACTTTTTTTTTCAGTCCCTTCTGTTATATACTTTCCATATTCAAATCTCCCTATTTACCAGTGAAAGCAAATAATATCATTAATTTTTAATAGAAAATCATTACTTACCATTGTGATAAAATTGGTTGCTTGCACAGAGGATGTGAATAGTGATTAAATTGGTCGCTTGCAGAGAGGATGCAAATTGAAGTATCGGACCAATTAAGCTTTTAAAACTTTGTGTTTAGGAGAATTTCAAGAAGAAAACTAAGCTCATTGGCAAAGCTGTGCTCGTTTGTTAGCTTATTCATTTTTGTTTTATGTCATCATGTTTGGTGTTATTTATTACTCCCTCGGTCTCAAGATATGGCTACTTCTATCATTCAAATTTGTCTCATCTCAACCTACTTCCCCATCTCAACCAATCACAACCATTCCTCATTAAATTTCTTCAACTACTTTCTCATCTCAACCAACCACAACCATTTCCCACCTCAACCTTAATCCCTCCAAAAAAAGGCATAAGTAGCTATGTTTTGTGCCGGAGGGAGTAGGAGGTAGACAACAGTATGGATAATGTTGTAGTATGTCTAAATTGTACTTTTATGCTCTTCTTTTCCTAATTTGCACCATGTTGTATTAACTTCCATTTGACTGACCAGTAGAAATGACAGGTGCCTATGATTGGACTAGTGATGAGCGAAAAAGGTTTAATGTCAAGGGTGTTATCCCCCAAGTTTGGAGGATATCTAACCTTTGGGACTCTTGATGCTACAAAGATATCAGCACCTGGGCAGCCAACGGTCAAAGAACTGTTGGACATTTATAATATAAGGCGTATAGGACCTGATACAAAGGTTCTTGGTCTTATTGCCAACCCAGTAAAACAGAGCAAGAGCCCAATTTTGCACAATAAATGTCTTCAATCTATTGGATACAATGCTGTTTATCTTCCACTTTTGGCAGATGACCTTGCTCGATTTCTCAGCACATATTCATCTCCGGATTTTTCAGGATTCAGGTACTAATTTCAGAGGATAGAAAAAATTACATAGCCATTCTATTGGATTGCTTGGAATTTGAAACGTTTGGATGGACTAGATTTTTCTGAGTCATACACGAGGGATACTCCCAATCTGGATTCTTCTTTAGACACTTTACCTTATTCATACAAACGTCACCTAATGGTTGTTAGTTTTAATGGGAAAACCTAGCTATCTGTATTTTTCCTCTCAGTTCTTTGATCGCAAGGGAGGTGAATAGTTGCTTAGAACAGTCATCTATTGGCAGATAGCCCACAGGTCACATGTTCAAATCCCAGAAATCAAAGTGAAAAATCCACACAAACAACCCACCCAATCCACAATTAGTAGGATCTGAGCTCTGGTCTTCAGCCAAAGAGACAAAGGTACAACACTGTTGGGATATGCAATATCTGACCCTCTGTATTGGTTTGTTACTGTGTTTTTTTTTCTCACTTCTCTTTATATCCAAACTTTTACAGAGTACTTACTGTGCATAGCTCTGCCTATTCTGGGAGAGAGCCCAAAATAGACATTTTAGTTTGGGGGTAAACAAGAGGCCAGTTGTCTGAAACTCTGAATGCAACAAATCATTTTCGTGGAAAGACTTTTGTTAGCATACTCCCTCCTGGCATGAAAAATAACAATTTGGAATATACAGTGGTCTCTAAGATGCAACTCTGACGACTCGTTTCAATTTCAATATTTCTATTGTTTACAATAAAATTCTAATATAATGGAAGCACTTTTTTAGACAAATCTACAAATCTGATTCCCATGTTCCAATATAATACATATTTAAATGTATATATGGATGCATTTAAGTATATATAGAAATGCACAAAGCGTTACTCCCTCTGTCCCAAAATATAAGGACTTTTATAGTTGGACACGGATAATAAGGAGAAAATTAAAGTAAAGTGAGGGATGATTGTGATTAGTTGAGATGAGAAAGTAGGTGAAGAAATTAAATGAGATGGTGGTCGTGACTGGTTGAGGTGAGGAAGTCGGTGGAGAAATAGCTATATTTTGGGATGAAATTTGAATGCTAAAGGTAGCTATATTTGGGATGGAGGGAGTAGAGATTTGACTTGATGCATGTGCAAAATAACATGTTTTGTTTTCCCGACTGGAGGGGGTATTTCACAAGAACAAATCTGAGTTCATGCTATATGACTAAATGTAATGCAGTTGCTCTCTTCCTTTCAAAGTGGACGCTGTACAGTGTTGCCATGAACATGACCCAGTTGCTAAGGTACCTTGATGTGGTACACTTGATCTAATTGCTTCATTTAATTACCATTTTCAGATTTCTTTGACCTTTGATATTTTCTTCAATCTGCAGTCAATCGGTGCCATAAACACCATAATTAGGAGACCAGATGGCAAACTAGTGGGCTACAATACTGACTACATTGGAGCAATTTCTGCTATTGAGGATGGCATAGGAGGTTTTTATAATCGTAATTCTGGAGCAATTTTTTTACTCTTTTTTGGGAGTCATGGAAAAATATCTGATAAATTATGTTTCACAGGCCCAGGATCAAAGGATGCTGCCATCTCACCTTTGGCTGGCAGGCTTGTTGTTGTTGTAGGTGCTGGTGGAGCTGGTAAGGCAATTGCTTATGGGGCAAAGGAGAAGGGTGCAAGAGTTGTAGTAGCAAATCGTACCTACGGTAAGATTGTGTTTCTGAGCCAAATATTCTTTGTCTGTAATTATGCAATTTCTGTGCCTACCTAATTCTATCATCATGTGCAAATCATAAAGAATTCATTTTGTGATATAAAGTTCTGAACTATGCTCCTCACTCCCTCAGCCAATGATTAATGCATGCGATCTGGGAAGATATATTAACTCATTTTTATTATCCTTGTTTTTATCAGTCATGTGGAGCCCACTAGGGCCAGATAGAAACACTGGTCAATGACTCTAGGCCAGCAGCATTGCACACGTGAACAGTACCCACGCGAAGGGTGAATGTCATGTGCAGCTCATTAAGGTCCAAAGCAGCAATAGGCCTGCCTAGGGTCTGCGGTACTGCAGGTCAACAGTAACTGCATCGTTGTTCACGATGGCTGTTTAGTCAGAGATTGGATTAGATTGACTAGTTAGCTATTTCCTATCTCTATCTAAAAAGGGTGGTTACTGCTCAGGATGCTTTGCATTTCTTTCATTTTAGAACTTGTGTCCTGGTAGTAGCCTATACAACTATTCTATTTTCCACATCAACTCCCTCTTTATTGATCCTTAAGTTGACATCCTGTATATAAGCCTCAGGATATTTTCTTGTCAACTGCTTTCACGTTAAGATCAAATTTGTAAATTCAATCCATAACAGAAAAAAACACAAGAAAAATTCGTCTGATCAGGCATTCTTGGCATAAGACTTAGGACATTAACTTTCTCTAAGGTAGGAGTAGAACTCACTGGAATTTGGTCATTTGTTTCTTATTGTACATCCAATTTTGAGTAAAGTTTGAGTGGAATGATTAATGTCACTGGTTGAATAAGCATATTTACTACTGGATTCCCAGAGGCTTGTAGCACGCTAGCACTATTGTCTCCGACATAGTGGGTCTTTCAGTTATGGCCATAAGCATTCATAGTTTATTACTCTGGCAAGTGATCTCAACCAAATGTATGCACAATATATATATTTTGCGGGGATGCAGAATATTGTCTTACTTTTGTGATCTTGTATTACTAACGCATGCATTTTTTATTATCCAAGATGGGTAATTACTCCATTTTGAAAAGATGGTGCCTATATTTTTCACAAAATTTCTCTCGAAATATAAAGCCTGCATGTGATTTTACTATGATATATCTTCTGTGTCCCTATTTGGCACATTTCTCCCTAACATTATCATTCTACTGCTAAATGTCAACTATGTCGAATAGATTGAACAATGCTCTCGCTAAGTACTCTCTTATTTTGATTTTTTTTCTTCTTGAATACGAATTTCGAATCAATTTAAGTATGGGTAGTATGCTCATTTTATCTTCTTTCTCTTTATTTCATACATTTCTTAGTATTCTCGTCCTAAATAAGCCCTGTATTTTGAAAACGGTAGAGTACCTTGTTTACTGAATATACTACACTTGCATTATCATTCTAGTACTAAATGTTAACTATGCTCGAATAGACTGCTACTGTTCATGGAACAGTCATGTCAAAGTGCATTGCATAAGCCACCCCAAAAATACTAGTATTTCTTTGTGTAGTTATTTGGACAACTCTTTCTGCACTTGCAATCAACAGTAGCAGTCTATGCTGATCACATCAACTATTCTTAAGTTAGTAAATAAAATATGTATATCTTTTTTGTAATTTTTGTTCCATCAATTCTTGTTTCAAACTGGATATGAGGCATCTGATTATAAAGCTCAAAATTGATCGTATTTGAGTACATCATGTAATTGATAATTTTCTTGAGTTCTTCAGAAAAAGCAGTAAGTCTTGCTGCTGCAGTGGGTGGTCATGCCCTGAGATTAGCCGAGCTTGAAACTTTCAGGCCTGAAGAAGGGATGATCCTTGCTAATGCGACATCATTGGGAATGTACCCCAATGTGGACGGCACCCCTATCCCAAAGGTATCTTGCTCGTGCATGCACCATGTTATATTCCAGAACAGCATACTTGGAAGCTCTATTACCACCTTTAGAATTAACCTCGGCATACTCTCTTGTTACATTTGAGATTATCTTGATATAGCTGTCTGCTCAGTGCTGCCTCAATATTTGTTATAAATTCCATTTGTTTTCGCAGAAAGCATTAAGCTTCTACGATGTTGTATTTGATGCGGTATATGCCCCAAAAGTTACCCGGCTTCTACGAGAAGCAGAAGAATGTGGGATTAAAGTTGTCAGCGGTGTAGAGATGTTTGTCAGACAAGCCATGGGTCAGTTTGAGCATTTCACAGGTGGTATTGAAGGTATTGTGCTCTTTTAACTTATATATCATATACCTTATTATGTCAAATGTTTTTTGCGGACCTACTTAGCTAATACACCTTCATCTTTCTGATAATCTGCTTTTGCAGCTCCTGAAAGCCTGATGCGTGAGATAGCTGCCAAATACACATAACAGGTTCATTCTTCATCTTTTGCCTTTTCATTTCTATGCTTCTAGTCAAGTAGTCATGATGGGTTAGCATATTAGATTCTGTTAGCATATTACACCATGCCAAATCCACGAGGGCAAGATGTATATGTAATCCAACCCATAGAACTAATATTGTTTAGGACCCAAACTACATATAATGCCAATAATGATAGGCTACTAGTTACTTCCTCCGTCCCAAAATATAAGGGATTTTGGAGGGATGTGACACATCCTAGTACTACGAATCGGGACAAGTTCTGTCCAGATTCGTAGTACTAGAAGATATCACATCCCTCCAAAATCCCTTATATTATGGGACGGAGGGAGCATAGAATTTGGTTCTTTGATACGGTTTTTGATTTGAGAACCACCTCCTTGTAGGATTGGTTAGTCTATCATGGGATCATCTCATGAACTTTGGTGGGATGGCCCCATGCTATAATTTGTATTGCCTATGCATACGTGCTTATGAGGGGTGGATGGATTTTAGGTGGTGATGGACCAACAAGATCCCATTTCACAAACCAAACAATCTTGTTTGGTTCCAACATGCATTCATTTAGTGTGGTTTGATAGGCTTTCCCACCTTGTTGAGCTGTGGACACTATAAATCAGCGGTTTTGTTTATGTTAGCCACGTGGAAATGACTTGAGTTGTAATCAATGCCATGGAAACCATTCGTTTTCATTTACTAAGATATACTGATCATTACCATCGCTTATTAATGCTCATTGGATGCAACTTTTTTTTTGATATAACCATGTTTCTGTAGGCAAATGGCGAAGCGACGGTTGTGAGTAATTAGCCCAAATATTCCTCTGGGTTAAGTTAATAAAAGTTTTGGATGCCAGCCCAATTTTGTGCTAGGTGGAAATTAGTTGTTGTAATGTTCGATTTCGCCGACTTAACCTGTCAGAGATGTAAACAGAAAGTGTTCAATCTCATCATACTTGCAATAAAGAATTTGCATGCATAACCGCGCAGTTGCTTGATGATCATGATGAGTTTTAAGGAAACAATACACATCAAGCTATGATCAGGTGGTTTCATGTTCATCATTCGTAATGGAACCAATATCTGTGATTGGCAATGATTCATCATTGCAATATTCAGCTGCTTATGCTCTATTCCTTTCCATTGTACTTCATGTCAGTTTGGAGAAGAAAGGTGTACGTGATTGCTGGACTTTTGACCTATGAATGTTCAAGTCCATTCAGAGAATTATTATACAAAGCTCTGGTTTATGCCTAAGTTTGCAGCTTAAAATGGAACTTTATCAGGCAAGGATGCTCTGTCTCAGGATCTGTAGTCTATGAGTACGATCTTTTGATAACGTGGCAGTTTGAATCACTCGATGTTTTTCTCTTTTGGGTTGGGCAAGGATGTAACCTAAGATTTCTTAGTTGACTAGCGGTTGTTATCGGATCACTAAGCTTCTCTAATACTTCCTTCATTCCAAAATAAATTATTTTTTCACCTATCTCACACATCAACACAAAACTTAAAAGATAAGAACACTTTTACTTTATCAAATCTCAATATAGCTATTCTTCACTTTATTTATTTTTAATATAATTATTTCTTACTGATACATTTACTCAAAAATGAGTTTATTTTAGGATAAATGAGGAGTCAAAAATAAATTTATTATAAGATGGGGGAGTAGGTTCTAGCGGGGTTGAAAACTGTATCGATCAGTTGATTCCAAAGGATTAGACTGCCTCCATTAACCCTCTGGACGGTCTATGAAAACTGTAATGACTAGTTGATGCAACAAATCATGTGGTATTTGAGCTTTATATGCTGGACTAGCAGCAAATACTGACAAAAGTAGTTAAATGCTAAAAGTAACCGGTGGTGTTCGAAACTGGTGAGATGAAGATTAAGTAGATGCAAATAAAATAAGAAAGTTAATAGCACATGATTAATTAAATTTAAATTATCATAAATTTGATAAATGGATATATTTGATATTTTAAAGCAACTTCTGTATAAAAAGTTTTCGTACGAAAAACACCATTTAGTAGTTTGAAAAACGTGCTAATTGAAATTGGGGTAAAATCCGAATCTTAATAAGAAAAGAATATTGTTTAAATATAGATAAAATCATTGAAACCATCAATGACGACCAGTATTGCATACTGACTTAATCACATGCATTTATATTTTACATGAACCGTCGAGGTACAGGTTGTATTCACGTCGTGTTCATCTTCAGAACTCGCTGTTGTAGTTTCTCTCTCTATCGGGACCACGTCATTATCGGCCACGTTCTTGCTGTTATGATTTTCTTCGTTGCCAACATCCATCATCTATGGACGAGTCACATCGTGGGACACATCCTACCATCTTACTTACTATTATTGGTTCGCCGGAGCACCAACATCCATCTTCCCTCCTTTTGTTTCTCGCTTTTGGCTAGGAAAGACGATGAACAATGCCTATTGGGCGCTATTGCTTCTTTGTCCAATCTAACCATGCTCCTGAACCACTCACGTAATATTGAAACCATAGTAATAAGAATAGAATAGGAAAATTCTAATTTATGTTAATGAAACAGGCACCCGTTCGGAATTAATGGATCAAATTTTCATCTATGAGTTAAAATAAGCCTTTTCAATTTCTAGCTAATTTCATTTGTTTTTTCATTTACAATTTTAGTTTTAGCACTATTTGATCCACTAAAAAATATTTTTAACTTATAAATTTTCTCTGTATTAAATTATTTATAGCTAAATGAAAAAAAGGGATTTAGTTATATAATTGTTTTAATATTGAATTATCGTTCCGACCAAACTTATTTGTGATTTCATGTTGTTATTTTTGTGATTATATTTCTTTCATCATTTATGCCGAATTATGATATATGATTTTAATTTAGGTCAATGAAAGTTATCTAGAATCTATTACAATACACAAACGTTATGCTAGTACATATAAATATTATACGTACGTATATGCAATTTTGCTGTATATTTATCAACAAATTTTCTCCTAAAAATTTTACGGATGCAATTACAGTACAATCGTAATGTAACTAGTATGTAACTACAATGCAACTTGTATATAACTTTCACATAATTTTGAACCGTTTGATTTGTTTCAACATTTGTGCAAGTAAAGAAGGAAAAATGTCATTGCGCGCATATATGCGAGAGGATTCGTTCCCACGACCTCTTCACCGAAATAGCATGTTACGGAGAGATTTTTGAAAGTGATATATAAGTTACATATAAGTTACGATGTAATTAGATCATGATTATACTATAATTATATTTGTCAAATTTTTAGAAAATTTGACGACCCCGTACGATACGTATATGTAGGGACGGCGGTCGGACGCGTGGCTGCCCCACGACCCGCGGTGTCCGCGTCATCTTCCGAAACGGCAAAAATATAGTCCTATCACTTTTCCGGCGGCAACCCCAATTTGGCAACTCCCGAGTCTCCGACACAACGCCAAATTGCTTAATTTCCCTTGCCCGGCCGGCTGCTCCCACACTCCCACACTCCCACCTCACCAACCCACGCCACCCTGCTACGCCCACCGCCAGCCGCCAACCCCTGCCGCCCCGCCCCGCCGGCCACCTCACACTTCACCATCAGTACTCTGGCACTCTGCCACTGCCGATCTCGCTCGCGCGATCATTCACGTCGTCGCTACCGAAGGAGGAGGAGGAGGAGATGACGCTCCTGTGCGTGCCGCTGGTGGCCCGCACAGTGGAGGCGATGCGGGCCGACGCGGCCGCGGCCGCTGCCGCGGGCGCGACCTCGTCGAGATCCGGCTCGACTTCATCGGCAGCAAGTTCCGCCCGCGGGAGGATCTCCCGCGCCTGCTCCGCGGCTGCCCGCTCCCCGCCATCGTCACCTACAGGTCAGAACCCCGGCCCCTCTCCCCCTATATATGCTCTTGCTACCCTACCGTACGTCGTGCTCTCTCATCAGGCAGCTACCGCGCACCGCGCGCTGGACTGGTTTGATACAGGATTTGCGTCCATTTAGCGCGTGTTCATATGCACAGCTTGCAAATTGCAAACGTTTCGAGTGTTTCAGCTTACCATGCATGATTATTCCTGCTTTGCTTTGCTTTGCTTTTGGGGTTGTATACATTTTTTGGGATGGATTTTGGGCGCTCCCTGTTTTTTTCCCTTTTCTTTTAGATTTTTAGCACAGATTATTTACTCAATGCTTTTAAAAGTGTGATTTCTCTAATGCTTTTAATTAGTACTTATGCGGCTAGACTGCGTTCGTTTGAAACGATTGGGATCTTTTCCCTCTCCCACGTAAACCACATAAACCGGAACAGTGCATGATTAATTAGGTATTGGTTTAAAATATATTAATATGATTTTGTAAGCAACTTTTACGTAGAATTTTTTTTAAGAAAATAACATTTACCACCTCGTAAAAAGTTTGCGTGGAAAATAAGAAAATAGTAGTTAAAAAAAGTGAAGCGAAATGTGGCCCGAGGAAGATCCAAGCTTTTTCTAACTATTTCTTTAGGCGGTGCAGAGAGGATACGACAAGAAAAATAAAACGGCAACTTGACTAAAGAGTGAACAATTTTATTCCTTAATGCTGGCCATATACATATTATAAGAGTCACGAGCTCCCTCAGGAATCAAACACTTTGTAGTTTGTACTCTAGTATTTCCTATACTCACTCGTCAATACAATATAGGTTAATTCTTCATGAGACTTGATATAGTTTTTAGAACTGCGATTTATTTCAACAAGATGAGTTTGCGCCAAGGTACGATGCCGTCGATGCGTACTAGATACATATAAAGATTTCGCCTGCTTTTCTACCACATCCAGAAGTTGAATTTAGAAGAGTTTGATTTTGAAGTCATTTTATGAAAACAATTTTTTAATATAGGCTTTCAAACCGCTAATAAAAATATTAAACCATATTTTTGTTTGCTTCTTTTCACGTACATGTCAGCTGTGGTTTTGAACAATCAGTCGTATATGTAGCCCTGCATCCTAAAATAAATAAATTCTAACTACAAACCTAGATATATGTGTGTCAGGTTTGTAGATAGGGTTTTGTCTTCTTTTAGAACAGACTAGTAGGCACAAATAATCTAAGCGAACAACTAGCATGTATTTTATTTACAGTACGTGACACTTCTGCTCTATCCGCTATTAGTATTTTTTTAAACTGGTATTAGTACTATTTCTACTTTTTTTTTTTTGCATTGCATGTTTCACATGTGCACAGGCAGTTGTGGCGGTCAGAGTGTGTTGGCACTTGGGAGAGTTGTACTGGGAGGGAGGCAGTGTCAAGTGAGGCTATGCGATCTGCGATACTATAAGCTTGTATATGTTCGGTTGTTCACTTTATCATCATTTTAACTTTGCTAAATTTTGATAGGGGTAATAATCTAAAACAAAATCTTAGCAATATCATTATACCAAAAATTAGTATACTATAATAGCACGGACATGCTGTTGTTATCTCTGCCATTGCTTTTTAATTGCACGGTTAGTTTTTCCATGGCTTGTTTTGATTGCGGGGGCAGGAAGGCCCATATCAGGCCCAAATTCGTTCAGGCTGGCGGTCATGAAGTTCTGACGCTACGGGAACGGCGACGAACTAATCGCGAGATAGATAATTCTGCCGATTCCTATCGCGCGCATATGCTTCCCGAAGAACAACGAGCACATGCTTTGTTGAGATCAAAGAGAAGAAATACTGCATATGCATATGGTGCTATAGCTTCATGATCAAACTTGTATCTACGAGGCAACGGCGTTAAAAATTAAAAATCAAATGGGATAGTAGATAAGATATACAATTCGTGATACTCGAGGTAACAAGGCTAATTATTTATCTGGTCAAGATAGAGAGTTCTCCGGTTGGTCCATGCGCAGTAGAAAGAGAGCGAAGCAAACACTCAAACAGCAGCTACACTGCTACACTGCTACAGCAGGCGGCAATAAGGAAAAAAAATGGAGGCGACTATGCATCGGAGATCCGATTTTATTTTAAGAAAAATCGGACGCCCACGTCATCATGACGTTATCCTGCATACATGAGTGAACTTTAAACTATTTTTTCTCTTAAATTATTTATCCAAATCATGATCCAATTGTACCATTAAATCCGTTGCAATTAAATCTTTAACACAAGACCGCACATGGATATAATCCGATGAACTTTTTTTAAGCATATTATTGAATTATTTTTAATAAATGTTGCACCAAGTATATCGGAATTATTTTACTAAGTAGATCGAAAATGTTTCATTGGACGCTGTTTCACCTTATATGAAAACAATGTTTCAGCGAATAGCGAAATGATGTTTCAATTCACTGCAACATTTGATCCATACATAGTGAAACATTATAAGTACATTAGGTGAAACATTTTTTGTGGAAAAAAATGAAATGGATTCCCTTAATAAAGGGCTTCCATAATATGTGGGTGATTTGTTGCAAAAGAATTGTTTCAATTCACTGCAACATTTTGATCCATACATAGTCAAACATTATGAGTACATTATAGAGGGTTTCCATAATATATGGGTGATTTGTTGCAACGGCGTGCATGGTGGTGACACGTGGCGGGAGCAGCGCGGGGACATGTGGCGGGTAGGGCGCGCGCGCGGGAGGGCGTGACGTGTGGCGCCCGATTTTACTCCCCACGTCGAGCGCCCGATTCTAGGCATTCCTAAAAAGAAATAATAAAAAAGGAGTGCACTTATTCGGATTTGTAACATTACGATATCTAGGGGTGAAAATGGGGCGGGTATATTCCAACCGCCCGCCCGACCCGAGGCTCACGGGAGGAATATGGGAGAAAAAATGGGATACCCAATACTATCTGAGTTCGAATCCGAATTCGTTAGAAAATATGGGTTAGGATATGGGAAGACATGTATCCACCCACATGTCCTATATTATAAAATATGTATGAAAATTTATTATAAATCCACCTACAAACATGATAAAAGATTGGTTAATCACTATTTTATGAGCTCACAAGTAATATTGTATAATTTTTCTCTTGATGTATCTCTTTTAATACTTTAATTACCTTATTATGTTTAATATCTATGAATTAGAGATACAAATAGATATCCGTTTCCGAATCCGATTCGAAGAAAATAATATGGGATAGGATACGAGATAAGTGATATATTATCCGTCACTAACGACTGTACCCGACTCTGAATTTAAAGAAAAATATGGGTTAGGATATGGGAATGCCATAATCCGACCGTATCCGCCCGTTTTCACCCCTAACGATATCCAATCTTAAATTGCTATATTTTGAGACGAAGAAAGCAGCTCAGGATCTCTTATCCTGTTTTGCCACCATGCTCACGCGGCAAAGAACTGGCACCAATCAATGAGAGGAGAGGAAGCAGACATATACTCCCTCCATTTATTTTTGGCTGCTCCTATTTATCTCAAAATAAGTTCTTTTTTAGGTAAACATTACATCGGTATTTGTGAAAGTAGAGGCCGGATAAATACATTGGGAGCAGATAAAGTGCAAATAATTGCATTAGAATTTGATAAAGTGGATGTATTCTAGTCTTTTCAGTTTTATGTTGATATGTGTGAGATTGGTGAAAAACGAACTTATTCTGAGAAAGTACTATGTAAGAAGTTGAAGCAAACTTATCAGTTTGACATCTTCGGCAGCCTAATCCATGGTATCTGCGCGAGGCGTCTATACTTGGCCGGTGCTTAAATCAAGGCAAAGTAATTTTCGTGTAGTCTTAACTTTAATGATAGCGCCATCTATGATTATAAAAAGTTTTATCTTAAAATATATCTCTACTCTTATAAAAATTGAAGATGTTTTTATCGGTACTTTGAAACGTCTTCTGTGTATGAGTCGGTTTTTAAGTTCGTTCGTTTTTTAAAATACACAAGAAGTCGTATAAGAAGTCTCTTTAAAAAAACTCGCATGCTAACTTGAGACAATCGGACTCCTAAATGTAGCTCATGATTATATCTAATATATATATATTATTATATATAAAGTAAGCGAATTACTACAGTGAGTTTCATTTAACTAAACAATATAGCAATAATAAGATTAAAATAACCTTCACCGTTGCAACGCACATGTTTTTTTTCTAGTCTTGTATAAGAGTTAAAAAAAAGAGATGTTATAGAAGTAAAGTGCCATTTTCAATAGTTTGGAGGATAAAAAATATTTCAGGATTAAGTGATCTAGCTATTGGATTAGTTTGGGTAGTAAAATGGATTTTGTTTTTTCTTTCTAAGCTCCCATATAAGCACCTAGCATTGGAGATGGCCTAAGCGCACACTGTTACCCTTAACAGCTATAATTATTTTGACAATTAACAATTACTTAATTCCCTATTTCATATTGTAGATGCTGATCATGTAACATTGTATTATGACTGAAGTAACAGTATTACCAATGGCAGTGAACCATTTCTTAATTTTTGTCAAGACTTGTGTCATAACAACATATCAGGATAAATAGGGCAAATGTAGCAATGACATGGCTAATAGTTGGTAACAACATGTTATTGCACCAGTTGCTTATCCCAGAGCGTGTTACTCTACCTACATACAAGCTAATCCTCCTTCAAAAAATCTAAGATCTATTTCTTTTTCATTAATACCAAGAAGCAATTAACTCACTCACCATGTGGTAAAACCAATAAACATGTAACCAATAAGTATTTAGAATAGCTTCTTGGTTTTTGATCAATAATTTAATTTAGCACATAGTGACTACAAATAGGACTTAGATTTTTGGAAAAGTAAAGAATGAAATAGGTCTCAGATTTTTGAAGGAGGGAGTACTATGTTACTGCATGAGCATGGCATAGTTACTACAATAGTATAGGACCATATTACTACACATTCTCTAACGCACTCAGTGAAAGTAGGCACGAGGTTATTGGAAATCCAGCATGCATGCGCTTTAAGACATGATAG
The DNA here is from genome assembly GCA_009805545.1 of Oryza longistaminata. Lineage (NCBI taxonomy): Eukaryota > Viridiplantae > Streptophyta > Magnoliopsida > Poales > Poaceae > Oryza > Oryza longistaminata. Next base: position 19,924,462 of record CM020178.1, read on the forward strand.
AATAGGCAATAATCTATACCTAGGTATCTGCTACAGTTGCTATATCCACAAGTTTTGCCACATTGGCTTGCTACATGGCTTTGTGATCTGCAATAAACGAGCAAATTGATGTGAGATCCACTAGAGAGGAGATAAGAAAAACATAATTCTCTCTATTAAAATATAGAGAACAACTTGGAGAAAATTTAGTTCTCTGTTTTTCTGGGGGATTATGGAGCTATTCTGAATTTGTGATAACACATTCTTAAATTTTGTGGGACATTAAAACTAGCAAAAGTTGTAAGCTTATATTTGTTCCTGAATATATAGCTTAATCTATATTGTTTGACTAAGTTTGAATATTTATTAATATGTGAATAATTGTTCAAGATTTCAAGTAGAACACAAATTTTGAAAAGTGCCAGCTAAGAACCTAAACCCACTTTATTTGTTCGTCCTTTTCTGATTGAGACAGGTGAAATCATTTGTCGTTTTTGACACGTTGATGCTTGGTAAACTGGTTGAGAGGACTTGCGTTCATCATTACCCTGACAGTGGCATAAGATCGTTCATCATTACCCTTGACAGAAATTGATATTATGCTGGGATTTTTAAAAAAAGGTCACGTAAACAGAATGACCGACTTATTTGATTCTCTCTTCTTTATTTTATCTTTTCAATTTCTGTGCTTTAATTGATTTACTATGCAGCTGTCCCAATGCAGGTACATTTGTTTTACTTCACAATGTTGCTACCCACTTGTAGTTGTTGGTCATATTTATATAACTATGCATATTAGATTCACCGATATGTTTGCATAAATGACATTTGTATGTGCATGTTTCTTTTGCAGACCCAATTGGGAAGGAGGCCAATATGAAGGTGATGATGCTACAAGATTTGAAGCACTCTGTTTAGCAATGGAGCTAGGAGTAAATTATGTCGATATTGATTGAAGGTTTGTTACCTCAAATAAGTTAAACTGTTACGCTGTTCCCAGTTAATATGTAATATTGTAGCATCCTTAGATTTTCAAATTGATTAGTGCCCACTATTTTTCAAAATGCATAACACATTGTATTAAAAACGATTATGAAAAATGCCTTCTTTTCATGGTTAAACCCCACCATACCTTTTCTTTTATTTGTGGAACACAAGTGTTGTATATTGTTCAACAATATACATCCAATTGCCTCCATTTTTCATTCTACCACAATATGACTAATTTGAGCATGAAAATGTGGCCTGTACATAATTTTGAAAATGAGTTTTGAGTAAATTTGGAATATCATGTTGTAGCTTCATAGCTGGAGGTACAAATATGACACTCATTCATGCATTATGGATGGTGCAATTTTAATATTTTTTATGTATTTTAATATTCAGTTCTATTGCTCATGACAAGATAGATCATTCTCTTTTCTTTTTTTCTATTGTTTTTTTTGCTTGCATCTCTTGATTTCCAGCACCAACCGTCACCCCTAAATCCTTACAAATTATGCATCAAAAAAATCATCTCGCAAATCTAAAAAAATCTACAAAAAAATTTTACACTATTCACAATCTAAAAAAAACACAGCCACAGCCACAGCCCGCCGCCAGGCCGTGCGCCGCTTCACTACGCTCGCCTCGCCGCCGTAATCTAGTGGAAGGGGAGGCCTCCGCCGGCTCCGCTACCGCCGGATTCGCGGAGGGTGGCTGCGCCCGCCGTCGCGCGTCGGAGGAGGGGAGGGGGAGGAGGGGGGAAGGGGGAGGAGGGGGGAGGTACCGCCCGCGCCCTGCCCGCTAATCATGGCTCACGTGTACGAGGGAGGGGAGGTGGAGGAGAGAGAGGGTGAGAAAAATGAGAGGGGTGGAGAAGCAGAGGAGTACAGGATGAGGCACGCACGGCTCGGAGGCAGGCTGTTTCAGGTGTTTTTTAAATTTTGATCCCGATTGGTATAAATTAATCGGATCCTGTTGGTAAACTAACAGGACTAAAGATATGGGGTCTGACATGTTTTTGAATCGGGATTAAAATAATATTTAATCCGGTTTTGTGTTATCCAACCCGGGGCTAAGATATTCTTTAGTCTCGGTTTCTACTCGATCCACGACTAATCGTGATTTTCAATGACCAAGCAAATATACTTCTCCAGTAGTGATAGGAGTAATTCCGTCCAAAAAAGCTGAATATCGGAAAGAGGTGCAAAAGCTTTTTGGAGCGGAAAGATGTTGAAAAAAGTTAACGGGGGAAAAAACTAATGGATTCTAAAAAACGACAAAGATCACAAAGGCTCTAAAGATGTTATTATTGAACATACATGTCTCCGTCTCTGATTCATTTGGATAAATCCTGGGATATGTAGTAGGTATATTATTGGTACAACTTAACAAGCTAGAATGTTTGTGCAATGCAGATGTATTCACAAGTTTTCAAGATAACACGGGTTTTGTTTCAGAGAAAGCTGAGCACAGACCGCAAGGGGCTGCTAAGCCTATACACGCAGCGCACCTCGCCATCGCGGCGACGGCACAATCGCACAACGCATCGCGTTCTCGAGAAGGAGCCTCAGTCTTGCAAGGTAAGCTGAGAATGCCAATGGCCCGAGCAGGTCTCTCCGTGCCATCGACCATCCTTCTCAGGCACCCAAGTGGCTGGCGACGATGCGCTACATACGAGTACGAGCAGGAGGAGGCGCATGACAGCGTGGTGCTGGACTCGCGATAGGCTGGACTTCTGACCTTATCAGATTCTTTCCATCAGGAGCTCAAACCTCTCTTGTATCCATTTGTTTCTCTCATGCATATTATTTTTTTTTTTCACATCATTTCTTGCTTCACGTAATTCAAAGTTGAGATGTGCAATATAAGACGATATCCTTATGCCACTCCATGTCAATCAGAGATGATGATATATCTGTATCTATATTATTCTAGTGAAAAACCAATCAGGAAAAGTAACTCGTACTTTACCTTCCTTCAAGTTATTTAAATACACCTAAGTGGGTCATAGCGTTAATATTATGTTAATAGATGGAATATGATTGGTAAGGATGGTGGACAGAAGTTGTTTGACGCAATAAAGCTGAGCTATATGCTCGAGATTCTATAGTAGAAGTCTTACTTTTTGGACTTGTGCCATGTTTCACGGGGAAGGGACTACTCTCGGTGCTGGTGTGATCATAATTACGTTAGCGGTGTTTCCTGGTGAGCGGCATGGATGCAATGACCTAATCAGTACGACATGCCACACAGGCAGGTCCACATTGGAGGGATGTTGTCAAAGTTTAAGCGAAGCAATGCCAGAGGTAGGAGAATTAATGATGTCCTCGCTGCTCTAATTTGGCTACCTGAGGCATACTAAGCTAGAGTATAGGCATGGCAGCTCTAATGGTAGGATAGTTTCTATCTTATTGAAGTCGGGTGTCAGAGAGTGGGAGAATAAGAGCTGCACGTTTGGTATTCTAATGACTAAAAGATACAAATAGTCTGCGGTCCTCTTTTAGCTATAAAATGCTAATATTTTGATGAGATGGGAGGACCAGCTTGGGCTAGATAGAGGAAGTACAGCATGGTACTTTACAGTTGAAAAGAGACTCTCGGTACAATATTTGCTCGCTACCTTTCGCGTCAAAAAATCATAGTAAATAAATTTCTTGCTTCGCGCAAGGTGAATATAGACATTAACTAGAGATGTTATTTGTGTGTCTGATCTAGCCTAAAATAATTGTTGGAGGAAGCATAACCATGTTGGTCGGGCCCATCGATTATCCGGAAGGTCGGATGCCCGCGAGAAAAAATCGGACGGTCAAATAGTTGCATGTTGCTCTCCCAGTTGAAACATTAAGTTATATATGGTGGAAAAAATCAGCAAACTTAGAAACATTTAAATATTTTATGAACTGGTGAAGATACCATTGAAACATATGCTGTCACGTATGAAACAACAAGTTTATTAACGGTATTGAAACATGTGGTTTTCCTTTTAACTCAAAATATACATCATACGAGATATCTTTTGTAGAGTGATTAATTATACGAATACAATGATGTGATCAGATATTAGATTAGATAATAATTTAAGAGAAAAATATTTTGAAGCCTTGCTTAAATCATGCATGTTGCAATAGAATGAAAGGTAGAGAGAGAGTAGTGCAGGTAGTTTTTAGATTTTCAATGAAACACCTAAAGATGCACACTAGATGCAACATTGAAACTTATCTATCACGTATGATACATTTTATTTTAAGTTTGAAACACATGCTTTGACATAAATAATAATCTATAATACTCTTGTTGTAAAGGATTTAATTGGCAACGAATACAACGGTGTGGTCGGTTCGTAGATCGGATAAGTAATTTAGAAGAAAAATATTTAAATAGAGGAGTAAAGAATGAAAAAGAACAATTAGGCATTAAAGATGATAGGGTTTGTCCTGTGGATAGATGAAGCGTCAGATATTTCCGTTTCTTCGACTTTCGTATAAAGAATTTTCCAATAATTTGACTAATTTTCCTCCACATGCTGCACATATGTATCTATGGTATGTGTCAGGTGAAGCAGTTATCTGAGTACTTCCTCCGTGAGGCCATGGTCCGAGCGAACCAGCACCTGCCAGCCTTCGCGAGCATCTGGAGTGTCTTGCATGTTCGTCCGGCTACCGACCCGATGGCTTTGGTGGGGTGTTGTTGTGCGTGCGCGACGGCGACGGTGTGGCCGGGTCATGGAGGCATCCGAAGTGGGCGCCAGCTTGGTCGCGCCGGCGGCGGGAGGTCACGGCGCTTATTCAACGACATCGCTCCTACAAGACCGTGGAAGAGCGGCAAGGACGGGGCGAGCTCGATCGAGTGCTACCTGGGGAGCGCGGCGTGGGCGGGAGGAAAGGCGTGGTGGCGGTGGCCGGCTGGTGGGAGCGCATGGAGGACGATAATAGGGCGTGCGTTGAGCATGATCCCAACCTGCTGCACGGCGGCGCGCTGTTGGTGAACTGAACGCAACGACCGGAGGTAGATACTAATTCGCGCGGAGGGAAAGCATACAACCGTGCGCGACTCAAAGGTCTCGTCACCCGCAATCCAAAATATCTTGATCCTTACACGTAACTCAGCCAGAAAATCCATGGAACAATAACCGTTCATGTCAGCAATATATGTTGTATACTATAATATATATATTATATCTCTCTCATACTATATTTATTCTAGCAATAAAACTCAATGTATGCACCATCCCACTATTTCTAGCCAATAGCAATCAGATATTACAAGTGGATTATAAATATTTGTGTGCAAGAATGCAATGCATCAATATCATTTGCCTCAATGCTAATATGAATAGACTTAATGAATGAACTAAATATGTAGATCATTTGTAATAACTCAAAAACTAGATGTAGAATAATGTGGAATGGAGGGAGTTATTATTGTACACGTAATCAATAGTTTTTATGTATGTGTATGTTTAGAATGAGAAATTTTACGGTATTGGCGAAGTAATTTGAGGTATTTCGAAAATATTTTCTACAAAATTTTACAATAACACTAAAAATGTGGTATCTTTGATACTTTCAAATTGGGTGAATAGCCAATTTATGGTTCCTGAAGTTTC
>CM020178.1:19930055-19948976 GCA_009805545.1 Oryza longistaminata
TATATATCTAAGCGAATTACTACAGTGAGTTTTATCTTAACTAAACAATATAGCAATAATAAGATTAAAATAACCTTCACCCGTTGCAACGCACATGCATTTTTTCTAGTCTTGTATAAAGAGTTAAAAAAAAGAGATGTTATTAAGAAGTAAAGTGCCATTTTCAATAGTTTGGAGGATAAAAAAATATTTCAGAGATTAAGTGATCTAGCTATTGGATTAGTTTGGGTAGTAAAATGGATTTTGTTTTTTCTTTTCTAAGCTCCCATATAAGCACCTAGCATTGGAGATGGCCTAAGCGCACACTGCTACCCTTAACAGCTATAATTATTTTGACAATTAACAATTACTTAATTCCCTATTTCATATTGTAGATGCTGATCATAGTAACATTGTATTATGACTGAAGTAACAGTATTACCAATGGCAGTGAAACCATTTCTTAATTTTTGTCAAGACTTGTGTCATAACAACATATCAGGATAAATAGGGCAAATGTAGCAATGACATGGCTAATAGTTGGTAACAACATGTTATTGCACCAGTTGCTTATCCCAGAGCGTGTTACTCTACCTACATACAAGCTAATCCCTCCTTCAAAAAATCTAAGATCTATTTCTTTTTCATCAATACCAAGAAGCAATTAACTCACTCACCATGTGGTAAAACCAATAAACATGTAACCAATAAGTATTAGAATAGCTTCTTGGTTTTTGATCAATAATTTAATTTAGCACATAGTGACTACAAATAGGACTTAGATTTTTGGAAAAAGTAAAGAATGAAATAGGTCTCAGATTTTTGGAAGGAGGGAGTACTATGTTACTGCATGAGCATGGCATAGTTACTACAATAGTATAGGACCATATTACTACACATTCTCTACGCACTCAGTGAAAGTAGGCACGAGGTTATTGAGAAATCCAGCATGCATGCGCTTTAAGACATGATAGAATAGGCAATAATCTATACCTAGGTATCTGCTACAGTTGCTAATTCCACAAGTTTTGCCACATTGGCTTGCTACATGGCTTTGTGATCTGCAATAAACGAGCAAATTGATGTGAGATCCACTAGAGAGGAGATAAGAAAAACATAATTCTCTCTATTAAAATATAGAGAACAACTTGGAGAAAATTTAGTTCTCTGTTTTTCTGGGGGATTATGGAGCTATTCTGAATTTGTGATAACACATTCTTAAATTTTGTGGGACATTAAAACTAGCAAAAGTTGTAAGCTTATATTTGTTCCTGAATATATAGCTTAATCTATATTGTTTGACTAAGTTTGAATATTTATTAATATGTGAATAAATTGTTCAAGATTTCAAGTAGAACCACAAATTTTGAAAAGTGCCCAGCTAAGAACCTAAACCCACTTTATTTGTTCGTCCTTTTCTGATTGAGACAAGGTGAAATCATTTGTCGTTTTTGACAACGTTGATGCTTGGTAAACTGGTTGAGAGGACTTGCGTTCATCATTACCCTTGACAAGTGGCATAAGATCGTTCATCATTACCCTTGACAGAAATTGATATTATGCTGGGATTTTTAAAAAAAGGTCCACGTAAACAGAATGACCAGACTTATTTGATTCTCTCTTCTTTATATTTATCTTTTCAATTTCTGTGCTTTAATTGATTTACTATGCAGCTGTCCCAATGCAGGTACATTTGTTTTACTTCACAATGTTGCTACCCACTTTGTAGTTGTTGGTCATATTTATATAACTACTGCATATTAGATTCACCGATATGTTTTGCATAAATGACATTTGTATGTGCATGTTTCTTTTGCAGACCCAATTGGGAAGGAGGCCAATATGAAGGTGATGATGCTACAAGATTTGAAGCACTCCGTTTAGCAATGGAGTTAGGCGTAGACTATGTTGATATTGAATTGAAGGTTTGTTTCCATAAATGTGTTTTACGCTGTTCCCAATTAGTATGCAGTAATAGTGTAAGCATCCTTAGCGTTTCAAATTGATTAGTGCCCACCATTTGTGAAAGTGCATGATACACTGTGTAAAAAACTTCTGAAAATACATGTAATGTAATACACACAAGAAATTTCATATTTAAACCTTGCTGCTCTACTTTATTTTTTTTGTTTGTGTTTTTGTAAATGCATGCACTGGACATTGTGCAATATACATATTCATTTCCCCCATTTTTCTGCTCTCCACAATACAAATGATTTGAGCATGAAAATGTGGTGTGTATGTACTGCACTTTGAAAATGAGTTCTCGGTAAATTTGGAAAAGCACATTATAGCTTCACAGGTGGAGGTGCCTATATGGGCACTTGTTCATTCATTCTAAATGATACTATGTTAGTATCTCTATTGCTTTTAATATTCAATTTTATTGCTCACCAGTAGATTAATCATACCATTAACTTCAGATGGAATCCATTTGCTAATCATTCTTCTATATACTTCAGTGTTTGGCTATCACACTAAAAGATAACTCCAGATGAGGAAATTTAATTGAAAAATGTCCTATAATTGATAATGAATGCTCAATACATCCTTCTTATGCTCAATTTATGGTTAGTGTCCTGTGATTTCCTCTAAGCTTCTCTGGAATGAAATTGCAATTTTTTTTTGGTATTTATTAAATAGAGTTAAAGTTGCACAGTTCATGTTTTCCAGTTGTTTTAGGTAAATCACGAAAGATTTGTGCATCTTTGTATTAACAAAGGAGCAAACTAACAAATAAAACGTCTCACAACAGAAAAAAAGGAACGCCTAACTGTCTGAGACTGTAAGACTAGCCCAGAAAATGAAAATAATACAAGGTAGCTCTAACTAATAATCTTGCAGGACAGATTTTTTTTCAGTTGTTATTCTATCACGTCTTATGTCATATGTTCTGGAACACAATACAAGACCTGTTTATAACTGGATTAAGACAAACATTTAGCAAAACACTCTAAAATAATTTACTCTTCCTCAATTGTCAAGCCATGTACACCCATATGCCTCATTTATTTGAGTTCACGATTTGGAATACATGCACACAATTGTAACCAACTTTCCTTTTTTTTGTAGGTTGCTGACAAATTTATCAGCTTTATTTCTGGCAGTAAGCCAGAGAAGTGTAAACTTATTGTCTCTTCACACAATTATGAAAGTACACCGTCCTGCGAGGAGCTTGCAGATCTTGTGGCTAGAATACAAGCAGTTGGATCTGACATAGTGAAAATCGCAACAACTGCTAGTGACATTGCTGATGTGTCACGGATGTTCCAAGTGATGGTGCACTGCCAAGTAAGTGTCATTTTATAAAATCCAAGATACATTTTCACTCTTCCATCTGGAAACTTGCGTCACCTATCCTGTATAATCATCCTGTACATCTTGATACCACTACTGCATTCCTTTTAGATTCATGCTGTTTTTAAATTACTGCACACGGAAATCGTTCTGTCTAATGATCCCTAGCTCAGGCCAGTAAACATTCCTCAAACTTGGTATGAAATGCTTCCTAGCTCCTATGGTTTGGAAGTCATTTTTTTAATGAAAACATTAGGACTTGCAATTTAATTTTAGCATATTGGCTTTTAGGAAATTGCATATCACATATTGTACTTCAGTTAAGCTGTATGAGAACTACACCAATCTAACCTGTAGTATTAAACTTTTTTTTTCAGTCCCTTCTGTTATATACTTTCCATATTCAAATCTCCCTATTTACCAGTGAAAGCAAATAATATCATTAATTTTTAATAGAAAATCATTACTTACCATTGTGATAAAATTGGTTGCTTGCACAGAGGATGTGAATAGTGATTAAATTGGTCGCTTGCAGAGAGGATGCAAATTGAAGTATCGGACCAATTAAGCTTTTAAAACTTTGTGTTTAGGAGAATTTCAAGAAGAAAACTAAGCTCATTGGCAAAGCTGTGCTCGTTTGTTAGCTTATTCATTTTTGTTTTATGTCATCATGTTTGGTGTTATTTATTACTCCCTCGGTCTCAAGATATGGCTACTTCTATCATTCAAATTTGTCTCATCTCAACCTACTTCCCCATCTCAACCAATCACAACCATTCCTCATTAAATTTCTTCAACTACTTTCTCATCTCAACCAACCACAACCATTTCCCACCTCAACCTTAATCCCTCCAAAAAAAGGCATAAGTAGCTATGTTTTGTGCCGGAGGGAGTAGGAGGTAGACAACAGTATGGATAATGTTGTAGTATGTCTAAATTGTACTTTTATGCTCTTCTTTTCCTAATTTGCACCATGTTGTATTAACTTCCATTTGACTGACCAGTAGAAATGACAGGTGCCTATGATTGGACTAGTGATGAGCGAAAAAGGTTTAATGTCAAGGGTGTTATCCCCCAAGTTTGGAGGATATCTAACCTTTGGGACTCTTGATGCTACAAAGATATCAGCACCTGGGCAGCCAACGGTCAAAGAACTGTTGGACATTTATAATATAAGGCGTATAGGACCTGATACAAAGGTTCTTGGTCTTATTGCCAACCCAGTAAAACAGAGCAAGAGCCCAATTTTGCACAATAAATGTCTTCAATCTATTGGATACAATGCTGTTTATCTTCCACTTTTGGCAGATGACCTTGCTCGATTTCTCAGCACATATTCATCTCCGGATTTTTCAGGATTCAGGTACTAATTTCAGAGGATAGAAAAAATTACATAGCCATTCTATTGGATTGCTTGGAATTTGAAACGTTTGGATGGACTAGATTTTTCTGAGTCATACACGAGGGATACTCCCAATCTGGATTCTTCTTTAGACACTTTACCTTATTCATACAAACGTCACCTAATGGTTGTTAGTTTTAATGGGAAAACCTAGCTATCTGTATTTTTCCTCTCAGTTCTTTGATCGCAAGGGAGGTGAATAGTTGCTTAGAACAGTCATCTATTGGCAGATAGCCCACAGGTCACATGTTCAAATCCCAGAAATCAAAGTGAAAAATCCACACAAACAACCCACCCAATCCACAATTAGTAGGATCTGAGCTCTGGTCTTCAGCCAAAGAGACAAAGGTACAACACTGTTGGGATATGCAATATCTGACCCTCTGTATTGGTTTGTTACTGTGTTTTTTTTTCTCACTTCTCTTTATATCCAAACTTTTACAGAGTACTTACTGTGCATAGCTCTGCCTATTCTGGGAGAGAGCCCAAAATAGACATTTTAGTTTGGGGGTAAACAAGAGGCCAGTTGTCTGAAACTCTGAATGCAACAAATCATTTTCGTGGAAAGACTTTTGTTAGCATACTCCCTCCTGGCATGAAAAATAACAATTTGGAATATACAGTGGTCTCTAAGATGCAACTCTGACGACTCGTTTCAATTTCAATATTTCTATTGTTTACAATAAAATTCTAATATAATGGAAGCACTTTTTTAGACAAATCTACAAATCTGATTCCCATGTTCCAATATAATACATATTTAAATGTATATATGGATGCATTTAAGTATATATAGAAATGCACAAAGCGTTACTCCCTCTGTCCCAAAATATAAGGACTTTTATAGTTGGACACGGATAATAAGGAGAAAACATCGCATTAGGAAGGTTAACTAAAATATAACTCTGAAGGAGGAAATCTATTTTAAAAACGTCCAATGAATACTCAATACATCGTTCTCATGCTCATGTGGTTTCTTTTAAGATGCTCTGGAATGAAATTGTAAAAAGTTCCTTTTGTTATTACTTAATAAACTTGAAGTAAAAAAATTCATGTTTTCCATTTGTTCCTTTAGGGAACACACCAAATATTTTTTTTTTTTGCATCTTTATGTTAATAAGGAGAGCAAACAAACGATAAAAAATCTGGAAAAAAAAGTAACATGTAACTGTTCAAGACAAAAACGCCAACCTAAAAAAAGAAGAAAATAACACAAGGTAGCTCTAACCAATAGTTTTTCGGGACGATTCTTCAGTTTTTATTCTTGTATCTCTTATCTCATACTCTATATGTTTCATATTATAAGATGTTTTAACTTTTTTCTAAGTCAAACCTTTTTAAGTTTGATCAAGTTTATAGAGAAAATATTGCAACATTTATAACAAAATATTAACACTATCAAATATATTCATTGTTAGATTTAATGAAACTAATTTGATGTTGTAAATGTTCCTAATTTTTCAATAAACTTGATCAAACTTAAATATGTTTGACTAGGAAAAAAAAATCAAAACTCTTATAATATGAAACGGAAGGAGTATATGTTTTGGAACACAATGCAAACCTAGTTTTAAGCAATTAGCCAAATGCTTTAATATAATTTAATTTTCACCAATTATCTAGCCATGTAGGCTCTATGCCTCATTTATCTAAGTACATGATTACGACTGTATGGGGGCGCATTTGTATCTTCATTAGCCACTAGGCATTTACATACATAACGGCATGCATACTATATGTACTAACCAAGTTTATTTTTCTTGTAGGTTGCTGACAAATTTATCAGCTTTATTTATGGGAGTAAGCCAGAGAAGTGCAAACTTATTGTCTCGGCACATAATTATGAAAGTACTCCATCCTGTGAGGAGCTTGCAGATCTTGTGGCTAGAATACAAGCAGTTGGAGCTGACATAGTGAAAATCGCAACAACAGCTAATGACATTGTTGATGTGTCACGGATGTTCCAAGTGATGGTGCACTGCCAAGTAAGTGTCATTTTATAAAATCCAAGAAATGCTTTCACTTTTCTACATGGAAACTTGCGTGTCACCTATCTTGTATAGTTGTCCCAGTACATCTTGCCTCTAGCCCACTACTACAGCATGCCCCCTTTAGATTCATTTTTTTAAAATAAAGGAAGCTATTCAGATCCATGATGTTTTTGAATTATTGCACATGTCAAAACTTTGTGTAATGGTCCCTAAGGCCTGTAAACATCACTCGGCATGGGGGATTTTCTATGGTTTGGAAGTATTCTGAAAGTGAAAAGCATTAGGATTTGTAATTTAATTTCAGCATGTTGGCTTTCAGAAAATTGTATTTCACAAATTGCACTTCAGCTAAGCTACATGAGAACTACACCAATCTAACCCCCCCCTGTTTTTTATAAATAGGTCCTTTCAAAAACTTATTTCAAAGCTAGCCGTGCAAAAAAACTTACCAAAAATAGAACGTCGGCTCGACGCCAACCGCATTTGCGCTGAGGTTACACTTATCAGCGCTGACTCCCCTGCCAATATAATGTGGCAGCCGAGCCAATCCCCTCGTCTACATGGCGCTCAACACCAACCGCATTGGCGCTAAGCCACTAATCTCAGTGCCAATTACTCTGGTGCTGAGCTTTGAGACTTAGCCGCTCGCAATCGGGCCACCCAACACAACTCATATGTTGGGCGACCCAGAGGCGCTGAGCCGGAAAATCTCAGTGCCAACGTAATTGGCAATGACCCTAAAGATCTCAGTGCCAACTAATTGGGCGCTAAGTTTTGTGACTTAGTCGCTTACCACAAGCCCGCTCAACATAGCTCCTGTGTTGGGCTCTACCCTGATGCGAGGGTTCAACGCCAATACCCGAGGCAAGCCATGGTGTACTTGATAGATGCATTGGACTCCTTCACATGAAACATGGATGCACCTGGATAGAGTAGCTCTGCAGCCATATTTTCAAGTCTTCCATAGATTGAAATTCCAACCCCGTTCTCGATTCCTCCCCCATGGCATCGATGGTTCCATCTTATTGTGGATCCCCATCGGCACCTGCGAGCCCATCATTGCTAAGATCCTTGAATTGAGTGATTTCCGGATTGCGACCAACTATTTTCTCAAACACTCTCCTTTCTTCCTCTGACATCTTGCCCATTGGACGATCGTCATTGGAGTTAGAAGCATACTCATCCACATCATCATCTGAATGCACATTCAACAAATCCATGTTCAATCCATTAAATACCATAGCCTCCTCACACTCCTGTCGGGTGTAAATTTTTCTTCAAAGCAATTCTCTGATGTATGAATCCATCTGCCTATCATCAAGTTCAACTTTCATCTCATTCTCAACTTGATTCACATCTAGGCCAACATCTAACAAATCCTCCCCTACCTCCACTTCATCCTCAACGGGTACTTCCCCCTACCTCCATATCCTCCTCAACCTGTACTTCCTGCCCTACCTCCACATCTTCCTCAATTAATTATTCCTTCCGATCCGCCACAAACATATCGTTCTTCGGTTCATGACAATACAGGGGGATTCTATGCGCAGACTTTAATTGAGGTCTAAAAATTCATTCTTCGATTTGCCGCGCTCTTTCTTCCAAGCAAACACCTCAAGCGATTTGAACTGTGACCCCAGTACTATATCTACATATGTTTCCCATTCCACCTCTCCATTCAAGTCTAATATAAAATTATGTGATATGGGACCAGCGCCCACATCGTATCTTCCTTTCATACCAACCGACTCATCATTCCAATCCAATTCATCTTTCGTGCGGGACTTTAACTCCTCAAATGTGGATTTGGCACGAAATACTTACTATCTAACAGTCTCCCCCGCAAATTGGCTTCCACCAGTACTTTCATCTACCACACAGCTACCAATCTATTCATCTACAATGTGTAATCAATAAATAAAAATAAAGTATTTCAGAATAACCGATAAATGCCACGCCAATCCCAAAACTATCAAACCTAAGAATGTTCAACGAAGTATTTCAGAATAACCGATAAATGCCACGCCAATCCCAGAACTAACAAACCTAAGAACGTTCAAATGTTTTAAACAAAATCTAACAACGTACAAATTATAAATTACCACTAACCCACCACTAAGTCCTAATGTTTTAAAAAAAACACATGAATCATAGTACAACTTAACTTTCAAACTCCTACAAATTGCCTAAAACAAATCATTTATCTCGGGTTACAACCACACATCTAAGCCTAGCCATCACCACACATTCAAAATATAGGTTCAGAAATTTACAAATCAACATTAATCAACCGAAGCAACATCAATATGGAACTTCCACACTAATCACGACCCACACTACCCAACTAACAATAGATCACGAGCCACATTCCTCAAATCATGGTTAGAACCAAAACAACCAAAATACATAATAAAATGTTCAAGAAATTAGGGTTTTCGAGGGAGTTTACCTTTCAACTCGACCCCGCACTCAATCCTCACGAAATCCCATTCGATTTTGTGTTGATTTGGAGAGATTTGGGGAGGGGAGGAGAGAGAACTTGGCGTCATAGCACGAGCACTAGGGGAGAGGAAAGGAGAGGAGAGGAAGAAGAGAGGCTGGGTTGTTGCGGCCTCGTGTCGCCCTTAGTAACCTAGCTCAACGCCAACACGGCCGGCGCTGAGGTTAGACGGTTCAGCGCCAAGGCGGTTGGCACTGAGACCCTGCCACGTAGACGAGGGGATTGGCTCGACTGTCACATTGGCAGGGGGTTCAGCGCCAACAACCCTGGCACTGAGCCGTCTAGCCTTAGCGCCAAGGCAGTTGGTGCTGAGCCAACGGCCTATTTTTTGTTGAAGTTTTTTGCACGGTCTAATTTCAAAATAACTTTTCGAAAAACCAATTGGTTAGAAAAAATGGAATCGAACCTGTTAAACGAAAGAAAAAAATATATAACCCCTTTTGTTCTCATGTTCTTTCCATATTCGAGTCTCTGTAATCCCTATTTTCCTAGTGAAAGCAACTAAAACAATGTGAATTTACGATGGGACCAGTTCAGCCTTATTAAACCTTTATGTGTTGAGGAGATTCTTAAGAAGAAAAAAACACTAAGCTCATGGAAAAGTTGTGCTCTTTTCCTAGCTTATTCATTCTTGTTGTATTTCATCAAGTTTGGTGTTATTATATTAGGAGGTACGCAAAAGTATGTGGGATAATGTCGTAGTATGTATGTCTTGTACTTTTATGTTCTTTTTCCTCTAATCCATACCATTTTGTATTAACTTCCATTTGACTGACCAGTAGAAATGACAGGTGCCTATGATTGGACTAGTTATGGGCGAAAAAGGTTTAATGTCAAGGGTGTTATCCCCCAAGTTTGGGGGATATCTAACCTTTGGGAGTCTTGATGCTACAAAGGTATCAGCACCTGGGCAGCCAACCGTCGAAGAGCTGCTAGACATTTATAATATAAGGCGCATAGGACCTGATACAAAGGTTCTCGGTGTTATAGCCAACCCAGTAAAACAGAGCAAGAGCCCAGTTTTGCACAATACATGTCTTCAATCTGTTGGATACAATGCTGTTTATCTTCCACTTTTGGCAGACAACATTGCTAGATTTCTTAGCACATATTCGTCTCCGGATTTTTCAGGATTCAGGTACTAATTTCAAAAAGTAGAAATAATTACTTTACTATTTCTTGGAATTGGATGGACTAATTTTTTCTAGGAGTTGGATATACTAGATTTAAGTGGTATTGACTCTCAAGGGACCACATGAATAAGGATTGTTGTAATTTTTTGGTAAATCATACATGAGGGATCCCCCAATCTGATGTCTTCCTTAGACAAACCTCATTCGTTACAAACCTCACCTAATGAATCCCTTGTTAGTTTTCATGGGAAAATTCAGCTATATATATTTTTCCTGGCAGCTCTTTGACTGGGTATGAATAATTGGTTTGTACAGTCATATCATCACTGACTGTCCACATGTGACATACTCAAATTGTGGAAATCACAGTGAAAAATCCACACAAAAAACCCACCCAACCCGCAGTTAGAGCATCACCAAGAGACTCTCCATCCAACTCTCTAAGCTAAATTTTAGCCAATATAGCAAAAAATAGTACTGAACATGTGAAACGGCCACTCCCCCTCCCTTGTCTAGGTTTGTTACTGTGATTCTTTTACATTTCCCTTGATATTCTAACATTTACAGAGTACTTACTCCCTCCGTCCCAAAAAAAAGTCCAATTCTAGGGATGAATCTGGACTGTCCAGATTCAGTCCAGATTCATCCCTAGAATTGGACTTTTTTTTTTGGACGGAGGGAGTACTGAACATAGCTTTGCACATATTTTTACAAATATATGGAAACAACTCCTTAAAAATGAATTGAGCCTACATCTGATTATGCTTAGGGAAGATGACAGACCCTTGTTTGAATCATGGATAATTACTTGTAATCTAGGTCCCTCTGCGGTGTTTTTAATTTATTTCCCTTTTGTAAATAACTCTTTTATATAATTGAAATAAACCGTAGGGGCTTTTCCACTGTTTGATGGTAAAATTTTTTTAAGAGAAGTTTTGCACATTCTGGAAGAGAGCTCAGAATATATATTTTAGTTTGACGGTAAACAAGAATCCAATTGCTGAAAGTAACCAGACTTTTGGTAATTCACATGCACAAAGTCATTTTTGTGGAAAGCCTTCTGTTAGTATATAGTTCCTCTGGGTATGGAAGATGAAACATTGACCACTCTTTTCTATTTTAATATGTCTGTTGATTCCAATAGAGTTATGATGTAATGAAAGCACTGTTCAAGACACATCTAGAAATCTGATTTTCATATAAATATTCAAATATACATCGATGTATTTAATTATACGACGATTCTAGTTTTAGATATTTGACTTGATGTATGTTCAAACTACTACTTTTGACAACTGGAGGGGGTATTTCACAAGAACAAATTTGAGCGGTATATGACTTTATGTAATGCAGTTGTTCTCTTCCTTTTAAAGTTGATGCCGTACAGTGTTGTCATAAACATGATCCAGTTGCTAAGGTACCTTGATGTGTGGTACACTTTCTCTAATTGCTTACTTGATTTAATTAATTACTTACCTTTTTAGATTTATTTAACCTGACATTTCTTCAATCTGCAGTCAATAGGTGCCATAAGCACTATAATTAGGAGGCCAGATGGCAAACTAGTGGGCTACAATAATGACTACATTGGAGCAATTTCTGCCATTGAGGATGGCATAGGAGGTTTTTTATAATCTTAATTCTGAAACAATCGTTCAACTGTTTTTTGGGAGTCATGGGAAAAAAGTAGCTGATAATTTACATTTCACAGGTCCAGGATCAAAGAATGCTGCCGTCACACCTTTGGCTGGCAGGCTTCTTGTTGTTGTAGGCGCTGGTGGAGCTGGCAAGGCAATTGCTTACGGGGCAAAGGAGAAGGGTGCAAGAATTGTAGTAGCAAATCGTACCTACGGTAAGTTTTTTTTTTGTATTTGTTTCCGAGACAAAATGTTCTATGTTGGCTGCAATTATTCAATTATTCATATGCAAAGCATAATTCATTTTATTAGTGTAAAGTATTGGAAGTTCTGTACTCATTATGCCGCTCAGACAATGATCAATGCTGAAATATGGGAAGATATATTGCATCCATTTATTATCCATGTTTGTATCATTGTCATGGGTGGTTTTTGTTCCATCAATTCTTGTTTCGCACTAGTTATAAAGCTCAAAGCTGATCATATTTGAGTACGTACATCATTTAATATGATAATTTTCTTGTGTACTTCAGAAAAAGCAGTAAGTCTTGCTGCCGCGGTTGGTGGTCATGCCCTGAGATTAGCCGAGCTTGAAACTTTCAGGCCTGAAGAAGGGATGATCCTTGCTAATGCAACATCGTTGGGAATGTACCCCAATGTGGATGGCACCCCTATTCCAAAGGTCTCTTTCTTACACGCACGCCATGTTAATATTCTGTAAGACGGAATATACTCAACGCAATAATCTATTGCCAGATAGCGCGCGGGAGTACATACATAGGTTGGGCCTTCTATATCTCTACCAACTTATAAAATTAGAATCGGGAGTACAGAAGGAATCCGAACCTAATTACAGGAAGTAGCAATAACAAACTCTTAACATATATATTCCAGCTATAAACTGGTGGAACCCTCCCTTCTGCTCTGTTACCATCTTTAATTTCAATTAATCTTGGCATGCTCTCTAATTAGCACATTTGATACTACCTTGATATACCTATCCGCTCATTGCGGCCACAATATTTCCCATTTGTATGTGCAGCAAGCACTAAGCTTCTACGATGTTGTGTTCGATGCGGTATATGCTCCGAAAGTCACCCGGCTTCTACGAGAAGCAGAAGAATGTGGGGTTAAAGTTGTCAGCGGTGTGGAGATGTTTCTCAGACAAGCCTTGGGTCAGTTCGAGCGTTTCACAAGTGGTATTGAAGGTATTGTGTCCTTCTAACTTATATCATACACTTTGTTATGCCAAATGCTACCACCCATTCCTCTTTCTGATAATCTACTTTCTACAGCTCCTGAAAGCCTGATGCGTGAGGTATTAGCAAAACACACATAACAGGTTCGTTCTTCAGCTTTTGCCTTTTCATTTCTATTCTTCTAGTCGTAGTGATGATGGTTTAGTATATTTATTAGATTCTGTTGTATCATTTGTCATTGAAGACGTTCTCTAACACCATGCCAAAATCACAAGGGCAAGATGTTTTTTAAACCAACTTACCAACCCATAGAATTAATATAGTTTAAACGCCAAACTATATATAATGCCAATAATGTTTAACTATTGGTTGTAGGATTTGATTCTTAGTGTGGTTTTTTTATTTGAGAACCTCCTTTCTTGTAGGATTAATTGGTTGGTCTATCATGGATCACGCCATGAACTTTGGCGGGATGGTCTTGTCCCTTAATTTGTATTGCCTCCGGTTTCTAATAGTTGACGACATTGATTTTTTTTTTTACGCTTGTTTAACAATTTGTCTTATTAAAAAAATTACATAATTATTATCTATTTTGTTGTAACTTGGTCATTAAAGGTATTTAAGCATGACTTGCATTTTCATAATTTTGCAAAAAGAAATTGAATAAGATGAGTGACCAAACGTATGTGAAAAATTCAATGTCGTCGAAAAATTATTAATTGCCTATGCCTACGTGGAGGGATTTAGGTGGTGATGGAGCAACAAGATTCCATTTCACAAACCAAACATTCAATTAGTTTACTGTGGTTATGGTGATCTTTCTTACCTAGTTGAATTGTGGTCACTTAGGGCATGTTCAAAGGTAGAGCTTGGTATAGGCTCTCTCTGTATTCCACATCAGCGAAGAAACTTCTACCTATAAAGGATTGTCTCTTTAACCGACTCTCCATTAAAGAAATAAATGGCTAATAAATTCATTGCATGTAATCAAATGTAAATTTCAGCCTTATATATATTTGTATTTCTTCTTTATATAACTATCACTACATTGTGCATTAATTAGTCTGCACGTTTTTTGCCAGAAGAGCCGATGCTTCAGGGTTGCCACAGATAGCATCGTTGTTTCTCTCACATCTATCATCTCTCTTCCACGTAATCTGATTTGCCTATGTGGCATTGGAGAGAGCCGGCTAATCAAAGCCTTTGTACGTGCCCTTATATATCTGCAGTTTGTTTAGGTTGGCCATGTGGAAATGACTTGAGTTGTAAACAAATTCTGTGGAGACCATTTCCTTTTATTTATTTATTTACACCTTAGCCTATTATATTAGCGCTCATTGGAATCAACTTGTCCTGATACAAAGGTTTGTGTAGGGCTGTAGGCGAATGGGGAAGCGGGAACGGTTGTGAGTAATTATAGCCCAAGTATTCCTCTGGGTTAAGTAAACAAAAGTTTTGGATGCCAGTTTTGTCCTCGGTTGGAGACTCTTTGTTGTAACGTTAATTTCTCCGACTTGTCGCCTGTCAGAGATGTAAACAGAAAATGCTAAGTGTTCAATCTCATCGTACTTGCAATAAATTAAGAACTTGCATCCATGACTATGCAGTTTGCTTGATGATCATGATGGGCTTCAAAGAAACTAATAAAGCATCAAGCTATACGATCAGATGGTTCCATGTTCATCACGTAAGATTACACCTGTCGACTTGCTTACTACTAAAATATATAATACTAGCGAAAGTGCCCGTACATTGCAACGGGAAGAAAAAAGAGAAAATTGAATTCAAACGTATTAAATTCTAATTAATTGAAATACAATTTTTTTGGAATATTTAGGTATTTTTTAAGTAGGTAGGTATATAATTAAATTAATTTATAAGTAAACTAAGTGTGAGAAATAAAATGATATGGTTGGATTTATTTTTTATTAAATTCTCCATATTAATTACATTGAAACTTTCTTGGAATTTACAGAGCTTAATTGTTAATTTTGATAATACAAGCATTATTTTAGCATTTATTTAAATAAAAAACCTTCTTTCTCTATGGGCCATTTTCAGCCCGTTTTCTTCTTCAGCCCGCAACCGAGTCGGCCCACTTTTCTCAGGCCGCAAGGTACTAAAGTCTAACTAACATCCCCATACTCCTCTCAGTTCCACGTTTGTGATGGACTGTCGGCCCGCATGCGGCCCAAGTGTCACCGTGTGGTGATGGAGGCCTGCCCAACACTCGATCGATCTGAGCCGTTCGTTTCGCTGGACGATAACCCCAGTGCAACCCTAACCCTAGAATCATTCTCCCCCCACCCTCCCCCACCACACCGTCGGCCGCCTCCTCCCGCCCGACGCCGCCTTCCCCGCGCATGCAGCCTCCCCCCACCGGCGCCGATCTCCCCTCACCTCACCCTCTGGCGGCGCCACTTCCTCTCCACTCTCCCTCCGGTAGTGCCGCTCCCTCTCCCCCTTTCCCTACTGTCTCACCGGCATGGCGCAGCGACAGCGGGGTACGACGGAATGGTAGCGACGGCGTCCTCCCCTCTCCTTCTCCCCATCGCCTCGACGGCCGTCCCTCCCTCTCAGCCTCAAGATCCGGCGCGCCCTCCCCAACGGGGTGGCTTCCCGCCGCCGGATCCGATACCGGCAGCTTCCTGTGGTGGATCCAGCGATGACGTAGACGTCACCGATCCAGCTTCACCGACGGCGCCGACAGCTTCCCGTGGATGGATTTACCGCGTCACATGTAATCGGATTCGATTTTATTTTCGCCCCATTTTTTCGCCCGAGTTTGTTCCTTTTTTTTTGGAATCGGACAGATTCGATTTTTTTTCGCCTGATTTTTTTCCGCTTTTTTTCGCGGATGGGGCCACTGCAGGCGGCGGGGTGCAGCAGCGTGGAGGCACTCACCTACCCCTTCCTCCCTCCTCGCTCCTGGATATGGCTGGAGGAGGGAGCGATGTGGGTGTGGCGGCCGCAGGCGATGGAGGTGGAGCTCCTCCCTCCCTCCCTAGCTTCCAGTGTTGGATAGTATTGAAGAGGGAAGCTTGGCATAGTACACTTGCTCGAAGGAGACGATTCATCCCATGAAACGTGTCGCAGACGGGCGCTTGATTGGGTGATCAGGCTAACCATGCACAGTACGACACTAGAGTGAAGATGCCGCGTAGACCGTAGTCGATATGTATTCGTCGGGACGTTCAGCTAGCCTACTGGATCGGGTGTTGTCGAGAGTCATGTCAGTGAGGTTCGCGGGCTAGCGATTAAGTCGGAGCGTTTATTGATCTGACGGCGCAACGGTTCATTGAACGAAAAAAAAAAAAAAAGGTGCGTGTCAGCGGCGGCAAGTAACCAGCCCATATGTGTCCTGGTCTATAAGTCCATGTCCGTGTCGAACCGTCAGCACGCCGACCCCACATGTACTCCCCACGCTATCCATGTCTCAGTCTGTTGTTGAACAGGATTGTAGCTTTAGTCCTCATCTCCCCAAGCCCTCATCCCAAATGCATCACGACCTCGCTAATTTCACTAAACCCCACCAAATTTGTTATATTGCATTTTTCTTCCATTTTGATGCCACATCAGCAGCGACTTGGATTCTCGATGGCGAATTGGCCGTCTTGCCCCTGTGTGTGTGGACAGAAAAAAGCGAGCAGCAGCCGTCTCCAAATAAGCCACAGCAAACAAAACAGATTCTCAGCGAAGAAATAAAGCAGGGATTTTGGATCTCTGCCACGATGAGCACTCGGACAGAACCATGGCTTCAACAAACCCTAGACCATTCAGATCTGAAAAAACAAGTGAATCCGGAGAAAAAAGTGAGGGAAACAGATGCCAAACTAAACCAAAAAGGGAAAGATGTATCGATCACCTTTCTGTGATTGGTTGTCACGGTTTGGCGCCGTCGCCAGTGGAAGATGGTGGATCTATCGATCTCCTATCTGTGATTGTGTCACGGTTTGGGCGCCGTCGCCAGTCGGTAGGATGGCAATTTCCCCCGCGGGGCCGGTCCCCGCACCCACCTGCGGGACCCGCCCCTACGGGGGCGGGGGCGGTTTCATTTGTCACCCGCGGGGGAGTCGGGCCGGGGCCCCGCATTTGAGCGGGAGGGGATGGGGGAGACATTTCACCCGCGGGTGACCCGCGGGGCCCCAGGAGGTGTATATTAAACTCTCAGAATGTAGCACATATAAAGCCCAAAAGAGCCCAACCCAACAAAATGTTGACCATATATAAACAACCCTAGCTCTCCTCTCTCCACTCTCTCCCCATTCCCCATCTCCCCTCCCGACCCATACACAGGCGGCGCGGCGGCGCACCGGCCCCCAGTCGCGGCGCAGTGCCGGGGCCGGCGTGTCGCCAGTCGGCGCTCTCGGTCTTCCCCATCTCCAGCTCCCCTCCTCTCCCCTCTCCGGTCGCCCTCTCGGGCTCTCCTTCGGTCTGCCGTCCCACACACAGGCGGCGGCGGCCCGGCGCGGCGCAAGGCGCCACGGCGCGGCGGTCGCCGGTCGCCTCTCGGCTTCTCCCATCCCCAACTCCCCTCCTCTCCCTCTCCGGTTCGCCCTCTCGGCTCTCCCTGATCTGCCGAGTGCCGACGACGCACATGGCACGGTGTGGTGCGCAGGCACGCGAGGCATAGGCGCTGGCGGTCGGCGTGGCGCACAGCGCGGCGGCCGTGAGGCACAGGCACAGCGGCCGGCGATTCATGGCTTCACACACTAAGTCTATATGTACAATTATGCTGTTTTTGATGGTGGTGAATTAGTACAAATTGTCATTGATGATTATCTTGTATTTTTTGTGCTGATGGGTGAGATTTTATCCAATGCGGGGCCCGGTCGGTGCGGGCCCCGGAGGGTCGGGGACGGGCCTGATTTGGCCCCGCATCTCCAGTCCGGGGCCGGGGGCAGGGGGTGAAGTCGGGGGTCGGGGCGGGGCCGTTCCAGCCCAACCGCCCCGCCCCGCCCCGTGTGCATCCCTACCAGTCGGTGATTCGTCAGCTGCCTACTCGCGTTTTTTTTGGAGGCGAATGAGACGACGAGAAACGAAGCGTTTTTCTGTTCACGCGTCGCAAGGGTAAGACGGACATTTCGCCATCTGAATTCCACGTCTGCCGTGAGGTGGAGTCAAAATTAGAAGGAAATGGCAATAGAATCAACATTTGTGGGCCCAGTGACAAATTATAGCGAGACATTCAGGGGTGGCATTTGGGAATGAGCTCGGGGAAGAATGGATAATGTCCAAATCCTGTGTGAACACTGAACAGATTGAAGAGAGGGGGGAAGTTTTCAGGCTGCTGGCGGCTTGGCGCAGCACGTCAGCAACGGCGGGAGGGTGGAGCCATGGGCGCTCGTCGTCGTGGAGCCGTTCTCAGATCCGGACAAGGGCGCTGAGGCGTGTGGAGAGGCAGCTGTTCCCCAGCGGCGGACGTGGGAGAGACGCCGGCGGGGAGGTCGTCGAGGCGGGATCCGGCTGGAGGAGGAAGCCACGGTGGTGGAGGCGGCGCTCCCTCCCCTCCCTCCCTCCCAGACTGGCCGGAGGGGGAGGGCGGCGGCAGCGGAGGTCCCAGCGACGGCGGCGCGCCTTGTCTACTATTTGCTCGGGCGCACGCGCTGCGTCAAGCTCACGCCAACACCCACATCGCGTCTGTCGTCCAAGGTGCATCTCGCTCATGTTCGTGCTGGTGCCGGAGTTCTTATGTTTCATGTTGCAATGCAATTTACTGGGGTGGATTGGAGTTCTCTCTAGATTCCCTCTGCTTGATTTGATTTGGGTGGATTTAGAGCTTC
>CM020178.1:19949001-20012050 GCA_009805545.1 Oryza longistaminata
TTTTTCGCCCGAGTTTGTTTCCTTTTTTTTTTTGAATCGGACAGATTCGATTTTTTTTCGCCTTTTTTTCACGGATGGAGGTGGCCACTGCAGGCGGCGGCACTCACCTCCCCTTCCTCTCTCCTCGCTCCTGGATATGGCCAGAGGAGGGGAGCGATGGTGGGGGCGGCCACCGCAGGCGATGGAGGTGGAGCTCCTCCCTCCCTCCCTAGCTTCCAGTGTTGGATAGTATAGAAGAGACCGAAGCTTGGCATAGTACACTTGCTCGAAGACGATTCATCCCATGAAGACGTGTCGCAGACGGGCGTTTGATTGGGTGATTAGGCCAACCGCGCACAGTACAACACTGGAGTGAGAGATGCCACGTAGACCGTTGTCGATGATGGTGTTGTCGAGGAAATCGTTGTAGCCGAGCTCTTGAATGGTGATCAAGTCAAAGTTGCGCGGGGCTAGACGATGAAGTCAGAGCAGAATTAATGCTGATGTAGGGAACACGAAGATGTCGACGATGCAAATGAACGGGAAAAAAAAAAACAAAAAGGTACAGCAAGCGCAGCACAGTAACCAGCCCATAGTGCTCCATGGTCTATAGACCAAGTCCATGTCCTGTCGAAACCCAGTCAGCCGACCCCATATGGCCATATCAGCCTCCTCCCACGACCTACTCCATGTCTCCATCCATGTGTGAACACTGAACAGATTGAGAGAGAGGGGGAAGGTTTCAGGCTGCTGGCGGCTTGGCGCAGCACGTCAGCAACGGCGGGAGGCGGTGGAGGCCATGGGCGCTCGTCGTCGTGGAGCCGTTCTTCAGATCCGGACAGGGGCGGCTGAAGCGTGTGGAGAGGCAGCTGTTCCCCAGCGGCGACGTGGGAGAGACGGCCGGCGGGGAGGTCGTCGAGGCGGGATCCGGCTGGAGGAGGGAGCCACGGTGGTGGAGGCGGCGCTCCCTCCCCTCCCTCCCTCCCAGATCTGGCCGGAGGGGGGAGGGCGGCGGCAGCGGCGGTCCCAGCGACGGCGGCGCGCCTTGTCTACTGTTGCTCGGGCGCACGCGCTGCGTCAAGCTCGCGCCGCCACCACATCGCGTCTGTCGTCCAAGGTGCATCTCGCCTCATGTTCGTGCCGGTGCCGGAGTTCTTATGTTTCATGTTGCAATGCAATTTTATTGGGGTGGATTGGAGTTCTCTCATGGATCCCTCTGCTGATTTGATTTGGGTGGATTAGAGTCCAATTTGACAATTCAAAGTTCTCTTTATCAGATTCGCGTACGAATTGGAAATTTGTTAACGGGCTACGACTTGGATTTTTTTTTTTTGGAACAGACGGTATATGCGATTTTTTTAAAATTTAGGTCTATGGGCTTAATCTCAAACTGGAGTAGGAATCGGTGTGGGTTTTTTTTTGTGCGTGATAATTGGGCGCTCTTTTTTATGCGATCTAACCAAATCTGATTCGAAAAGATTTTGCTATATATTTGTGGACAAATTTTCTCCAAAAATTTGACAGATGTAATTACAGTACAATCGTAGTGTAATTTGTAATTACACTGTAGTTACAGTGTAACTTGTATATAACTTTCAAAAATCTTTCTGTAATATTTTATTTAGGTAAAATAGAGGTTGTGGGAGCAAATCCTTACACATATGGGTGTGCTGTGGTTTTTTTTCTTCCTCACCAAAACAAATTTTGTAATATATTTAACGATTCAAAATCACGTGAAACTTATATACAAGTTATACTATAGTTACATGCATGTAGTTATATGCAAGTTACAGTGTAATTACATATAAGTTACAATGTAATTACACTACGATTGTACTATAATTACATCTGTCAAATTTTTAGGAGAAAATTTATCGACAAATGTATAGGTGGTCCCGACCCGAAATCGGATGCGGTGGAAAAAATAGCGCCATATTAGAAATCGGAAAACGCGGTGATGGATGAAAAAGGCGGATCAGAGGATGAGACGATTGGAAAAATACCAATATTTATATTAGTTAAGATGTGACTAGAAAATGGGCATGCCTGTGATTTTTAGCCCGTACGTATTGCTAAGTGCTAGTATTTCAAGATTTATACTGTCATATTAATTTAGGAATTAGTTTAGTTATATATTGGGTTAAACCTATCCAAGTGTTGAGCATAGCCAAAAATTTCTAAGGTCCTTGATGTAAAATCTATCATAAATTGTAGAACCATTATTAGGCGCGCTCCTAATATTACAAGCGCCAAACATGCATCAGCCCAGGCCCACCCCACCCCACGTCCCGTTATCCCACTCCCACCATTGTCGGAGTAAACGATTTACTACTATCGCGCGCCTCAACCACCCACCTTTATTCGAGTAAACGATTTACTTCGATAATAAAAACAACTCCCGTGCTTCCGATCCCACCCCACGTCCTGCATCGTGCTCTGACTATTATCGGAGTAAATGATTTACTTCGATAAAAGCAACTTTTATGTTTTTGGTATATATTCTATTTTTCCCGTACCCATACAACCACTCTCGCCCCCACTTCCTTTTTTTTTCTTTTTTTTTTCGGATCTAAATCGATACACCATCCCACCCCGCAGATCGGCGACACACCATGGAGGAGGACGACGACACCGTGGCGGTTGATGGCGGTGGCCGGCGACGGTTGAGGCGAAGGCACTGCCTCGGGCCTCGCTGCCGGACGTTGGGCAACACCTTAACCAGCAAGAAGGTGTTCACCTGGGCCAATAGCAACAACTAGCGGCT
Organism: Oryza longistaminata; assembly: GCA_009805545.1. Lineage (NCBI taxonomy): Eukaryota > Viridiplantae > Streptophyta > Magnoliopsida > Poales > Poaceae > Oryza > Oryza longistaminata. Next base: position 19,951,745 of record CM020178.1, read on the forward strand.
ACTCCACCACGTCGGTGACATTGATAGAACAAGCAAGTAAGGAAATGACACTTTGATTTGCATCTGCATACTCTCCTTCAACTTCACGCATGAAGCCCCAATATTTTTTCATCAAATTAACGTGCAATCTCCAATATTACCTAATCTCAATTGATGGGCTGCACAGGTCCTACATTTGCACATCGTGCTCCATGTGGCTGGCCGCAGAGGATAGGGTGGAGTCCGTCGGTGATGGAGGTTGTTTGATATTTTTCTTTTGCTCGTCATCTCTGTTGACATGAACGAGAATGTTTTTGCATTTTTTCGTGCTTGCTAGATGATAGATGGCTGCGCAACGTCGGGCTCATCACTATACCACACCGCTACATCCTTCCATTATTCCATCGTTGACTACTACTCGCCACCTGGTTGCCCTCTCCACTACCAGTCAGAAGACACAGACTGTTCTCTTCATCCTTATAGCAAGATCCAGCAAAGCCACCAGATGGATTTTTAGCTGAATCATCTTTTTCATTTCTAGTTTGATTCACCTGTGTAATTTTATCGCTTTTGTGTGATTGAGCCTGTAATTTTTTCACTCGTATGACTATTTTATGATACAGATCAACAATACTCTTAGTATCAGTTTTTTACTCTTATACTGTACATTGAACATATCAATAAACATATTACTACACGGTGGCTACGAGATCATGGCTATATCGAGAGGAAAGTGGTAATTGTTTTACTCGCAGACCACGGAATCTCAGTTTTTAATCTTATACTGTGTATTGAACACATCAGTAAATATATTACTACATGGTGACTACGAGATCATGGGCTATATCAAGAGGAAGGCAGTAATTGTTTTACTCACAGACCACGAAATCTAAACAATATTTATAATATTGGTAAAAGAATTACTAGCATTGTAAGCTGGTAGTAATTCTTTTATGACCATGTAGATATGGCGTCATACGATGTGGAGGCATTCATATGAGTAAATTTGTTACTTTTGAATGAGCAGATATGGGAGGCTGGGAGTAAATGAAAAACTCTACGGAGTAAATTCGTTACTTTTGAAACGTGCGGAGATACTAGAAAAACGGAAAACTCGGAAAGAAAAACTAGACGGTAAATATTTTACTAAAACGCGAAAACAGAAAAACTACAGAGAAGGAACCAAAAACAGAAAAATCTGGATGGTTAATATTTTACCGGGCCCATTGATGAAGCACGGATGAGATGGAAAAGAGAAAAAGAAACACGGAAGGTGGAGTGGTAAAAAACGAAAAAAACAAACCGAGAAAAGGTGGGATGCGGAGGAAAGGTGGGGTAGTAAAAAAAGGGAAAACCGGAAGGAGAGGGCGTTGTGCGGCGCTCGAACTAATATTCCGCGCTGTAGAGCGTGGAATAGCGCTAATGGAATTTTTATCAAATCGAATTGGCGAGAAGATGAACAAGAGAGAGGATGGAGGAGGAAGAAAGGGTAAGTTAGTCCAAAATTTCATTGTAAGGGCAATGAGAGGCATATATCCAATATCTACAAGTTTATAATGGTATATATGTTCAAATATATAAATAGTAGTGTTATATTTCAAAACTACAAAAGTTACGATGACAAGCCTACCAGAGGAGGTGAATGGTAGATTATGTCAGCGGAAGTCAAATAATTGAATCTTAATAGATTAAAAGTACACCCCAACCTCCAAAACCAATGGAACACACGTCCGGTGGTCTATCCGACCTACTAGAGTCGGTCTGACCGAAACCTAGCCGGTCTAACCACACAGGTCACTCGGCGGTCTAACCGTCAGCCCTAAAACCAGCACGACAACGCTTCTGTGAAAACTTGATCTCTCTTAAACCAACCATTGGATCGAGTTGCAGACTTGATAGAATAAACTAAACAAACTGAGGAACAACTCCACCTGAGAGATTTGCAAACTATAAACGGTTTAAAAGAAAACACCCTCGAAAGTCAGCTGTCTTAGAATTTCAGCAAATCTGAACTAAACCTAAAGCTTAAGCAAATTCGAATCTAGTAAGAACCAATCAACGGAACTTTCCAGATCTGATCTATGAAGTATTAGAAAGGTTTTGGATGGATTAACTTGAACAAAATCGCAGCAAAACGAATAATCACAAGTTAATGCCAAAACCAAACATAAACGTAAAACTTACGAAACCGGAATAGATCATCGATGCCTTGATGATTGAATATGATCTTTATCGCTTAAATATATTGTTCACAAGGTGTAGCCATAACACCCCCTTATAAATTTCTCACGAAACCCTCTCTAATCTCTCAAACTTGGCTTACTCTTAAGGCATAACCTCCATCTCTATTTATACCAAGAACCTTCAACTTAAAGTACGTGTAAAACTCCATTTCACGATATTACTCAATCCATCATATTTCTTTTTCTCCAAAACCGCAGCCGGACTTCCATTCGGACTCCTGCGACTCCTCGCGTGGGCCGGCTCGGACCAGGCCGACTGCTACTGCTCCCTAGCCGACTCGGCTTACTAACCAACTGAGCCAACCGAAACCCGTGCATGCAAGCTGACGTCAATACACACCTACATGCATCAACATATGCATATGCATCGATATCCCATACATATGCATACTGCTCGCCACCAGCCCGGACACAGTGCCCACACATATGCATGCCATGCTACAGTACCGCGAGAACTGTAGCAATCACTCAATTTTTCTTCCAGTTTTCCTTCGCGAACACCGACGCTTGCACGCACATCTCGTGAAACCTGTTGCGAAGATCTCTCTCACACGATATCCATCCATCGTGTACCATCTCGCATTAGTACAGAAACCATCATAGGTGCCGGTTGGGAACGGGCTATAGGTGCCGGTTTTTCAATCGGCACTAATACAAGAAACCGGCACCTATGTGGAAAATAGAACCGGTACCAATAGCTTTGCTCGAGCAAAAAAAAAAAAAGAGAGACGGCTCGAATCGAGCCGAACTCACAACCACACGCCACCATTGTTGTCATCCTCCCTCGAGCCCAGCCCTACTCCCCTTCATCACCGTCTCTCGGATCCGGATCAAAATCAAACACAAACTAGTATATGCATGGTACAAAGCATTAAGAACTCAACAAGTTTGGGACTAGAACTCAACAAATTTGGGACTAGAACTCAACAAGAACTCAAGAACACAAGAACTCAAAAGAAAAAAAAAATCAAGAACTCATGCCGGGGCTGCCACCTCGCCCGCGCCATCGGCGTCCTTCTCCACCCCTGTCGCCGTCGCCGCATGGGGATAGCGCAGCCACCACCGTTGCCGAGGTGCGCTGCAGATGCTCCGCCAGGCAGCCATCGGTGCGGGAGCCCGCGCATCCCCACTTCCTCCCCCACAGGCTCCCCTCTCGCGCGAATCTAGCGGAGGGGAGCCTACCGCCATCGGCCCGTGGGGTGCCCGCCGCCGACCACGGAACCCGCCGCGATGGGAGGGCGCTGCCGCGTCCGCTAGGCCAGCTACCAGCCGCGGGGCCCGCCGCCTTCGCTGGGCAACCACCGTGAGAGAGAGAGGAAAGAGAGGGAGGGGAGGGAGAGAGACGCGAGAGCAGAGAAACGAGAGAAAGAAGGTGGATGGAAAGTACCGGTGCAATCACCTAATTCGGTGCAACTATGCAACTCTCATCCTACACCGTTGAATCGAGAAATGGACGTCCGAGATTCGTCCACGTCACCATGAGTTAAAATTTAACTCCTAGTAAAATTTAACTCATGAGTGAATCTGCAAGTTAAATTTTAACTTATGGTGAAGTGGACGAATCTTGGACGTCCATTTCTCGATCTAACGGTGTAGGATGAGAGTTGCATTATTGCACCGAATTAGGTGATTGCACCGGATACTTCCCCGCGCGGTGGGTGCGGTGCTGATGGGCTTGGCTCAAAGCTTTAGGTGCCGTTTTTTTAAAAAAACCGGTACCTATAATATATTATAGGTGTCGGTTCTTTTAAAAAACCGACACCTATAATATATGTGTCGGTTTTTTTGTTAGAACTGGCATCTATAGTGCTTAAAGGTGTCGGTTTTATGTTTTTTCATCGTAGGGAGGTGGGAAAAGCTACATTGGTATCGGTTTTAAATGAACTGGCCCCTATGAGCCGTTCTCTATGAGGGTTTTTGTAGTACTGTCGTATCCAACTTCGTCACCCGGCATTCTTAACCGTCAGGACCTCAACTTCTTCTTGAGTCTAGTCCTGATCCCCACCGTTGACTGAAATTGTCCTTCAAGAATCCTGACTCTCTTACCTTCTCACATGGTATCCCAACCGCACTAGACCTCTGCTCCTCCCTGAGCATAGTCCCGGTCCTCACCATTGACCAAGACTGACCTCAAGTCACCTGCACATAATTAGACAAAGCAACCGTTCCTGAGTACATATATCATAACCTGACCCACATTAATCACACGCACTCACACAAACATCCACACATAATTCCAAACAACTTCATTGATTAAATCATTTGCAAAGTCAATTTGTTCATCACAAATATTAATCATGACAATGATTTCACATGATAGGTATCTAATTAACCCTTAGGAAAAATTAGTACAGTTTTTCGGGACAGAAGGAGGATGTTCTATTCTATTCCATCGTACTTCGTGCGAGTCTTCAGAAGAAAGGTGTACGTGAGGGACGTTTGACCTATGAATGTTCTAATCCAATCATAGAATTATTGTATAGAGTTCTGGTTTATACCCACGCAGAGAAATGAATAGTTTCATGAACTCCATTAGTAGGGGTGGGCGTCCAGTTTCCTCGGATAAATCGGGTCGGTTTCTTCGGTTTTCTCCTAGATCGGTTTCTCTAAAACACAAGCCGAGAAAAGTTACAAAAAATAAAACCGACCCGAATAAACCGAAGAAAATCGGTTCAGTTTTTACGGGATTCGATTTTTACCGCGCGGATGCGCTGATACCACTCGATTCGAAGGCACTGAGCAGCGGTGTCGACGAGTTCTGACACTGCCGCCAAGTGCCCCTTCAACCAGAGCTTCTGCGCTGCCGCCGAGTCCCCCGTAGACCAGCTCTAGCGCTGCCATGGAGTAAGCCGCTCCGACGAGCGCCAGTGCTCGCCATCCTGCTAGCTGCGCGCTCCCGCTCCGCTGCTCGTGTCGCAGGCTCCGCCCCTCACCGTTTTTGCTTGCTCCGCGCTTCCAAGAGGGATTAGTGCAGCGGCTCCCTAAATAACGAGAGAAGTTCAGCATGCCTTTCCATGAGATTGTGGTTGACTGGTTCTGGTTGGGAAAAAGTACACCGAAGTTCTCTCAACTTGTCATCGGGATAAAAAACATCCTCAAACCATAAAACCAGATATACGGGGTCCCTTAACTGTATAAAACAGGTCACCTGAGGTCCCAGGACAGTATTGACGCCGGATTTGTCCACCGTGGCGCTGGTTTTGTCCACCGTGGCGCTTTCACCACGGTCTTCGGCACTGAGTCAACGCCTAAATACCCTCTTCTCCCCCCTCTCTCTCTCTCCCCCCTCCAGCCTCCAAGGAGCTGAGTCTGCGAAGACGACGGTGTGCGGGCGAGCGCGCAGCGTGATGGCGGATGGGGCTGAGCGGCGGCCGGCGGAGGCGGTGTGCGGGCAGCGCTGTCGTCGTCCCCCTCGTCCCCGCCGAATCCCGCCGTCATTGTCCCCCTCGTCTCCTCTCCTCCTCGTCGGCGTCGTCATCCTCCTCGTCCCCGCCGGATCCCGCCATGGCACGGTGGCCTGCGTCCTCCTCCTCCTATTCTACGTGGCAGTGGCTGTTCCATGGAGGCCGACGCGCCAGTCTACGCCGGCCCGGCCTTCTCCTCGGCTTCGCCGGAGCCGAGCTCTATCAGCGAGTCGCTAGCCCGGTGGCCGTACGTCTTCCGGTCGGCCCTAGTGGGCCCTCGCCGCGACCGCCTCCAGGTCCGAGCCATCGAAGTGGAGCACGGCCTGCGGGCGCTCTTTACCTTGAACCTCCCGCGGCTGTTCCCCCTGCGCCGAGCAGCCTCGCCGACTGCACACGACGACCATCGGCGCAACCAATGCCTCGCAGCGTCGTGACGGGTCACGTAGCTGGATGGTCGCCACTAGCGTGACACAGGCGTCGGAGCCGTGTGACTCCAACTACTCGACGGGCGACACCAGCGTGTCGAACACGGTGGTGGTGTCACCCGCGGCCAGCGCCACCTCGAACGGCACGTCCTCATCGGCCATCTTCGCCTAGATCATGAGCGCGTCCACACCCATGGCCTCAAGCTTCTATGGGGAGAAGCCAATCACCTCCTCCAGCGTCTCTGGGTTGTCCGCCACAGTGGCGACGCACTCGCTCCGGCCATCGGACACGGCGGCGCCGAGCTTCGCCACTTTGTCCGCGTCTGGGCAAGAGGGTTGGTAGTGGTTAGGTTTTCATGGAACGACCGCCTCCCCACTACGGCGGCCGCCCGCCGCCGCCGGCGTCCTCCGCTGTCGCGGCGCCGCCCTCCTCCTTTCCCGCCTCCTCCTCCGCCCCCGCTTCGCCGGCCACCGTGCGCTCGCAAGCCGCCTCCGCCGACCGTCCGCTCAGCCCCGCTCGCCGCCGCCCGTCCCTTGCTACTCACTCGTGGCAAAGAGAAGAGAAAAAAGAAGGAATAAGTTCACTTGAGGTCCCTTAACTTGTCAACGAATCCGATTTTCGTCCTTCAACCAAAAAACCAGATACAACAGGCCCCTCAACTATCAAACCGGTGCAATATAGGTCCCATGGCCGGTTTTCGTTGATGTGGCACTTTACGTGGCAAATTTGACTCGGTCTTCATATGACGTGGCAGTGACGTGGCGCTGACATGGCAATTTGATTTGGGAAATAAATAAAATGTGGGCCCACATGTCAGTTACACCAAAAAAAAATAATTTAAAAATGGTGGGGCCCACGTGGGCCCCACATGTCATTCTCACCCATCATCTTCTTCCTCCTCTCCCCGCAACTCCCTTCATCTCTCTCCCCTCTCCTCTATCCTCTCTCCTGGTGCGAGTGAGGAGGGGCGGCGCGCGCGCCGGCGGGAGAGGGAGCGGCCGCCCGGCGGCCGGAGAGTGACGAGGGGCGGCCGCGGCGCCAGTGGGAGAGTAGGGAGCGACGCGCGCGCGACTGGTGAGATACAGGAGAAAAGGGAGCGGCTAGAGCGGGCGCGGCAGGCGAGCTCCTCGCCCTCTCCACCGCAGCGGCGCTCCAGCGCAACTCCAGCAGGCGGGAGGCCACGGCACAGGCGAGGGGCAAGGCGGCGGAGGACGACGACTACGACGCCAGCGCCACGGACGACGTCAAGCAACCGGCGGCCAGCCCACAAATGAAGGCACCTCCTTCTCCCTTTTCCCTTCTCCTCTTGTCGCCGTGGATCCAAAGGGAGGAGACGGCAGCCTCGCTCCCCAGATCAGAGTCGGCAGAGCTTGGCGGCGTCGACGACGCCGCGTGGCCACGATCCTAGCATTTGGGATGGCATCCATTTGAGAAGGGATCGTGTCCGCGTATGTTGGGTCATCGTGCCCACGTTCTGTAATCTCGTATGAATAAAAGGGAAAGAAACAGAAAATGTTGCAAGCAAGTACTCATGAAGACGTAATACGTAGCGCCAAAAAGCTCCCGTCTTCATGTGTTAACAGTGATTGGCTGATTGCTTTGTTCTTCTCGCGTCCAAGTGTGTGTGGTTTGCAGATTTCACACTCAGCTGCCGGAGTTTAGCTAACATCGTCCGCCACCTCTTCGTCGACAGCGACGGGGATGAGACGACGACGACAATGGCGACAGCTGTGAGGCGGTGCCGCGGCGCGAGGAGAAGGATCCAAAGACGGCCACTACCCACATCTACGCCACCATTGACGCAATCCCGGCGCTGTTCGATGGCTTCCCTCCTCAAGGGTGTGGACAAGCCGTACTATTTCGAGGACACCGACGACGGTGGCGGCGGCAAGGTGGCGGAGGGGTTCTACAAGGTGTACACGTCCATGGACAGCAGGAGGAAGCACGGCGATCTCAGCGCGCAGGAGCAGGTCGTCAGCGAGGTGACGCGGCTGGTCGGCCATTTTCGGTGACAAGACAAGAACGTCCGGGTGTCCGTCACCGGGCACAGCCTCGACGACGTACTCGCCCTGATGGCCGCACACGAAATCACCCTGACTCCGCCGGTCAACCTCGCCATCGGCGTCCTCTCGGCCTCATCCCGTCGCCCTTCTGCTACGCCCGTTACCCCTTCCGGCGGCCCCCGCAGGTTTTTGGGGGCCCGCCACCTCCTTGCCTGTCGCATGTGCCGGCTTGCTCCGGCCGCCGCCGCTTAGCTCCGCCGGCCAGCTTCGGCCACCGCCCGCCCAGCTCCGCCGGCCGGCCGTTCCGCCCCGCTCGTCGCCTGCTCCGGCCACCCCGCTCAGACCTGCTTCGCCTAGGGGGGAGAGAGAGAATGGAGAGAAGAGGGATGGCATGTGGGGCCAAATGGGTCCCACCGTTTATTATTATTTTGTGTGTAGCTGACATGTGGGTCCCATGATTATTATTTTTTTCTTGAGATCGAGAATTGCCACGTAAGCACCACGTCAATGCCACGTGGGACGAAGACATAGTCAAAGGAGCCACGTAGGCGCCACGTCATCCAAAACCGGGCACAATACTGCCGAGGGACCTCTTTTGCACGGTTTTGTAAGTTAAAGGATGTGTTGTACCCGGTTTTGCATTGAGTGATATGATTTTCGGACTCGGCGACAAATTGAGGGACCTAGAATGAACTTATTCCAAAAAAGAAAGGGGAAAGAGAGAGGGCGACGTGGACACCTGTCATGTGGGGCCCACGTGGGTGCCACGCTGGCTCAGCCGCCACGTTGACCAAAACCAGGGTCAAAACCACCGAAGGACCTCGGGTGACCGGTTTTATATAGTTAAGGGACCCCACATATCTAGTTTTGCGGTTTGAGGATGTTTTTGTATCCCGATGACATGTTGAGGGACCTTCAGTGTACTTTTTCAGTTCTGCGTGCCTTTTATCTGAGGAATAAGTTTACATTGTGACCCTCAAAAGTGATCAAAATCTAATTCGTGACCCTAAGCCATAAAACCGGATATCTCAACCCCCAACTCTTAAAACCGGTACAATTTGACTCCCTCGCGGTTTTGGAGGGCGGTTTCGCTGACATGGCGCCTACGTTGCGATGTTGACTTAGTCTTCGGTCCACATGGGGTTGATGTGGCGCTTATGTGTTCTAGAATTAAAAAAATATATGTGGGACCGATTTGTCATTCACATCAAAATAATGTGGGACCCACCCACATGTGGGACCCACATGCCATTCCTGATTGTGAGACACAAGACATGCTATAGTAGATCGGTGTATGCGATGCGTTCGGTTTGCGTTATCTACAAGCCGATAAAACAGCCGAACACCGAAGAAAACAAAATTAGAAACCCAAGCTCCAGCCGAAGACCGAAACAAACCGGTAGTTCGGTTCGGGTCGGGTTGGGTCGGCCTTCGGTCTTTGGGGAATTTCTGCCCACCCCTGTCCATCAGCCTAGATGACTTGTCTCAGGAGCTACACTCTCAACTTATGAGATAATGCGGGCTGTTAATTTGCATTACTCTTGATAATTTTTTGGTTTACCTTGAAAATGGGGCAATGATGCAACCAGTTGACTAACTAACGTTGTTAATCGAATCACTAACCTTCTCTAATAAGTTTGTTGTCGAATGGACAACTATGCCACGTCGAAAGGCGTGGTTCTCCCAACAATAGTTGGAATGTAAAAGCAATTGTATTAATTCATAACATTTTTTGGGGATCCCCCCATTACATGGCCCTAGAGGTCTATTTATAGCCTTAGCACAAGCTTGCACCTTCTAGGGTTTAGGGTTACAGGGGATTTTTACATGGTTGCCCTTATGAAAGGGACATGGTTGCTCACGGGCAAGGGTGAGTAAGGAGCTTCTGCCGAGACCGTGCAAACTATACGGTATGGCATGAGGCGCCCCCTTTCTGCCGATGTTCCTGCCGAAACCTCTTTTTAGACTCCTGCAGAAAAAATATGAACACTGGCGTTCGCCTTTCGAAAATGGCGAAGCTGTATTATGACACTAGGTAATTATATTTTGCCAAGTTTGTCTGCTTTGCGCGATTCTTGACTTGTATTTTTTTCTTTCCCCTTTTCCCTATTGTTTTAGAGGGGATTTCGCCGAAAGTCATGCGTTCGGCCCCTTTCGGGGATTGGCGAAAAGATTTGTTGACTTTTCAACTTTCGACTTCCGTTTTCTACTCGTAGCATTTTGCGTTGGGAAAAACGCTTGTGTTTTGCGTAAGTTGAATGTAACGGCGTTCGGTATCTTTATTTTGAAACAAGCTGTCGCGGTTTCAACGTTCGGCGAGCATTGCTTCGGCCGATTCGTTTTTCCCCCATGGTGTTTTCGTCGATCAAGCGTTCGCCTTTTATGTAGCTATGTGGTTGTCAAAATGGCGAATTGGAGGAGAAGACATCTTGGTCGAACCTTAGAGGATTACGACCGGTGCCACATCCAGCGCCACGATGACATTGCCACACTTTGGTTAGACTCCGAAATGACTAATCGTCGAGCTGCTATCGCTTGACGTCGGTGTGTCTTTCGCCTCCTTCCCCCCTTAAAGTCGTCTACAGTATAGATGACGAACAATGTTCGCCGGACATAGTAGGGGCGAGGCGAAAATGTCCTGAAACAGATGATGTAATATACTTATAAAATTTTTTGCTCCTTTGTATAACACGTATGTGCTTTTGCCCGATGGAGCTTGTGCGTGTTTTTAAGTTTCTTTTCACTATCATCGCATTTTGTAACTTGTACGTTCGGAAGGGCAAAGCGTGTCGGCCCCCTTGCATGTTAGCAAAAGGAATTCACATTGACTTTCAACCCTCATCATTCGCTCTCGACTTTTGGCATATGCATCCAGAAACGCTTAAGTATTTGCATAAGTCGAGTGTATCGACGATCGGTATGTTTTCCGAAAACGAGCTGTCGCGGTTTCAACGTTCGGCGAGCTGTGCTTCGGCCGATTCGTATCGCCCCCCTGGCGTTTTCGTCGATCAAACGTTTGCCTTGGGGTTTTTCCACGAAATATCATACACAAAAAAGGAGAAGACACCCATGAATTTTATATGACTGAGCATCAGTTTGCAATTGCCCAGAGTCGACGCAGCATAATCCCCGTTTTTCCTTCTTCACCGTTTTAAAATTTTTTTGTGTTGATCTAACAACTAGCGATGAAGAAGATGCTCAAGGGGGTAGTCCTTCGCCATTGAGGACTGCTTTTGCTGATGAATCGGATGTAAAGTCCGAATGCCTTTTGGCGGGCAATGGAATTTATCTGTAACTTGTGCTTTTTGGCAAATAAATGGGGTGTGGTGCGTGTTACGGCTGTTCGGCTTGTACTTTCCCCTTTTTGCCTTTGGCAAAGGTATTTTTAGGTACTTTGATCGTTTTGACCGTTGTCGGCTTTCGGTCTTTTTACTACTTCGACCTTTTTAACTGTTACTGGCTTTCGGTCTTTTCTTTAGTGCTGCTAGGGTTTTGCCGTTAGTCCCTTTCGGCTGCCCCGTTCGTCTGCGGGTGTGCAACCGATGCGAACTTGATTTTATGTTTTAGCCCCTCGCACATTTCCTTGGACTTCTCGGAGTCAAACCGCTTGTTATTGCCGGTAATGAACTCTTTCAGCATGCCGAATCCGCAGAAAATGTTTTCCCGAACGGATTTTTACACTAGTGCCGAAGGTACTGCCTTAGCCCATCGAAGGCGGCTTGACACTCAGGTGTCCAATTGAGTTTGCCGGCCCCTCGGAGCATCTTGAAAAATGATAAATCTCTTTCGGCTGCTCTTGGGAGCAACTCCTTAACTTATTTTCGCCCCCAGCCCTTGTCGCCGTACCTCGCTGGTACTGTGGCGAAGGGCGTGGGTGGGCGAAACCTGTTCGCCCGCAGCCCTTGACGCCGTACCCTTGACGCCGTGCCTTATTGGCGAAAAGGGCGTGTGGCGAAAAGGGTCCCATTTCGCCCTTTCGGTCTGGGTATCCCCACGGACGGCGCCAGCTGTTGTCGAATGGACAACTATGCCACGTCTAAAGGCGTGGTTTTCCCAACAATAGTTGGAATGTAAAAGCAATTGTATTGATTCGTAAAATTTTTTGGGGATCCCCCCATTACATGGCCCTAGAGGTCTATTTATAGCCTTAGCACAAGCTTGCACCTTCTAGGGTTTAGGGTTACAGGGGATTTTACATGGTTGCCCTTATGAAAGGGACATTTACATTGGTACACAGTGTCATTTGCACATATGGGCCTTTAATGGGCTGATAGGCTGGGCCTAGTCTATGGCGAATGGGCCTAAAAGGCCGGGGCAGCCTGTTGGGCCTCCTTGATGCCGAACTCGTCATGGCAAAGTATTTATAGTTCACCCGAGATGCCTTTACTTTCGGAGTACCGACGCGGCTTTCCAGCCTTCGCCATCTTCGCTTATGGCTTTCGCCATAGGGCTTCGCCTGAATGGTCTTGATGTCTTTGGCTTGAATCCTTGCTGGTACTATGGTTTCAGTAGGTCTGGCCGAAAGGCTTCATGGCATGCCTCCAACAAAGTTTGTCTAGCCGATGGTCCTAGAGCTACCGTACGTTTCATCTACAGTGCAAACAAGAAGTAAAAGGAGAATTGAAGGAGTCATCGCGGACACCCGATGCCAATGGCATCTTAGATAGTCAGTAGCCATCTATTTTGGGAGGAATCTACCCATGGGAGTGGGACGCCCAATGCCTCCAAAAAAATAGGATGATCAAATATTGCAGTTGACCAACAACTGAAACATTAAGTTATATATGGTGAAAAAAAAATCAGCAACTAAAACATTTAAATATCTTATGAAACATGGTGAAAATACACGTTAAAACATGTCGCTATCACATATTTTTTATATAATGGAATGAAACATCCCTGTCTTTACTCAAAGAGTTACAACCAATTATTACATAATTCACATAGAAGAAAACTTACAAAGAAAGTTCACGATAGCAGAAACAAAGCTAAGCAAACACAAACTAATAGACTGTAATACCCGGTGTTCTTGAGTATGGTTGGGCGAATTCGAGGGCGAATTCGATTAAAGGGGGGAAGAATGTAATGCCCCGAGTTTCGAATTAGTATATTTCGGGGAATATTCGAACAAACGCGCAAAAGTTCAATTTTTAAACCATTGTTTGAATAGGCGATCAGGAATCGTGGATGCATAGAGCTCGCCGAGTAGTGCAAATAGACTATAAGTTTATAGTAAACGGAGTCCGAACGAAGTCCCGGGAATTAAAACAATGTGGGCCGTTAGATCTTTTCAAAAGAAAAACAAAAAAAGAAAAAAGAAAAAACGAAAAACGAAAAACAAAAAAGAAAAAAAACAGGGGGGTCGCTAGTGCAAGCCCTAGCCGCCACACCTCCTGCGTCCTACCGCCGCCGCCGCCGCCGGTTCAGCCGTCGTCGTCCTTCGCCACCCCATCCGCTCGTCTCCTTGGTGAGCTGCTGCTGTGTTCTTCCCTGCTGTTCCTGTTTTCCCTAATGCTGCCGCCAATTGGATCTGTTCTGGTGTTGGTGCCGCTGCCTGTGCATGCTAACGTTCCTGCTGCTGCTCATGCTATAGCGTGGCTTGCTGCTTGACGCTGCTGCATCGATCAGAGACGAGAAGGCTCCAGACAGCAGAGGAAGCAGTTGAACAGGAGTAACAAGGGAAGGAAAAGGTAGAACAACTTTCGGGAATTTCAGCGATTTCGCAGATTAGGGAAATTTGTTGCAAAGTAGTGTTTCTCTGCAATTGGAACTTTCTTTTAGTCTCTAGATGTAAAAGATTTCAATAGGAATTAATTCGTTGGCAGTTTGTGCAATTTCTGAGATTATTGGTTATGGGCTGGAAACCGTATTTTCAAAACTGACATTAAACCTTCAGGATTCAGGTTAGTTGTCCTAAATAAAGTTTGTAGTCATCGACGATATCTTTCTAACGCCGCTGGTTTCGCTCGATTCCGATAAACGGTTTAGGACAAACAACAGAAATAGTACTGCTGACCGGGTCCTGAAATCAGGACAGCAAATTCGTTTTCCTTAATCTGGGATTTTCAGAGGCATAATCTGATTTTTCGCTCAACATGAAAGTTGTAGACAATTTTGTCTAGATGTCCGAAGTTATATTATTTGCTAGATTCCGTTAGACAGTTTGCGAGTTACGTATAAGACAGTAAGGGAACTGCTGTAGGTTATTTTATATATTCTAGGTTATCGATTTTAGTAAATATCCCTTGTATCTATCATTAGTTCGATATAGTGGTTTATGCGTAGTTTTGCTCCACAGGTGTGGAGGGTTCCAACGTTGGAGGAGTTGAGTCGGAGCATCGAAGGAGTTAAGGCAAGTACAAGATGGACTTGTGTGATGGATAAACTGTGTTGCTTTGTTGGTTTCATTTACCCAATTATTATTCGAAGCTTCCTATTATCAATTGTGTGGTTTTGGTATTATGTTACATATTCATATTTCACTTCATGTTCAAGTTCACGATGTTATTCATGTTTCTTTCTTCCGGAAGTTTATGTTTACATTATTCAAGTACCATGCGTAGTCATGGGAGTGCAATTTGGATCTTTATTCATGATCCTTGAGAAGCGCTGATCACGCTTGCTCGGCTTACCGGTAATGCTAAGAGGATATTCACACCTGCCCGGGAGGGAACTACTACTTTTTGTCTCCTTCATTTTAAATTAAAGGAAAGCAAAAGTTTCATATTGTTTTCTTATTGCACTAAACCTGCGTATGTTTTACTAGTTCAATATTGTACTTGCTGAGTATTCTTTACCCACTCTTGTGTTTAATTTGGTTTTTAGGTACCTAATGACATTGATCGGCATGGGGCGGGAGTAGCACCCTTGGACTACACATTATTATTGCACACTATTGGAATTTAGTTTTAGATTATGTTTCTGCTTAGCATAAGTTTTGCGTAGAACTTGTAACGGTCATTTAAAGTTCCGGTCCTTATTTTCACGTGGAATTTGAGGAGCTAGGATGGTTTGGATTGTGTGGATTATATCGTTATTGAGTTATCTTATAACTGACTATCGTGGATGTCCGTAATTTTAGGAGAGACTGCCGAAATTTCTAATAATTTTCGGAGTTAGTGATTTTTGAGTGTATTTTGGTGTGGCACTCTAGGTACGTGGTTACCTGGGATGTTAGAACTACTTAATTCTATTAGAGAACCTCGACCCGAAGTTGGCAAATAGATGCATAATTATCGTCTCAAGTTTATGGCATTCATCATTTATTAGCTTGATATCTTCATCATGCTTTTGTAATTGAGCACATCCCCGAAACTAATATGTTGCCCTGAAAAACACCTGCAAATAAGATTTTGATGGTGTTTTTATCAAAAACCATATCATTTCTACTAAGCCTAAGAGCTCAACATACAGCGGAAGCTCCAACAAGAATAAGTTTTTTGATTTTTTTTACTAACACCCAAAAGCCAATTCCCAAACGTATGAGATATACTATGTAGAGGATAAAGTCCAAAAAATAATTGTATAGCTCTCCAAAGAAATTTAGAAACATGGCACTCAAAGAATAGATGGTATATTGATTCATTTTTCATACAAAAGCAACATCTTAAACTACCATTCCAATTCCTTCTTTTCAAATTATCTTTAGTTAAAACGATCCCTTTAAGGAGATACCACAGAAAAATCTTAATCTTAATAGGCATTTTAAGTTTCCAAATAATCTTATTTCTCTCTATGTATTATTAATTAAAGCTAAGTACATAGATCGAACAGAAAATTGGCCATTTTGATGAAAATTCCATCTAAAAATGTTATCCTCGTCTGTTAAGTTAATATGTACAATGCAAGCACACAAATTATGCCACCTAATTAGATTCTGACCAACTAATGCTCTTCTAAAAGTAACATTAAGCGGAATAGAACCCATAACATTAGCAATTGAGGCATTTTTCCTTCTAACTATAGAAAACAACGAGGGTTACTTTTCCTTCAAAGAATAATTCGCTAGCCACTTATCCTCTCAGAATCTTACTTGTTCACCATTATTAATAATCTAGGAAGTCATATTTAAAAATGAATTCTTAACCTTCATCGGACCTGATAAAAAATGGGAATCCCCTGTTTCCTCTCAACCTGAGTTATTGATTTACCAGTAAGATATTTTCGTTTCAGTAAATCTTGCCACACACGTTGCTCATTTATTAATTTAAACAACCATTTACTTAAAAGACATTGGTTTTGTATTTCTAAATTGTGAACTCTAAGTCCGCCCTGATCTTTTGGCTGACAAATAATATCCCATATTGTCAATCTATACTTTTTTTTTATGTTCATCCCCTTGCCAAAAGAAACGGGATCTATAATAATCAATTTTTTGAAGAACCCCTTTAGGAATATTAAAAAATGATATCATAAACATAGCTAGACTTGACAAAACAGAATTAATCAAAACCAATCTCCCACTAACAGATATATGTTTACCCTTCCAATTACTATGTTTTTTTTTCAATTCATTCTTCAATTGTTATCCAATCTTTATTACTAAGCTTTATAAAATGCATAGGAATGCTGAGATATCTAACAGGAAAATCACCTAGCTATCACATATGAAACAACAAGTATTAACAGATTGAAATATATGTTTTCCTTTCATCAAAATATAATCATGCGATATCTTGTTGTAAAGATTTAATTACAACGAATACAACGGTGTGATCGGATCGTTGATTGGATAAGTAATTTAGGAGAAAAATAATCATTTTGAAGCTTGCTAAAATACATGCATGTATGTATGGATAAGTTGGAGAGAGTGGAGAGAGAGTAGTAGCAAGTAGTTTAAGGAATTTTGTGGAACACAATGAAGACACACATTGAAACATATCACTATCACGTATGAAAACTTTAGTTTTAACGGTTTAAAACACATGTTTTTCTTTTGACATAACATAATCATATGATATATTGTTGTAAAGATTTAATTGCAACGAATACAACGGTATGATCGGATCGTAGATCGGATAAGTAATTTAGGAGAAAGAATATTTAAAGAGAGTAGGAAAGAAGGAGAAGAAACAGCTAGACATGCATGTGACTGTAACATGGTTCGTCCGATCCATTGGGCTGCCGATTTGCATCATTTTTCTAAATTTCGTGTTAGAGTACTGATCATATCAGGGAAAGCAAAAATTTATGTATTAGAGTAAAACTCAAATTAATATACATTTGTCCTATCCAGATGTAATAATTACTATAACCTACTACATTCCAAATTATAATACTTAACATGCAAAAATAACACATCATCATGCAATAGTAATTTATTATATTTTAATCCTCATATAAACATTGCTATATCATCTATATTTATTATATTCTAAACCTTATACATACAAATATGTTAAATCATCATCCCACATAATCTAGTCTATTAAAACTTTCTACAAACGTTTCTAGCCTGATATGTGGCAGTCCTAAACGTTCCTGCTTCCTAGTTTGTAGCTCCCACTCATGTTTTGTAGCTATTTTATATCTATGAATTGGATTTATAAGTAAGGAAAATAAAAACAATTAAATCCACAACCCTCGTCCCGCCTCACCTCCACCCCATCCCCTCACATGTGCATACAGTTGCGCATACCCGTTTCCTGCTTCCCCTCCTGCTTCCCATTTTGAAGCTCCTATTCCTATTTTGTAGCTATATATCAAATTAAAAGAGAAAAAAATCAAATGTTTTTAATCTAACTAAAATGTTGTTGCATTCATAATTAAATCCATAGTGCCCCTATTTTTGCTATATATGTCATTCGGCCAAAAAGCAGTGCACTTTGCATGCCATATAAATAGCAATAAATTACTTTAAAAATTAGCATATATTGCATCACCATATACCATTCTATAGGCATATGTATGGCTAAATTAAATTTCCAGTATCCAAACAAAGATTAGAAAATAAACTATTCAGCGATATTTTATCGAGGGACAACACCCTACCCTTCTAAACTTCATCTCAACTGACATAAAAACATTACAAAATTATTCAATAACAAAGGTTGCACCATTATACATTATTTTGCAAATGTGAATAGATAAAATATAAACAATGTAAGAAAAAAGAACTAACCCAAAATGAATAACTAAAACCATTACATAAACAATCTGATGCCTTCAGTGAGAGAAAAATAATCCAAGCAAGCCAAATAATGTTTCACATAAGCGCTTTAAAATATATTCTATATTACCATCTAATCGAATTTAGACAATGTTTAATGTATTTTTAATACATCATAGATGAAAATAATTTGTTCTAGTGGATCATCCTTACATATAATTCATAATATTTAATTGTTGATTTTTTAGAAAAATATTTAAATCATAGAAGCAATCATAAAAAATCATATAAATAACAATGATGCACAAAACCCGTTCAACAGAAACAGAATGCTGCCTCTGTGTTTTTTACTCCCTCCGTCCCAAAATAAGTGCAGTTTTGTACTATTCACGTTCAACGTTTGATCGTTCATCTTATTTGAAAATTTTTATGATTAGTATTTTTATTACTATTAGATGATAAAACATGAATAGTATTTTATGGGTGACTAATTTTTTTAATTTTTTTCACAAAATTTTCAAATAAGACGAACGGTTAAACATTGGACACGGATATCCACGGCTGCACTTATTTTGGGACGGAGGTAGTAACTCTTGAGTTATTTTGGAGAGGAAGACAGACAAATATATCTGTGTATTGATGAAATGGATAGGATCAACCACTCTTGAGGTGAGGAAGAGAGAGGGTGAAACCTATCTACCTATCCAGCTCATCATGAATCCGGGACATATGTTCTCCTTTAGGCTGAAGGAAACTGCCCTATATAAAGCCTATACTTGACCCTATACTATACTTACACCATCAGTATAACTCTTTCTACTCTTGCTGTGACGAGGGGCATGGTTGATTGAGAGCAGTAGAGCTAGTAGAAGCCTTCGGTAATGCATAGAACCCTGTCCTTTGGTTTTTTACGAGCATATGGCTAGTTCTATAGATAGTACGAACTTCTGATGTCTAGCTACGGAGTAGATGGATAAATGATTTATGTTTGGGGTAATGGGTTAGACTTTATGTAAATGAACTGTGAGATACTTTCTCGATAGAAATAGGGTACTTTTAGATACTTCCGGGTGGCCGCCGCTCCTCCCGCCGCACTCTGACGACGCCGACGCCGACACCGCCGCACGCCTCTCCTCCCGCTGCATGCTGCTGACAATGCCAATACCGATGTCGCCGCTCCTCCCGCCGCTCTTCCTGCCACCGGGAGAGGAGAAAGAGAGGAGGAAGAGAAGAGACCGAGAGAGAGAGAGAGACGCGTGAGAAAGGTGTTGTCTCCCGTATCTGCTCGATGAGACCGAGGCGCTTTCCCTTATCCGCTCCTCAGGCGCCTCGGCTCACGGCTCGATCAGAAAGGTGCCGGCTTTTTTAAAAAAACGACACCTTTAATTTATTATAGGTGTCGGTTTTTACTGAAAACTGACACCTATAGTATAGGTGTCGGTTTTTTTACAGAACCAACACCTATAACAGCTTAAAGGTGCCCTTTTTGGTGTTTTCGGACCGTGGAGGTGGGAAAAGGCTTATAACACCTATTTGATGTTTTGTAGTAGTGTTAGTAGATATATTAGTGTAAAGGTTAGTACTTTCAGTGGCTAGTTATTTGGCCGTGGCTACATGCATGCATGCTGGACTAGATGCATGAAAGCACACCTACATGTTGGTTCTCTTTCTCTAGTATAGTCATGTCAACTAGCTACCTACTTCTTCCGTCCCAAAAAAAATACAACCTACGAGGGGTGACAGAGGGAGTATGTTGCTAGCAGCTAATGCCATACATGAAAAATTTAGATATCAATTAATGTCAAAGATTTGTATATTTGACTAGGTGGAACGCACCAGTAGAACAGCAGGAGACCAGGCAAAACTGCTCGCATCGATTATTTTACTTAATCATCTCTAACTAAATTTGCTTACTTGCATTATATATTGAGATGGTGATGCTAACAATAAATATTATTAAAGAATAACAGATTGATGATTTTATCAATGAGAATAATAATGTCATAATCATAGAACATGATTGTGATACTTAGCCTGAGATGGCCGATATCTAAAACAACAATATCGGGTCAGCCGATATCTGGAATGCCACACACAAGTAGGGAATTCAGTGACGTGGTTCTCAGATCAGGGTATCACTGGTTGGGAAAATAGACTAAAGGAATAAGATTATAACAATTATTTTAATACCTCTAAAGAGTGTATTTGAACCACTATATTTAGTATCTTTTATTAATGGATGGCTATTAATATCTACAGTAATAATGTTTCATCTAAGAAAAAGAGTAAATATACTAATCTTGCTTAGTAGTTTGTGTAACATACTCATATTATTTCTTGCTATTTGATGTGCATAGAAACTAGTCATGATGAGATGTCAAAGGGGGATGGCGACAGACAGGCCTAGTGGGGAGTGTTGTCTTCTTTAGTCTTCAGTTTAAATTAAGAGGATATATAGCTGCTTGCCAGGTGTAGGGAATAGACCTGATGACAACATGGTGGTCAGTGGACCAGTGGATGTATTTAAGCCATGTAGCTGGTGCATTGCGCTAGTTTTGTAAACTCTAGTTGTGATAGTTAGGTGGTGTTTGGATGCAGAGACTTAACTTTAGTCTCTGTCTTTAGACACTAATTTAGAGTATTAAATATAGACTACTTACAAAACTAATTATATAAATGAAAGCTAATTCACGAGACAAATTTTTTAAGCCTAATTAATTCATAATTAGAGAATGTTTACTGTAGCATCACATAGGCTAATCATGGATTAGTTAGGCTCAATAGATTCGTCTCGCGAATTAGTCCAAGATTATGGATGGGTTTTATTAATAGTCTACGTTTAATATTTATAATTAATATTCAAACATCCGATGTGATAGGGACTTAAAAGTTTTAGTCCCATCTAAACAGGGCCTTAGACATTACATCTTGCCTTTGTATCCTTATGGAACATATGTATATATATAATCAGTATATATGCTTATAAGGATACGACAGATCCAAAAAAAAATGAGAAATTTTGGGTCATGACAAGCTGCTTATACAAAAGGTGATTGGTTTTTATTAAAAATTACAAATGGTGCAACTCTATGTCACTATTTACCATCTCACAGAAGTTGAACATGAAACAAGAATTTTATGTAGAAAATGCCAATAAGAAGTAAAATGATCAATTCGAGAAAATCTTATAAAAATCTCAGTTCCTTTTCACCAAAATTGGAACACCCGTTATCGTAGCATTACATAATTTTTAATTGCTTAGATCCTAATAGCCTTCTCACAGTCCTATACGGTGTTATTAGTTCCTCCATATCTTACATATATAAGGCACTAAGGTAGCAATACATAATTGACTATGTTTTTTTTCCCTTAAGATATACTCCCTCCGTTTCACAATGTAAGTCATTTTAACATTTTTCACATTTATATTGGTGCTAATGAATCTAGACATATTCATTCAATATGAATGTGGGAAATACTAGAATGACTTACATTGTGAAACGGATGAAGTACTATGATCTCACACATCCGAAGGAAGCATGGTCTAGATATGTCTCTTCTCTATCTTTATTTGTATGATCCAATTAGAGGGAGGACTAATTTGATTGTACCATTAAACATAATTATTAGCAACAATAGTGCTTTTATATTTGTGAAAAAAAAGAGAGAGCCCCTAAACTTTCCATAAAGAAAAGGAATTTACACCTACTTGTTTTTAAAACAAACTAAGTCTAATTTCTTTTAGATGATGAAATGGATCATAAATATTTTCTTATTGAATGCATTGTATATTATAAATTGGCCATGTTCTTTTCTCCAACAAAAACTGGATAAACTTTTGGATAAAAGTGGCAGCTTTTCAAATTGCTAAACGGTACGTTTCGTGCGAAAACTTTCTATATGAAAGTTGCTAGAAAGATAAGATTAATCCATTTTTCAAGTTTGTAATAATTGAAACTCAATTAATCACACGTTATTACCGCCTCGTTTCGTGTGAAACACCTAATCTTTATCTTCATCTTCATCTTCGGGAGATTCAAATACCACTTAAGAAAGTTTTCAGATAGATCATAATTTTGATACCTAACGTGAATAATTTGGGTCTGCCTTTATAAGTTTGCTAAACAGACATGATACACTATGCGTGAATGCGCGGTCTATCTACCTTGTTTACATAATAGTTCAACTTATAACTCTCTATCATTTTCTACAATATCCTATATACTTCATTCCTAATTAATTTTCCATCTTCTCTCGTTAAATCACATCAACTTAATTGTTTCTAGCCTTTAGATGATTAATTTATACTTCAAATTATTTCCCTCATTTTTTTCTCATGAAACCACGTCACCTTACTTTTACTTTTGGAGTATCAATCTATATACTATTTAAATTATCATAAATCACATCAACTTAAGTGGTTTATAGCATTTTCTAATGATCGCACAAAAATACAAATTCTATAAGTTTACGTCATCTGGCTACATTATACGTTATTTCTACTATTATCATATTAAATGCCCGCAGCAACGCGCGGTGTTTCATTATATTTAATTTTATGACGAGTCAACGGAAAGAATCACATGATACCAACAATTAACACTCAATTATCGATTGAAATGTTAGGTCACAGATTAACACGCATACTGGCAATTCCAATTAATGGAAGTGCGCACATTTACAGTTTAATATATCAGTGACTTAATCTTGTTGTTTAGCTGCTTGCCCATTTTTCCTTCCCTCTTAGCTCATATATATACTTGAATTTGTAGGTGTTGTCTGACATTGTAAACGGCACTCCTATAACGTTAACTGAGAGGGTTAGGCCTAATAAGGGAGCTGTAGATCAGATAAGATGTTCATATATAGATATATTGTGCAGATAAAGATTATCTTGGGTGTCATGAATGGACAGAAGACAGCAAAATCGTCGGACGGGACGTGTCACATGTATTGAGTGTGAACATCATAATTAATATATTATTACTAACTGCCAAATTATCCTTGGATAACTTCTACAAGTACTCCCTTTTGTCCATTTTATAAACCATTTTGTGTTAGTTGTAAGTTAAAAGTTTGATGAAGTTTATAAAAAATATAGCGATATATATTTTCAACTCAAAACTAATACACTATAAAAATATATTTAGTGGGAGATTTGATGAAATTGATTTTGTGTCGAGATGTTGCTATGTTTTTTTCTATAAATTCAGTAAAGATATTTGATTTAGGATAAATACAGTTATACCTAAAAGTTATGAACAATTATTGTTAATTTAGCTCAATTAAGCTAAAGTTGTATTCTGATATAGTCTGCCTAACTCAATTGATACTATGGGTATGTTCAGATTAGTACAATTTTGAACCATATCATTGTTTGGTAAAATTGACAAACATATGGGTGCATTTATTAATAATAGGAAAAAGTACGAATTACCCCCCCCGAACTATCGCGGTCGTCCGAATTACCCCCCGAACCACAAAACCGGGTATTCTTCACCCCCAACTATGCAAACCGGACAAATTACCCCCCTCGACCCAATCCGCGGTGGTTTTTGTCCACGTGAGCGCCATACGCGTGGCAGTCCAGTCAGCACCTCTATTTATAAAAAAATGTGGGACCCACCTGTTCTCTCCTCATCCTCTCTTCCTCTCTCTTCTCTCTCTCACTCTTCCTCTCCTCTCTCCCATCTCTCTCGGGCCGTCGGGCGCAGGTCGTGGCGCGGGCAGTTGGCGCGCACAGGCGCGCGCGCGGGGCAGGTTGTGGGCGGCGGCGGCGGTCGACGAGCTCGCTAGGCTCCAGTGGCAGCGGCAGCGAGGCAAGGGCGGCGGGACGTGGAGCGAGGCGGCGGCGCGACCTCCTCCCCACCGTCGCGGCGGTGCGGAGCTCGGACACACGGCACTGTGCGGCCGCCCCCTTCCCCCGCGCCGCCATCCGCCGCCCTCTGCCTGCCCCCGCCCGTCCTCGCCCTACTGCCTGCCCCCGCCTGCCGCACTTCCTCGTGCGCCGCCATCCGTTGCCCAACGAGCCCCACCCTCCGCCCCGCCCGCCACTATCTTCCAATCCCGCTCTCTGGTGCAGGGCGGCGGGCCTCGAAGACGGCGAGGGGAAGTGCCATCGTGCGCCGCAGGCCTCTGCGCCGTTGCCGTCCGCCGACCGTCGACGTCGTGCGCCGCCTCTGCCGACGTTGCCGCCGCCGCCGCAAGCCTCGTCCCGCCCCGATGAGTGTGTGCCCGACTCGGCCATCCCTGCCGCGCTCGCCCGCTCACCTCGCCTCTGCCGCCGTTGCCATTGCCGCCGCCGCCACAGCCTCGTCCCTCCCCTCGACGAGCGCGACAGGGCCGCCATCCACCGCCCGCCCCAGCGTGTTGCCGTCCGCCGCCCGTCGCCCGCCCCAGCGCGTTGTCGTCCGCCGCCCGCTCCCGCGCCTGCCGTCACCCGCCGCCCGGTACGCCGCCACCGCAGCCGCCGGCCCGCGCTCCACCTCCACCGCCACAGCCGGCCGCCGAGCGCGTGCCCAAGTCGGCCATCCCCGCCGCACCCACCTCCACATGCCGCCGTCCACCGCCGTCCTCGCGCGCCCCACTACAGCCTCCCACGCGCCGCCATCCGCCGCCCGTCCCGCCGGGAGCGAGGTCCACCTCCGCCGTCGGCCGCCGGAGCGATGTACACCTCCGCCACCGGTCGCCAGAGAGAGAGAGCCCAGGGGAATGATAGGAATTTGTTGAGTCTAAGGGATGACAGGTGGGCTCGAACATTTTTTTATTTTTTATTTGCTGATTGGACTGCCACGTTGGCGCCACGTGTGCAAGGTTAAGTCAAAACCACTCAAAATAGTGCTAGGGGGTAATTTATCCGGTATGAATACTTGAAGGTGTAAAATGTCCGGTTTTGTGGTTCAGGGGGGTAATTCGGCCTACCACGATAGTTCGGGGGGGGGGGGGCGGTAAGTCCTACTTTTTCCTTAATAATAATGTTAACTTGCTAAAATTTTGGTATTGTCAAAATTTAAAACGGTTTATTTTAGCAGTAATCTGCAGAATAGACCCTGCATAAATAAGTTCGTCAGTATACTGCTCCCTCCGTCCCATAATATAAGAGATTTTGAGTTTTTGCTTGTACTGTTTGACCACACGTCTTATTCAAAAAATTTATGCAAATATAAAAACGAAAAGTTGTGCTTAAAGTACTTTGGATAATAAAGTAAGCCAGAAAAAATAAATAATAATTCTAAAAAAATTTGAATAAGACGAGTGGTCAAACAGTACAAATAAAAACTCAAAATCTCTTATATTATGAGATAGAGGAGTAAGTATATGTCTTTTATATTTGCAGACAAAGGAAGACCAGTTCATACGTCCTAGAACTTCTAGAAATGTACAATCCGTGCTAGATTGTCCTGTACGGTCTAGATGTGGACAATACGTCCAGTCAGTCTGCATCTCAACGCAAAGCAAGTTGGACTAGAAAATTTTATTTGAAAAAAGTTTGACTAGAAAATCTTATTTAATATTCCCTTTTTCTCCAAAAGGATCAGCAGAAGTATACACCTAGAAAAGGAGCAAAACATGAATTAAGAATAGAGAAAAACGGGGCAATTTCTTAGGTGACCATTATACTAAGACAAATTATGATATAGGGCATTCAAAGTATGTGTAATATGCTAGTGGGTATCGAAAAAATGTATCATGGCTATATGACAACCAAAAAGTGGTAACTTGTGATATTTATGACCTAATTAGAGAGAGGAATTAAAGAAAGATAAGAATGTCTTGGGGTTAGAAATTCTAACTTGATGCAAGAGTAAAGATGAAGTATGATGTGCGCTACTAGTGTACTTTGGGTGATGGTAGATTGAGAGTTGCATAATTTCAAAATTTTCACTGCATGATTAGGTTAGAAATTTGTGGTTTCAGAAGCATTCTTATCTTTTTAAATATTTTTCTCTCTAATTGAGCTTGAAATGTCCTCTCGTAATTACCAATTTTTAGGTGTTTTTTAGCCTTAGCATGTTTTTTAATATCTATCAGCATATTACACGAATTTTGGATGACATGTAGCAAAATTTGTCTGAAATTAATTTGAAATTCCAGTTTTCAAAGTAATGAAATGAGCTCAATTCATCTTTTTTTTTTCCAGTGTAAGTTGTTTTAGTTGCACTAACTCTTTTCTAAATGGAAGTCTTTCTTTAAGATCATCAACTCTTCTTCAAAAACAATAAGTTCAATAAGTTAATGCGTTCTTGTTCTCACAAGTAAATCAGTAGAATGAATAAAGGGTTACAAAGTTGGGTTGTTTCCTCAATTATCATGCATAAATATAAGATGACTCAGGGTGTGTTTAGTTCACACCAAACTTCCCTCCAACTCCCAACTTTCCATCACATCACATAACATCCAAAACTTTCCAACACACATAAATTCCCAACTTTTTTTTTCAAACTACCAACTTTCTCTAAACTTCTTCCCAATTTCAGAAACTAAACACAGCCTTATACTTGCAATTAGTGGGAGTACGCACGTGATATGTTCCTACACTACTTATGCTAGTATACAGGTTTGTTAGAGTAGTCATTATTGACTTTGGCTATAGTCGTGTAGTACCATGTGTTTGACATCTAGAACCGTGGAATATATTTCTAGATTTGAAAACTTTTGTGTAGTTGAATAAAACTATAATAGATTAATAAGAGCATATATATATATATACATGCAACTTGTGCTGTAGCTAGCGGTGGCTATTTGCTAATTTAGTCCCTATAGTTGGATCCTTAAATTTAGATTTATTTAGACTGAATTCTACAAAACTGCATACTTAATTAAGATGTTGTATCATAACTATGAATTTAGCGCTAATTTATTACTAAACTACATATTTAACGCAGAGTGCATATATAGCAAAACAACATATTCAATAATAATGAAACTATCACTGGACTTAAACTCCCAAATCTATAGATCTGTACTTCTAGTTTGGTGATAAATTTTGAGCTAATTCTATAATTATGTAGTACAACACCCTAAATCTTTAGTGTTGTAATAGTTTGGTCAAAACATCAATAGTTTTGGAAATTTACTCATTTGTTTTTTTTCCTGCACATCGGTAAGATGAATATATAGTATGAATTATGTCTTCTTGTAGTGTTCTCTGATCGTGATGTATGGATTCTCGTTTGTTTTTCAAAAATAAAAAGGAAAATGGAATACAACTTTGGTTGTACAAAGCAGATAACGGTATTTTAGGCATTAATTAAGAAAATATGTTCTGTTTTCAAAAACACGGGACACATTTTACTTGATTCAGTCAATTTTTTTTACTACCTCCGTTCCAAAATAAGTGCAGCCATAGTTTTCCGCGTCCAACTTTGATCGTTCATCTTATTTGAAAAATTTTTAAAACATAAGTCATATTCATATTTTATCATCTCATAACAACAAAAATGCTAATTATAAAAAAAATTTCAAATAAGACAGATGATCAAAGTTGGGCGGAAAACTCATGGCTGCACTTATTTTGGGACGGAGGTAGCAGTGACTAGTATCTCTATATGTTATATCTAATTAAGCATGTTTCTATCTCATCTATCTCCTCTTCTGATCAATTACTTTTAGTCTTAATTTCATTATAAAACTTGTATTATAAAATTTAGATTGTAATTATTGAAATTTGTAAAGTGATTTACGGCGGTGTAACATTTAAAATTCACAGTGTAAAAACGATTTGATTGTTTTTTATTGGGAAAATATAGCGCCATTGCTGGTAAAAAAAATATAGAAGTACTCTTTTGTGGGGGAAAGAAAGAGACTTTTTTGAGTATTAACTATTTTAAATTTTAAAAATGTATTAATATGATTTTTTAAAGTAACTTTCCTATAAAAAAACTTTTTAAAAAAATACACCATTTAATAGTTCGGGAAACGTGCTCGCGGAGAACGAAACAAACAAACTCACAATCTCACTCTAGGTGCATAACTAACTGTTGACTAACCAGGATGACAAACATATACGGAAGAACTAGAACAAATGGTACCATGTAGAATAATCCGACTTCATCAACGACACACCGTATAAGCGATCGATAGAGCTATCTTTGGTCAAATGCATATGGCATGAGACTTTTGACACAGATCCATTAATTAATACTACCACGCATTTTTGGCCAATGCCATGGCTACAGGCTTTAGTAACAAACTGCTTGACCTTTTATTAGCCGACCTAGCCATAGCTATCTTACTATCTCCATTTTTAACAGATAACACCGTTGATTTTTTTTTCACAGGTTAAACCATTCGTCTTAGTAAAAGGATTTATGAAATTATAATTTATTTTGTTGTGAATTGTTTTATCACTTAAAGTAATTTAAGAATAATTTATATCTTATACATTTACATAAAATTTTTGAATTAAATGATAAACATCTGTTAAAAATCAATGGCTTCATCCATTACAAAATAGAGGTAGTATATCATAAAGTAGAGAGGAGGGCGCGCAAGCGCAACCAAGTCGCGCGCGACGCGTATGAAGTATGAACTAGATAGCAGCCTACCACGCCACCGCACGGTTAAAACCCATTTTTTTCTTGCTGCTTCGGCTTCGCATCAGTAATCTTTGACCCGTCGCTCGCTCATTTCCTTGCGACCTTTGCCCACATTCTTCACGTTTTTACCTCCCCGCCCGCTACAAAACGCCTCTCCTCGCCACGCCACGCCACGACACAACGATCTCCCTCCCTCTCGGCCTCCTGTGTCGCCGCGTCGGTATGAACTCCGAGCCGCCGCCGCCGCAGCCGCCGCCGAGCATGGCGTCGTCGTTGATGGAGGCGACGGGCGACTCGGAGTCGGACGCGGCGGCGGTGGACCGCGGCAGCTGCCCTGCGGACGACGGCGACGCCGAGTCGTGCTGCGGGGGTGATCAGGATGGAGGCGGCGGGGCGGCGGTGGCTGGCTCCGTGGAGGCTTTGTCGTGGGAGCGCTGGATGCGGGAGTACTGCGCGGGCTACCAGATGGTGGTGGCTGCGGACGACGGCAAGTGCGCCGCGCCGGCGACGGAGGATGTCACCGCCGCCGCCGGCGACAGCGACGCCGAGAGTGACAGGCTCTTCTGGGAGGCGTGCATTGCTCACGGCTTCTAGCAAACCTAACATGCCTCATCGATTGATCGATCGATCGAAGGAATGGAAGGCTCCATTTAATTGCTCTTCTGTTCTTCATTTCATCTTTTTTTACTACACACTTAATTATTTCTCAGTTGTACCGATGAGGGTTTGCTTTCACAAAAGAAAGGATCCAAAAGAGTTCATATATATGTTGTGAAGTTAATTCCAACTCTAGTATAGCATCAGTGTTTCATATTCTTTTCACGATCTCTTTTAGATTTATTTTAATGCTTTTGAAGATAATATTTTTTTATACTGGTGGGGATTCTTTACTTTTGATGATCGTAAAAAAATTAACCTGTGCCCAATTGGATGCAATCGTGCAGTTTAAAAAATTGATTGATATTGATGATCCCTCTAATCACATATATACCAGGTCTTTTTTTTTGTTTGCCGTTTCCATTGACATTGTCTCCAATGTGTATGATGTCTTATCATTACATTTTTATTCACATGCCTGGTCATAGAGATCATTAAAATATAAATTATATAGAAGTATTTTTCAGGACCAATCTACAATTATCATCTTTACTAATCAAAGTGCTTTAAGATTTCAAGGTTTAAGTTTATACATCTCAAATCTATACTTTCTATAAAGTTATAGGCCCACAATTAAATAAATTGTATATGATGTTGTAAATATTTGCATAACATTTAACAAATCTATCTATTATTTTTATAATTTATAACATATAATTATCAATATGTTTCACATAAAAGCACGGGTATCATTTGATTGTTTCATGATAAGTACTAATAAATCTTATATTCCATTATTTGTGTTCCCTTTTTTACTCCGGTTGTCGAGAAAAAATATATTGAGAATTGCTAATTCCTGCAGTAAAGCGCGGGGAATTACTAGTGACATCTATTTGTGAATCCTAAATATGTTTATACTTTTAAAACAACATTTTCAGATGTATAATTTTTAACTTTTCATCCAGATTATTACAAATCTACAATTAAAGCTATGTTCGCATTGCACTTTTTTTTTCCTTTCTTTTTATAAAATTGGTAGGTTATTGTATATATTTTGCAAAATCACTGAGAATTGTTGTGTTGTTTAATGGACCTTACTTGGATTTGTTAATATATATGCCACCACACTTTAAAGGATGGTCGATCGTCACCTGTACATTTCACGACATTCTTATGATCCTAAGTTAAAATCGACGATATTACTATATATAAGCCGTTTATAAATCCTAAGGAAAAGTTGTGCTGCTGGCAGATTGGTACCACAAAATCCACATGCAAGGACTGAAGGACCATCATCAACAAAAGTTCCATTGATCACGATTTCTGCCTCTTTTTTTCCCATGCAACTTTCCAACGCAAGTAGGCCTTGCAGATAATGAAATATGATCATGATCTAGATAAACATTATACAACGAGCCGCTTTACTAAAGATCAAAAGTTGCCCATTAAAAGCACTCCAATGCCTATGCGTCACGCCGGACTCCCGTGTCACCTCTCTCAGTGATCCGGGAGGCAAAGCCCGCCTCCCCAACCTCCCCAGTGCACGGTCGCCGGCCTCACGCCACCGGCAACACCGCCACCTGCGGCGGTGGCCAGTAGCAGCGACGCTCCCTCCCTTTTCCTCCCTGCTTCTTCCTTTCCCCTTCTTCCTTCTCTCTGTTTTTTCCCTTCCTCCCTTTCTCCAGATCTAAGGTGACCGGCGGCCTAGCCCTCCTCCCTACCCGGCGCTGGTGGCCACTCGTCCCAGACCGGCGGCGAAGGCGGTGCGAGGGACGGCCTGATCTGACCACGTTGGTCTAGATCCGGCACCTCTCTGGTGGCTTCCGCACGTACTGGCGAGGCCGGTTGTAGAGTAGGTCGTCAACGGTGTGCAGGTGGTTGTGTGCATAGGAGAGGCACCTCCAGTGTGTCGGTGGTATTTGGTGGCTTCCGTTGGGGACGCTATGTTTGGATGGGACTTCGAGGTGAAAGCCTTACTCAGGTTTGCCGATGCTAGCAACGGCGACGTTCTCGGGCGCCATTCACTTTCTTGAAGGCGTTATTATTGGAGCCCTTGTTCAACTCCACATCAAGAGATTTCTCTGGATGAAAACCATAAATTCGTTAGGGTCGGGCGATGTTGCCATTTTGTCGGCGTGTCCTTGAAGGCTTCATTTTAGGAGCTTTTCCCTTGTTGGATGGTTATGCTTTGTTCTTAGGTTCAGTTTGTCAATACCAGGGTTTTCGCTGATTTTTCACAAATTAACTGAGCCATTGTAAGGCTTTTGGGTCCGATTTTTTTTATAAATTAGATCAACTCTCTTCTTCTACAGTGGAATCGCATAAACTCCCACCCGTTCCCTCGAAAAAAAGAGCACTCCAATGCATCATATCTATAACAATGTCTATATATCTTAATTTCTTACGTATACAGTAAATACATAGTACTCTACTACGTTCATCAAAAAAGTGCATATTATAAGTTGCTTTGAGCTTTTCGTAGTCAAACTTTTTTAAGATTAAAGAAAGATTTAGCAACTTATAGATTTTTAAAAAAATTGTGCATGAAAAATTCAAAGTGACTTATAATATGAAATAAAAAATTGTGCATGAAAAATTATATGCATAATATTATAAATTTAGCACTATGTCTTACTGTAATATTTTCTCGAAAAAATCTTATTGTAATAAATCTATAGAAACAAACGATCAAAACAATACATAAAAAACTATGCACGAATGTTTTAGTTGAGTTATGAGAGTTGATGACCATACTTGGATATTTCCCTCATTTGAGGCTGAGGCCTACTTTTCTCGGTCACATGAACCCATAAAAAGTTTAGTTTATTATGAATACACCGTTGCAACACTGTTAACGACCAAATTTGGTAGTCCAAATATCGGATGTGAAGGAGGAATCGAGATAGAGATTGTCCCGGAAACAGAGTGAAGATCGGCTGAAGTCCAAATCGGCTACGACTAGGATCGACAGAGTTCGAGTTGGACGGGGTTAGCCGATTGAGCTGAATCCGACAATATGACAACAGCATATGTTGTCGGTTTAGGTTGACGTGCTTCATGATGATCGCCACGCATGGATAGAGTCCTGAGAAGTCAATTGTATCTATTAATTAGGATATTTTATATAATTTTCTTAGAGATATGTTTGGCAAAAGTCTGTCGTAAAGACTTATGGTATCTTAGAGTTTGTTAGAGATAAGAGTCGTGTCCGATATGGACGTATTTTGTAATTCTCAGGTATAAATAGACCCGAGCTGTCACACCCTAAAAATCCCTAATGTATAAATTGTTGTTTAATTGGAATTATTAGAATTCATTTTAAAAGCCTATAAGAGAAGATCTAATTTTAATTAATAAATTCCAATATAAAATGGGGCTAGATAAAATTTTATTAAATACCTTGCTTAATTCTATAATTCCTAGATTTTTCTGGGATTTATTTGAGGTAAGGAAGTATTTTTAATAAATGGAATTGCATTTAATGAATAATTTAAATTGACTTCAACAAGAGGTAAAACTTGTTATGGTGGCTTGCGTTCTCGGGATTAGTGCTTCCATCTTTATGACACTCTAATCTTGTTTATGTAATTCGTCGAGTTATCATATATCTTACGTAATCTCTAGCAATATCGTCATCTAACCTACAATCGGCCAACATCTGCTAATAGAAGGCAGCCGATTAGGTTAAATACCGATGTTGATCTAGATTATATAGGATATCTACCACTCTATAAAACATCCAACGACTTGATTGTCTAGATACTGCCTTTCTTTTCATACTTATAGCTGCATCAGTTGAGTTTGATCTTATGAGTCGTGATTAGAATTTCAATCTCTAGCCTGTCTTTGGTTGCCAATTAGGGTAGTATTGGGGTTTCAGCCGATCTTATCTTATTTAACTATATTTATCTTATATGCTTTATTGACATGTTAAATATGCCCTTTATGTTAAGATCCTGTTGCGCTAAAAGTATATTAGGCTTTCTGTTTGATATATTCTACTTGCATTAATATCTTAATATAGAGTGGTATCGGAGTATTAGCCGATACATGCTAGATCTATCTGACCAGCTATGCTATGAACATAGATAGTCTTGTTGTTGGTATATATTTCGATCTAAGTGATTTATACTGTCTCGGCATGGTGACCGATATGTCCCAATCACTTGATTTAAGTATATATCGACATAAGGATTATATATTGTTAATATCTACAGCCGATTAAGTAGATTTAGTTCTTTCTTATTTATTCATGACTACCGATCGATGCATATATGACATCGGCTCAAAGATAAATGATATGTCATCGGCATCCAGCCGATCGGCTATCGTTTATGGATTTAACCGCGGTTTCTTTGTCTTTGTTTCTTGTTGATTGCAGGATCAAATCAACTGGCACGCTCACACACCTAAAGGCAAGTTTTGGACCTGCACTGGAGTTAAGCAGATCTCCCAGGCCTCGTGTTTTTACATCAACAAACACACAAGCATATAAATACTCCTATAGATTTATACTCATATTTCAAATATAATCTACAAGGTGCATGTGTGTCGGAGGGTGCACTCCTCAAGCGAGGGACAGTGAGGCCCCCCCTTCTTAGTTCGGCCGGGGGCAGCGGGTGAAAATCAAAGACTCGATGGAAGGTGTGACGTAGAGGGGGTTGGGCCCCTCAGGAACGATGAGACAAAAGTGGTTTATACAGGTTCGTGGGCGCTGCAAGCGTAATACCCTACTTATGTGTCTGGCTGATTGAGTGTAAGTTACAAATCACTTAAGTCGCTGAGACTCGAGCGTGAGTTCGCCCAAGAATCGATCTCTCCCCTCACCAGGCCTGGACCTCCTTTTATATCTCAAGGGGCTGCCACATGGGCCTAGAAAACTGCCTAGGGGAGAGCGAGGGCATTCACTTAAATGCATGTCTTGTTGCTTAACTTGGAAGCCACTCGCACGGGCGCTACGGCATGGGGCCCGTCAAATCCAACTGCCTGACACGGGGGGCACCCGTGTCATTCATCATTAATGAGTGAAGACTTCTGGGTCTTTACTTGCACGGGGAAACGGAAACCCTGCTTTGACTAAGTGAGATGTACTGACTCCGGCTAGGATGAGAGACTAACAAGCCTCTCATCATCACGACGTGACAGAGGCCGCATGACATGCAACCAGTGCGTAGACGCACTATCCCGATCCCATCGGTCATTCGACCGGTCAGGCGTACCACACGTTGCATTTAAGGCGGCGTGGTGCGCCCACTCACGCCGCCTTAAATGCGGTTAGGTGGGCTTTGGGGGCGCCCACCTAACCGCGCACAAGCGGCGTCATGCGAAGGGGGTCGGGGCAGCCCGACCCCCAAGCATGGAGGGGGCGGGGCGGTCGCCGCCCTACCACTGGCCCGACCCTCCTCGGGGGAGTGCCACGTGGGTACCGGCAGCCTCCTCCCTCTGATCCTGATACCCCCGGACACATATCACCGACAATGTGAATTTTAAAATATATAATTAGCTTGAATTTAAACTTATCACCAGTCTCCCTCTCTCCTAAAACTTATCACTAGCTGATGTCCCTACTTCGATGTATTTAAGCATCAGTAGCATAAATACTTTAACTCATATTTTTCTTGATTTTAATTGCCTTAATACTTGTGCCAACTCAGAATAAGCCATATATTTTTTAAATGGCAAGAGGCTTATTTTGGTAGGGAAAAGAAAGAACCAAATGTTTTTTATCCGTGGCGAACCAATGATGTTACCTAATATCATTCAGAAATAAAGAAAAACATGCATAATGTCATAATTTTTGCAAGGTATTTGACCGCTAGGCACATAGTGATGCAAAACTTGTTGGCAAGTGCCCACAAATAATGCCAGCTTAGCGGTACTTGTGTCATGAAATCTAATTCTGAACTCTCTGTAAAATCATATCCAACATTTGTTGAAGTTGCCTTCTGAGATCGATCACTTTATCATCGCACGAGTCACGAGACAGATCATTTATATTACATTAAATAAGAAAATGAGATTCTCAGACGAGCAGGTCCTTCATTTATCATCAAGTAAATTCATTCCGTGTGCACAGGGGTGAAAAAGGGTTTAAAGCTTGGAGGACTGCTCATCCGCTGAAGAGTATCCTTTGAGCCATGTTTTGTGTACATGTGTTATCAGGAAGCCAGCAGGGGTTTCAGGCTGATATTATTGAAAAAAAATAAAAAGTGAAGTTAAACCTGCGTTTTTAGATCATGCAGACATGCTAACGATGCAAAATTGCAACGGGATTCAGTGCAAGACTGAGTAGAGATGATGTACCTTTACATTCAGCGCAAGACTTGTCAAACAGCACAACCGCGCATCACCTAAAGTAGGAATGTGTTAAAACTTTCAGGTGAGAATCATTTGTACAAAAAGAATAAAATAACAAAAATTATAGCCTGTCATCAAGGTTATGTGTTGTGCTCTGCTCTCTGTTAGACAGTAGTTGTGCTCTGTTGTCTAGACAGTACAGAGAACAATACAAGCTAATATAAATCATATATCAGTTTGCAGCATAGACATCTGAACCACAAGCATCAAAAGAGAGTAGATGTTCAATCATGCATCCAGGTAAACATGGAAATCCATAAATACCATACTGAAAATTTTTAGTGTTTTTTAGTACAGAGAATCATATTCAATTTCAATCAAATATTAGAGTTTCATGTGTGTTTGCCACTCCAAAGTTTGGTACTTAGAAAAATGTAGACTCCAAAGAATGTATTATCATTGATGCCGGTCTTCTACAACTTTGGACATATTTTAATCATTTATATTCATTGGGTGTACTTGCAGGGTCTTCTTTGTCCCTAGCCGAGACAGCTGGTTCTCTTCTTGTCTTTGGTCCAATTTAAATCGTATATAAAATAAATTATTTTTTATTGAGGAGTATGTTTTCTTACTTTTATTTACAAATGAATTGCACTAGACTGCATATGTGTAATGTATTATGACATTTGTACGTACAGATGCAGAGTTGAATATGTTGTCAATCTTTTCATAAACTATTGCCTAAAACCTTCATATAATTTCTGGTGTGTACGAGGATATACTACAACACACAACAAAATTAATAGATTGAAGTGACATGTCTAGAGAAACCTACAAGTGAAAAAATATGATTGAACAAGCTAAATTGTGTAAGTAAAACATTAAAGAAATTTGAATGAAGTGTAAAAAATATCATATAAGAGCTAATTCACTCATTCTACACAATTCTAAGGACTAACCTTCTGCCTCCCACAAGTCAAATCTGACCAGCCAACTGTCTGAACCAGACTGTGAGACAAATAGTCTGTCCACCCATGTTCGGTATTTTTTCCCTTGTTTCTCACCATAACATGAACTCAATGCATCAACAGAGGCATGGAGAGAACATTCAAGCCCAGAAGGTTGAATGATAACACCATTTGCATGCTAAGACAAACCAAAAACAAATAAAAAATCAGTTAACTCAACAATATAATACGTCAGACCCAGTTCACTTTATTAATTGGAAATATAACTTCTTTTCCAAAATTAGAAGGTTCTGATAATTTCTTTTGAGGTAAAAGATAAAACTGATTTTGACAAAGGTTACAAATTATTTTGAACAAACATCACACTGGGCAGTGATGTACTTACAGTGATATTTTTGAAGTACTGTACAACTGAATCTGATTTTGGAACCTCAGCCCTGCGCCACTTCTCATAGAGAACGTAAAACTTTACAACAGCATCTGTAGGTTTGATATGGTCCTCCTTAACATAAGGAAACCCCACATCTCTTGGAGAAACACTAGGTCCTAGTTTGAAGTGTCCAATAGCTTCGATAATACCAGCGGCGCACCTCTCAGTTGCATGAATAATTTTAGGGTTACCCTTCGCATTTTCTGCATACCACTGAAGCAATTCCTCTTGGGCATTGCTAACCTGAAAAATTTAAAAAAAGATTGCAGTTACAGTAAACTTATATTCAATCTGGCATGAACTTTGTTAGACACTTCATGAAATTTATTGTATACTGACCATGACACCATGTACACCAGGGATGCTAAATAATTCTGCATCATTACCAGAGTCCCCACAAACAAGAGTATTGTTGGGTGGTTTTCCACAGGAGCTTAACTTCTTAAGCAAATATGCAAGTGCTTGACCCTTCCCAGCGCCCTGAGGTAATATGTCAAGGTCTTGGCCACCACTGTAGATTATTTTAACATCAAGCTGTTTACAAGAAATAGAGCAGTTAACATAATACGAAAACAAACCATAAATAGTTCTTAGGTTATCCAAAATTGAAACAAGCTAACATCAAGTCGAATGTTGCCTCACCCCGCATTTCTCCATATTACCGGAGAGAGACTTTATCACTTCCTGAGCACTCTTTTTATCAACAAAAAAGCTGACCTTATGTGGACGCTGTTCTGTCTCTGGCTGTATCCATGCAAATGTACGGCAATAGAACAATGTTACTAGTTATTTTAGCCATCAGATTTTCGAAATAATTGTAGATTAACAGAATCAGATGTGAAATATTGAACGTGCCTGAAGCTTCAGCTCAGAAAACTTAGCTGTCTCCTCCACAACTACATTCCTGTCCCACTTATTGTTCAGATATTCCTCCCAACCATCATCAGGAACCATTGCCTCACCATATGTTATCTCAGTCCCCACAGACATGATAGTGATGTCTGGAGTTAGCATAGGCTTCTCTTTCCTCAATTCCTTATAAAGAGTAGGGGATCTTCCAGTTGAAAATACTAGTAGAGAATCCTGACAGTAAACGGACTCCCACAGGGCGCCAAATCTAAGCAAGGATAAGTTCTCCTCATCGTGATGATCAACCTGCAAGTTTGAATTGAAGAAGGATTAAAACGACATATAACAGGCTGCAATTATCTCTGAACAAGTCTAAGATATGAGTTGAAAAACACAAACCATCGTGTGGTCAAGATCTGAAACGATCATAAGACGTGCAGAACCACTGAGCTTATCCATTTTAGCAACCTGCATATGATGATGGTTGTGAGCTTGAGAGGTCTTAAAGCTCTTGAGCAGAACACTAAAAAGAGACCTTCTGTTTATGTTCCAAGCAACGGTGCCAAACTGTGCAAGGTCCTAAGCAGTGGTACCAAATTGTGCGGTGGCATTTTACCAAGCAAGTGAAACACCTGGCTTTTTAGGTAGCAACTGAGAGTTCCTAGGAGACATGGAAACAGCTGTTTGTTTTTATTTTCTTTCTTCCATTTCCTAACACCTCTATAAATTTGCAGTTTTAACTGTGAATAGTAATAGTCATAAACAGTAAATCAACTTGCAGTCCAGGCCATTACTCAAAAAAGCATACTGGATTCGTTTCGAATAAGGCATAGGGTATAACAAATATATATATAAGTCTTCAAGTCTTTTGATAAATATTATATAAAGCTCACTTGGTGTTAAACAAAATGTATATGTAATTCATTGGAAATTGTTCCTTTTATCTTTTGGTACAGCTAAACCAGCAAAGGCAAGGTGATAAACTTGAAAACTATCCCCTGGTTCAGTTGAAAATGTTAGAGCACGCAGTTACACACTTACACTAGATGGGCTTGAGTCATTCAATATAAAAAAAAAGTTTTTATAGAGTGAGCTAGTGAAAAGGTGAGACTTCAATTTTTACCGTTTTAGTTTTACAGTTACCAACGGTGAAATGTGACCGTAAAATGAGCTGAAATTTTGAAGTTTGACTTTTTATGACAAAAATATATTCCAAAGTGAAAGGACATGAGAATAAGAAAACCACAGTAATTAAAGTTGCATGTTTGTCTAATCCTACAACATGGAAAATATGGGAAATGAGAGGACCGAATAGTTTTTCAAATGGTTAGACTTATTTTTCATAAAATTGAGTCATATGGATGAGAAACGTCCAAGCCTCACCCCTTCTAATTATTTGATATTAGTTTTTTCTCTAATATTCGTGTTTTTTTTCATATGAATACGATTCAATGGAAATTTATCTTTTCATATGAATAAAAAAGATTATATTGCAAAGAATAATTAGAAAATTAAATATAATAATCCTCTAAAATTCCTACAATAATATCCTCTAATTCAAAGGGGGCGTAAAAAGAGATAATTCCAAATTGAAAACACATGCTGACACAATGTACGTCATCAAGGTCAGCATAAGGACTCGCGAATGGACAGGACCAGACATGCAAAATTTGCATATAGGGATTGAAATTGTAAAAGTCAACTTAGAAATTAAATAGGGATTTTATGTGGAATAAATGATTTTTCTTTTAGCAATGGTTTCTAGTCGAGGACATGCGCCCGTGTAATAAAATTTGTTGGGAGTCACAATCTAGCCAAACTCCTTTTTTTATAATCCATTTGGTGTGAGTTTCTGAAAAAGAAAAATGTTGATATGAAACCTATTGACAAATCTACGTGCATGTAACTAAATAAAGTTGGCACAATATTAGGCTTTGTTACTAGTTTTGGAATGCTCATTTCCCTCGAACAAATAATAAAATAATCAAACCACCCGTAGTTACTTGTCAAAATAAAAAAGTGTGAAAATAGAAATTAGATCGGATTTTCAAGCCGACAAATTTTTTTAAAAAAAACATATGAAAAATCTAGGAAGAGCCAATTAATATGAAATCAGAGAAAGACATTTTCTTGCTCATACAACTTGAGCCCATAATAAATACAGCGAAAATATGCAGGGCAGCATCAATCAGCAAAAGTACAGGTATTATAAAATTTATCACACACAAAAAAAAAACATAGGAGCAAACAAAAGGACAACAGCAGCCGGCTTAAAAGGAAACTGCCATGTTCATATGCATATAAATGCTCACAAAAAGAAACTGAAATTTGCACTTTCTAGCGTGTAGATAGATAGATAGATAGATAAACCGAAGGATGGCGAAAAGCCAAGCCATAGAGATAGATAACCATCAAATCTTTGAGTACAGAAAAAAAAAAAAGAAAAGAAAGAAAAGATAGAACCCAATCTTTAATGACGTAATTACATGAATAAACGGCCCAACAAAATGAAACGAAATTTGAAGAAATCCTGAATTGACGCCAAAAAAGAAGGGAAATATTTAAGTCATGATCTTGGCGTGATTGAGCAGCTGAGCTCACCGAAGGTGACGCGGAGGTAGCTGAAGGCGCCGCCGGCGACGGGCATGTCGACGGCGAACTCGGTGTAGCAGAAGGCGGAGAGGAGCGCGCAGAGGCCGGCAATGGCGTACGACACGACGACGGCCGGGCCCGCGTAGAGGCGCGTGGCGCGCCCCGTGGTGACGAACACCCCGGCGCCCACCATGCCGCCGAGGCCGAGCCCGACGAGGTCCGGCCACCGCAGGGGCGCGCGCCATGTCGGCCCCCGAGCGCGCGCGGCACGCGGCTCATTTCCCTCGCCTGGCGACGCGCGCGCGCCACGCCGCGCCGCCAGCCGCCGCGGCGTCTGCGCCACCGCGCGCCGTACGGCGCGCAGGCTCGAGAACGACGACGAGCCCCCGCCTCCGCCGACGCAGCACGTCTCGTCGGGCGACGGCATCAGCGCGCCCTTGTCGCAGCTGGAACGCTGTCCCTGTCGGCGGCGGACGACGGCGATGCGCGGCGGCCGACGGCGAGGGAGAAGAAACGGAAGAGAGTTGAGAGTGGATGCGGACGGAGCGGCAGGTCGGGAGCGGTTTTTAAGAGTGAGCTAGTGAAAAGGTGAGACTTCAATTTTTACCGTTTTAGTTTTACATTTACAGTTACCACCGGTGAAATGTGACGGTAAATTTTATTTTAATAATAACGTTCTAGCCTTTGCTCAACGAGGTATAGCTAATTATTATGAATTTCACACGTGAACAAACTCAGAACACGCTAAATGAGGTGAAATATTGAAATATGACTTTAGATGACGAAAACTATGGTTCCAAAGTGAAAGTAGTACACGAGAATAAGAAAACCACAGTAATTAAAGCTGCATGTCTGTCTAATCCTACGACATGGAAAATATGGGAAATGAGAGGACCGAATAGTTTTTCAAATGGTTAGACTTATTTCCCATCAAATTGAGTCATATGAATATGATTCAATGGAAATTTATCTTTTCATACGAATAAAAAAGATTATATTGGAAAGAATAATTAGAAAATTAAATATAATAATCCTCTAAAATTCCTACAGTAATATTCTCTAATTCAAATGGGGCCTAAAAAGAGATAATTCCAAATTGAAAACACATGCTGACACAATGTACGTCATCAAGGTCAGCATAAGGACTCGCGAATGGACAGGACCAGACATGCAAAATTTGCATATAGGATTGAAATTGTAAAAGTCAACTTAGAAATTAAATAGGGATTTTATGTGGAATAATTGGTTTTTCTTTTAGTAATGGTTTCTAGTGGAACTCTCACTTTTAAATTTGCCCGTATCTTTCTGTTTGGAAGGTTCCGGGCCAGATTTTGAAAGCTTTTGAAGGAGATATTTGGGTGGGAAGGATTTGGTAGACCTAGAGATCATATTCTGGTGCTAGGTAATTTATTTTCACAACCAAATCCTAAAAGTTCACCTTTTATGTTAAAGAATTACTAGCTATGTTTAATTCTCTTTCTAAAGGAGCTCTATAACATCTCTTTGAGGCTTGATCTCTGTTTTGGACAAATAAACTATCAGTTCCTATATGAAATTCGAAGTATGTTTTCAAATGAATTTTGCCAAATTCCAATTAATTAACCAGCTGGAGTGCTGGACAGACATGTTCGAATTGAAAGGGTCCATAAAAGCTCATCCTAGGTACAGTTGTCCAACTCCCATATAGCCCATATTTGTAGTGGAGTACACCATTAATTTGATAGAAGCAATTCATCCACATCCAAACGGGCCAAAACAGTAGTAGACACTGTCCACAACTTCGCTAAATATCACCTCTGTGATGTATGATTGCATCCGATATGCATTAATACATGTGAGATCCTTGTGTGGAAAAATAATTTCCAATGAAAATTTTACGAGATTTTTCCACGACTATCTCCAGAACTTGATAATTCGAAGCCGTAATTTTCGTACCGACAACAAAAAGCCCATGTGTGGGTGTGTGACGGTGTGAGTGTGACGATAGCGGCTTAGCTAATAACATACAGATTATTATGGTGTGTCGTGGGCATCTCCTTAACTTGAATTGGGGATTGAAATTTGTTGATGCCTATGTATGTGAAGTGGAAGTTTGTGATGTCCCCTCTATCTCTCGTGTGTGCCTACGCGGCAAACGTGCAACCAAAAGTGATACTTTTGTGGTGTTTGTCAATGTCCATAGCTTTAATATAAAATTGAAACAAAAAGTGAATTTGCCGTGGTTTTTCTTAGTAATCTGTCCCGGCCATTTGGATTAATAAATTTCCAAGTCCAAGTTCCTCTACACCTATTGGTGATTTTGCAATCCAAGGTGACATACATCTCCTTTGTTGGCTCCTCGTGACATCAAAAGATCTTCCACACAATGCAACGGCCGACACTTGATAAAATAGTTAGTATGTTTGTGTGGTATTTAATTGCTCTCTCCTTATTTGTCATTTTAAATGATTTTTTTCTCGTGCCCAAATGTGCTATGCCTGGGTTCCCATTTCGCAAGGCCTGTCAACGGTACTACACAAAAATTAAAGCTTGCCTCTTATCAAGATAAAATGTTGTATAGCTATGTAGGGTATAAGACATCACAGTAAAAAGTAGGCATGATATAAGACACGTTGAACAGTAACTAACAACAAAATAGCGAACTTTTTGTAGGACATACCTCATCAAGTATTAGTATAGGAGAGTTTTTCAGAAGAGCACGAGCAATAGCAATTCTCTGCAAAACAGCAAAATAATTGTAAAGTAGTAATGATAACAAACAATGAATGTATTTTCTAAAACAAATCCAACAATACTGTTTTTGTATTGTGAGTTTATATATTTTAACATATACCCAGGGGCAGTATTTTGAAACCTTGAGCATATGGACCCCAAGTGAACATATATGGTCAAAGAGAGTGTTTACATGTTAAGGTATCCTCAAATCACAAAGTGAGTGATATTTGGGACACTGACATAGTGCCCAAGAAAACTGCAAACTTCCACTGTTATATATCTACATAGAGTAATAAATTTACAGTATTATAAAAGAGCTTTTCAGAACAATCCACATGTATCACTCAACAGTCCAATCCAATATATTGATAGCCAAGTTTAGAAAGTACAACAGATCTTGTTCCTATACCAATGTGTCCAATTGGAGGGAGTAGCAAATTACCTGTCTCTGTCCCCCACTTAGGAGGCTGCCACGTTCACCAACAAGTGTGTCATAGCCCTAAATCCCAAACAAATTATGATAATCAAACTACTGTCATATCTCATATCATTTGGACACCAGGAACTACAACTAAAATGCATGACAAATATTGTTTCAACCTGTGGAAGAGAGACAATGAATTCATGAGC
Source organism: Oryza longistaminata (assembly GCA_009805545.1). Taxonomy (NCBI): domain Eukaryota; kingdom Viridiplantae; phylum Streptophyta; class Magnoliopsida; order Poales; family Poaceae; genus Oryza; species Oryza longistaminata. The sequence goes on from CM020178.1 coordinate 19,995,524, forward strand.
ATTGGCAGCTTTAGCAGCTTTTATTATCTCATCCTTGGAAACAACATCATCCGGAAGACCATAAGCGATGTTTTCTCCAACAGAAACTGAGAATAGGACAGGGTCCTGAAATTTTCATACCAAAATAATATAATTAAAAAAAGTGGAATCATCTTTAATTCCAGGATAAATTTTGCATCAAATTGAATAAAAGATCAAGCACCCAAGTTCTAAATAAAAGGACTGAAACCTATATGCTAGAGATGATAGTCCCACACATCCCACTAACAGAGCTATTCTCTATTCCTAATCAGAATAATTAATGGCAAACCAAAAGACTGGGTACAATATATTGTGTTCCCCCTTCTCACATGAACTTACAACCACATAATGAATATCACCAGAACAAAATACTATTCCAAATGCTACTTTACCAGAAACTATAACTCGTGTACCTCAATTAATATGCAGAACAGGAGGATGATACGTGGTGTAAAAAGACAGATAATGTACCACTATACCTGATTCACTAAGGATACAACTCGAGACCATTCTCTTTTATCAAATACACGGATGTCTTCCCCAGCCACAGTGATGCGACCATGAGTTGGCTGCAGGAAATGAATAAAAACTGAGATGTTGATCTAGTTATGATTTATGAAACATTGTAACATTAATGTGGATACACAGAAGTACCTCATAGTACCGTGCAAGAAGTTGTACCACTGTGCTTTTCCCAGCACCACTAGGTCCAACAAGTGCTGTAATTTTTCCACACTCAATTGTAAGATCAAGCCCATTTAAGATCTCCACATCAGATCTCAGTGGGTAAGAAAAGTGGACACCTGCCAAAATATAGATGAGCATCAGTTGCATGCCAATGGTCCAAGAATAATCTAGTTAATCATATTTTCTGTTTTTTTAAGTAAATAGAGTTCATAACTACACACTTTATTATTCATTGAAGTACATCTTGGAAACATCTATATTAAGTTAGAGATTTACACAAAAAGGCCAATGTTCATAAGTGTGCACTTCATTATTCATTTAAGTATCTCTTGAAAACCCCTCTTATGTTAGGCTTTCACACAAAAAAGGCAAAAAACAAGGAAAATGGACATAAAAAAAGTACCGATACATTGAAAGATGAAATTATATCTTAAGACATAATAATCTCCACACTGATATGCATCCCTCTTTTCTATCTACACCTCACGTGTTGCCTCATCCTGTTTCAGTGCATGTCTCGAGCCATAATTTGCAAAATTGCTTGGCTTCAGCAACTTTGAGCTACATCATGAAGGTGTTGACAAATTTCTGTCTTTGATTATAAAGATGTGGACTTTTATGCTTCATATAGCTCAATTTGTTTTCATTTTCTTGCTTTTCATGGAGTTTTCTTCTTACTTAGATATTAGGCACTGGAGGAGCTTGTTGCCACGCTAAACAACCTGTTGCCTGGACATTTACAATTCAGAAATACTAGCTAGTTCTCCTTGGACATAGCAAGGCTACCTACTTTCTGCCCCTTCTGCACAAACATTAGAGCTTCAGTGCGACTGCTTGATGTCCTTGCCTTATGCTCTATAGCTCAAAACTACCAGCCACCACAACCCCATACTACCCTGCCCCTGTGACATGTACATGAGTGGAGTTGTCTTGAGGCTCACAGACTAGACCTGCCTACTCTGGTTGCTCTGTCATGGCGCTACGCATTTGCATGAATCAATATTCAAGGAAGATGAAAGTGTCATGAATAGAAAAATCAAACAGGGGCAACTGACACAAAAGAGTTCAGTGGCTGATTTGGCTTTTCAAGTACAGAGCTAACTGGGTGTAGGCAGTACCAAAGTAAAGCCCCATGAGTTTTGGCTGGGATAGCTGACAGCCAGAGCTATTTTATATTATTGAGCTTTGCTGAGTTATTCGTCTACATGGATGCCACATCGACATTAACTTATTCATATAAATGCTACATAAGCTAAAACAAATGTAGTTTAGGCAAGCGAGTGATTTGACTCCAGCAACATTTGAAGAGGAGAGTGTCCCCTTTGTTGTCTTAATCTAGTAGTTTTTATGATACAAAAGGAAATTAACCTATTATGTGAGATGCAAATTGGCTCTTTTTGGCATCCCAGTTCTGAACTTTTTCATCTCGCCTAGTGGAACTAGAGACAAATTACTTAAGAAAAATTATTGTATAGAAGTTTATAGTATGAAAGAAATATGTATATGCATAAAAAATTTTGAAATGGAAAAAGAACTGCATGTATAAAACAAATATGAATAGTGGCAAGCAGACCTTCTAGGTGAATGTCACCAGACCAGGCAAGATTACTACAGCTGCTTGATGATTTTAGTGCTGACATGTAATGTTTGTTAGCAGTGCCATTTTCGTGCACTGCACCATTTGAATCTTCTAGTTCTTTGGCTAAACCATATGCAAGTGAATCATCAATGTCCTCTGCTGATAGAATAGAATTTATTCTTTCTACAGAAGCAAATGTCCCACGTAGATCACCAAGAGTATTAACAGCTCCTTGAACCTAAAATGCATGTTCTCAACAAGTAAGATGACCAAAATACAATAAACACGTCAAGCTACAAAAAAGTCATGCAATAAGTAAAACCTGATACTTACAGCGAATGTCAGTGTGAATGTGTAACCAATAAAAGATGCCATGGTTCCAACAGACAATTTTCCCTGAAATACATGTGTATCATATTTTCAGATTTCAAAGACAAGACAAATGATTATTAAATATCTAAATGACCATCCAGGTTAGTAAAATTGACATGGTTGCATGCATGTGGTCTTTTGATAGGCATAAAATGTGTTTCCAACAGTTAAAATTGAGGTCCTAAATAAAATGAGAACTTCTATAGATATTCAACTCGAGAGCACCGGCACATACAAGAGAATCAATTTTTAATATTGATACTGAAATATTTGGATGATGTATTTGATGTGAATTGGTTTACTTGTAGATACTGAATATCAATGGTACAAATTGAGGGTAATTCTTGTATAACACATGCTAGATCTAAAAGCTGAAGTGGTTTTATTATTTTCTTAAACAAAAGTTACGGGCAAAAAAGAAGAGAAGCTTTAGGCAGGTCCTTAATCCTACAGCTGTGGTTATGTTTGCTGCCAGAAGTGTTAAGAGCATGGGTTCATACAATTATATATATAAGAAAGAGCTCTCACAGGGTAAGATCACATCCACAAAGGCATGAACCTATATAGTTGTTTTACCTTATCTTGTCTAACAGGATTTGATAGACAAGATGCATTAATTTTTTATGGCATTAAATCTACAGTTTCAAGATCCTTCTATAGTAAGCACAAATTGGCAGCGGCACGCATTACCATGGTCAGACAACACAGCTAGCAAGCACTTAGCAACCATGCCAAGTTATGTCACATCATGCCTTACTGGATCATGGTGCGGCACTACAGCTTGTGCATCGATTCATGGGTGTAGTAAGTGCAGGTCATGACTGATAAGTATCATCAAATTTTTATTACTTTTTGTACTTTTTTTAAATGTAATTGTCAAAACCCTCTTGAAACTTATTTCCAGACTGAACCTTGTGGCCACATAAAATGCCAAGGATTAAAAAAAAATGGCTTGGCAAGGATTTGGGCACAGCACTTACGTTGGTGTGGCAAGTCACTGTTGCCACACCATGGTTCATAGCATGTAAACATTTGCTAGCAAAGCTGCCAAAAGATTTATTTTTAATAAGAGGTATTTGAAGAGTTTGTTTTAAAATTTGAAGAAAATATGTTGAAAAAACATAAAAAGAAACTATTATCAAGCTTGTGGATATGTGGCTATGCTTGGAGAGCAAACCAATCAGGTTTAGAGAATTTAGAGCCACCCATCATAACTCTACTCAAATACATAAACTAGTCTGATTTTGTTGTAGACTATTTGACTTATTGGTATAGGTTAGTATTATTAGCTGAGCAAAACATGGAATTCATTATTATTAATCTAACATGAAATATGCATAGTTATAATTTGGGCTCACAACAAAAGACGATGTAAATCTTTCTCTTTTCCACCAATTGATATAAAAAATTTTAGCCCTCAAGAACAAACGTGTAACCCTTTCTTGTATTGTGTCTATAACATATATAGTAGTTAGCTACTTTACAAATACTTTTCTATTAGTGTATGTTAAACATGTGGCCTTCATTTCAGAATCTGCCAAATCCAAATCAGATAAAGACTTGGACATTTTTCAACACATTATATGGGGACCAGTACAATACTACAATAACACATAAGCCAAATTAACACTTCATGATGTCTGTGCAATAACTTGGATGGATATGATGTTCTCTCTCTCTCTTTCCAATTAATGTGGGCATATCTACCCTTTTATTTTACATAGTGGGGTTTTATCATCGTTTTACCTCCTAGGATTAATGTGGGGTTTTACAAATCTCCAGTTAATATAAATAACGATTGGTAGAATGACACATTTCCTTCTACGTAATAGAGAAATGAACAATGAGAGTAATATTCTAATGGATGGCCCGAGAAGTGCATAGGTGAAAGGCCATAAGACTTACCAAATTGTCAAACATAGAAATTTGTCGTTTTTCACCCCCAAATGACCTAACCTGCAAATGTATTTTTGAATAAAATAAGGATAAACCCCAAGTATGTGGACTGGTATTTAACAGAATAAAGGAGATTAAATCTATTAATGCAAGTATTTCAAGGAAGTATACAATTATGACGAAAAAATACTCACAGTACGAATAGCTGAAAATGTTTCTGATGCAGTGTCTGATATACGTGCTTGGACAATTCCATAAGATTTAAATGTGGGAACAGTTGACCTCTTGAAAAGAGCTGATTTAATAAAAATAGCTTGTCAGATCATAAATGCTTTTGAAAATTGACATACAACTGCCAACACTACTTCAGTAAATAATATCTTTTTAGAAGGCCACAATATGTTAATCCTTCAAGACAAAAATATATTTGGAAGACAAATCACTCAATGAAATTGTAAAATACTATAATCAAACAACATCGAAGATATATAAGTTCAAGAGTAACATGAAGGAAATATCCGCGGCAATGATCTAAGAAAAGAAATAAAAGCAGAGCAAAAGGTGAAACTTTACGAGCCAGTAAAAAAGGTTATTTCTTATTTGCAAAGTTCTGTATCATCTCAAATATGTCTAATCAATTACTTCAAACTAAAAAATAACATTATGGACATTTCCATCAAAAGCTCCCAAATCAATAATTCAATATCATTCTGCTCATGCAAAATTCCTAAATAGGACTTCGATTTTGCATTAGCAAAATACCAGGGATGGTTCAGCATAGCACCCATATATTTCACAGAGAAATAAAAAATCAAGTGTAATGATTAAATTTAGGCACAATTCATTATCAACAGCTAACTAGAAACGTATAAGACATGAGGGACCAGCTTCCACGGTAAGGACCTGACAAAACTAATGTGTGATATTTACCACAAATCAGCTTGTTTCTAGAACATAAGATGGATCTTAGGGATCTCAGGATGATGAAAGATTGAAAGTCATTCTACGCTTAAAGACATGTGATATAGAGAATAATGAATAATAAATGGCACCAGTCATCATTTGGATAATTACCAACTAGCACGGAGACAGAGACCATTAGGAGTCCTAGTACAGGAGCTAGCTCAGTGGATAATGTGAAAAGTATACAAAGTGTACCGGTGATCTGGAGAAAAAGAAAAGAAGAAAAACTGCTTTAGAAGATGCTGAGATAATAGACCTTGCAGGTAATGGCATGATTTCCAAATAATCAAGTATATGATATGAATGGACTAACTGGTCAATAATGCTTCGAGATGTCAGTACTTTTGAAAGCATTGCTAATAGCACAGAGAGAATATGTGATTCAGTGATTGTATAGCGCAAATTCTAGTCATTAGCAGTATCAAGCTTACATTCTCATAGTGTAAAGTTTCTTGCCTCAGAGAGTGCCCTTAGCCCACGATCCCTTGATATGTTGTCACTTACGACACTCTTCAAAGTACCCAAATCAGATGTCAACAAACCAGTCAACTCGCCAACCTGCCATCAAATGATAGTAAGGTTCTTTTATTCGTAAAATGTTTGAACCAACATAGAACACACGCAAGGAATAATCAGCAGTGTATCCTTTCATTTGCATAATTTTCAGAAAAAATGTACTTTGGTATGAAAGAAAATTCTCTATAACTTGTATAACAGACCAAGCTAAACAATGACTGCTTTACTAATTCAGATAATGCATAATACACTGATCATAGCCACCATTTTTCTTGGTAAATTGAATTAGATCTAGTTATTTTTTAACCTAGAAGTAAATCTTTCACTGTTATCACTATCCACACACCCTAACCCAACTTTTTTTTTTGCATAACCCTAACCCAACATTAATTGCATGCCTTCCATAATGGAAGAAGGAACAAGTGGCTTACCAAGCTACCTATCTACATTGCTCAACTATATTTTTCACAAAGCAATATCCGTATTGGATGATTTGAAAACTTGAACACAGACACTGAACATAAAAATACAAAGATTTTCAATTTAGTAGGAACAATATCTTGCAAATGAAGTTCTCTTTCTCTAACTAATTGTGACAATTTAATATGAATGTGGTATACTGGTAGTCGGTACCTTGTGACGATCAAAGAATACCATCTGCAAACAACCAAACAGAATAAATCATTCATTATCAACATAAACTATGAAATGACAAATGAAAACTAATATAACCATGTTGGTGAATGCCAAATGGCTATGATGAAGAAGCAGTGCATTATCGCCCCTCAAGGCTACACAATCATGCACAATGAAAAAAATATTGTCACGATGCATTAGTACTACCTACGTTAACTCCACACAGTATGTCCCTAGTCCTTCATATTTCATTAATGTACAATGTGCAAAGCATAGGAGGCCCCAACGAACAACTTCACCCTAGTAAAACCTACTAAATGTTGATGCAACCTGGAAATAGAATGGGATGAATAATTTCAAAATGGTATTAAAACTAATGTGGGCATAATTGGTGAACAATCCAAAAACAAGCATATGGACTAAGTTGCTAGCCACTTAGCAGCTGTTAACTTATTCATCATGACAAATGATACAGTAGTAGCAAAGGACTCGTGTGTGAGCACAACCATGCCTAAAATTTGGACATGATTGAAGCAGCTGCATACCCAATGAGCAAATAGAACTTAGGCGATCATATGGACTAACCCAACATCTTTTTACCCCAAGTCTGGCAATTGTAATCCGAATTGCTACTGTAAATACTCCTAGGTGCAACCGTTACACAGCTGATGAGCAAAAGCAAAACTACCTTCTGGATTAGAATCCTGCGAAATATTTGGCTCCGGAGCCTCGCCATCACCTTCTCCCAGATCACGGTCATGTTGATCACGAATACGATTGTAAATATGGGCTCCAGCGTATACAGCACGGCGATTTTGGACAGCAGCCTCCACAGGGGTTCGGAGCCCCTCCCTATGAGCGTCTCGAAGAACCTCCCTGCCATCCAAAACAAGCCACACGCACACATCACATCACATCACACATCTCACAACCAAACCAGCATCAGCGCGCAAGAGGCGTGTGCGCCCTGAACCAACCACCCCAACCGAACCAACCTGAGAAGAGCGGCATGGAGAGGGTGCAGGTGGTGCACGCGAGGAGCGCCGCGAGGGAGACCGCGATGCGGGCCCTGTGCGGCGACAGGAGGGCCCAGACCCCCGCCCACGTGACGGCGTCCGACGAGGCGATGGCCGCGGCGACGTCCGCCGTATAAAGACAATCTACTAGTGATAATAAGATATAACAATAATATAATCCTAGTAGAGACCAATCGGCTAACAATGACAAGATAGAATAAGCACTGATCCGAAGGTTAAATCATACATTGGTTGGAGGTCCGATATCATACAATCCATAAGATTAGATTAAACAATGAAATCTTTGTTCCCATCGGCTAAATCCAACTTGTATATAATCCTTGTAAGCCGAAGCAACATCCAGATAACTCATCGGTTGAAACCCCAATGAAACCCTTATTAGCAGTCAAAAGGCAGGTTAGAGATTATGGTTCTAAACATGACTTAGTAGATCAAACTTAATTGATGCAGCACTAAGTATGTAAAGAAACATAATATATACACAATCAAGCCGTTGGCTGATTTTTAGGGTGGTTGATGTCTTAGCTAATCTAATCTAGTAAAACAATTTAGCTGATACTGGCAGAAACCCTAAAGCGAGAGACAACCGATAGAGCTAAATTGAGATACTAAGACTAGATTAACTAAGACATATGATAAATAGCCAAGCAAATATATCAATCAAACCAGAGCAATCCAAGAGATTGAATGTACAGATGCAGCCTTGAATAAAGCCGACGTAGATGATACAATTGCCTGGGCCGGTAGAACGTAGGACTTACCCCTTCGCCGGAGATCGAACTGAACCAATGCAGCCCCGCGTCAGGTGCCAAATTCTGTCGGTTGAATAAGTAAAACCTCAGAAAAGAGGGTGGCGATGTGCCAGGAGTATTATTGATCTGTGTGATATTTTACAATCACCCCGGGTGTACATATTTATACCCATGGATAGATACTAGTCCTTGTAGTACAAGAAAGAAACTTTCCTAAAGATAAAAGGAAAACATAAAGTCTTTATAGGACACTAAACACACTTGTCTAAAGATAAAAGAAAACTAACAAACTATTCGTAATTAATAGATAACTTGCCATGCCGCATCCTCCTTGAACTCCGTCACTTGTGGATAAGCTTTCTTCGATAGATTAATTTCCTTAACCGAATATAGCACGAATCCGACTATTGACGATGAGATAATTCTCCTAGGGGCATACCAAATTTTGGCGTTTACAGATGGGTAGTTTTCTCCCAAAAAAATCATAGTTTCAGGGCAATCAGTAGTTGCACAACAGCTATAAGCAAGATAATTTACTTTATGACATGGGCGGTGTTATATAGTACTAGGAGTACTAGTTTATTTTAGAGAAAATTCCATACGTACTTCTGAAAAGTTTCGCAATTTCTTCTATACCCCTGAATTTTGCCTCACCCTCTACATGCCCTTTAGTTTTTATTTCGATCTCTTCTATCCCTATTCCGTTAGTTGACCGTGAGTTTGACTGTTAGATTTTTCTAAAATGACCATATCGCCCATTTCTCATACTAACATGCTATCTACTTCATAATTCACAATGTGAAAAATTATAATTCATGATAAAAATCAAATGGGGCATAATTATTGATTGTAAAATTTGAAAAATAAAATTTAAATTGTTGAACAAATTTATTTTTTTGACAAAATCCATATAAGAGTTGTAGCTAGAAATTATGAACCAAAATTATTTATTTATTGTGTTCAAATTTTGATGTAAATGGTGTACGAATTTCATAAAAGTCAATTAAAAATTCATACAAAAATTTTAGATTTATTTTTAAAATTTTTCATCAAATAATTGTGTTTTTATCACTAAACTAACACATGTATAAGAGAGGGGTAATATAGTCAATCTCAAAACGGTCTAACTCATGGTCAACTAATGGAATGGGCATTGAGGAGATCAAAATGAAAACTCAGAGGTAAGTAGGAGATGACGCAAAGTTAAAGGGCACATAAGGGATTGAGAGGATTTTCAGGTGCATACAGGGATTTTCTCCTTCCAAAAGTGTCGTAGATGAACAGACATCCTGAGGCATAAATAGCAGAAAACCACAAGTCGGGCTAGCTTTTTGCTTGGAGTCTTTTATTTCCCTGTCGCCGTAGTCCCCTTTCCACCAAGTTACCCACCATCATCCCACCACCACCAACACGAAGTTGCCACAGACACTCCCAGGACGTTCCTACACTATACTTCCCGGGGTCGGTGACCCCGGAAAGAATTTCAATCTTTAGTTGTTTTAGCCCATATTAACTACTATATTATTCGTTCCGGGTTCACCACTGGACACTCCTCCGTCGGTTAGGCCTCCCATGGGCCACCTACATGCGTTGCCATGACTAGGCGGATGATGGCTGCTCCTGCTCAAGCCAACTGCCTGCTCCCTCCGTCCGAAAAAAATGAATCTAGAATGAGATATGACACATTCTAGTACAAACGAATTTGGACAGATGTATGTCTAGATTTATAGTAGTAGGATGTGTCATATCCGGTACTATAGTTGTTTTTTATGGGACGGAGGGAGTACACCTCTAACCGCTGAGGCACTCGGTCACAAACCTCTCCCTTACCAGCCTACCTCATCCTAGACCGCCACTTGTCGACTCAGCCGGGGATGCCCAATTCTACTGAGGACGCACCGCACCGCCTCTACTAGCCAGACCTCGTTGGCTACTCTCACTCAACCCAGTCGCCTCGCCTCCACCTCTTACCATCTCTTACCGCTTGTGCCACTAGCCACCGACCTTGCTCTCACCTCGTCGAGCTTACTCCCACTAGAATGCCTTACCCCAAATCGGAATACCAGATCCTGCTAGAAGGCACTGGATCTAGCCGTTCTGCGGATATCTAGCTGGGGACACTAGATCCCGCTAGGAGGCACTAGATCTAGCCGTTTCTGCCCGTCATCGTTCTAGGGAGGGAAAAAGTAGCAAAATGAACTAGCCTTTAGCTTCTACTGCTTGGGCTTAGGCCCACGACTGCGAGTAGGCCGCCCCACAGCCCACGCACCGTAAAAATCTTGCACGCACACAGGCATGCCTGGCGAGGGCCTCATCGTTTGGCATATTCATATGTTTATCAGCCAAAATTTGAATTTTCAACGTTAAATTTAGAGCTGATTTTGAGTTTTTTTCATCGAAGTTTATTTTTCAGCCTTTGCTTTTAGATTGCTAAGAACACATATATAAAAGTTTTATTCACAAATTGATTTTCGTTTGCAAATATGCCATGACAAACGATGAGGCTGTCGTTTCTGACTTCACTGTTAATCACTTAATCGACACACACACACATACAGTATTATTCTGAACTCTTTCGGACCAGTACTGCAAACGCCTATATATCTATATGTAATCACGGAAATGTACCTTCATGTGATCCTATTCAATCCAATCAAGTAAACGCATCAATTTTGGAATTTGTTGTCTCCGTTCATGCCAGATCGGTCGATCCGGCCTGCCCGTTCGTCACACGGCTATGCATTAGCTGCCTGTCACGATTAATTCCACTCGGTTTCTGGTACGTGCGCGTGCATCCAGCAGCATAAGTTGGCTCTGGTACATGTGCCCCCTCTTAATTTGCACACACATATTCGTACATGTATGCGCTGTTAGATTAGAATTGTAATGACATATTAACTCATGACCAAATGAACGTCAACACAAGACTAATGGGGAGAGTACATGTACATTTCGATTCTCATGGCATATGTATTATATACACCAGCTACTCCAGCTTAGTACTGTACTTAAACCGGCCGGTAATTATATGGTATATGGAGAGATGTCAGTGTACTCTTACTGACATGGTTGTTTCTATCCCAGTGAAAAGTACCCTCTACTCTTATATACTGATATAGCTAGACAGCTTGTACGTGATACAGTTTTGCGAGCCACATGCACGCATGTTACTATATACTGATACATATATTTGCTGCGATCGTGCAATATGTTAACAACCAACAGTAGTATGTGTAGTTAAGTTACGTACCAGCATTTGATACAGTGGCAGTTAATTGAAGTTAAAAGACTTTTTAGAGCACCGTGGTAATCACAGAGACAGGGGCTCCCATCGGATGGCCTAATCAGCCAAAGAAAAAGCCAAAATTTAAATTTTTAAACTTAATTTTGAGATTGATTTTGAGATATTTTCAACGTAGTTTCTTTTACAATATTAGCTTCTAAGTCACCAAGAACACATTTATAAAAGTTTTATCTACAAATTTATTTTTATTTTCTAATAAGCCGTTTTGGCTTATTAGGAAATAAGCCAAACGATGGGGACCAGACATGCCATGGCAGCGGAGGGGCTCGAGCCCCTCCGGCCCCACTACCAGGCTACCAGCGTGAGGACTATGGGCTGGTTTGGTTTGATACTAATTTATTACCCTACCAAGCAATTGCATGTTTGGTTTGCTACCAAATTTTCCCCACAATAGTTCAAACTAAATACCACCCAATTTGGTAGTGCTAAAATTTACCAATGTTTTGGCACTACCAAAATTTTGGTAGGGCAAAAATTGGCTCCAAACCAAACAAGCCCTATATATGACTCTACGAGGGCAAGTACTCTAATGCTTCATGTGCTACCTCTAAAAATGACACATAGGATTGGATGATGAGGTGGAGGAGAGAAGTGAGGAGAGAGATGAGGAATCACCCCTAAGAGTAAGTTTAATAGTATAGCCAACTACTAGCTCCAATTTATTTATAGCCAATCTAATAGCTAATTCATATAATAGTTGCTTATTATACTATTAATATATGGTCCCACCTATCATACATCTGTCATACACACGTTGTGTCTTCTCTCTTATCTTTTATCTCATTAAAATATGTTTACATGTTTACAGCTGGCTAATAGCCTGCTATTGTACCTGCTCTAAATAAATAGGTGGCCTCCACACAAACTCTCAGAAGGATGTGAGAGTATTAAAAACATTGATATTTGTGTATTAGGAGTGACCTATTGTATATCTTGCATATTAATTTATGAGTGAATGATATAAATAAATTTGGGGGTAGCAATCACATCTACTATAGCTTGCCCTGAGAGTCCCCACTAAATTTTCTCTACAATTTTTTATATGAAAAAAAGGGGTTAAAATTCTGTCTAGTTTATTTAGCCCCACCTATTATTTTACTTGGATGTGATAATCGAATTATCATCGATCATATAGCCAACGTGTGCGGTGAAAAACACCGTTCCACATATATATATATACGTACGATCTCATGAAAAAAAGTGTGGAAACGAACGACGACGAGATGTGCAAAAGGCCAACAACCCTCTTGTAGATCTCTCCGGCCGGGAAGTGCTTACGAGTTACGTATACATCAGGCAGAACGGTCACATCCCACAACGTAGCTGGCATGCATGGTACATTATATTGGTACGCGTAGCTATGCATACAGTATATAATGGGTACATATACGTTAGTAGTAGTAGATTATACTACCTGCATTGGAGTATTTTACAGCTACCGATTAGGGGCGGATCCAGCGTAAGGGGTGCTCGAGCCTCCACTACTAGCATAAGGATCATGGGAGTCCCAATGAAACCCTCACAAAGGATTTTTTTTTTTTGTCATATATAGATGATAGAAGGGATTGTAGCTTTGTTCTAATTTGTTCATACCCCCCCCTGCTATTTCATCTTGGACCCATCACTACTACTGATCATCATGTACACCGGGCCTGAAATCAACTCTTTTCGATCCACTCGTCATTGACAAAGAAAAGCTAAGGTCGGTTCGCACTTTGGAGTATACCAGCGGTGAAAACAGTATGAAAATTTTCAACCGCAGCGATATCCATAAATTGGTTGTTTTCGTTTCTAGTCATATATAAAACTTATTTATATTTAATTCATGTCAGCGTCATATTAAATTTACACTAAATAGTTAAATTAATTCATAAAAAATAACATAATAATAATATTCTTTTTGACCATTTCCCGCTCCTTGTATATACTCCCCCTATCTCAAAATAAATTTGTTTTTCACCCATCTCACACATACCAATATAAAAAACAGAAAGACTATAATACCTATCCTTACTCTATCAAATCTCAATATAATTATTTATCACATTATCTACTTCTAATTTAATTATATTTTACTTTTATAAACTTTGATGTAACGATTAATCAGAAATTAATTTATTTTAGAAAATGAGTCAAAAATAAACTTATGGTACGTGCACATGGGAGTAGATCGATAGAGCAGAGTGCAGAATTAACTATGGAAGTATGGCTGTGTTTAGTTGATGGCAAAGTTTGGATTTTGGTTAAAATTAGAAATGATGTGACATGTGACTGAAAGTTGTGACGGTATGTATGACAGGTTGATGTTGATGGCAAAAATGATGAAGTTTGGATCTAAACAAGCCTAGTGAGATCGTCTGTTGAGATACGTTGCTTAATTAGCCTAAGCCTACGCCCTCCAATTCAACTATTGGAACGCTTTCTCTGACAGCTACTTGGCGCTCAGGCCTTTCCACCCTGAAAAAGTAGCGTTACTCCTACGTGTACGCAAGAAGCCTAGATTCCAAGAGGCACCACGTACTATATGTGTAATAAGTACTCAGTTTGCTTTTAATCCAATATATTTATTCTAAAATAAATTTATTCTTTCAATCTCATTTATCCTCGGTCCCACAATTCAACGAGGTTTTTGCTACCTTCCAATACTCCTCTTATCAACCTCCTCGCCGGATCCTTCTATACTCTCACCGGTCCATCCCAATACCGATTTATTGCTTTTTAATAAGGAATGGAACATTCTGGGCAATATAAAAATGAAAGATCCAGTTATTTTCAGAACCAGCCCAGAAAGTAATAGCCGGGGTGCCTGAGACTAGACTAGTTATTGGAAACTGGGGCCGCCCATCGCTTGCCCCATTTGGTCCCAAAATGCCCTCCTTATTTGGCCTTATTAGAAAATTAAAATTAATTTAATAAAGTAAAACTTTTGTAGGGTTTGTTCGTAATACGTACGGATTCTTTAAAAACCCAACCCATCTTCACGCCCCCAACCAAAGCATTATGGTTACAAAAGCATGTCAAAATCAACTTTTTAAAATCAACGTTTCAAAAATCAAACATACTTTTGGCTTGTCTTTTGGCTGTTTAGGCCAAACGATGGGCTATGGGCATTAGTATATCAGCTTTGCTGTCATCCTTTTGGTTGAACGATTCCATAGGAATTTGTCCAAGTTCCCGGAAATGAGAAAACAGGAACGACCTCGATTGTACCGGACAATTCCATCAGGGAAACAGTTGTCTTGTATCAAAACACTCTCAGTTACCGAGTCTTCATGCTCGACCGTGGTTCTTCCGCTTATACACCCATGTAGGCACGTTATCCTCTGGTGTTGCTCCACATGATATTAAAGTTCTTGAATGGCCAGCCAGCATCGTACGACCATCTAATATATACTGCAATGGTGGCCGGGAATGCCCCATTCCAAGAGAAAGAACCACTTGAAAACTTATCGGTTCTGAGGATCAGCTCAAACTCATAGCAAAACTTCTCACGGTGCTAGGATGTCGGTGACGAGCGTACCGCAAACCATCAAAGAGGACCACCTTAAGAAGGCACTACCGCCACTTTGATCGTTTGGTCGCCCTGGGAGATATGGCAACGAAAGGAACTCGCCAGAACCCTTCCAACAGGAAGGAGCTTTCCAGCTACCTCCTTTTAGCCCCAAGATCAAGGAAAGAGGCCCCTAAAACTTGTGGCCTCGTAGCGCTCCCAACGCGAGCGAATGCGCACGCAGAGTCTTTCACTCAACAAGGCTGGCATTACTCCTTTAGTCTGAGCTCCGGACCAAAGGTCCTAGGCTTCCTCTTTTTTTTTTCCTTTCGCCTTGTGTAAAGTTCTCCTCTTATTAATTGTTGAAATGCGCGCTCGACTCAGCTCGAATTGTTAAAAAATAAATTCCTTAGCTGTTAGTATGTGAGACGATCATCATATCTGTTGCCTCATAGCCCCTAATAACACCTTCTTAACCCCTGTTGTTTTTTAGCTATATACCCAAAACTATTTGTATTTGTCAGTATTCTCTCTATTAATGGTAGTCTATACTGTATTCAAGTGTTAGTACGCAATAACAATGATAAGATTTGAAAGTATCAGCCCTAACAGTTTAAATGAGCCCAGCTGGCCGAGCTAGGACTTAGTTTTGTTCAAGGGTTACAACTGGAGCCCAAAAAGTTCGGCGTCGAAGTTGGTTTTCCCGTTATCCCACCCTCGCATATATAACGTCAGACTATCGAATAATACAATATAATGTGGTTCCTTGCTGAAACAACGCCAAATACAGGAAACGAGAAGAAAAATTATGGCATCAGACAGTCAACTCGGAATTTCTCCATTGATAATAGTGGAGGAACCCGGCCAGATTATGCACGACCTTCATATCATTTTTGCACATGAAAGTTCCGAGACTGAAAACAAAGTCGTGGACGAAAAAGACCAGCCTCTTAGCCCAGCGAAAAGCGGATAAGACAAGCAAATCCTACCATACCCCAATCCACAACACTGCAAACTGTCGACCCGACGCAGGATGCATGCAACAGCAAGTAGTAGATCCCACACACACAAAGGACGAAAGCTGAAGGATGACGACCTAGCTTGCAAGAAATCATTGGTCAAGAGTCGAATCGCGATGACACCAGATAATGGGAGTGGAATATGAGTGAATATATTCACTATAACTATCAGCAGGAGTTCAGAGACAATGCAAAAAAGTGTTGAAGCTTTTGTTCTAACAGACATTCCTTTCATAAGGTCCCTCCTGCACTGGG
>CM020178.1:20021532-20102968 GCA_009805545.1 Oryza longistaminata
TCGCCACTGCCAGGTCGTGTTCGTCGATTTAGTTTGTGCCAACACAGACCCGACACCATCGGCCGAGTGCGGATTTTTCATCCATGGCGGCGCTTTCAGATCTGAAGCTTCGTCCGGTCGCCGTCCTCACGCTGAGCCGTCGCGTTGCCGGGAATGGCCTTGCCGCCGCCCTCACAGTTGGCCGCTCGGAACTCTAGTGGGGCGAGGGGAGGGAGAGGAAGTGAGGGGGCGGCGGGGGCTAGGGTTCGCCCCCCATGCCGCCCGCATGAGGCGCAAGAGAGCGACACGGAGGTTAGGGAGGTAATTCGCATTTTATTCACAAATTTAACCACAAGTAAAAATTTAAATGGGAGTAAAATTTTTACTCTTGATGACATACAAATCTCAGACATCGACTTTTAATCCAACTGTAGTTTTCAAGTTTCCATACATTTGTTTGCAAAACTATTTTTCCAAGAGGATGGCAATTATGGTGAAAGGCCCGTAGTGGCGATGAAAGGGAAAGGGGTAACGGGTTACTACTGCTGTCAGCGCAAGTACCATTTCATTTGTGTTGTTTTGATGCGCTCGTACTCTCTCTGCAAGATATGAGGAAGAGAAGAGACGTGATCCTAGCTTCAGCAATTAAACATGAAATCGAGTCTCTGTTTAATGAATGTCTCCTTTAATTTCACAGAGCTCAGAGCTACTGAGTCTGACTGCCAAGTGGTTTACCAGTAATTTGGCATTTTCACCGGCTGTTGCTGGGAAGAGTTTTTCCCATGGCAAAAAGCATTATCACTGACTGCCGAGTTAGGCTTTTTGTTGCCAAGTTGTTGGGGTTAGTTAAGCAAATTAATGTATTTTACTCAACCGGATTAGTTAGTGATTTACAATAAGGGTTTGGTTTTCAACAAACACAGCTCAGCTAAACCTTAAGTAAATGTCATTAAGTACTTAGAAGTTGTTCTTCATTACTAGTATCTGGACAGTAATAAGTACTTAATGATGACCCATCTAAGCATAAGGTTAGTATCTGGACAGTAATGAAGAACAACTTAATTTAGTAGTAAGTTCTTCATTGCTTAGTACTACTCGTATACTTAACCATTATCAGTGCATAAGTACTCCACTAAACCATTTAGTACTTATGCTTAGATTTTTATTGTACATTATCCAGTGGTGTTGACAACCAGATTAGGCAGTGATTTAGATTTGGAACTCAATTATCCTCTGGAGTCCCCTACTCTCTGCAGCATTTCCCTGTTGCACCACTTTCATGGATGATCCTGCTTCTCCAACATCTTCTGATTTTGATTGTTGTTCAAAAGGATGGTTCAATGGTTGCCCCTGATGGTTTCGACCCTGGATGTCACCTAGGATTTTCGAACGAAAAAAAAGAGAGTTTAGAGATGAGACGTTTGTTGGTCACTCGTAATTAGCAATTGAGTGCCAGTGAGTTGCTTCAAACGATATATCAAACGTAGGATTGGATGCAAAAGTGAATGCAAAATCAAGGGAACATAGGCATCGTATACACACCGAGTCAGGGCACATGTCAGGGCATCGGGAAAAGCTCTAATGAATCAACTTGTACAAATTTAGTCAAGAACAGAACCAAAACGAAACAAGAATTCTATACCGAAATTAAAAAAATAAACAACGGAACTACAAGTAGATAAAATATTAGAGCACCAGGTATGTCCTGGGTATTCTACTACAAGACAAACGCATCCAGACATCTAGTCCTGCCAAATGCATCCCAGAAACAACCTCAACACTAGAACTAACCTTTATTTCCTTTCAGCATCATTAACCCCCCCCCACCCAACACAACAACAAAGAAAAAAAAAAAAAATAAGAAAAGCATCATCTAAAAACATGTATTTTTCAGAAAGAGCAGAGATATGATTTTAGTAAAACAATCCTACTAGCTGTCAACTTTTTTAGAATGATGTAATCTAAGATGTTGCTGTATGTCTACAAGTCTCGCACAAATAAACAAAAAAAAAAACATGTTGACTCAGAAGGCAACTATTGCTGGCTATCTGTAACCTCCAATAAGAAATAGGGTTCTTGCTCCCTTTGCGAGACATGCCACTTCACATTTCACTTTCCTATTTGCTATGATTATACTTACATAACTAATTATATAACATCTGGCTCAATGTAGCTACATATTCGGCACAGCACGACAAAAATCCACTGGTTAAGTAGGAACCAGATACCAGGACGGCTGGAAACCAATAGCTTCAGTAAGTTTTGGGTTTTCGAACTCGTGTACTCCTCCAGGGATCCACAGCCACCAAAACAGTCTTTTTCATTCTTCATATTGCCGGGATCTTTCTCAGTTTTTAATTTTCTTCGCAAGCACAGGAAGCCCATGTTTCTTATTTGGTTTCTGTCCACGCTGTCTCCAGAGATGATTTGCTTGGCAACTGGAGCTGTTTCTTGAACTTGTTCATAGTCCACTATGTCTGCACTTGCTTTTTGTACTTTGGAAGGAGGCATAACCAGCTCTGAATGCTCCTCTGGCTTGACCTTCTCAAATAGCTGATAACTTCTTTCTTGGCTGCTTGATTATCTATGAGGACATCATCAGCGCTCTGCAAAGATAAACAAACCATCAAATGAAAGGTTTTTGCAAATATGTGATCCAGCATATGGCAGGAGTTCCCTATTTCTTACCACAGTTTAGGGAGTACACTATTTAGCTTTGATAATAATTCAGTATAAAAATAGGAATTCATTAGATTGCGAGGCAAATGTCAGATCTATGAAAGATCAGCAAACATTACAAATGATGGTATCAGGCACATGTATATTCGCATATCACACTATCGCCTTGTGACTCGTATATCGCAAAGCAGGAAACACCATGACGTTACACAAATCTATTGGATGGCTAAAGAGTTGGTATATCCTATGTTCCTTTTTATTAGGAACCAGCTACTGGTCAAAGTGTTCTTCATACATTATTTCTAAAATATTGTGTGATCAAAAATAGAGAATAATAAGATGCTATAGCTAAACTTACTTCTTTGTATAACTCCCCTACATGGGCATTGGTTAGGAAATTATCTTTACCACAGAACATCTCAATTGTGATTCCATTTGGATCTGATTGTACGGCATCTTCTGTGCATCTTTTTCTTCATACATTTCCAACACACAGTCAGTGGACCTACCAAATACAGGTGGAACCACAGCAAGTGATCTATCTAAGTCATCTTCTGAAGCAAAGTATGCATACACTTTGTTTTCTGATGAGAACGTCTTCCATCCTTCTTACAACAGGTCATCTGATTCTGAACCTTCTGAATCTTTTGAGGCACCTTAACCTGTTTACGGTCTAAGCATTGAGACACATTCTTGTATTTGCTGTGAGCATTGCTGAGGCGACCCTGAAGACTAAGAATTCGGGACTGGACATCATCAACTGTAAGAAGAATCTCTCTTAAAGAATATTGTTCAAATACCCTGTCATTCTCAACTAACGCATCATCAGTGCTTTCAGTTCCTCAACAAACTGCGTGAAGAGCGACAAATAGAGAGGATTAGCAACTATTAAGAGGAACAATTCACATTAAAATATATAAAAAAGTTCAAAAATACACATTTCCTGCATTTCAGCTTCATTAATATAACATCGTGCACAATCAATCCCCAAAAGATAGAAAAGTACCATAAAAGATAAACTAACAGAGAACAAACTAAATGTGACAGAAACTCAGTCTGATATCAAAGTTCGATGGTGCTCAGTAGATACTGTATACAGAAACAATTTTACCCAACCAATTTTTGCAGTATGCAGCTTGCACGCAAGTTCGAGGAAACAGGCTAAACGTGTGCTTATGAAAAACTGAAAGTTTAACAGTACAGGCATACTGAATTTAGATCCCCAAACAATGCACAGTGCAATAATCTGACCACTGACAAAAAAAAAAAGGGCAAAAGCATGTACGTTAATGCTCTAACAACCACTTGCATTTCAGATTGAAGAGTGACTGCAACCAAAAATTATACTTTTCGCTTCTAAACTACAGAAAATAATATTGAGCACACAGGCACAACCATGTAACTTACCTGAACTGTCGAAACCACCATTAACCAAGGGACCATCTGTTTTGAACTCCACTGTTTTTGTTTCCTGCAAAAGATCAAGAGTCTTCATTACAGTCAAGTATAAACATGAACCCCATGCAAAATATGATACTCATTCAAGACAACAATTTTCTCTAGCCCTATAAAACAAGGACAGGATGTCAAACCATAATAAGACAGTGCGGGTGCCTCTTCATGTATAATGAGGTATCTACAGTGTCTTCATCTCTTTTCCTTTTTCTTCTCTTCATGATAATTCTCTCTGACTTCGGGAATATAGTTTTCCGGTTCTGATTTAGGACCATCTGCTTTAACCATCTCCAAACTGCAGATCTTTTTCATGATTGATAATAGCAAGTTCCCTGTCATACTTTGCTACCTGTGATAAGAGATTCTTCATATGCAACTCCAACCATTGGCATCGCCACATTATGGCCCGACAACCTTTCTCCACTCGGCTGTCACCTGTCTCCGTCTGAAACAAAATTAATCTGATTACAAGCTACAACACACACATAGCATTTATCAAAAGCGAAAAGGAACACAAGATGTAAATGTTCTCTTTATTTCCGTTCGAACAACACAACACCACCATGCTAACCACGCCAATACGATTTCAAGAATCAACAGTCTGCAAGGACCTCATGAAGAGATGCTCACCTGACCATCTTGGTGCAGAGCTAGCCGATCCGCAACGGTACGGGTTGGACCAAGAAACGGTGAATCCACCTCCATGCATCCATCATGTCGCGACTTCATGTCGTCGTCATCGACGCGCGGAGCAAGAGGGCCCGAACGAGCTCGAGCACTCCGTGCTGTCACCATGATTCATCACCTTCATCAGGCCGAAGGTGAACATTATCAATCGGCCATGTTCCTAAAGAGCCAAACGTCCCCACCGGATCACCACTGACAGTGACAGCAGAGCGGAGGGGAGAGCGCGGTCCTCGCAGCTGTTCCCACCAAAGAGCCTTGGACTGATCCGTGACATCACGTGCCTTGTCATCCGCGTCATTGCCGTTGCCACCCATCCCGCAGCGCTGCCATTGCCAGGGAAGGAGAAAAACCCAAAACCTCCCCTCCTTCCCCTCCTCCTCCTCCAAGTCTAATCAACACAAAGCTAGATCACAAAATTGCATTCACAAACACAATCCGCCATTAGTACAACACAAACAACGCATCAAATAAATCGTAACAAAAAAAAAAGTTGGACGCGATTAATCCGAGGGTAATAAAAACAGACCGACCGAATTAATCCCTTGCCCCCCAATCTACGCCACGCGGGGGATCATCCAAGCGGAACGGAGGAAGAGAATGAGGCGTACCTTCGATCCGATCCGACCGGAGATGGCGGGGGAGACCGCACGCACCGCACCGGCCGCGCGCGTCACCCCCCTCCCGTCCCTCCCTCCAACTCCACCGCCTCGGCCAATCCGCACACCGCACACGGAAAGTCGCGGCGGCGGCGTCGGCGTCGTCTGCGGCGGGGTCGCTCCAACGCCGGTGGCCAACGCCGGCCTCCCCTCCTCGCCGCTGCTCCCTCACTCCGGCCTCCGGCAGATGGGAACAACAGAAGAGAGAGAAGAGAAAAAAATGAGAAATACTTTTCACAGTCAAATAGACGGAGAGAGATTTTGTGTTTTTTTTTTTTTTTTGCGATTTTCAGTTTACAATGTTTCAAAATAAAGTTTGTGTAAGGGTATCTGAGGGAGAGAGGATGAGATCATCAGAGACTAAAGCTTTGGAACTCCTTTATTGTGTCATTGTAGTTGTCACAGTTGAAGTCTTTCCTGTATAGTAGAAAAACACTAAAAATAGGGTGTGGATCTGATTTTATCCAATGTGAACATGACACAGTGGGCTACTGTAATTGTGTAATCGCCACACATGTAATGATTATCTAAAGAAAATGTTAATGATTTTTCTATAAATAACCAAGTTTTACCATGTTTGTTGTGTTAGAAGAGAAAAGGAATACTCCTTGTTCCATAATATATATATATTATTTTATCATGAGACAGTACTTTTATTACTACATATCCATTTTATTATTAGTTTATTCCCAATCATCCATTTTTTATTAGTTATTTTCCCACTATCAATTTTTTACTATCTCTATTGTTCCATCCATCACCTTTTGTACATTATTGTTCTTCTACTACTTCCTCCATTTCTTTTAAGAAAATTGGTTTAGTCCCTTATAATATGGGATGGTTGAATGTACTTATAAGATACGAAATATTTGTTTTTAGATAGAGATGAAAAGAAATCATTTTATAGTCCTCCTCTAGATACGAGCATATTACACCACATAAATTTTAAATATAAAATAGTGTGGATTGTAACGATTTTCCTTTCGTTTATATTACGCTGGAAAACACGGTCATTCTTTTATGAGAAGGGTATCACTTATTGGTACATGACACAACATGATAAAGATGAAAAAGTGTATGGAAGTTCCCAAAACAACTTATATTTAGCGCAAAAACCTAGTCAGAGGAAAGAATATAAAATTTCAAGATTAAAATTAGACACACCATTTAACATAGATGAAATTTAGTTTTATAACAATTATTCAAGGCGCGCAAAAAAATGACGTTTAAACATTATGAAAGTTCGATAAGTTGTTTTTAAAAGGTTTTTCTAAGCAAAAAGATTGATGGATATTTTTTTCTTGGAAATCGTAAAATTTAGGATCTTCGGAAGTGTGCCTAGTCCATAGTATATAAGCTACCCAAGAACATACTAGAAAGTCCAATAATAGCTAGCTGGAAATTGAATTCAACATGATTATACGTAGCCAATTAAAGCCATTATAATGCCAACATATAACACATTATCCTTGTTATAATTTCCTACATATTTTGTATTTTTGACTTAACAACCTTCGATAGAAACAAAGTTACGATTTTCTAGTAGTTGCGTTAACATCTTCACAAAAGATCCATCAATAATTTTATCTTCACTGAGTTGTGCACTATTTTAATTTTTTGCTCCTACTCTGCCAGATGAGTTATTAAGCATAGTATCAATACAATACAATGCAAATGAAGTAATGCCAATACAACACAACACAATGCAATTCAATACAAATAAGAGGGAGAGAGAATGAGAAATAGATGAGAGAGAACAGGGAAGGTAGAGAGTGTGAAATAGATGGAAGGGTATTTGGTAAGATGCCATTTCAATTACACACATTTTCTATTCAAACTGAGTTGTGAAAAGAGTCCCAAAGATAGGGAGAGAGAAATAGATGTAGAGAAACGTGAGAGAGAGAATGAGAATGAGAAATAGCTAAATAGATGGAGGGGGAGAAGCATTTGACGACTTTTGTCATTTCTGTTGCACACTGTCCGTCGTTCAAACTGAAGCTGTAAAATTAGAGGAACCATCCCACATGAACCACACACTAAAATTAGAGAGTATGTAAGTCCTAGGATAGGTGGCTTGGTTAGAGTAAATTGAATTCAACATGATTACACATAACCAATTAAAATAAACAGTATTAAACATGGCAACTTGCTTGTTGCACTATTATGAATTTCCTATTTTTGACTTAACAACTTTCTGTTTGCTAAGTTTTTGTCCAATTTGTTTTTAGTTTGCTCCTACTCCACTATAGGCATGTTTGGGGGAGCTTTAAGATTCTGAGAAGCAGCTGTTTGTAGCCAGCTTCTGAGAATCTGAAAAGCTCTGAAACCCAGTTTCTCCAGCTTCTGGCTTCTTAGTTCATTTTCAGAATCTGTAACTATAGATTCTCAAAAGCTGGGACTGTTTGGGGCAAGCTTCTAGCAGAAGCAGCTTTTGGGAAGCTGTAGCTGGGACAAGCTCCCCCAAACAGGGACTATGGCAGTTACGGGAAACAATAGACATAGATAGTACCGATACAATCCAATAATGAGTTTCAAGTTCCTCCAACTTAACGTCTCTTTAATCTCTTGTCCTATTACCTTGGTCTCTCATTAGATAATACAAGCAGCAACATATATTAATGGTATGATTCTACATATCAATCTACTATATGTGTTATTTCTGTTTTCAAATGTATGCTGGATGAATGCACTTTTATATGTGGGAAATGATGAAGCAAATGGGTCACATCAAACTTACACTAGCAAATAGGGTCTTTATATTATGTCAATGAATGAATCATGTAGGATACCCGCATTTTTTGCAAAATAAATAATAAAATGCATATTAGGTAAAGTCCAAAGACTAGAACTCACAAATATCTGTGATAGAGTTATTAATTTTGTTTCTCCAATTGATTCCTTATAAAACTAATGTGTATTTCTTGTTTGTCGCAATCGCAGATGAAAAAATTTAGATAATGCGAATATTAAAGTGCCTGCTCATCTAGATATCCTTATTAATGAATGCATATGGACTGTCATAAGAGATATCCGAAGAATTAAAATAAGCCCAAAAAAGCATGGCCAATTTTCGCGACCTTTGATTGACGTGTGGAGAATCCCTACTCGAAGTTACACCATCTGCTCTGTGCTGCTTCATCTTCTTCTATTACAATTTGGACTTAAGGTTAGGTTCACAAGGCATGGGAGTTCGAGGGTGGCAGGTCGTCTAATCTAAAGAAGAGATTGGAGGTCGATAAATGATTGATTTAGAGAGAAAGTCGAGATGAGTTTCTTGCCAACGAAAGCCATGTGTGATGAATTGCAAATGAGTTTTGTTGGAGACAGGCGAGAGATGCCAATTGGTTAGAGGTGACGATCAAATCAATGGAGTATAACCACTTATAAGACGGAAAGAATATGCCACAGCCATAAACCAAATTTCCCCAAGAAAATAATACGAGCTCCACAATAGAAAAAACATGTGGGTAATGGAAGAGGGAACATAAGGGTGGTGGAAGTGCCAGGGAGCCTGATGGGAGTTTTCCTGCATACAGGGTGTGGAAAGTGGCAAAGGGAGGCCGATGGGAGCTATCCCTGCCATTGACAATGTTGGTCTAAAGCAGCAAGGTGAAAGGGCACGGTGCGGCCGATGGCGGCACTTGAGTGGGAGGTGAGCTGATAGGTTTGGAAGGAAGAGAATGATATTATATATATCATTTTTGGAGGATTTAGAGACGGGTGGAATTTGACATCCAATGGCTAAGAATAATTGATGGCACTCCTGCTTCTAAAAAACAGAAAGGGATTTGTTTCGCTTGCCGACTCACTATAAATGATTCATCTAAACTTTTGCACTGGAAAATTTGCAGTTCTCCTTTGACGATCTTCCCTAGTGTGTATTGTCCCCCTTTTTTTCTTTCTTTATCCCTCTCTAATTTTGTTACTGCATGACCATCAGATTTGCAACTAAAGGTCCTGTTCGTCCTTTAGATTTTCCACGAAAAATATTGAACTCTAATCAAGAACCATACAAATATTACGAAAACTAATAGGCCGCTTAAGGAATAAATTTTTAATAAATAAGAACAAAAGGAAAATTATATTAATGTTTTGTTAAAAAATTCCTCCTGGGAATGTTTCCACCCAAAATTATCTAACTAGAAAATTAGTGCATTGCTATTTAATTTTTTTATACTATAGATTACAAAAGGCGTCAAACCCTTGTTAAAATGCCAGCTAATCCGAGAACATATCGAGATATTTCCAACGAGGAGATGTAGAACAGGCGGTCAGACAATTATGGCAGAAGCAGCATTACACGTATGCAGAGCACCCCCGACTTTTTTCATAAACACGAGTTTTTCTATATGAGGTAACCTATAGGTTACATGCAACGGACTGGGAAAGTAGGCACTGAGTCGCTACTCTGAGAATATCTATTCTTTTTTTCCCATACTGATCTTAGATTGAAAAGGAAATACATTTCTCGAATCTGGATCATGCTCCTATTTAGTCATGCGGTAGATAAGTATTAAGGGATTACGCGCAAAAGTTCACAGCTTTATGCCACCACTCTTTAATTATTAGTCAATCTACGCTGTACATATTATCTTATCCAGGTCCTCCCCGTGACAACTGCCCGCCCTTATCCTCCACATATTTTCCCCTTCCGCCCCTGCACCGCGGTCCAATATAGCCCCGCATCCCTCCCTTAGGTCTTGGTGTCCGGCGGGTCCGACCCCGGCGGAATTGCATCGTAGGGTCGAGAGTAGTGGGTGCGGTAGGAGCAGTGTTGCGGGCTTCGAGCACGCGGCCAGCGAGCGGGACGCGGCTCCCTCCAGCTCATGGGTAAGGGCGGGTCAGAGCGTTCGACGGAGGAAGGCGAGGGGCGATCGATAGCAGGCGGCGGAGCATTCCCTGGCGCGTGGTCCCCCGACAGGTTGGTTCAGTAGAGAGTGCCGCGACAAATGAGGCGACCGATGAACGATGACGACGAGCAGAGCGAGTGGCCGATGGACCACACCTAGCTAGGTTTTTCTTAAGGATTTTTATTTTTTCGAATATCTTTTTTGCGTGCCAGTAGCGGACGACATAGATTCACCTGCATGCGGAAAATTCAGATTTTTTCGCATCGGGTGGCCCAACGCCCGCACTAAAAATAACGATTTTCCTCCGGAATACTTTGCAGACATGATTGGATGGCCTACCGCCACCGGTATGACAATAGGTTTTGACCATATGGGAAACATCTTCTATAGTAGTTGACCCAACCGACCACTACATAGAGTGGATTAAATCAATCACCATTCGGAATGAAGGATCTAAGAAGAATGGACGTTCATCACTACCCACGAGAAGGAGATGACACCGAAACTAGCTTACCGGAATTCTCCATAGGTCACGCCATGTGGCTCCGTTCGTTTGCACGGATGGGAAAGTAAGGTCCTTTGTGATAACGGTCGAGCGCACTTTCCCTAACTGTAAACCATTTTACCTAGAAGTTTATTTCAAAATCTATTTGTTAGAAGTTTTCATATAATTAATACTTAATTAAATCATTGCGCAATTACCCGCACGTGTTTTTTTCCAACAATAGCCCAAGACAAATATTTGGATTGAAGGAAGCCTAGCCTATTTGGTGAGGGAGTGTAGACCAGACCCCCTTCTAGGGATGGGTTCAAAAGATTGAACGAAGAAGGCGAAAAAGACTAAGACCGAGAAATTCGTCCTAAATAGATGAAGACTGAATTTTTGTTTGATCTAATTCGCGTTAGTCTCCCATCGGTTAACCAAAAAATGAAAAACCGGAATTAAAATGCCAATAGATAAACTCTAATTTTTATATCCTACTGACCTTATAGGCAGCCCATCCAATAAGAGTCTTTATTGAGACGTTGCTTCGATTTTTTTTTGTGATTTTTTGTGCTGAAAAATTATAATGATTATTTGTATATACGAAACGGTGTTTGAATTTTAGGTCGAGGACCGAGATCCGAAAATTACGGTTCTCTTCATTTTTGTGTTGGAAAATTTGGTGTTCATCTTTTCAATGATTGAACTGACGGAAAACCAAGACAGGGATCAAATTTTTGTGTCTGGAACCGGTTGATAGAGAGCCACCAAAAATGGGGGCGAAGAGGGACCGACGTGTGTAAAGGAGGTTCCCTCGTTTTCCGGTGTCTTAGGAAGGCTAAAATTTCCACTCACCATTCGTCTTGGAGATTTTACATTTTGAAAATACTTATTTGAACATCTACCCTTGAAAAAACTTATTTAGGGAGTAGACCCTTTTTCTTCCGGGTTCAGGGTTATTGGCTCTCGGATTCACATGTTCTCGGCGCACATGCTAGCCCCGTGATGCTAAGTCCGCATTGATATGAAAGGGGCCGGCAGCTAAACTCTGTTGTGCGCCGACGGGACCTATTTATAAAAAAAATTCAAAAAGAGTTTAAAATTTAAATATTTTTCTTATAAATAGGTCCTCAACACCAAGCGATATTGAATATCAGGCCTATTTGTGATAAAAAATATTTAGCATTTTTGACTCTTTCCAAAAAATATTTTACAAACAAGTCTCAACGCCAGTTATGTGGGCACCAGACCCCTCTAATGTCTTGGCCTCTTGGTGTGAGGGGGACGCCGCCAATGCCATACGTCATTATACTTTCGACGCTAGGTCATTGTACCGTATAAATGATCCATTTTCTGGAAATTAAGTTTCTAAATGATTCTATTTAAAATAAGTTCTTAAAAGGGGCCAAAACATAAAAAATCCAGGCCATTTGGTCACCAAAGTCACTCATAGAAGCACGTTTACCAGACAGTTGCCCTGTCCAGCCCCTCTGACAAGTAGAAAAGTTTCCCTCACCGATTAGAAACATGTCCTGTTTGGATCCCGAGGGCTATAATAGCCCTCCGAAATTCTGGCTATTTAGGAGTATATGTAACGTAGATTAACTGACAAACTTATTTCAATAGCCTCCTGAGCTACATTCGCATGCAAATCTAAACAGTATAGTTAATCCATGATTTAGCGGATGATTACTGTAGGATTATCACTGTAGCAAACAAGTGGATTAATTTAGGCTCATTAGATTTTGGCTCGCAATTAGCCTAGCGATTAGTGGAAATGAGTTTCTTAGTAATCACAGTTAAATACTTCTAAATAACAAGATTTCAGAGGGCTAATATTCGCCTCGGATCCAAACAGGGCAAACATAGAACAGTCCCTGTAAATTTTCTTAGAGATTTCATTGTGGACCTGATTTCTTTCACCTAAATCATCTGCGAAAAATGAATTATATATTATTCCCCGGAGTTAAGCAAACGCGAAACGCCATTGCTTTCATCTTCATACGAGTTCTATTTCTCTTCCCCAAAACTTCCAGCATGGGCATTCTAGCCCGGCCGCCGCCTGGTTCATACGCACACAGAATGGAAACAGAAAGGTACTACTAGTAAATTTGTCATACCATACAATAAATACAAGAAGCCAACTATGATCAGTTTCTTGTCCGTCCGATGTGGACCGAGCGGCTGCCACGCCAACGCATGGATAAAACAAATGCCTCTGCGTTCGGCGCATTTTGCAGCAGTCATCACCGCTCCAACATCTCATGCAGCAGGCAGGCAAGTAAGCCCAGGCAGTGAATCAGTCCCCGAAAAGGCAGGAGAATCAATCAGCCATAAACTATCTCATAAACTAATCTGTATACCATGCTACAAAGTACACACTGGCTATCACAAAAAAATTGTATGTTTACCACACTCCCTCGTTCTATTTATCATATTAGGTAATACTTCGCCACAGTTTCGACTGTCCATTTCCCATTAGTTTTATGGGGGGGGGGGGAGGGGGGGGGCGTGGGGGGGGGGGTTGGGGAAGTAGCAACAAGTGGCTGTCATGGCCAATTGGCCATTGATATATCCATAATAAATATTAGCCTCTTCTTGCAGGCTGCAAATGCTTACTACTACAATATTCAGAAAAGGAGAAGGCGATGCATGATTGACAGTGTGTATGGACAGTATGAGTGAGGTGTTGGACTCTGAGTAGCAGTAGTATGATCAACTAGATCGATGATTAAGTTAAATCCAATCAGAAAGCGGAAGCAAAGCAATTTCAGGTTGTATCTGAATTCTGAACACTAAAGCTAGAAGAGCAAGAACCTTGCAAAATTCTACTTCATGAAGATAATAAAGCTGAAGGAGGTTGCAGTGCATGCACATCACTCAGGTCTACTGCAAAATCAGCAGCAGCGCAAGAACAGTTGATGCAAGTGCTGAATCCCAGGGCTCATCAGCAAGCCAGAGAAGGGTACCGAGTCCACTGCCGTAATATCAAACTATACAACATCAACCGCATCACACTGTGTTCTTGTGCAAATTCATCAGAAGTTTACACTCGCTTAATCCATGCGCGCCGAGGATACGGGTCCTCTACAGTAGCATGCAGAGAAAACTGTAGATACAGTATTCTGAGTCTGGCTACAGTGATTCAATGCACAAACAATGTTCCCAGACTGTAGGCAAAGTGCTATTGTAAACATGCAATCTTTCTGCTGTTTTGCCGATTACTGTTCCGCATTTACTGTTTATATTACGTAGCGATTGTTTTAGACCGTGTTGGTATGTGGTCCAACAGCAAACAGAACACACCTAATTGCAGTGCACCTGTAGCCTGCCCTCTGCAGTCTTTCCTCCACTGCAGAGGATCCAAATTGCGCGCCGAATTGCGCTGGCGAACAATTCGCTGCAACGGCAGCTAGAGTAATCGCGTTATTATCTAGCTTAAGCATCTCTCAACAATGAAACAGAGATGCTATCACATCACATCACCGCTGCATAATCTCCAGAGGTGGATGAATGCTGATACCCACATTGGCTAGTAGTATACTGACTGCCGTTGACTTCGGACGCAGGATTAAAATAAAGATGGGGCGAAGATGCTCGTCTCAATAAGAACAACTAAACGCAAAAAATACCATATTTATGTTGTAATCATATAAACATATAGTATAATCAATAAATTAAGGCAAACAAAAAACAAAAATGATATTAAAATAAAGTAATAATTTTTGCGCCATACATAATTCATCATACATAAAAAGATACTAGTAAACATATCAATGTGCAAATATGAGTCAATTCATAAAGCATGGTTGATAGATATCTTTTAAAAAATAAATATATGAGAAGATATCGCATACCCAGAATAAGATGATTATTATTTTGCTTAGAAGTGAGAGAGAGAAAAACATTAGGCACCTAACTATAGTAGGGGACGGAGGTGAGCAGTGTCGAGGAATTGACTCAGGAAAGCATCACATACGCAGGATTAAAATTAGACACTTGGGCTGCTTATTTATGGACCAGTTGTGAATTGGATGTTGTGGTAGGCGGCCCAAGAAGGATATGGAGGGTTGGGGCGGCGCGGGCCGTAGCTGGGCCGGCCGCCCAACCCCGCCTAATGGGTGGTACCACCCCTGCGACCTGGGAGACCTGCTTAGTTCCAGTGCAAGTCCAAAGGTTGATAAGATGCGGACGTGCCAGTCAGTTTTGATCCTACAACTGACAAGATATACAAATAGCAGATCAATGAACCGATCGGCTGATAAGCCGATAGAGTAATTCCAGCCGATAGCGATAAGGTTTTGAGCTATCGGTATATGTTTTTGATGTAGAGTCGACACTTTGATGTAAATAATGATATAAATACAATCGGCTGATGATGATAAATATAATATAATATAGTAGAAACCAATCGGCTAATAATGACATGATAGAATAAGCATTGATCCGAAGGTTAAAGCATACATCGACTGAAGGTCCGATGTCATAAAATCCATAAGATTAGATAAATAGTGAAACTTATGTTGCAATCGGCTAAATCTAACTTGTATGTAATCCTTATAAGCTGATGCAATGTCCAGATAACTTATCGGCTGAAACTCCGATGAAACCCTTATTGGCAATCAAAAAGTAGGCTAGAGGTTATGGTTCCAAGCACAACTAGGGCTGATGCAGCGCAAAGTATGAAAAGACACATAATATCTAGACAATCAAGCCCTCGACTGATTTTCAGGGTGGTAGATACCTTAGCTAATCTAATATGGTAAAGCGATTTAGCCAATACCGGCATAAACCCTAAAACGAATCTCAGCCGATACAAGTAAATCGAGCTACCAAACTAGATTAACTAAGAT
This sequence comes from Oryza longistaminata, assembly GCA_009805545.1. Taxonomy (NCBI): domain Eukaryota; kingdom Viridiplantae; phylum Streptophyta; class Magnoliopsida; order Poales; family Poaceae; genus Oryza; species Oryza longistaminata. The sequence continues at coordinate 20,037,176 of CM020178.1, forward strand.
ATATGATAAATAGGTGTTTACATTGACAAGATCATGCAAACAGCCATGACAAGTATAAACTCGTCAAAAAAGTAGAAAAGTACAAAGGGTGGCGATGTGCCGAATTTGTATTGATCATGGAGATAGTTTACAATGACCCTAGGTTAGTCCTTGTTGGACAAGAAATAAACTTTTCTAAAGATAAAAGGGAAACATAAAGTCCTTATTGGACACTAAGCACACTTTGCTAAGGATAAAAGAAAACTAACAGACTCTTCCTAATTAATAGATAAACTGCCATGCCGCATCCTTCTTAAACTCGTTCTCTCTTGGATAAACTTCCTTTAATTGATTAATTTCCTTAACCGAATATAGCAAGAATCCGACTATTGGCGACTTGATAATTTTCATCGGCTGATTCCAGGACTCTGAAGCCGATACTCACTCTAGGGCGATGATGACTTCGGGGCTTACCAAATTTCACTGTTAACAGCTGCGACTTGATCTGTCGCCCCCACGGCTGGATCCGGCGCCCCGCCGTCGGACCTGGCCGGAGAAGAGCGACAAGGCCATGTGCGGCGGCGCGACGAGGCGCGGAGGAGGCCAAGTGGCGACGCGCGTGCTGGCGACCGGCGCGGAGGAGGCCGGAGTGGGTGTGGTAGAGCTAGCCCTCCCACGGCCAGACCGGGAGGGGACGGCGGTGAAGCTCGCGGTGAGCGGTCAGCTCTGCCAGCGCTGCTTCTCATGACGATGGTGGAGCTCGCGTGAACAGCGGCCGAGGGGAGGCGCTGGGCGGAGTGAGGGAGCGTTCCTGTGGCCGGTGGTAGAGGAGTACGACGACGACAGCTGCACGACGTGGCCATCAGCGAGGCCGGCGCGTTGGGCGGTAGCGAAGGCATGGAGGCCATGAGCGTGGGCGATGGCAAGAAGGCCGTCATCGAGAGGCCGACGCGGTCGACAGCAGGAAGGTCGGCGAGGCAAGTCCGGCGACGGCGAGCACGGCACTGTGGCTTTTGGCTGGCAAGCGCGGCTGAGTTGAAGTGGTGTGGCAGCCGTGGTGGGCCGGTGCGGCGGCGAGGCTACCACGGTGGGAGGTCGGAGGCGGCGACGATGCGACCAAGCGACCCGTCAAGGGCAGTATGGTCGAGGCGGCGATGGCGGTAACGCCATGAGGTGGCAATTGAAGGCTGCGGCGATCTCCTCTTGCGGCGCCGGCTTGCCGCCACAAGATGGCCACGCTAGACGGGCCAATGCGGGGGAGAGGGGATCCATACTTATTTCTCACCCTTTCCCTCTTCAACCCGCCCATGTGGATGGATCTGGAGTGAGCCGAAGATTGAGACCCTACTCTGATGGCCGACCGGTGGCGAGGCGTCGACGCGGTGGCTGCGTGTTGAAGGGGATTAGCTGGTGGTGGCTGCTGAATTTGATGGACACTTATTGACGTGGGAGGGTAGGAAAGCAATGGGAAAAGGCCTAGCCTTCGGGCCGACAACGGCGACGCCTGCAGGCGCCGCATTCTCCTTGCGGCGTTGTTACGCTTTTCTCCTCCTCCTTTGTTTCTTTAGGTGAAAATCACGTCCTGGTTCTCTAGGATGGCGATGACGGCGCTCTTTGGCATCACTTCCTTCTTGGAGGCGTCATTTACAAGTTCTATTTGTGTTGTGTGACTGTTGGATTTCTACAGCAGGACCAAATGTAGACGCGTGGTGTGGTTATATTTTCTTTTTCCTATCTACAGTCTCCCACGACTATAGACTTCTATTTTTTTTCTGCTATATCAATAGAAATGATGCACTATCTTGTGCGGGTTGTTTAAAAAAAATGTGAATAAAAGTTTTGCCCTTGGTGACGTGGCCAAATTTCATGTGTCCATTTTTAGATCCAACAATAGTTTCTAGATTTATACCACATATGTGGTTTGCACTACATATTTTACCTCCTTCCAAGATCTCAAAGCAACATGAGGATAAAAAAGACTCAATTGGTCTATAAAGAAAGGGGCCACTCGGAGCACAAGTCCACAAAAAATAATGATCATTCCATTCAGATATGATTATTCCCGTTATGACTATATTTACCCCCATTAATGATCGTTCTGAATCTCTTGAGAAATTTAAGATATTTAGGACTGAACAGGAAGATCAACATAATGCCAAAACTAAAGTTGTGAGATCAGATCATGGTGGTGAATACTATGGGAAACATGCTCCATTTGGTCAAATTCTTGGTCCGTTTGCCTTATATCTCTAGCAACATGGAATAGTTGCCCAATATTTATGCCCGAAGAATCTCAGCAGAATGGAGTAGCAGGATGACACAACCGCACACTCATGGATATGGTGCGCAGTATGCTAAATCATTCTACTCCGTCAAGTAAATTGTGGATTGAAGGCTTAAAGACAACTACCCACATTATAAATAGAATTCCAAGTAAGTCAGTACATAAGATCTCTTATGAATTATGGATTGGAAGGAAACCGACATTAAATTATTTACGCGTGTGGGATTGTCGTGCAAAAGTCAGAATATTTAATCCACAACTAAAGAAATTAGACCCATAAGACTATGAGCCGTCATTTCATCGGATATCCAGAAATATCTAAGGGATACCAATTTTATTGTCTAGACCGTACTGCTAAGTTTGTGGAGACTAGACACGTTGTCTTCTTAAAAAATAATGAAGTGGAGAGCTCACAACATAAGGAGATTAATCTTGAGGAAATTCAAACTAATGCTCCAATTATGAAAATCCAAGAGAATAATATTCCATTTATCAAACTTGTGCCACAGAATGTAGTGCGCCAACAACGAGTAATTCTGGACCCTCTGGCCCTACAACTGATGTTGAAGAAAGTGTTGATGAAAATAATGATGAAAGTAATGAGCATCAACAGAATTATGCGACATAGAATGAAGAAGAAACATCCAGAAGAAGATGCTTAACGACATGTGAACAACGATGAAAATCAGCAATTAAGAAGATCACAACAGGCAAGGAAATTTGCCATTCCCGATTATCATGAAGTTTATATGAGCGAAGATATAGGGAAGGTAGATGACCCCACCTCATTTAAAGAAGCCATAAGCAGTAAAAACTCATCCAAGTGGTTTGAAGACATGGAAGATGAATTAAAGTGTGGGATCCAGTAGAAGTTCCTAAGGAGGCAAAACAATAGGCTGCAAATGGGCCTACAAAACTAAGCTGGACTCTAAAGGGAACATAGAACGATTCAAAGCAAGGCTTGTTGATAAATGTTTTTTTTGCAGAGATAAGGAATTGATTATAATGATACATTTTCTCCTGTCTCTAAGAAAGACTCAGTTAGATACATTTTCTCCTATCTCTAAGAAAGACTCATTTAGAATTGTCATGGCTTTAGTAGCTCACCATAACTTAGAACTTCATCAGATGGATGCATAGACTGCATTTCTAAATGGTGATTTAAATGAGAATGTCTACATGGCAAAACCGGAAGGTTTTGTTGTGGAAGGAAAGACCATTTAGCACGAAGCGAGAAATAAGGAATGGAAGATTCCAAACAACCTTTTTTCCCACTCTTATATATATGCATCGATCAATTTCATGTTTCGTGCAGTGCACGAAGCTGCAATGGATGAACATCTCTGGACCAGACAGCCAGGGACTAAAACTTAGGCTACCAAACTTCTCAAACAAGAACTACAGATTCTTGCTTTCGCGGCCAAGGACGATGACATATCATATTCACTTACAGGCAGCATTTCAACAGTCACAGGATATCGAAAAATCTGCGCTCGGAAGTACCATAAATAATGGTAAACAGAAGGTACACAAGGGAACACATAATACATGAAAGAGTTGTGACATAAGAGTTTTCTACTCTATCCAAGCAAATTAGTTGTGCCTTGCTAATTGCCATGTGAGCAGAAGGGCCACGTTTGTAAACAGAGCCATTGGCTAAGCCTGAAGGCAAACACCATATGGGCAGCAAGCACCATATATGCATATGTATAAAAAAGCAGCAAGCAACAAAAAAACATTAAAAAAAGCAAATAGATCTAACCAGTATTAAAAATGGTAGCACCAGCCACCAGTTGCTACCATCTTTAGTATCGGTTGGTGTAGATCGATTTTTAGTCTTGATTGAAATAACCGGGCCTAAAATTACCATCTTTAGTTGCGGATTGTACGTCCCGATTGCACAACCGAGACTAAAAAGGGTTGCCAAACCAGGAGTAAAAATGGGTTCCCAGTAGTGAGGCCTAACAGGTGATAAAATGTGCCCAATCATTACCACATGACAAAAAAAATCCTGAAGATCTAAATTATTGACACTCTATTACCTGCGGGGACACTAAGGCCATCATCTGTCCAAGGCATATGCAAGTATGAGGGCATCATGTGCAGACCCTTCCCAGCCAACAAGTACATATGTAAATTTAAGATCAAAATCCACCGCAGCCATGCAGCCATTACATTATGGGTAGTAACACACTTTCTACCCCTAATCGCTGCTGACATAGAAGATGGAACTCGAGCAAGCAGATGGGTTCCATTTATTGCACCAATACAATCCCAATTGGCATGAAAAATGTTAGGATAGGTTGTGGGAAAAAAAGTAACTTGTGGATAATATTTGTTTTACCTTATAATATGGGTTGAATCTTCTATTGCCAAGAATTTTTCGAGGAATATCACTTGAAGGTGGTTTGACCAAATCATTTCTCAGCTCACCAACAGCATACAATACCTCTCCGAAGTACTTACTAACTGTCTCAGTCTACCTTCTAAAAATGGGTTGTAAAGCCCTAAATCTAACATTGTGGTCAACAACTAGAAGGAACATGGCAACCTGTTCCTCCACTGAGCTGTGAATGGAGTTGTTGATGAAAAATCTCCTCCACTGAACTAGAAGGAACATTGATGAATTCTTCAGTGCAAAAAAGAGAACTTCCCACTCTCCTACCTCGGTCTGCCTCTGTCAACACACAAGCTTCGCATTCAAGATCTTCGCCCTACCATCGCGAAAGTGGACAAATACCTGGCGGGTTGGGAGGCCAGCCTATTATCCTATGCAGAATGGATTGTCTTGATTAATGCAGTTCTTAATAGTATCCCAGTTTATGCCATGTCTGCCCTCAAGCTGCCTCTTGGTACGATCGAAGAAATTGACAAAAAAAGAAGAGCTTTCCTTTGGACTGGAGACGATAGCTGCTCGGGAGCTCGATGTCTGGTTGCTTGGGATCGAGTTTGCCAACCAAAGGAATGCGGAGGATTGGGCATAAAAGATTTGCGCCTTCAGAACGAGGCACTCCTGATAAAACGCCTCTTCCATCTTCACCACTCGAACTCATCCTGGGCAAATTGGATTTGGGAAGAATTTTCGGACACCTCTTTAGTTCAAGAACTTCACCTGGGAACTCACTGGCGCTCCCTGCAGTCCCTCCTGCCGACGATGCGCAGGCTTTCTCTAGTCTCTATCGGCGACGGAGCTCGCACTTCCTTTTGGTTCGACAACTGGCTCCCCGATGGACCTCTATGCGATTCCTTTGCTGCCCTGCTCACACACTCTCTCGACCCAGAAATAACAGTTCGGAACGTATTCCAAACAGGCCTGCAACACTGCTTCGTCCCAAGGTTATCATCAGCAGCTCGAGCGCAGCTGGATGCTCTTCAGAATAAATTGCTACAAGTCCATCTTCTAGAACGCCCAGACTTCAGAGCAGCGAAATGTTCTCCTCATTTGCCAATCTTGTCAGCTAAACATATATATGAAGCCACTCAAGTCCGGCTGGATGCTTGTCCAAACTGGAAGTTTGTGTGGCATAACAGGGCACCGCTCAAAGCTCAATTCTTTGCATGGCTCCTGGCTAAGGAAAGGTTACCGACAAAGCATAATCTAGCAAAGAAGACAATTGTAGCCTCAGATTTGTGCGATATTTGCGGAGCTGCACCTGAAACTGCAAGCCACATCTGCTTCCTTTGCCCCTTTGCCCAGCAATTCTGGATGACGATCGGCGTCGACCCACTTATTCAGGATGTTCAGCAACTCGGACGTCTGCGCCCCAATGGAAACCTGCCCGAGCTACACCACCAGGTCTTCTATCTCCTCTGCTTATGGGCACTATGGAATCACAGACACGACGTTGTTTTCCGCAACATTGATGCTTCAGTTCCGGCAGCAATTAGAAAATGTGTGGACGATTGTTCTCTCTGGTCTGAACGTCTTAAGCCTCCTGATAGAGCTGTAGTTTCAATTTGGAAAGGGATCTTCTCCACCCCCTTGCAATCTCTTCATGATGTGTAATCTCTTTCAATTTGTAATCTCTGTTGTAAACCTTCTCATTTAATTAATGCAATTCAGGTGGGGAATCTCTCCCCTCCAGTGACCTATCTAAAAAAAAAAAAAATCTGCGCTCGGCTGATGGTGCCAGGACTGTGTTGGCACGAACTAAGTCGACGAACACAACGGCCTGGGAGATCTGTTTAGCTCTAGTGCAGGTCCAAAAGTTGTTGAGATGCGAGCATGCCAGTCAGTTTGATCCTACAACTGACAAGATATACAAATAACAGATCATTGAGCCGATCGGTAGACAAGCCGATGGAGTAATTCCACCCGATGCCGATACTCCCCGATGTCAATAGGGTTTTGAGCAATCAGCTATATGTCCAATGTAGATAACAATATAAATACAATCGGCTGATGGTAATGTAATAAAACGATAATAATATCCAGTAGAAACCAATCGGCTAACAATGATATGATAGAATAAGCATTGATCCGTAGGTTAAAACATACATCGGCTGAATGTCCGATGTCATAAAATCCAGAAGATTAGATAAACAATGAAACCTTTGTTGCAATCGGCTAAATCTAACTTGTATGCAATCCTTGTAAGCCGATGTAATGTCTAGATTACTCATCGGCTGAAACCCCGATGAAACCCTTATTGGCAATCAAGAAGTATGCTAGAGATTATGGTTCTAAGCGCGAAGTGATCTAACTTAATTGATGCAGCACTAAGTATGAAAAAAAACATAATATCTAGACAATCAAGCCTTTGATTGATTTTCAGGGTGGTAGATACCTTAGCTAATCTAGTCTGGTAAAGCGATTTAGCCGATATCGGCATAAACCCTAAAGCGAGAATCGGCCGATACGGCTAAATTGAAATATTAAGACTAGATTAACTTATGATAAATATGTAGGAAAATATATCAACCGAACCAGAGCAATCCAAGAGGTCAGATGTGCTAATGCAGCCTTGAACGACGCCGATGAAGCCAATACAATTGCCAGGGCCGGCGGAACGTAGGACTTACCCCTTCGCGGATATCAAAAGCCGATGCAGCCCCGCGTCAGGTGCTAAGTTCCGCCGAATGATAAGTAAAAACCTCGGTAAAGAGGGTGGCAATGCGCCGAGAGTAGTTGTATTTATATGTGAGATAGTTTACAATGACTCCGTGTGTACATATTTATACCCATGGGTAGATACTAGTCCTTCTAGGACAAGAAAGAAACTTTGCTAAAGATAAACATAAAATCCTTGTTGGACACTAAATACACTTTCCTAAAGATAAAAGGAAACTAACAGATTCTTCCTAATTAATAGATAAACTGCTATGCCACATCCTCCTTAAACTCGGCCACTTCTGGATAAGCTTTCTTTAATAGATTAATTTCCTTAACCGAATATAATAAGAATCCGACTATTGACAACTTGATAATTCCCATCGGTCGATTCCATGACTCTGAAGCCGATACTGACACTAGGCCGATGATGACTTTGGGGCTTACCAAATTTCATTGTTAACAAGAGTCCCACAGTAGCTCTCTTTGGCGCAACAAATGACAGCCGAAAAATGGGTTGGTTTGTCTAATTAAGTCCCTTTCCATCAATGGCCCATAGAAAATCCTAGTGGTGGCATTGCCTAGCTCTCCTCATAATGAAAATCATGTAGGCACACATTGTAACAACTAAACCAGCAGCTTTAGCCATTAGGATCTAACGTTATGACGTATATCTTCCATCTATGCAAATAGCAAATTTATAATATGCATTATACATTGTCAAAACGTGGAATGCAACAAGCACAACCATATACCATGCATCCAACCACAAGAGACAACAGAACCAACGCATACTCAGACCTACAAACTTGAAAAAGAACTAGATCTATCTAGCAAAATAATTACATAATAATATATTGAACAACATGATGAAAAAACATCCACAAGATACCAACTCCCAACTACCCAACTAAAACAACATCATTTCTGCTAGATCTGGACAATTGACGAAGCATACATGTATTACTTCACGTAAATCAGACTAAAAACCAAAGAGGGAAAAAATATTGAAAAAAGGGTGACTATGCGTCTTAACTTAGCTTTGTTGGATTACGACTTGGCCATAAGAGAGGATCCTCCTGAGGAACTCAAATCAGCTGAAGAACTCGACATGGGCGAGGAGGAAAAATGAAAATCTCAAGTGGTCTCGTGAAGAAAAAGTAGCCGCTTGGGTGAAGTCCAATAGGATGGCTTTGATGTTTATTAAGAGCCACACTGCTCAAGAAATCATTGGAGGTATCATTGATTCTGACAATGCAAAGACATACTTAACCAACATTCAAGAGAATTTCAAATCCTCTTCTAAGAATTATGCTAGTACAATCATTAGCAAGATGATTTCTAGCACCTATAATGGTAAAGGAAGCATATCATGGAAATGACTCATATGGAACATTAGCTCAAATCTATGGATATGGAGTTGTCTGATGGTTTCATAGTGCACTTCATCATGAGCTCTCTTGGTCTTGACTTTGGTCCTTTTAAGATTAATTATAATACTCAGAAAGAGAAGTGGACCATACAGGAGCTAATTGCACACTCAGTCGAAGAGGAAGAGTGTCAAAGAGCACAAAAACAAAGGCTTAAAGACTAACTCAACCTCGCTAATGCCAATTACAAAGGCAAAAGAAATATGTACCAAGGGGAATGCTCTAATAGCAACGAGAAAAAATCAAGCTCCTCACGGGATGCTAGTGGGAGCAAGCAAGCTATTGCAAGCACTTAGACTAATGGTGATCCTTCCAAGACTCCACACCGCCTGTTCTGCGAGGCGGATGGACATTGGCAAAGGAATTGCTCATGCTTAAAGCGTGGTGTTAGCTAAGAAAGGTAACACTAATTCTGAAGAAATATCTAATGTGGATGAATCCCTTTACACTGAATTTTCCCTTAATACTTGGTGGGTTGACTCAGGTACCATGGTGCACGTTTCCAACTCATTACAAGGATTCAGTACCGTGCGGAAGGTAGCAAAAGGGGAGCAAAACCTAAGAGTAGCTGATGGGGCAGAGATTGATGTGACGACTGTTAGAGACCTCACACTTAGACTCCCTAGCGGTTACAATTTAATTTTGAATAATGTTGTGTTTGCTCCCTCTATTAAGAGAAACCTTATTTCAGTTATAGTCTTAGCAAAGACAGATTATGAGTGTCATTTTACAAAGAGAACATGTTACATTTAGTTTGATAATAAAGTTATGGGTCTTGCCTTCATGCGAGACAAACTCTATTTCTTCTCTTTGGATGACACTGTGATGAATGCTATAAATGTCTGTAATGATAAAGCTGAGACATCATCAAAATTATGGCACTATTTTTTAGGCCACATTTCTAGGGGGAGAATTGAACGTATCATTAAAGAAGAAATAGTCCTCTACTTAGATTTTTCCTACGCAAATCATTGCATAGATTGCATTAAGGGGAAATTCACTAAGACAATAAAGAAAGGGGCCACTCGGAGCACAAGTCCACAAAAAATAATGATCATTCCATTCAGATATGATTATTCCCGTTATGACTATATTTACCCCCATTAATGATCGTTCTGAATCTCTTGAGAAATTTAAGATATTTAGGACTGAACAGGAAGATCAACATAATGCCAAAACTAAAGTTGTGAGATCAGATCATGGTGGTGAATACTATGGGAAACATGCTCCATTTGGTCAAATTCTTGGTCCGTTTGCCTTATATCTCTAGCAACATGGAATAGTTGCCCAATATTTATGCCCGAAGAATCTCAGCAGAATGGAGTAGCAGGATGACACAACCGCACACTCATGGATATGGTGCGCAGTATGCTAAATCATTCTACTCCGTCAAGTAAATTGTGGATTGAAGGCTTAAAGACAACTACCCACATTATAAATAGAATTCCAAGTAAGTCAGTACATAAGATCTCTTATGAATTATGGATTGGAAGGAAACCGACATTAAATTATTTACGCGTGTGGGATTGTCGTGCAAAAGTCAGAATATTTAATCCACAACTAAAGAAATTAGACCCATAAGACTATGAGCCGTCATTTCATCGGATATCCAGAAATATCTAAGGGATACCAATTTTATTGTCTAGACCGTACTGCTAAGTTTGTGGAGACTAGACACGTTGTCTTCTTAAAAAATAATGAAGTGGAGAGCTCACAACATAAGGAGATTAATCTTGAGGAAATTTAAACTAATGCTCCAATTATGAAAATCCAAGAGAATAATATTCCATTTATCAAACTTGTGCCACAGAATGTAGTGCGCCAACAACGAGTAATTCTGGACCCTCTGGCCCTACAACTGATGTTGAAGAAAGTGTTGATGAAAATAATGATGAAAGTAATGAGCATCAACAGAATTATGCGACATAGAATGAAGAAGAAACATCCAGAAGAAGATGCTTAACGACATGTGAACAACGATGAAAATCAGCAATTAAGAAGATCACAACAGGTAAGGAAATTTGCCATTCCCGATTATCATGAAGTTTATATGAGCGAAGATATAGGGAAGGTAGATGGCCCTACCTCATTTAAAGAAGCCATAAGCAGTAAAAACTCATCCAAGTGGTTTGAAGACATGGAAGATGAATTAAAGTGTGGGATCCAGTAGAAGTTCCTAAGGAGGCAAAACAATAGGCTGCAAATGGGCCTACAAAACTAAGCTGGACTCTAAAGGGAACATAGAACGATTCAAAGCAAGGCTTGTTGATAAATGTTTTTTTTGCAGAGATAAGGAATTGATTATAATGATACATTTTCTCCTGTCTCTAAGAAAGACTCAGTTAGATACATTTTCTCCTATCTCTAAGAAAGACTCATTTAGAATTGTCATGGCTTTAGTAGCTCACCATAACTTAGAACTTCATCAGATGGATGCATAGACTGCATTTCTAAATGGTGATTTAAATGAGAATGTCTACATGGCACAACCGGAAGGTTTTGTTGTGGAAGGAAAGACCATTTAGCCAAACTAAATAAATCCATTTATGGACTTAAGGAGGCATCTAGACAAAGGTACCTTAAATTTGATGAAGTAATTAAAAATTTTCGGATTAAAGGAAAATGTGATGGACAACTACATTTATATGAAGAATAAAAGTGGAAAATTCATCATACTAGTACTCTATGTTGATGACATTTTGTTAGCAAGCAGCGATAAGAATTTGCTGCGAGAAAGTAAAGAAAATCTGTCATCTAAATTTGATATGAAATATCTTGGTTAAGCATCTTATGTTTTGGGCATTGAAATTCACATAGATAGGTCCAAAGGATTACTAGGATTATCTCAAGAATCATATATTTCCAGAGTGTTGGAAAGATATAATATGAGCAAATGCTCTACGACACCTGCCCCAATAATAAAAGGTGATAAATTTGGTTAATTCTAAAGCCCAACAAATGTCTTAGAAACTAAAGAAATGAAGACGAAACCGCATGCTTTGACTGTCGAAATCAAATTTGGCGTTCGTTACTAGGATGCTTGGTAGATTTTTATCTAATCTTGGATTGGACCACTGGAAAGGAGTTAAGAAAGTCCTCCATTATTTGTAACTCACATATAAGAGGTCTGATAAGATTGTGATATTAGACTATTCAGATATTGACTTTGTAGGGTGCTTAGGTAGTAAGAAATCCACTTCGGGTTATATTTTCACTCTTGCGGGAGAGCTATTTCATGGAAAAGCTCCATGCAGATGATTATTGTATCATCTACAATGTAGGCAGAATCTGTGGCATGATATCATGTAACTGGGCATGCAGTATGGTTTAAGAATTTCATCCCAAAATTAAGAGTGGTCGACAGTATAGCCAAACCACTGGCAATTACTTCAGAAGCAAAATAAACTACAGCTTACTAGACCAAGGTTGCATCATTTTTCCCCAATAAGCATCAATAATCTTCTGTGATAAAAATAGAAAAACAAAAGAGCAATTGTAGCGATAAAGGCTATGGTTCCTCATGATGATGATAACTCATGCTCACGGCACCAGAACATGAAGTTAACCACTCAACAGTGATTAAGATACAGAGAAGTCTATCATCAGGTGATGGCAATGAAACTAAAATCGATTGTTTCTGTTTAGGGTGTGTTTAGTTCACGCCAAAATTGGAAGTTTGATTGAAATTGGAACGATGTGATGGAAAAGTTGGAAGTTTGAAGAAAAAGTTGGGAACTAAACCAGGCCTTAATTCTTTGCTGACGTTCAGCTTTAGTTTAGGGTCATGCATGGCACTAAACATTAGTCGTCATCAAATATATTCCCATTGCAGCTACTTTATATTTAAATTTTGTCCTAAAATATTAGGGTTATTTGATCTATGCCACTGCAAATTTGTCTATTCAGAAAAATGCCTTTACAATTCATCTATTCGTAACCGTGCCACTGGAATTTTACAAAATTAGAACCGTGCCACTGCCGTCACTTTTTCCATCCATCCCCTGCCTTTTACGTCTTCTTTCTTCTTTCTCCCATTTCTTCCCGGTTCTTTCTCCCATTTCTTCTCGGAGTCATGCCGGCGAGCTCGGAGGAGAGGGAGCTTGCCAGAGACCCAACCATGGCAGGCGGCATTGCCTTTACCTTATCGTTTGGGCCGAGGTTATCGCCACCTCGCGGTAGCGCGATAACCGCGATAATCGCGCGATAATCGTCTAAAATCGCACAAAAATCACATCCAAAAATTTGAATTCAAAACTCGGCGGTTTCATGGTTTCACCGCGATAATCACATGGTTTACCGCGGTAACCGCGATATTCGCACGGTTATCGCGGGCTGTGTAGCTGAAATCATGTAAATGTAAAATAAATAGGGTAAAAAAAATCAAAAATACGGTTGAATAAGTGTAGAAAACAAGAAATTGAGAATAATTGGAAGAATATGTAGGATACTTAAGGCCCAATATCCTCTTCCTTTTTCAATTTGTAAACCATTTTTGGTTTTGCCCTCAAATTTGAATTTAGCTTACTCTATTTAAAAAAATTCTTCACCATTGGCAATTACAAGTCAAGAACTACATCCATGATTTTTTTTCGGTTTTTTTCGATTTTTTTCTAGAATTTTGAATTTGGTCAAAATTCATCCAAACCATATCGCCAGTTTTCCCTACCGTACACCCACGATAAGCACGATAACCGCGATAATCGCGCGATTATCGTGCGATAAGTGAAACCCCACGGCAGCGGCTCCTTCTTTCTCCCATTTCTTCCCGGAGCCAAGTGGGCGAGATTTCGTGTGGGAGCAGCGGCGGTGATGCCAACGGCGGTCGTCCATCCATCCATGGCCGCCGCGAGCTTTGACGGCGTCGGAGGTGGAGCAAGCGTCGATGGAAACAGCGGTGGATCTAGTGCTGCATGGCGCGAGCAGACCCAACAGAGGCGATGAAGACTCGAAGATGGCGGCTGTCATGCCCAGAAATTTAACCCAAATTTCCGGACTATTTTGTGTATTAAATCCCTGTCCAGGACCAGCCAGGGTACACAAAACGACAAGTAATATACAGTTCCAAACGTAAATAAAGCGTAAATACTTACAGAAGAGGCACTTAGTCCTCACACCGAAAGAAAACGACAGCAGCGGAAAAAGGCGATCCTAGCGGGGCTTCAGCTCCACTCCACAGGCAAAACTCAACTGGGGTCTGAGCCTTGGTCTTCTAACTTCGTCTTCAGCTCAGAAGCACTACACTTCTGAAAAAGGGGGAATAATAGCAAGGCTGAGTACAACCACCGTACTCAGTAAGCCACACCAATGATACAGACATGCAAGGGGATACAAGGATGGCTTGCGGCTATTTGCATAAAGGCGGTTGTAAAACATTTTATTGAGCAAAACAGTAAAACTGTTGAGTAATTAAAGTAACATTAAATCTCCACTGATCAACGCTACACCACATCCCGAGAACGCAAGCCGCCATAACAAGTTTTACCTCTTGTTGAAGATCGAAACTGATGCAGCTCAACCCGAAAGCAAGAACTCGTCGAAACAAAACGAAAGTAAAAAGGGTGGCGATGCGCCGAGATTGTATTGAACGTGTGTTCATTGATTACATGGGGTTCGGGGTCTATTTATACATGAGAATTACAAACTATGTCCATATCGGACACGACTCTTATCCCTAACAAACTCTAAGATATCATAAGTCTTCGCGGCAGACTTTTGCCCAAATATATCTCTAAGGAAATTACATAAAATATCCTAATTAGTAGATACAATTGCCTTCCCAGGACTCTATCCATGCATGGTAATCATCCTGAAGCGTATCAACTCAACCCGATAATGTATACCGAGTCGTATTGTCGGAATCGGCTATATCGGCTCACTCAGTCTGACTCGGACTCAGCTGCTCCTAGTCGTTGCCGATTTGGACTCCAACCGATTTTACTCTGTTTCCGAAACGATCTTCATCTTTGATTCCACCTCGATCTAATCTCCGTCTCCGATGTTGATATTACCAAATTTGGTCGTTAACACATGGATCAAATTAACCCAAAATATAATTGCCTATAGAATACCAAGGGATGTTTATAGTCATTAAATATTCAAAGATACCACTTATCTCAACAACTCTCATCCACCTCCCACCACCAACTAGTGTAATTATTGAATAGTAGTATAGATTTTTTTACTTCTCTTATTAGGCTGAGTTCGGAACCCTCACTCCCAACTAGCAAATCGGAGAGCGGTTAGTGCATGATTTATTAAGCATTAGCTAAAATAAACTTGAAAATGGATTAATATGATTTTTTCAAAAAAACTTTCCTATAGAATTTTTTTTTTGCAAAATACGTACCTTATAGTAGTTTGGGAAACATGTACGTGGAAAATGAGAGAGGTGAGTTAGTATTTGATAGCTATATTTTGGGGGTGGAGTAGTAGATAAAGAGGTTTCGATTTTTTTTCGGTGACTGCCATTTTCGGTCTGGAGTTAGCCTGGGCCGAGTTCACTGTGACAAAAGTGGACTCCAATCCCCAATGCTGCATGAATGCGGAAACACTAATGCGTGATCGATCGCTACCGTGATGGGGTAGCGATCACCACCCCTCCCCCTCCTTCCCTGCACGTTTTCTTTTTTGACACCGCATTACTTTCCTATTTTAGTAAATTTATACACCTAAAGTTTATACACCTAAAGTTTATAGACCCAAAGTTTATTAAATCAAAAGTTTATATATCCGATTCAAATTTAATTTATAGCATTTCTATACATCTAAAGTTTATACACCTAAAGTTTATAGACCCAAAGTTTATAAATCAAAAGTTTATATACCCGACTTCAAATTTGAATCGGGTATATAAACTTTAGGTCTATAAACTTTAGGTGTATAAACTTTAGATGTATAGAAATACTATATATTGAAAAAAATTTGAATTCAAATTCAAATTTGAATCGGATATAATTCAAATTCAAATTTGAATCGGATATATAATACTTTGACTTATAAACTTTAGGTCTATAAACTTTAGGTGTATAAACTTTAGATGTATAGAAATACTATATAAAAAAATATTTGAATTCAAATTCAAATTTGAATTGGATATATAAACTTTTCACTTATAAATTTTTGGTCTCTAAACTTTAGATGTGTAAACTTGAGGTGTATAAATTTACTAAAATAGGAAAGTAATGCGGTGCCAAAAATGGAAACCAGGTGGAAGGAGAGAGGGGGAGGAGGGGGGGGGCTACCGATCGCTACCAGATCGATAGGGCGATCGATCGCCCATTAGAACTACCCGCATGAATGTGCATAGAAAGCAAGCACGCGCTCGAGATGTACTATTGGACTATGATGCACTGGATCGAGGACAAGCATCGTCAATGCCGGCCAGTGACTCCTCTGTCATGGACTATTGTAGATGGAACCATAATATATAATCTTAGCTAGAGCGATGATGCTTTAGACACCCGATTGGACTTACTACATAATTTGGAAATGCAAATGAATGACTATACCCGAAGACCAAGGGGAAGTGAAGTCATTGCAATTGTGGGAAATCATCATTTCTCTACTGGTGAAATGGTCATCATGGACATATTTACAAAGGTTGTCCCCAAAACATTCGCTACCACAATGCACAAGCACAACTGCCCCGCAATACTCATTATCACTAAACACGGTTTTTCCGCAAGGTCGCACAAAATGGTTGGGAGGAATCCGTGTATTTTTCTTTTGTTGGCACTTTCTTAGCTGAATGTTAAACAACATCTTAATACAAAGACGCACAAATCTTTTATGTACTTCCTAAAAAGAATTTCACTACGACAATGCGTGAACGGATTGTTCCAGCTGCACCCCAGATTTGGTGACAGAACTTCTGTCGATGTATATTGTAACTTCTCCTAATCTTAATAAAATTTGGTTGGCGTTATTTTCGACCGACCCAGAAAAAAAATACTTGTGAACTTACTTAGTGGTTTCTGTAGCAATTTGACAAAAGAAAAGCATTATCTCAATATCAAACACTGAACATTAATAATATATTTAATTTTGAGATTACCACACATCACACAAGTCAAGTACAACATATTGCAAAGCTCACATGACCAACCAAGTACACAGTAGAAGATTTAGATTTCAACAAATGAATCCATTATTTACTTATCCAAGTATATAATTGACGACAGATTCTTGTTCGATGCATGATCGGTCACACCACCATCTTTTTATGCAGCCGGTCCTGAAGCAGAAGGGTCCACATCATTGTCTCTATGAAATTTCATCACAGCGCCCAAGATTGGGCTCAGCACAGTTCTCTTTCTCTTCTTCTTCTCCTTCTGCTGAATCTGCAAAGGTTTACAACCAGATATATTCTGATATACGCCAAGGAACCAGGAATTTAGTATACATAATTTTCGTAATAAAGCCATCCAAACCTTGTTTATCGCAGCTTTCTTCTGGCTGTTAAACATGTCCTTGTTTTGTTCTTTGTACTGCTTCAGCTCTTGGCTGTCCATAGCTTCCATCCTGTCCAACTGAATCAAGAACAATTGATTATATGATACAAGTCTACAAATGATAAGAGTCTAGCTAGTTAATTGCATGCTAATCTGCCAGAAATTTACATCCACTGTGTACAGCCTCTAGAAAAATGCTAAATCTATTCCTGCAAAAGCTAAAATAAAGCATAAATATAATTATTCTTAAAATTGAAGACAATATATATCACCCATTATTATGATTTTATTTACCCAAGAGTTAAATTCATCTGCTTGTCTTCTTATGTCCTGTGCATCCTTAGCAGCAATCTCTTTGTTTTCTGCCTGTGGCATTGCCTTCTCGCCATTGTCTCCTTGGGCCATTGAAATACTGGATGACTGAATTTTAGTACTCAGTACTCTGAAGTGAGACAACTTGTAGTTTGGCAAAGAACTCAAAGGGTTATCAAGCATATATATAGGCAAGCTTCACCACTAGATTAGTCACACGCAATTTTCAAATAGGTGTCAAATAAACAAGTCATGTAACTTGCTTGACCTTTGGCTTGTTGTAACTTGTGAATGGTCACCAAGCTGTTTGCAAATGTAGGCAGAATTACATGAGGCGATTCACAAGTCTCTCCTAATCAAGAATCAAAAGCTAAAAACGGTTGGTTTATAAAGGCATAATTTATGGAGGTTCACATCTATCCTTTATATAGAAGTCTTCAAGTAGCAGCCTTCCAATGCAGATAACCTTTTGCTGAATACTATAAGAAGAAACAGTAGTTGATTCTTTTTCTGCCACATTGCAGTTTCTCTTACTGGCAGTTACAATTTATTTTCCTCCTATTATATGCCCATATTTCCTGCTAAAACGGCTGACCTGCCTTGGAAATGCTCTGGCATTTCAGTTCTTTACCCTGAAATGAGCGTTACTGTTTTTCTCCATTTTATTGAGGGGAAAAACTCCAATAATTCAATTTTACAGGTCTTACATTAAACTGCCATAGTATTGAAAATTGTACTTTTGATAATTGATTTCTTTCAACAAAATTATTTTCCATGCTGCATATATAAGTAATGTTATATAACAATGAAACCATCTGTACTACATGCATAGAAGACTAGGACGTGATCACAACATACACAAGTTGTAGTTTTTCAAACATATGCATGCTTTATAAATGTGGAAAGATACGCGGCGAAGAGGAATTCTTCTTGGGATTCTGCTTGGATAGAAGGCGTAGGCCAAAGGACCTCATGCTGTTGGTCTGTGCAATATCAAAAAAGAAAGAGAAGTCCTTGCATCAGGAAAAGGAAAACGATGCTTGGATTGATGACTTAGACCTTGAAGCCAACCCACCAATTTTGGTGGAACTTATTGTTCAGCTAGTCGCCTTATGGAGTGTTGTGCGAAACATCCATATAAACGAGGAGGAGCCTGATCAAATTGTTTAGAAATTCACATCCATATACTTAGCATTGTTGGCTTACCAGGCATAGTACCTTGGGGTGCCAAAAACGGTCTTCAATTCGCTCATTTGGAGAATTTGGGCGCCAGAGAAATGCAAATTTCACGCATGGCTAGTCATCCAATATAGGGTCTAGACCTCTGACCGACTGGCAACTAGAGGATGGCAAAATAATGGGATATGCCCCCTCTGCCGTAGAGAAGGCAAAACGGTTCTACATCTCGTTGTCAGCTACAATTACATGGAAAGAATCTGGAGCTTGGTAGATGCCTGGGTGGCTTACCAACAGCTAGACCCTAAACAATGGGAGGCGACCTAGACCGTAAAAGATTGGGGGGAGGCTCTAGCAAACACGACAGGAGTTCCCAAAAAGGGGTTGCACACCCTCATCCTCGTCATCCTCTGGGAGATCTGGAAGGAGAGGAACCAACAAATCTTCTAGCAAAACGAGGCCATGTCGTCATTCCTTTTCACCAAAAATCAAGGATGAGACACAAGCATGGGCGATGGCAGGAGCAAAGCGCTTACATGACTTTTTGTCCCACTCTGTATATTGCATAGAGCTTTTTCCCTTTTTCTTACTTCTTGGGGTTGTATTTTTCTGCCGCTATATTTAATGACAAGGCACAATCTTATGCTGTTTTCTTTCAAACAAAAAATGTGGAAGGAGGGAGCGTGAGCCCTTTTTTTTTAATATGTCCAAAACCTTGCTATCCATATACAGGAAATGAGGAGTGTCAGGGTATCACCTGGATATTCTCCACAAGTAGCACAGCACACGGACGCAGCCAAATGGCTCTCTCCAAGCCCCGACACCCACCCCCGCCACCGGCGACTGCGTTCCCCGCCGTCGACGCTCTTCCACCGATCCACCGACCAACCTCTCCTCCCTAACACTTGGATCCTTCTAGGCCAACCCCTCCCCACCCGACGCGACCGCCCCTGAGCGTGAGCCTTTAGTGCATCTTAGGGCTCAAGGTAAGGCTATAGTGCTCCTTCAGATTTGGTTTCACACACAGCCGACCTGCAAATTGAAGGAAGTGCAGGCCACGCAAATTCGCAGATCAGGTTTCAACCGGGTGCAAGCTTCAAATTGGTGCTGCTCTCCTCCACCGGCAATAATGGCCCTTTCAATCCTCCACCAGCCAATGTCTTTTCAAACTCAAGTGCGGTGAAGACTTTCAAACCAACCGATGGTACAGGTGCAGGAGGCAAATTGCTAGTCCATAAAAGATTGCTTCCAGCCGTAAGTGATCTTCCTCTTCCCTTGAGCGCCCTAGAGTCTCTGCATCTAGTAGAGTACTCACAAGTGGCAGAGTAATTTCTGTGGTGTTACTTCCCTCTGAGAGATCAAGTGAAACAACTCCTTCTGGTTCCCAATGGAGAGAAGTTAAAGCAAAATACTAGTGGAGAAGACAGCATTTAGCACACTCTCTTCCTCTAGAAGAACAAGCAAGGCAGAGAAGAGCTCGTTTTCTTCAACTAATGGAAGGGAAATGCTTCAGATGCCTCGAAGCAGGCCATAGAGTAATTGAGCGCAGGAATCCTCTTAAGTGCTGGTTCTGTAGAGGGATTGGACATGAAGCTAGACACTGCCCCAAGAAGCGATCCGGCTTTAAATCTCCACCAGCCCCCTCAACACTCCCCCCTCTCCTCCCGAACCCAGTTGATTTCCCACCTCTTCCATTGAGCTCAGCTCCCCTCCCTACTACAGGGGATCTCGCCATGGACAAGTTGCTGCAGCGCAGGCCGGATTCGTGCAGGCCGGATTCGTCAATAGTGGTGGTCGCTACCACTGGTGAGATTGAGCACAACCGGGAGAAGTTCTCCCTCTGTTCGTTCGTGGCTTGTTCTATGGATAACCAAGGTGGTCCTGTTGATGAGAACACTTTCGCTGACATCTGCGCTCTGCTTTTCGTCTGCATCACCGGGATGTTTAGGTGACCAAATATTACCCAGAAGATTTCTTTGTCACCCTCTCTCGTCCAGCAGACAGGGAGCGCATCCTGAGGCAGCTGTGACGCCCAGAAATTTAGCCCAAATTTCTAGACTATTTTGTGTATTAAATCCATGTCCAGAACCAACCAAGGTACACAAAACAATAAATTAATATACAGATCCAAACGTAAATAAAGCGTAAATACTTACAGAAGAGGCACTTAGTCCTCACACCGAAACGAAAGCAACAGCAGTGGGAAAAAGGCGATCCTAGCAGGGCTTCAGCTCCACTTCACAGGCAAAACTCAACTAGGGTCTGAGCCTTGGTCCTCTAACTTCGTCTTTAGCTCAGAAGCACTACACTTCTGAAAAGGGGGAATAAAAGCAAGGCTGAGTACAACCACCGTACTCAGCAAGCCACACTAACGATGCAGACATGCAAGGGAATACAACGGAAGGCTTGTGGCTATTTGCATAAAGGCAGCATTTATTGAGCAAATTAGTAAAACTGTTAAGTAATTAAGGTAATATTAAGTCTCCACTGATCAACGCTACACCACGTTGAACAGGCCCAACCATCCCACCTGAACTAACGAGTGCATTGAGTCGATTTATTAATGATGAGACTAATCACGGTGAATCTGGTCGATCGCCCATAACCGCGGGCACGACTATTCGAATAGTTCTACTATGGCCAAAGGTGCACAAATGTACCCACAAGACACAATCCATCGGCATGTCACCGTGCCATGCATGACACGTCACCATGTCGAGTGATTGTGACAAGACCCTTCACATAACTCCCTCTGACCAAGCACACCACACCTCAGGTTTCGCCCCCACTCCTCAACAGGTAGTGGGCAGCCCCCTCTCGTGCCTAGGCGAATCAGCAAGCCGCAAAGGCCGTCGCAGGGCCGATCTAAACTCCATCACGCTCAACCTTTCCTGGATGCATTAGCTAGAGGAAAGCTATACTATAGATCAAGCAGTTACCCATTCCCGCTTGTGATAAGCGTTGTATGTCTTCCAGGGTTTCCCGTGAACCGGTCCTTAATTGCCATGGGTGCGACTAGCAAAACCATGCACCCACAGCCCACCATTCAGCTGCATTTTAGTTGGATAACTACGACCAATGAAACATGACCAGATGTCTCAAGCACGCAGCTCGTCACGATACTAGATGTCTAATAATGTAATTATCCCATTATGTGAGCTAGTGGTAATTAAGCATGGCTAAGCATATAGTTCTAGCTAGGTCAACATGAGTAACATAAGCTAGTTGAATTATTACCCAGGGTTGACAAAGGACATATATCAAGTAAATATGGCACAAGCGAGCAGAGAGCTAAACCCTATTCCCATGTAATTAGCAGGACATGCAATTTTATTTGCAAACGATAAAACATTTATAAATTAGGATCAACATGCTCAAGGGGAATGTGTGACTTGCCTTGCTTCTTCAAACAATCTTCTGAACTCTTTTCCTCGCGATCGCGATCTTCCAAAACAGTGGAATCTACACGCAGGCATGCAAAATGAGGAAACTCTAATAAAAAACAACTAAACAATACATTAAAAGTAAACAAACATGCAAAGCCAATTTTGTATGAATTTTGCAAGTTGATTGGCCCAATTTGGAGTTCGTATGAATTAGATATGAATTTTAGAAGTTTTGAGCCATTTAAATGAATTTCTAGAATTAAACCGAATTATTGCGCAATTAATAATTAATTTCTCAAAGGAAATGACAAGCGCTGACGTCAGCAAAGGGCCGGCGCCGACAGGCGGGCCCCACACGTCAGCGGGCCAAGGGGGCGGCCCACGGTGGACTCGGTCCACCGCGGTGACTGGCTACACCGTGGACCAAGACCACAGTGGTCCACGGTGAGCAACGGGCCACGGCCAGCGCGCGGCAGCGGCATGGACCCGAACGCCGGCGGCGGCGCATGGCCGGACGCTCTAGAAAAATGCTAAATCTATTCCTGCAAAAGCTAAAATAAAGCATAAATATAATTATTCTTAAAATTGAAGACAATATATATCACCCATTATTATGATTTTATTTACCCAAGAGTTAAATTCATCTGCTTGTCTTCTTATGTCCTGTGCATCCTTAGCAGCAATCTCTTTGTTTTCTGCCTGTGGCATTGCCTTCTCGCCATTGTCTCCTTGGGCCATTGAAATACTGGATGACTGAATTTTAGTACTCAGTACTCTGAAGTGAGACAACTTGTAGTTTGGCAAAGAACTCAAAGGGTTATCAAGCATATATATAGGCAAGCTTCACCACTAGATTAGTCACACGCAATTTTCAAATAGGTGTCAAATAAACAAGTCATGTAACTTGCTTGACCTTTGGCTTGTTGTAACTTGTGAATGGTCACCAAGCTGTTTGCAAATGTAGGCAGAATTACATGAGGCGATTCACAAGTCTCTCCTAATCAAGAATCAAAAGCTAAAAACGGTTGGTTTATAAAGGCATAATTTATGGAGGTTCACATCTATCCTTTATTAGAAGTCTTCAAGTAGCAGCCTTCCAATGCAGATAACCTTTTGCTGAATACTATAAGAAGAAACAGTAGTTGATTCTTTTTCTGCCACATTGCAGTTTCTCTTACTGGCAGTTACAATTTATTTTCCTCCTATTATATGCCCATATTTCCTGCTAAAACGGCTGACCTGCCTTGGAAATGCTCTGGCATTTCAGTTCTTTACCCTGAAATGAGCGTTACTGTTTTTCTCCATTTTATTGAGGGGAAAAACTCCAATAATTCAATTTTACAGGTCTTACATTAAACTGCCATAGTATTGAAAATTGTACTTTTGATAATTGATTTCTTTCAACAAAATTATTTTCCATGCTGCATATATAAGTAATGTTATATAACAATGAAACCATCTGTACTACATGCATAGAAGACTAGGACGTGATCACAACATACACAAGTTGTAGTTTTTCAAACATATGCATGCTTTATAAATGTGGAAAGATACGCGGCGAAGAGGAATTCTTCTTGGGATTCTGCTTGGATAGAAGGCGTAGGCCAAAGGACCTCATGCTGTTGGTCTGTGCAATATCAAAAAAGAAAGAGAAGTCCTTGCATCAGGAAAAGGAAAACGATGCTTGGATTGATGACTTAGACCTTGAAGCCAACCCACCAATTTTGGTGGAACTTATTGTTCAGCTAGTCGCCTTATGGAGTGTTGTGCGAAACATCCATATAAACGAGGAGGAGCCTGATCAAATTGTTTAGAAATTCACATCCATATACTTAGCATTGTTGGCTTACCAGGCATAGTACCTTGGGGTGCCAAAAACGGTCTTCAATTCGCTCATTTGGAGAATTTGGGCGCCAGAGAAATGCAAATTTCACGCATGGCTAGTCATCCAATATAGGGTCTAGACCTCTGACCGACTGGCAACTAGAGGATGGCAAAATAATGGGATATGCCCCCTCTGCCGTAGAGAAGGCAAAACGGTTCTACATCTCGTTGTCAGCTACAATTACATGGAAAGAATCTGGAGCTTGGTAGATGCCTGGGTGGCTTACCAACAGCTAGACCCTAAACAATGGGAGGCGACCTAGACCGTAAAAGATTGGTGGGAGGCTCTAGCAAACACGACAGGAGTTCCCAAAAAGGGGTTGCACACCCTCATCCTCGTCATCCTCTGGGAGATCTGGAAGGAGAGGAACCAACAAATCTTCTAGCAAAACGAGGCCATGTCGTCATTCCTTTTCACCAAAAATCAAGGATGAGACACAAGCATGGGCGATGGCAGGAGCAAAGCGCTTACATGACTTTTTGTCCCACTCTGTATATTGCATAGAGCTTTTTCCCTTTTTCTTACTTCTTGGGGTTGTATTTTTCTGCCGCTATATTTAATGACAAGGCACAATCTTATGCTGTTTTCTTTCAAACAAAAAATGTGGAAGGAGGGAGCGTGAGCCCTTTTTTTTTAATATGTCCAAAACCTTGCTATCCATATACAGGAAATGAGGAGTGTCAGGGTATCACCTGGATATTCTCCACAAGTAGCACAGCACACGGACGCAGCCAAATGGCTCTCTCCAAGCCCCGACACCCACCCCCGCCACCGGCGACTGCGTTCCCCGCCGTCGACGCTCTTCCACCGATCCACCGACCAACCTCTCCTCCCTAACACTTGGATCCTTCTAGGCCAACCCCTCCCCACCCGACGCGACCGCCCCTGAGCGTGAGCCTTTAGTGCATCTTAGGGCTCAAGGTAAGGCTATAGTGCTCCTTCAGATTTGGTTCCACACACAGCCGACCTGCAAATTGAAGGAAGTGCAGGCCACGCAAATTCGCAGATCAGGTTTCAACCGGGTGCAAGCTTCAAATTGGTGCTGCTCTCCTCCACTGGCAATAATGGCCCTTTCAATCCTCCACCAGCCAATGTCTTTTCAAATTCAAGTGCGGTGAAGACTTTCAAACCAACCGATGGTACAGGTGCAGGAGGCAAATTGCTAGTCCATAAAAGATTGCTTCCAGCCGTAAGTGATCTTCCTCTTCCCTTGAGCGCCCTAGAGTCTCTGCATCTAGTAGAGTACTCACAAGTGGCAGAGTAATTTCTGTGGTGTTACTTCCCTCTGAGAGATCAAGTGAAACAACTCCTTCTGGTTCCCAATGGAGAGAAGTTAAAGCAAAATACTAGTGGAGAAGACAGCATTTAGCACACTCTCTTCCTCTAGAAGAACAAGCAAGGCAGAGAAGAGCTCGTTTTCTTCAACTAATGGAAGGGAAATGCTTCAGATGCCTCGAAGCAGGCCATAGAGTAATTGAGCGCAGGAATCCTCTTAAGTGCTGGTTCTGTAGAGGGATTGGACATGAAGCTAGACACTGCCCCAAGAAGCGATCCGGCTTTAAATCTCCACCAGCCCCCTCAACACTCCCCCCTCTCCTCCCGAACCAGTTGATTTCCCACCTCTTCCATTGAGCTCAGCTCCCCTCCCTACTACAGGGGATCTCGCCATGGACAAGTTGCTGCAGCGCAGGCCGGATTCGTGCAGGCCGGATTCGTCAATAGTGGTGGTCGCTACCACTGGTGAGATTGAGCACAACCGGGAGAAGTTCTCCCTCTGTTCGTTCGTGGCTTGTTCTATGGATAACCAAGGTGGTCCAGTTGATGAGAACACTTTCGCTGACATCTGCGCTCTGCTTTTCGTCTGCATCACCGGGATGTTTAGGTGACCAAATATTACCCAGAAGAGTTCTTTGTCACCCTCTCTCGTCCAGCAGACAGGAAGCACATCCTGAGGCAGCTGTGACGCCCAGAAATTTAGCCCAAATTTCTAGACTATTTTGTGTATTAAATCCATGTCCAGAACCAACCAAGGTACACAAAACAATAAATTAATATACAGATCCAAACGTAAATAAAGCGTAAATACTTACAGAAGAGGCACTTAGTCCTCACACCGAAACGAAAGCAACAGCAGTGGGAAAAAGGCGATCCTAGCAGGGCTTCAGCTCCACTTCACAGGCAAAACTCAACTAGGGTCTGAGCCTTGGTCCTCTAACTTCGTCTTTGGCTCAGAAGCACTACACTTCTGAAAAGGGGGAATAAAAGCAAGGCTGAGTACAACCACCGTACTCAGCAAGCCACACTAACGATGCAGACATGCAAGGGAATACAACGGAAGGCTTGTGGCTATTTGCATAAAGGCAGCATTTATTGAGCAAATTAGTAAAACTGTTAAGTAATTAAGGTAATATTAAGTCTCCACTGATCAACGCTACACCACGTTGAACAGGCCCAACCATCCCACCTGAACTAACGAGTGCATTGAGTCGATTTATTAATGATGAGACTAATCACGGTGAATCTGGTCGATCGCCCATAACCGCGGGCACGACTATTCGAATAGTTCTACTATGGCCAAAGGTGCACAAATGTACCCACAAGACACAATCCATCGGCATGTCACCGTGCCATGCATGACACGTCACCATGTCGAGTGATTGTGACAAGACCCTTCACATAACTCCCTCTGACCAAGCACACCACACCTCAGGTTTCGCCCCCACTCCTCAACAGGTAGTGGGCAGCCCCCTCTCGTGCCTAGGCGAATCAGCAAGCCGCAAAGGCCGTCGCAGGGCCGATCTAAACTCCATCACGCTCAACCTTTCCTGGATGCATTAGCTAGAGGAAAGCTATACTATAGATCAAGCAGTTACCCATTCCCGCTTGTGATAAGCGTTGTATGTCTTCCAGGGTTTCCCGTGAACCGGTCCTTAATTGCCATGGGTGCGACTAGCAAAACCATGCACCCACAGCCCACCATTCAGCTGCATTTTAGTTGGATAACTACGACCAATGAAACATGACCAGATGTCTCAAGCACGCAGCTCGTCACGATACTAGATGTCTAATAATGTCCGTCATCGCCGCGCGCGCCGTCCGCCGCCGCTCGCTGGACGGCTCCGGCGGGGCCGCCGGGTTCGTCGTCATGGCGATCCACCTCGCCTGCGGATACAGGTACGGCGCGCTCATGCTGGCCTTCTTCTTCACCTCGTCCAAGGCGACCAAGATCGGCGCGGACAGGAAGCGCCGCATCGAGGACGACTTCAAGGAGGGCGGCCAGCGCAACTGGTAAGCCACGGAACCTGCCATCTCCAACTAAATTAATTAGTATGTCTAAATTGGCAACTAATGATGCTGACTGCTGAGTGTCTGATAATCATGTGCTAGTCGTTATTCTAGATAGAAATATAAAGCTACTGCCGCAAATGGTATTGGTGTGCAATGTTTTGCTATGTGGTGGTCTCAATAAGCCCATTGCCCACAGACTATTAGTACAGTTGCAAAAGATTGTTATATATTATGCGCATCAATGTTCAAGTCAATGCCTGTTTGGAAGACAGTTTATAAGATTGAGAACTCAATGGAGCTTCATTAAGTTTCGATCATATAATGTCAGTGTTAAAAATTAGGAGTACACTTCAATACTGTCATCAGCATGCCATAGGAAAAGTGTAAAGCTATTATATAAATCAAAAAATAACCCCCCTTACAGTTAATTGATTTGATGAAAATACATTATGATTAGTTATTCTCTTTCCTCAGAACTATTCTTGAACTGGTTCTATTCTTTCTTGGAACCATCACCTTATTTGAGCAAAACTTATACTCTGAAGATGTTAGTGAATTGTGTGGACCTTATCAAATCTTTAAATTAGTGATTTATTGTACGGGCAGCATAACATTTATAGTTGGATATAACACAACAGCTGCTGATTTGTCAACTTGATTTTACTTTTGTATCTTACCATCACGTTTTACATTAAAGGATCCAAGTCCTAGCAAATAGCTTAATAGCTACTATATTGGTCATCATATTGGCAACAATGACCGGAGGACAAGATCAATGCCTGGACTCCCATGAGTCAAAGGTTATAACTGGTATTATTGGTGGCATCATTGGTCACTATTGCTGCTGCAATGGAGATACTTGGTCATCCGAACTTGGTGTGCTTAGTGATGAACAGCCACGTCTTATTACTACTCTGAAGGTATGTGTTCCTTTTTTGGGTCAGATGTTCCTTTCAGTCATGATTATCTTTCTAGTTTCTGCAATCTTCATGCAGAAGTAATAAGGTTATGCTTGGCCACCAGCCTACCACATTTGGTGTCTTTCAGGTTTTAGCCACTTGTCTAAACTTTTTCTAAGCCAAACGCACAATGGGTTTATTATTATTATTATTTTCTTGGAGAGGAA
The DNA here is from genome assembly GCA_009805545.1 of Oryza longistaminata. Lineage (NCBI taxonomy): Eukaryota > Viridiplantae > Streptophyta > Magnoliopsida > Poales > Poaceae > Oryza > Oryza longistaminata. The sequence goes on from CM020178.1 coordinate 20,065,542, forward strand.
CCCACAGCATATGATTTGTTCTCCTCACATTTGACTATACAACACACCATGGCCTGTGAGTACCAATCAGGTTATCTGAAGTGGCAAAAAATCTTGTCACATAACATATTTTGTACTTCCTCCATCTACTTTTAATAGTCATATTTTCAAATCTGAAAATTTTATTTTTGATAGGCATATTTCAATCCAACAACCTATCCTCTAAATGACTTTCTCGGATTTAATGCGTGACTCTCCATTCTTCCACACAAGATTGGCTACATGGGCATCGAGAAATGTAAATATTAATGAATCGCTTGTTTATGAGGAATAACTAGTAGCATGTTTAAATAGATGATAAGTAGAATTACTTATCCTTGGTCTATGTGCCAAGATGAAATATGACTATCAAAAGTAGATGGAGGGAGTATTGAACAAATTGCTTTGCCAATTTTTTGGATCACACAAGTGTACAGCTGATACAAGAAAAAAAGGTTGAGTCACACCACTAAGAAACCAACTAACACATACTGCTCTAGAAATGCTTTCATGTTGTTCATGCAACTTATGGATCACATATTGATCACATTAGGCAAGCAAGTTTGGAATATTAACAACATATTCAATGGGTTGAGGTTGATGCCCAATTCCCATAAATTCAATAGGCATAATTGGAAACTAGAACCAAGGTAGTTTGGTATAAGGGAAATGTTCCTTTTGTAGGCGTGATGTTATTTCCTACTGCATTTTTGCGTCATTTTACTCTGTTTTTTGAAATGTGCATGGTAATATCGTGCGAACATATGTCTTTGTCTGTGTGCATGGTAATATCGTGCGAACATATGTCTGTCTGTGTGATCTGATAATTCAACATCATTTTTAAGCCTGTCAGGAAAGGTACAAACGGTGGAGTGACCTTACAAGGCCTTCTTGCTGCCACAGCAGGTGGCCTAATCATAGGTCTGACTTTTGTTTTTGTTGGACTGTTGACTGTGGAGTGCTCATTTGACGTGGCTCTTCGACAGCTTCTAGTAATACCCATCTCTGCTACTGCTGGTTTGCTTGGCAGTCTGATTGATTCAGTGTTGGGTGCCACACTCCAGTTCAGTGGATACTGCAGTGTTCGGAAGAAGGTAATGTTTTCTGTGACATTTAGGTTTGAATCATACTTGAATCAAATGCATGTCAGAACCATGCTTTTCCATACATCGTGAGATCATGATTTCATTTTAGAGGTACTTCCACTTATAGCTTAAAGATTTGATCCACAACTTTGTTTCTATGATTGAGGTATAAAATTACATAGGACTTGTAAATTTCTGTGTGAAATTTGTCTTAATATGTCTTATGTATCCCCATTAAAAACAATTTTTCATATTCTACCCTTATAGCTCTCTCTCATCTGTGTGAGCCGTTGTAGTGAAATTATTTTATTTGAAATACTAGCTTACTCATGTGTTGCAAGGAGCAGGTTGGATATGTTTTATTTCTGTCTCCTCCATTAGTTGGGAATGAATAGTCTACACACGTCACTGTTTAGTAGCGCAACATATCAGCTAATAGTGGGAGTAGCTGGCAGATTCACCAATTTTATGGCCTCACATATCAGTTAGTAGGTGGTGGCAGATTCACCCTCACTAGATTCACCGTTATACTTAATATATTTGTCTAGTTTGAAAACTGCTTGTGAAGCTTTTGCAATCATAAAAGTTTAATCTACTTCGGCATTTAATGATTCTTTTAGCCATACACCATCAGGTGATTTTAGCTTCCTGACATGCAATAGTTTCTTGCTTGTTTGCAGGTGGTCAGTAAACGGGGCCCTACAGTCACCAAGATTTCTGGAATGACTATCCTGGATAATGATGCGGTTAATGCTGTATCTGTGCTACTAACAACTGCGCTTACAGCTTATGCGTGCATTCGCATCTTTTGAACATCTTTTTACTCAAGTTTCTTCCAAACACCCAATTCCATTCAAAGGTGTCAAGGCATGGCCCCAAGACAATGAAATGATGGATTAGGCATTTTGGCTGCTTGATGAGAAAGATTCAATTCACTCAATGTTGTTCACTACTCCAAGAAAAACATTGTTTGGTTGGTTGGTGCTCCCGCAAGCTGAAAAGTGTCAGTTGTCTAAGCATATACAGTTACCCTACTTAATGTGAAAGTGATAAGCTGGATAGTCCTGACTCCTGAACCCTATTTTCTGCTGAGCTAAGGATTGTGGACTTTCGTCGTGTGGATGATGGCTGTTGTCATTTCTGTACTGACTTAAGGATTTGTTGACTTAGCTGTGTGAGTTTTTCCATACAAAGCTGTTTGGGACAAAGGAAAGCTGCTGCTGATTTCCTTTTGAAATGGAGCAAATCCTCCATTTTAATGAGAAGAGATAATCCAAGAAATGCTATTGACAAGCGTCTAAGTCCCAGAAATGCCATCGACAAGTGTGAGTTCCAAGAAATGCCATCATACAAACGATTTTGTCCCAAAAATGCCATCGCCGTTAGGGTTCCGTCCATTTTGCGCCGTTAAATACACTGTTCATCCTATAGAACTTAACGGCACGGAGTGGACGGAACCCTAACGGCGATGGGACAAAGTCGTTTATACGATGGCATTTCATGGAACTCTCACTTGTCGATGGCATTTCTGGGATTTGGATGCTTGTCAATGGCATTTCATGGATTATCTCTAATGAGGAATAAAACATCCAGTGTCTATGTGTCTCTCCTACGTTTTTCTCGTGGTCCAAACAACCCAAATTTTAGCAGTCCTGTGTTTTATCACTTTACAGTATATCATACTCCCGTGTTTTTACCTATGTGTTCTGTATTCCTTTCTTCCAAACAGCCTTAAGTTTTTCTACCCACTATCAGCAGTGTTTTGGTCCATGAGAGCTCAGGAATTAATCTGGCTACAGTACAAAAAGAGCTTTATTACTGAAGAGTAAATTCCCTATTATACCCTTCAAAACCCACTCAATCCTTCTCATACCTTGATTTACCCAATCTCCTATACCCCCAAATTTTAATTTGATCTCAAATTTCGGGGGTATAGAAGAGATCGGGTAAAATTTTAGGGTATAGAAAAGATCGGGTAAATTTCCGAAACCGCGACTTAAGCCACCATCATTCACATGCATCACCGATGCAAAGTCCCAAGCCAGTGCCATTGGTTACGTCAGCGGCGTGCTAAATGTCTCCATTGATGTTATTGTTGTCATTGGTGGGTGTCTCCGGTTCCCACATCAGAAACAACCTCCTACATACATCTCCTTATGAGGCGCACCCTCGGCCATGCTGTCCAATCGTGTTGAGGCAGTAGGTCTTCGATCCTTCTATGCGACGGCTAGCCAGATAATGTTGTCCTTGATCTCGTGCATCGGACGCTCTAGCTTGACCGAGAGCTTGACGTCGCTGCTGCCCTCGCGTTTCTCTATCAAGCATGTACGCGTCATGTGGGGATGTAGGGTCCTCAGTGGCGTGCGCCACAGAGGACACGCACGCCGATGCCATCGCTCGCGTCCTCTAGGCGGGCTACCGCCGACACCTTCATTACACACTGGTTGGCTAGTGTAGGGAGAAGGGGCTAGTGCGTTCCACGGGAGCACGACTGCATCTTCCTCTGGGTGGACGCCGCACCGGACCAGATGCGCTATGCAGTGGTACATATACACAATGGTGCACGTGGACGACATGTTGTGGTGCAGGTTGGTGGGCGAGGCGCACGCCGTGTTCGACGCCGGTCGGGGCGGCCTACCAGAGATGCACGAGTACCCGCTTGGCTAGCGTGATGGTGCTGGAGATGGTGATGCTGAGGTTGCGGACATGCTGGAGCGCACGGTGCGCTCCATCAAGGCCAACACTTACGGCTGGCCGTTGTGCAGCAGCGCAGGTGGCGAAGAGCCCAAGACACGTCGACGCCCTTAATGTAGGTAGATGCAGTTGCAGGGTTAATTAGTGGTGTACGGCGTACAAGGAGATCAATTTTTGATGTGTTTACACCTTTTTGACTTGAAAGTTAAAATCAATCGAAACTCCCAGCCATCTTTTGAAGTGTTTCCCCTGTACTGCTTATTGCATTGCAATGTTGCCACTTCTCTTTATTACAGGACATAAATCTTTCTTTTTTATGAAAAAAAGAACGGAAGCCTGCCATTAGTGTAAATGCGGCGCTACGGCAAGAAGCGGCACCCGGCGCCCAACCCCATGTCCGTCGACCCCAACCTGCTCAACGAGGGCGGCCACCAGGTACGTCACAATCACATATTCACCCAGGAATGAGAGGGGGTCGCCATTGATGCGCTATGACCTCCATGCTTGCAATGTTTGTTGTTGCACTGCGGGTACCAGCAATGGCTCATTTACTGATTTGCCTGGGTGAAAATTTATCTTTCTTTGTTTTGCAGCATGCCATCGCGTACGTCCAGGGCGACAAGTACTACGGCGCCAAGGCGACCATCAATGTCTGGGCGCCCAAGATCGAGCAGCCCAACGAGTTCAGCTTGTCCCAGCTCTGGATCTTGGGTGGCTCCTTCGGCGAGGACCTCAACAGCATCGAGGCTGGATGGCAGGTAGCAATCCGAAAGAAACTGAAATCAGTTCATGTTCATGATTTCATCTCATCTCATGCGTGAGCTTTTGCATTGGCGAGTAAATGCAGCACCGTTCTTGCGGTTGCAGTACCCCCTTTCTGCCGCGATGCGGCCGCGTGCTGTGTCACTCACGAGCTCTGAATCTGCTTTTGTGTTTTCCTTCGATTTTCTTCAGGTTAGCCCCGACCTCTACGGCGACAACAACACGAGGCTGTTCACTTACTGGACTGTAAGTTTTGTATGCTCATTCCAGTATGAATTCAAGCCTAAGAAATGGGTGAAATGTGCTTGTATTGATGTCTAATTCGTTGTGTTTAAACCTGGGTTTCTGCAGAGTGATGCGTACCAGGCAACAGGGTGCTACAACGTACTCTGCGCAGGGTTCATACAGATAAACAGTGAGATCGCCATGGGAGCCAGCATCTTCCCCATCTCAAGCTACTCTGGCTCCCAATACGATATCAGTATAATGATTTGGAAGGTGAGCTAGAAAATTAAACTAGAAATTCTGTTACTCACCACATGCCCACGCTTAGTAGTAGTAGTAAGTTCAGAGTTGTCACAAAACATGCAGGCCAGAGAATCTCTCTGCCCACTTGCTGCTGTGCTCTTACTCGTGCTCCTTGGCTGATACCCTTTGGGCTTTGAAAATAGTTTCCTCCTCACCCTGTGCCCCTGTGGTAGTGTGGTCATAATACATTTTTTTTTCTTTCTCAACAGCCTTTCTTATCCTTAATGATTACTCTAGTTTCATTGTTTTCCAAAAGAAAGAACCATTGCTACTTTTCACCTCAGCAAGCAAGCAAGTGCCGAGCAAAGTGCAAGATAGAAAGCAAGCTGTTTTTCATTTCCATTGAGCACGGGTAATGAGTGCAAACATAGTTTGCTTAGTACAACATGAATGCAAGGCATGCTATTGTAGTACTAAATGGGCACAATGCCTGTATACTGAAGTCTAGATATGTCGGTGCAAATGTCTTGAATACTTCTTTATATTGATACATTGGTTTTAATGTCTAAATACATCTGTATATTGGTACATTGGATTTTTTAGTAATGCACTAATGCGTCGCTCTAATGAAATTTGCTGTACATATATATGAGCAGGATCCAAAGGAGGGGAACTGGTGGATGCAGTTTGGCAAGGATTATGTTCTTGGCTATTGGCCATCCTTCCTATTCTCCTACCTTGGTGACAGTGCATCGATGATCGAGTGGGGCGGGGAGGTGGTAAACTCGCAGCTCGATGGCGTGCACACGTCGACGCAGATGGGCAGCGGGCACTTCCCAGAGGAAGGGTTCAGCAAGTCAAGCTACTTCAAGAACATACAGGTGGTGGACAGCACCAACAACCTGAAAGCCCCCAAGGGGGTGGGTACATTCACTGAGCAATCGAACTGCTACGACGTGCAAAACGGTAACAATGCCGACTGGGGCACATACTTCTACTATGGAGGCCCTGGAAGGAGCTCAAACTGCCCATGACAACTGAAAACTGAACTGAACACCCTGAGCAAGTGTTTAACCATTCAAGTGTAATACACCATCTGCTCCAGTTTTTTAGCCCTAGATAGTGTGTGTCATGTGAATGGGTCCCCGGTGTTGCTTTCTAATCTCTCTCTGCCTTGAGCTTTCTTTCTTCCTTTTTTGTAATGCCAAGTCTTCTGAAGAGAAGCAATGGCATCTGGTGGTGGTTGTGGTGATGGCCTACCTCCTTTTTCCTATATGGTAGATTCACTTGTCTTTCTGGTTATGGAGCTTCTCTCTTGGGCTTAACTAAAGGGTCAGAGGGCCATGCTTTATTTTTCTCATGTCACCTTTACCTCCTTTGAATGTCAGTGGTGTATAGGAAAGAGGAATTGGTAGGATTCAGTTACTGGTATAGTTCAGCAACTTGTATGCCATTCCCATGGAGGAGTATCTGGTAGTAGGCTATAAAAGCACAAAAATTAACTAAAATGTTTGTGCCATTTATCTCTTCTGCCAACCATGAAAGCATCAGACCTAAATAGTATGTTGAATATTGGAGTAGTATTCATGGGGAGCATAAATGTCAGGTATATTTTTGTCAATTGCAGATGAAGAAGGATTTGTAAGAGGTACTGTACATTGCATTGACCATCTTAATGCCATCAACAGTCATGTGCAGATGAACAAAATTGGTTGAGGAGTGTTTCTAGAGGTCTGGTTTCTTTGTTTCTATAGTATATACTACTCCAGTTTGGTGGTTTGGAAGAGAACCCATGCTGTTTGACAGGCCAGGACCAGATTCAGACACAGTTTGGGGCAGAGCAGCCTCAAATGTGCATGTTTGTATACTCCTATGTGTCATGTGAAAATGCTTGAAATTTTGGGCCATTATGAAACGAGGTCCATGTTTGCCAGTGCCATAACTCCGCAGGCCAACTTCTTCTCCTTAATTGTTTGTGAATCTTAGCTTCATCCGTGCCCCTAAAAAACCACCGTGCCCCTAAAAAACCAAAATCAAAGCTAAAATTCAATTTTTAAACTAAACTTTGAAGTTGATTTTAACATATTTTCAACGTAGTTTCTTTTTCAGTATTAGTTTTCAAGTCATTAAGAACATATATGTATATCCATTTTTTTTATCTCAATAAGCTGTTATGGCTTATAATAAGCTTTTGGATAACTAATGAGGTACTCGGTGTTGGCTACTGGTGATGAATGCTCAAATCCTGTAGGCAATGGTAGTTGTCCCTTTGCTTCTTTGATGTGTTTTCTTTTGACGATGTGACCTTGAATTTTGAAGACCCATTTTGTTTGTTCTAGATAAATTTCAGTTAAATTGACAAGAATATAATTTGGATACATTCTTGATTTAGGAAAAGCAGAAAAATAAATATGGACTGCACGGGTTGTAGGATAGTTTGGGCTACTTTTGCTGGACTATCAATTTCTATGTTTTGTTTTAGAGAAGTGCGCTATAGCTTCTTCTTAAAGACCGTAAGATTATATTTATAATTATTTATTTTCTTTACTAGTAAGAGATCATCCTGGGTAGGATAATGATCAAGTTATGTGCAATGCTATCGGCACCAAAAAGGCCACCATCCAGCCTCACGGCTCAACTGAGTTGACAATGACATCTTTTGGGAAACTATAGATCGAGAATTCAAGAACGTGGTTGACAATAGCGGCATCTTTTGGGAAACGGCCAAACGGGGTCGACCGGCCGACAGTGGCAGAAGATGAGGCCAATCATGCATGTTATTATCAGAGGCAATAATTAATACTCTATCCATTTATTTTTTTAAAATAGATGACACCGTTAATTTTTACTGTAACACACATGTTTGATCGTTCATTTTATCTAAAAAGTTTATGTAGATGTATACGATATAAATCATGCTTAAAATACTTTGAATGATTAAACAACTCACAACACAATAAATTATAATTACGTAAATTTTTTTCAATAAAATAAATGGTCAAATATGTGACAAAAAAATCAACAGCGTTATCTATTAAGAAAACAGAGGTAGTATCGTCAGTCCATTGAATTATATTGAATAGAAATTAATAAATAATACCGTCTCCTATCTACTGGAAAAAATACGATGTATGTGTTCTCATCGGTCGGATCGGCTGTGATGGTTGCAGTAATGGTATAAGATCTGACAAACGATTTAGCTTAGTTACTCTCTCGTAGTATCTTCCACTTCAGTTTAACATCAGTTGCTAGTGGTAATATGAGTGAAGTTTAATTGATCGGCCACTAATTTTGGAGGTTTGTTTTATAGTTTAAGAAAGACAATGAACTGCATACCCTTGCAGTTGCAGACCACTGAGAAAAATGGTTATACAGCACAACAGATATATTCGCACCAACCATAATGAAAATTTGGTTGATTAATCTGTGGTTCTATAATTTGCAACATCTATAGGTGGTTGTAGCTTATTTGAAACAAAGAAGGAATAACTTCTATTATATTAAAAATGATGTGTGCTAAATTTTTATTATTTTGTTTAGGTACAAGGCTTATGTGTGCTAAATTTTTATTATTTTGTTTAGGTGCAAGGCTTATGAGTACATGAATTTAAGAACATTATTTATTCTTGTAATAAATACTTGAGAAATTATTGATGATCGAAAGTTTCTAAAAAAATTGAGCAAATCTTATGGTTTGACTTCAGGAGGTACTCTATCCGCTATCACTACTCGCAATCTTCGGTTCCTCTGCATGGCCCAAGACTTACCACTTTACGTTTTATATTGTAGATTTAACATATATTGTTCAGTATATATAGAGATTCTGATCACCATTTGTATGGTATTGAAATAACCATGCACACATTAAAATGCTTCATTAGCAAATTGAACTTGACATGATTTTTGAGAGCTACTTGCTGAACTCAAGAACCCAATAGTTGGCCAAGATGTAGGTTGTCCGCAAGGCACCACTGAAACCAGAGTCCGTGGCTAGCTTGGCGAACTCCAGCTCCGTCCTCTCCTTTCCTCCCCGGAAATTGCTGAGCATGATCATGTCCATCTGGAATGGATATCGTGCTGTTTGGGCCAGCTCTGGGATCGTCGGGAGGATAATCTCAACAGCAATCACTTTGCCATTGTCCGGCAGTGCTTGGTGGCAATTCTTGAGGATCTTGATGCAGTCCTCGTCGTTTTGCATGTGGAGAATCATCTGTACATATATTTCAACAAACATTTGTTTTGTTCTGTAATATATGTGATAAAGTCATTTGATTCAACCAAAAATTATGACCACCATGCTATCTTAGTTTTTAATATAGATATTGAATTCATAGAGAAGGAGCTGTTGTATGTTGTTCACCATACCTTTAAGAAAATTGCATCTCCAATATTAGATATGCCCTCAAACATATTTCCAGCTATATGTTTCACACCTGCATGGAAAAACCAACATAGAAAAACTATATGGGTAGTATTTCTTAGCCATCTTTCGAGTCATTTTCATATCTTTTGATACTAAATTGAACCACACAATGTTCAACTCTTCAATTCGTAATCATCCCCTAAGTAAGTAGTGTTTTAAACTAGATAGAACTACAGTGGGTTGCCGAAGATATCGAGGAAATGTTACAAAATTTCTAGGTTTCGAGGCATATGTAATGAAAGACTCCCTAGGTTTGTGCTTTTTTTTTTTTCAGATAACCCCATGATTTAGGGTTATAAAAACTATGCAATATTTTCTTTGATATATTTCTAACATATACTAGCTAATCAAACTAATTCTTTGATATTTGGGGTGTATAAGTCGGTCACCATTTACTTGTAAAATCGGCCATGCCACTATCGTCTAACATCGTTACAATACATCTACGGCGAGCTTAATTAATTATAATGTTGCTATACATTTATCATCGGAGATAAATCTCAAAATTAAAATCGCATATACTTTAGTGGTGGAAAAATTCCAAAATCCCTACTTTATTGGTTCCCTTCAACAGTTCAACATTATGGTTTGGTCCAAACTGCCCCCCTGTGCACACGTGAAAAGTAGTTTAATTTGAACGTATGGTGATTAACGTTTTTTCGCGTCTCAGCATACTAATGTTAAATTAAAGGTCGGCACGTTACGTCAGTCTTTAATACTAATATGGTTAAGTCAACTACACAAACACAAGTATCGTAGCAATGGATAAAATATTACTCCCTCCCTCCGTTTCATATTTTAATTTGCTTCGTCTGTTTTTTTTTTAAATTGTACAGCAGACACTCACAACGCACGCGCACTCACCCCTATGAACACACGCACGCAAACCCTGCCCCTAGCCCCCTATGAGCATCTTTGCTTCGACTGTTTTTATAGTCAAATATTTTTAAGTTTATTAAATTACAGAAAAATTTAACAACATTATAATACAAAATGGATTAAATATTTAATTTAATGAAACAAGATGTTGTAAATAATGTTGTTAATTTTTTTATAAGTTTGGTTATAAAAAAGATTAAAACAACTTATAATATTATACAGAAGAAGTATATTGTATAGTTACCTAGAATAAATGGAGCCTGAGAGATGACTTGGGGCAGGTCGAAGTTGACGCCGGTGATGTGCTTGTACCGGGAGGTGATCATCTCCAGGGTGGCGCCGGTGCCGCCGCCGACGTCGACGAGGACGCCGACGCCGTCGAACCCATGGAAGCGGTCGAGCAGCTTGTTGATGACAATCATGGACTGCTGCGCCATGGCCTGGTTGAACAGCGTGTTCAGCCGCCGGTTCGTCCCCATGTACTCAAACATCCGCATCCCGTGCGTCCTCTCGAACGCCGACGGCCCGCCGCCGCCCACCGCCGCCGCCAGCTGACGCCTTCACAGGAAACGGCTTGACTTTGCCAAGGCTTTCAATTTTGAAATTGGTTTTTTTGCCGGGGGACCGAATTTCAGAAATTTCGAAATTTTTTTGCCGAAATTATTTGAAATTTTGACTGATTGTCAATGAATTTGAATACAATTTGACCAAATTCACAAAAAAATTAAAAAAACGAAAATCTCGGGCGAAAATCTCCGGTGGGGGACGAAATTTCAAACCCTGGACTTGGCTTGAATTTGAAACTGGTAGTTGGCGATGGAACTTTTGAGGTCGATCTTACCAGGTGCACAGGTAGTCCTCGTCGACGCCGAACAAGACCGACGGCGCCAGAGATCCACGGTGGCTGTTGCCGCCGGCGGTGAACCACCTGCAGACGGGCGCCGGCGAGTATCGTCTCCGGGGAGGTTCGCCGCCGGGCCCGGCCTCCGTCGAGCACTTGACGACGTTGTACGACGCGAGGAGCCGCAGCATCCGGTCCACCGAGGACGCCGCCTCGGCCTTGTCCGGGAGCCGCGCGGCGGCCAGCTCGTCCGCGGTCAGTGCGCGGCCGTCGCCGGCGGCGGCTAGTGCGTCGAGGAGGCCGAGCTCGATCGCCGCCTTCAGTGTCATGGGGACGGTGAAGATGCACATTAGCTCAAACGCCTGCAGGCACGCCGCCTCCTCGTCGTCGTCGCCGGCGGCGACACCACCACTCGCCGGAGCCCTGCTAGTGTACGGATCCATGTGAGCTTCTCTGGTCAGTATGGCTACAGAGTTTCTCAAATCTGAACACTGAAGTTATCGGAGGTGGCTGTGATATTAAATTATGAGAGATTTTCAGCGCCATAATATTTATGGCGCTATATTATTCACCCAAAAAGTCAAAGAGATAGTATTAATAAATAAAAGATACTTTAGATATTGGATATGTGTAGCAATTATGTATGAAAAGAGTTAAAAATGCAACATCATATTTTCAACAAAACCAATTTTCAGCTCCTAAGATGTCGCCATGATTTGATGTGACCTTGAATTTTGAAGACCCATTTTGTTTGTTCTAGATAAATTTCAGTTAAATTGACAAGAATATAATTTGGATACATTCTTGATTTAGGAAAAGCAGAAAAATAAATATGGACTGCACGGGTTGTAGGATAGTTTGGGCTACTTTTGCTGGACTATCAATTTCTATGTTTTGTTTTAGAGAAGTGCGCTATAGCTTCTTCTTAAAGACCGTAAGATTATATTTATAATTATTTATTTTCTTTACTAGTAAGAGATCATCCTGGGTAGGATAATGATCAAGTTATGTGCAATGCTATCGGCACCAAAAAGGCCACCATCCAGCCTCACGGCTCAACTGAGTTGACAATGACATCTTTTGGGAAACTATAGATCGAGAATTCAAGAACGTGGTTGACAATAGCGGCATCTTTTGGGAAACGGCCAAACGGGGTCGACCGGCCGACAGTGGCAGAAGATGAGGCCAATCATGCATGTTATTATCAGAGGCAATAATTAATACTCTATCCATTTATTTTTTTAAAATAGATGACACCGTTAATTTTCACTGTAACACACATGATTTGATCGTTTATTTTATCTAAAAAGTTTATGTAGATGTATACGATATAAATCATGCTTAAAATACTTTGAATGATTAAACAACTCACAACACAATAAATTATAATTACGTAAATTTTTTTCAATAAAATAAATGGTCAAATATGTGACAAAAAAATCAACAGCGTTATCTATTAAGAAAACAGAGGTAGTATCGTCAGTCCATTGAATTATATTGAATAGAAATTAATAAATAATACCGTCTCCTATCTACTGGAAAAAATACGATGTATGTGTTCTCATCGGTCGGATCGGCTGTGATGGTTGCAGTAATGGTATAAGATCTGACAAACGATTTAGCTTAGTTACTCTCTCGTAGTATCTTCCACTTCAGTTTAACATCAGTTGCTAGTGGTAATATGAGTGAAGTTTAATTGATCGGCCACTAATTTTGGAGGTTTGTTTTATAGTTTAAGAAAGACAATGAACTGCATACCCTTGCAGTTGCAGACCACTGAGAAAAATGGTTATACAGCACAACAGATATATTCGCACCAACCATAATGAAAATTTGGTTGATTAATCTGTGGTTCTATAATTTGCAACATCTATAGGTGGTTGTAGCTTATTTGAAACAAAGAAGGAATAACTTCTATTATATTAAAAATGATGTGTGCTAAATTTTTATTATTTTGTTTAGGTACAAGGCTTATGTGTGCTAAATTTTTATTATTTTGTTTAGGTACAAGGCTTATGTGTGCTAAATTTTTATTATTTTGTTTAGGTACAAGGCTTATGTGTGCTAAATTTTTATTATTTTGTTTAGGTACAAGGCTTATGTGTGCTAAATTTTTATTATTTTGTTTAGGTACAAGGCTTATGTGTGCTAAATTTTTATTATTTTGTTTAGGTACAAGGCTTATGTGTGCTAAATTTTTATTATTTTGTTTAGGTACAAGGCTTATGTGTGCTAAATTTTTATTATTTTGTTTAGGTACAAGGCTTATGTGTGCTAAATTTTTATTATTTTGTTTAGGTACAAGGCTTATGTGTGCTAAATTTTTATTATTTTGTTTAGGTACAAGGCTTATGTGTGCTAAATTTTTATTATTTTGTTTAGGTACAAGGCTTATGTGTGCTAAATTTTTATTATTTTGTTTAGGTGCAAGGCTTATGAGTACATGAATTTAAGAACATTATTTATTCTTGTAATAAATACTTGAGAAATTATTGATGATCGAAAGTTTCTAAAAAAATTGAGCAAATCTTATGGTTTGACTTCAGGAGGTACTCTATCCGCTATCACTACTCGCAATCTTCGGTTCCTCTGCATGGCCCAAGACTTACAATAAACGTATAGGCCAGCATCCGTTTTCACTTCTCCTGTAATGCTGTTACAAGTATTTTGATGAGAAATAAGTGGGGATTGCTAGCGCGCGTGTGCGCGCCGGGAAAAGGACCTGGCGAGCACTTCCACCTTTTAGGCTTAATTACGTATATTAGTTAATATACTTAACATTAATGACAGTAATTAAGAAAATATTCTGGAAATTTTTTTGGGAGATCTTTTTACTAACAGATTGAAAATTTTTGAAGTTAGATTTGAAAACTTTCGATTTAAGTTTTAAATTTTAAAGTCAAATTTTAAAAACTTTCAACTAAGATTTGAAAACTTTCAACTCAGATTTGAAAAGATTTGAAAACTTTTAACTCAGATTTGAAAACTTTCAATTCGAGAATCAAGATTCAAAAACTTTCAAGTCTAGATTTGAAAAAATTTGAAAACTTTCAACTCGAGATTCGAAAACTTTCAAATCCAAACTTGAAAATTTTCACAAATCGAGATTCATGCTAACGCACCGTGCAGCAACGCGTCGAGGCCGGTCTTTCCTTAACCGCGTGATCCGCCGGCTCTCCAAGCCGCACACTGCCTACTCTTGAGAGATGGAGAGAAAAGAGGGGAAAGAGGGAGAAAGAAAGGGGAAGGGAACGAGGATGACATATGTGGGACCCACTTTCTTTTTTTTTTGCCACATAGACGCTTAGGCTGCGTTCGGGATCCGGCATGGAAAACAAAGCACACGATTATAGTGAGATTAATTAAGTATTAACTAAAAAACTTGAAAATGATTAATATGTTTTTTAAAGAAACTTTTATACAAAAAATTTTAGGAAAAAGCACACTGTTTAGCAATTTGAAAAGCATGCGTGCGACAAACGAGGGAAGTGAGTTGGGAAAGAGGAGAAAAGAACACAGCCTAAGTTAGGACTGGTGGACTGGGTCAACTTGCCAAGTCATCAAAACTAGCCATATTGTTGACGAAAAAATCGACAAATTTCACTGTTAACACATATATACTGCCAAATAACCTAATTTAATCCGGTTTTGTAAATTGAGGGTTAAAGATTTCCACTATTATGGTTTAGGGGTGCTAATTAAACTCGACGTAAAGATAAGAGATAGTAAGGCCCTCTTTGTTTAGGCTTAGGCTTATTGGCCTAGACTTTTAAGTTAGCTTATTGGCTTATATGATTTATAAGCCGGTGAATTTAATGTCCTAAGTTTAGTGGTTGAGTCATACATCTACCTCACATAAGCCAAAAAAGCTTCTCCAACCTAGCTTTTGGCTTAATAGTGTTAGAGTGGCTTATGGCTTTAAAAAAGCCAAATTGAAAAGCTGCTTGTTTGTTTAGGCTTAGACTTTTCGACTTATAAGTTAGCTTATAAGCCTAAACAAATAGGGCCTAAGTGAACTTATTCCATTTCGATGACAGCCCCAGCTACAAGCAGGGCAGGCTTTAGGCCTAACTTCCTGAATTTTTATTTGACGAAGCCCACAGTCCAAAACCTCACAATGCTCGACTGCATGAGGCCCATGTTGCCCAGTTAAAACAGCGCACAAATAGCCAGCCACGCCTCCCAATTTCCTAAATGTACTCCCTCCGTCCCAAAATATCAATATCTATATCTATTTTCCGCACGCGCACATGGTTTTTTTTTTTGGCTACCCGGTTTTTCTGCGTTTTTTTGCCCTAGTTTTTTTCACACGTAGTTTTTTTCTTGTCCGGTTTGCCAGTTTCCCGCACGCGCATGCTGTTTTTTTTGGCTGCCCAGTTTTGGGCTATCTAGTTTTTTTTTGCTTTTTTGGCCCAGTTTTTTCGCGCGGTTTTTGGGCTGTCCAGTTTTTTTTTCCACCGCTGTTTTTTTGCCATCCGTTTTTTTTTCAAAGGCTGATTTTTCTTACGCATGGTTTTCTCCCGTTCAGATTTTTATGTGGAATCATCTTCCGATGAAGCACAAATTGAGTTGAATACAAATACATGACTCAGGAATTACAAAGGCCAAATAGAGTCGGAAACAATTAGATGGAATGCATACAGTCCAACGATAGAAATTACATAAAGAGTCCAACGATAGAAATTACATGCCTGAGTAGGATACAAATATCTTATCAACCTATATATAAAACTGAAATCACGGATCACAAACAAGACTCATATGCACCCAAAATTTGGTGTGGATACTGAGCTCGACACTAATATATGCCCCCAAATTTGTTTTTTTAAGTGAGCAATTTCCGGTTTAACGTGATACTAAATCTGCGTTTATTGCATTTATTTTATGATGGATGAAGGTAATTCTTTAGCCCTTAATGATGCAAACCTTAAGAATTGCATTTATTTTTTGGCACTGTAATTTGTAAAGTATTCTTCTACTTCCTGCACGGTGTAAGAACATAGCTATAGGTTATGTACTGGTAGAAACAAATAATTAGTTTACATCATGGTATTTCTGTTCTTTTTTATTTATATTGTCACTACCTTTCCACCTTTTGCATATATCATTTTATGCACCTTATTGAGTAAGTTCAGACAAAATCAATTAAATATAGCAAGTATTAGCGGTAATTATTTTTCACTCTTAACATACACATAGATGAAAAGGTTAGAACCAGATTAATTTTTTTAGAATGATCCAAAGTTAGTTCTTTGCATCAACTCTGCCATGTTAAATGCACCAGGAGCAAGAACAACTACTCCACTATATGCAATTCTAATATATACAATAAAACCTACAGCTTCCCCCAATTCGACCAGTAGAAATAAAGACAAACAGAGAGGCATGCAAACTACTCATACATATGCATCATGCATCCAGATCAAAATCACAGCTAACTAAGTGCAGTTCAAAGGATGTAAGAAGAACAAATTAATTGGAAGAGAGAACAGCAGGATGAACATTACATTTTTGCCGGACTTGATATCAGAGTAGATCACCATGAAATCACCCTCCTACAGCTCAATAAAACAAACATAAACATCTGAAAAAAAAACATAAGACATCAATCAGCAATATAGTTGAGCGCCACAAAGTAATTTCATTTTTTTTTTCTTCTCAACGTTGTTTTCAAGAAGATGCATCATCTTTTGTTGAAAAAAATTGAAAATTCACAAATTCAATGTTTAATTTTTTTTGTTGTTAAATTCTATGTTGTTTTGTTGAAGCTCCACCAACCTCCATGATAACAAATTCACAGCCCCCCTGGTGTTATGAAACAAAATCACAACTCAAGAAAGGAAACCCAAGATCATATACTATCATATATTTAGATAATCTTCTTTTGTTGTTGATAATGTTTATCTCCAGCTTCATCTTCCAAGCTATAAATTGGTCCACAGCCATTAGAATGATCCAAAGTTATATTTATTGTTTTATTATTTAAATTCATTATGTTTTTTTTAAATGTGAAGCTTTTTAATTGATCGAAAAGACATATAAGATTACCCATGTGTGTAGAGTATAAATTTCAATCCATAGGTAGCACATAGGTTTATATTCATCTCAATATTCCATAAGTAGTAGAGCTACAAAAGAGATATAATACTTTGTTTCTCACCGTTGTTTTCGAGAAGATACATCCTGCTTTTGTTGTTGATAATGTTTATCTACAGCTTCATCTTCCAAAGTTGATGCCGCGCCATCCGAGTCATCATCCCCATTCTTAGATCCCAATGCAAAAAGAAGACAAAGAGATAGGGAGTGGTATGCGCAAATGCCTGACGAAAAGAAGCTAGAATTACTTAAAAAACGTTGTGAAGCCTACAAGTGAAAAAAGGGTTCAAATGTCCTTCCAAATGTAAAGAACCCACATTGCATCAATTTTGAAGATGATCAACCAAGCTCATCGCATGCTACACAATCTTGTCAAACATGCCCTGTTCAATTAAATGGTACATCATGGTTTTATACCTCCACTAAATCTAATAAAGTTAAACAATATATGCTTGCAATTTTTTTTATTAACAAATGATTTGACCCCTCCACCAGACGAGTTTCACCATCAGATGCAGTCACAATGTACTCATGATACTCCTCAACCATAGAGTAGAACATTGATAATTGAAAAAAAAAGGTCAACTGATAGGGTGTATTATGTAAATTTGACACCCCGAGCAAAGTCAAGCTAAGATAGCGAAGGTTAATGCTAACAAAGCATTGCGACGCAACACTCCAAGCCAATATTCCATTGCAATGGAGAACCCTGGATATGTTGCATCAAGCATATGTCACCAAGGAAGCATGTAACAAACGGAGAAAGACATGCATTGTTAGCCCATCGCAATGAAGGGTGTAGAATTAGACATCACACAAGATCAGTCTCATTAGAAGACTCTTCTGCAAGTGCAGAACTAGCCAATGGTATTGACTCCACTAATCAAAAAAAATAATCTAGTTAAATTGTTCCTTTTTTATTCAAACCAAAACATCTTTTACCTAAATACGTTCAGAGAACTTCAAAAGAAGTAAGAAAAGGAGGAGGTTAGTCACTAGCCCAAACACATGAGGGTGGTTGCTCACATCCATAGTATGGTATATACACACATTAATCGATAATATACTAATAGTATTAAAATTGTTCTTTGTAGTAAATGGTGTGAAACTAAAAACTTTAACCTTATATTCTTCTGTTGTTCCATCTTCTTATTGTTTTCTCATTCTTATTTATTTTTTATTATAATATTGCTACAGCCAGCACTATTACTTGCATATGAATACTAAGCAAGCTAGCTCATGTGTGTGTGCTCCGTAATATATATTATCTATGTTTTACATGAGGAAATTTAATGATATTGTATTTTTAAAAGGTACCTGACTAGGTTTTTTAAGAGAAAGATATTTTTGCTAAATATAATCTAGAATGCTATAAAGGTCATTAATATTAAACGATATAGTCATATAATTTTTTTTGGATGAACTAGTGATCAACACTTGTAATGAATCCAATGATCATAATGCACTATATATATTGTTCAAGTGAGTTGTGAAATTCACTATTTACCAGATACATGCCTATGCATTACAATGACATCTACATATAAAAATAAGATTTAGTTTATTTCTAGTCTGGTTCTTTATGATGTATTGGATCTTTTACATTTCTTTAGAAATAATATTGTATAATAATTAGATAATTTATTGTTTTTGTTTGATGAATTTTTCTGCTAAAAAATCATAGAAAATATAATAAATGATTGGGTATTCAATTTTATATGAGAATATTATTTGCAACCAAATTTTACTGAATACATATGAGGCGTGTCTCTATGATGTGTGGACCCGGAAGATTCAAATATCACACGATGTCCGAATATAATAAATATTGAACTTGTTATGTTGTATATTTCAAATAGAAAATAATGGCTCAAATAGAATTTAAATTTAATGTACAATTGAAGAGATATGCGCTTGAAAAGAGAAGAGATCAACTAGTACTAGCTAGCATGCAGTACATTGTTTTTGTTTGTTGCTAAAGTTAAGCACATGATTATTATCTGTAACGAGGAGATAAACCTCGGCAAACGCGTGTGATGCATGGGACCCACCTGTCATAAGCACCATTAATCCCATGATCATCTAATCAGCAACACACATGACTTTCTTTATCTGCAGCAGGTCGGTAGATTAACACGCCTGCGTGATTCGCTGGGATTAGGCGAGGCCCGGTGATAGCAGAACCTGTGCCGCTGCGGAGAAAATTAAACACCGCAACTGGCGTCCTTCGTCAAGTCGATTCATTTATCGACAACATGCCACCGTTCAGGATTTTTGCGCTGGACAGTGGGCACATTGAATAAATATTAATCTTTTAGATTAAACACAATAGATGTTCGGCCCTCATTGGCGATTGGACATCTACGTGTTCTTAATCTGTCACGATGATTAAAGTCAGATCGATGAGAGCCGAAACACGGCTATGATCAGATTGCATTTATATAATCAATGGTATTAGGCTGGTCTGGCCCTCATTGGCGATCGGATCATCTAAGTGCCATTTGATATTTTCTATGATTAAAACTAGGCATCTGGCCCTCATTGGAGATCGGATCGTCTATCAATTACTATGATACCAATAACAATGGTACTAGATATGTCCGGCCCTCATTGGCGATCGGACTATCTAGGCGTTGTTTTCATAATTAAAATATATTTTGACCCATGCATATGCACGGGAGCTGTTCTTGACTCATGCATACGCCAACTACGAAGGTGTTGCATCCGAGGCTAGACGACATGTTGGCTAAAAGCTAACAACGCTACAGCCATTCACTCATTCCATCTGTCTATGACCGACGAGGCTAGACAAAACCATGGCCGAGAGCCGACAAGGCCAGGTCACTATACTATTAACACATCTAAAATGGACGGAAACCGGATACACCGTTGCTAGGCACCGACGAGGCAAAAGCAACCACAAAATCCATATTTGATGAAGGCCGGGTTCATGACTGGGCACTGACGAGGCAAAGGTCACCCCGCTTCACCAAATTCCCTCCTCACACGGACGTGATGGTAATGTACTGTGAACGGGTTTTGGCGACACAAAGCCACCCATTCCACATTCACTATATTCACCGTTAAATCTGCACCAACCTCAACCCTCGGCGAGCAAATAATTTTGAAGACGACGATCACAAGCGCAGCTTAATCGGAGGTGTTCCATAGGCTCGTTCTATGGATGAAATTAACCGGTAGCCTCATTGCTAGACGCCGGGAATCAGTGGACTGCAAGCAATCTCCAGTCAGCATACCTTTCTATTAAGCATTCCTCGCGAAGGCAAAAGGCGAATTCCTACGGGAGCCCCCATACATCTGTAAACATTCATGTTAATGAATCATGATTAATAAAATACAAGGTTTCCCTATTTTCCGTGTGTTTGTTGTTTTGTTTTCATCAAACAGTTTTATAAATAAATTAGTTTATTGTACCCCCATTTATAAAATCCTATGTCCGCCATTGATTCAAACTAAAAAAAATACTCCAATTCTCGAAGATACTTTAATTCATAACAATTAACAACACACAACAAATATGAATTGACACTAGGTAAACCAATTAAAAAACTTCTCTCTCTTTTCCCTTTTTTTTTCTTCTTTTTCTATCCCAAGGGGCTTCAATTTGGGATACATTTCCAATATGCTCAAGTGCGGCTGATGAACTGCCGCAGAAACGAGGGGAGAATGAGGAGTACCTTGAGTACCTTGAGCTCGATTGCAGCAGAGATGGAGGTAGGTGGCACTACTTGCAGGAGAAGTCAGCCTCCACGTCGCCTCCTCCCACAAACCTGCGTGCCCCATGGAGGCCCCCGCCGCACTGGAGAGGAGGTTGTGCCCGTGGGCCGGCACTCTCGCCCGGAGGCGGTAGATAGGAAACGGGGAGAGAGAGAGAGAGGAGAAATGGATGGAGGATTGGAGGACAGAGAGCCTAGTAGCTCTAGCAAAATAAATAACGACCCGAAAAACCAGAGAAAAGCCAGGCGGTTTTTATGGTTGTCGATTTTTACCTAAGAGCAAGTTCAATAGCATGCTTACCTGGAGTTGAGAAAAAAATAGTAGTGCTACCTTTCATACAGGAGCTAGCTAGCTATATACATTCTTCTAAGCAAATGCATTAATTATATATAGAGAGAAAAATTAGAGATAAACACATGGCAAAGATAATAGTGAACTATAAACCAACTATAAAAACTTATGTGGAGAAAAGAGAAAACAAAAAAAAAGGTGTTAGACTGTTAGCTCTCATGCAAAAGCTAGCTTTACATATGTTCCAAGACAAATACATTATTCCTTTAAATCGTAGGAATGGAAAAAAAATAAAAAACTTAAAGGAATGACTGTTTGTTAGACCGTAGGAAAAAACACAGGAATTTGAGAAGAAATAAAGACTCGAAGAAAACTTTCCATGAGGTTATACCTCATGTTTAATTTCCTCAAAAACTTGTATGTAATGAGTCATTCTGTAGAAATTTCATAGTATTCAATATGATTCATTCCTTTAATTTAAAGGGCTATATAGGAAAAAAAATCCTACGAGAATAAAATCCTTCAAAATTCCTATGATTCCTTTGAATGAAAGGGGTCTAAATGCATAAGTAAGAGAGGGAGGAGAAGAAAAGAAAACAACATTATAGCTAATGTATTATATATTGATTTTAACATTGAGTAACATATCTACTATTATACTTGCTTTTATAGCTAATCTATTATATATGTTAACTTTTAGA
Source organism: Oryza longistaminata (assembly GCA_009805545.1). NCBI lineage: Eukaryota > Viridiplantae > Streptophyta > Magnoliopsida > Poales > Poaceae > Oryza > Oryza longistaminata. The sequence continues at coordinate 20,087,538 of CM020178.1, forward strand.
TTAACTTATAGCTATTAGTTAGCTCTACTATTAAACATGTTCTAAGAGGACATGAAATTGGGTTTATACGATTGCACAATTAGTTTGTTAGATAATAAATTTTATTAACATTTGTTTCACGAAGTTATAATCAATAATTGTAAAGTTATAGGTTGAATAACTGTAAATTAAAAAATCATAGTTTATTTGAAAACAAGACTACTAATTTAATTGCTCTATTAGTTCATATTAATTGTCTGCTATTTAATCGAAGGTGGTTATGGACCGTCCGCTATGCATGTTTTTGTCGATGCAAAAGTTACTCAAAGGTCTACAACAACAACACTTATATAATTGAAGTTAATGATAGCGAAAATCACTAACATATCGATAAAAAACACATGGAATATGATTTAGGCTACATTCCGGTTCCAAAAGTTAGGAGTGAAAAATAGGCTTTAAATTTGAGGACTAAGATGGACTTTATCTTTTTTTTTTTCTATGCCTCAAAGGAACAGCAAGAATTGGGAGGCCAAAAGTCCAAAGAAACTTCACGTATACAATAATAATAGAACAAGATAGCAACTCTCTATCTGGAAGATATATGTGCCATAAATAAGTTTCTAAACAGACATTAACCACATACATGCCACAGCCTAACCGAAAACTCTGCAGAAACAAAATGGGATCTGACTACAAAAAATTGATCGATTGAAAAATTATTTTCATTCATTTGTCAACTAGATAGCCCCAGCAATTGTGGTGGGATGACGACTGCTTCCATATAGATACAATTCTCATATTTTCAAATAGCGTTGCCGCTCGTCTCAGTCTGACTACTGAACATAACAAGAAACACCAATAGATCAATCAATCATCATCAAACAACCTGGACGTAAACTTACCATTTTCATTGTACCATTGCAGAAACTGAAGGCTTTCCCTTTGCAAAAAAGTAAAAAAAATAAAAATAAAAAGCAGAAACCAGAGAAACATTGATGTCTCAAAGTTCCAATTATTATAAATGTCTGATCAACATTTCAAATCGATAGTCTGAAAATGGTAAACAAGGTAAACAGCATGATCCACGGGTCTATCAGAGATAAAGCCATCCCCTGAACAACAGAAACAACAGTGTCTTAAACACTGAAATTTAACTCGATTTGGATTTCACTTTCGCATGCAAATGCTACCCCTGGGGTATTGCGCTATGCCACGGTGAGGGTGTCGAGGACCACCTTGAACATGTCGGTGGCTTTCTTGAGCGCATCACGGCCTTGATGAATTGATGAGCTGGCAGGTGCTGCACCACCTTGGCTGCTGAAAAACATCTGGTAAGTGACGGTGACGAATGACCCACCGGTTTCGCTCCTGCTAGTGATAGCGGCACTGGAGGTGCCGGCCTGATCTGCAGTTGCAGCTGGGTGTAGAGGGAATGATTCCAGGCAATCAGGAAGAATGGCACATCCAGAGGATACGAGGAAGACGGTGGCAGGGTTGAGGCTGCTGTTCATGATGGAATGCACGGTGTTCACATCTGTCCTGGCGTAAACTATGAGGGAGCCAGAAAGATCAGTTCTTGCCTCTTGCAGGAGCAGAGTGTTGCTTATGTTACCACCCATTTCCTGCATGTGTAAAAAAGGGGTTTAGTAAACTAAAGACCACATGCGATGCAGAGTATTAATAAAGTAATTGTTTTGCAGATAAGAGTTAATTCTTTATGAGAACTTATAAAGGAATTCGCTAAATATTAAACCAACTTCCCGAAAAACATCCTACTGGTCAAGACTCAAAAGTGACTTTTCAAGAAAAAACCAGAGGAGGTCTAGATTATCACATTGCTGTCCTACTGATATATCAACAATACATTTTTATGGGCGCTGGCACCTCAACTGGATTTTGGATGAATGCAGCACCTACGCGTGACATAAATTATTAATCCTTTGGTCACAGGAACTTGATATTATCTTCTAGATTAAAGTTGAATATTAGTCCTCATCAAATTGTGTGTCTGAGCAAACTATAATATCCTTATATAAAGCATGCTTTAATGGCTTTTAATGTGATCAATGATTCACTGAACAAGTATTATCAAAGATGAAAAAAGTTTTGGCAGCAACATATTCCTTGGTGAAAGGCACTCGAGACTGTATTACTGTAGGCTATAGGGAGTAACAAGTTCCTTTTCAATCAATGGAAGTTTCTTTCTAGCTAAAACTGCACTGTACTGGAAGTATGCAACTTAATAGTTACAGGGAAACAATAACTAGTAAGGAGCTTACTCTGGGGTTGATCAGGGAGATAGCATGCCCTTCATGCAGCCCGTTCACCATGCGATAGAACTCTGGCACGGTCTCACCATTCAGGGGGGCACCATACGGCAAGGCATTGCCCTGATGCAGCTGCTCACCGAGGAGGCAGCGCCATTCACCATGGCACTGCTCATCACGCAGGTGGTCATACACGCGCCTCGGGTTCACGCCGGGGAGCCATATGGTTGTGGTGGCGCTCAGCAGCAGTCCGGCAGGTTCACCTGTTGCACCACCAACTATCTGATGCGCGAAGTGAGTATCATCACCATCTTGCAGCGTGGCCTTAGACATCGACGCAAATAGGCCTGTCGACGCAAATAGGCCTGTGAAGCTGCTCGTCATCTGCTTCACCAGGTACAGGACTTTTCTTCGCATCACCACTTCTGTCACTATCGAAAATTTTATATAAAAAACAACATGATGTGGCATAGTGTTAACTGACTGTTAATATCAATATGTGCAGATTAGTTAATTCTTTTGCATATATAATAGCACCAGTCGGTCACTCACTTGTGCTGTCAGGACAAAAGATGTATTTGTGCAGGCCGGAAAGGAACTGGCTGTGTCTCTGGAGTGATGCTACCCAGCGGCACGCACCAAGGGCTTTTGCAGAGCGGAGAAGTGAATGATAAAGCACTGGCACTGCTCTCTCATCATAAGCTGCATGCACCATCCAGGTCATCTGCCCACGCAAAATGATGCTAAAAAGGTTAGCTGATTCTGTTGTTTGAATTATGAGTTCAATGCACTTCCCGTCAAGAATAATAATAAAATAAAAAAATGAATGTACTTTTAGTTTAGAGATTTTTTGACATGATTGTGTGTTCGTACAATGTTCAACAAGGGCCAGAGACCGATAGTAGTGACTTCATTCTACAAGAAAAAGACCATATATAGTAAGGCACCCCTAAAACAGGAAACTACAGCCATCTTTGTCAGTATATCTACAGTGTTCTTTTTAACTGATGCTTGAATGTAGTTTTGTTCTGTTTTCTACTGAAAACTTGTTGGTTAGTGTGCCTGTTTCCTCTTCCTTTTGCAACGCAATGGTATGGCTAGCACAAATGCAGGTGGGTATATTAGTCATTTTATTACATGCTTTACATGCTGGGATAATAGAGTGGGTTCTCTGACAAACGTTAGTATCTATACTAGTGTTCAAAACTACTGCTACATTTTGTCATGTTATGTGACTGATTCTCATTTCATATGTTCTTGAGAATTAAACATCCTCAATAGTTGTCAAACACAAATTTCTATACATCACATCAGTGACTGAGGAAACAAACAATAATTAACACCTTGTACCAGTGATTGAGTCAATGAGGAAGCAAAGCACCTTGGAGTAGCCATTCTCCATTTCTTCAATAACACAGCCTGATGGCAACAGCCTGACTTCCATGCGTCTGGCAGCTGTACTGCTGGTCTGCACACTGGACTGAGCTGTTTTACTCTCTCCAGGAAGGATGGTATCAATAGACACATCAACCACACACCACAGTCCACTTCCAAACTGCACACTCTGCCTCAAGAATGTCACATCGCAAACTGGGACTTCAGGTGACATTACCTGGAGCTCTGCACGCATCTGCAAATTTTTCTGCACATCAATCCACCACATGCAAGCAGTCGAGTATATGGATAACCACATCAGAAGAGATTATGATATGTAACCCACCAATTGAAGCAACCCGTCGTGCAAGTTAGAGGGCCCAGTAGAGATGATCTTGGTGGTGTTTGCACTTGCCACGATGCCTGGAAACAACTCTCTCCAGCGGTTCTGCATAAAGAACATGTTTAAGATATGCAGGCAAACCATGATACTAATTAAATATGCAGCACATAGTAGTTGCATACATACAGCATCCAAAAGGCTTTTGACGAGGTCAACACAGCTACCATTGACAATGGCAGTGTCCCTGGTGACGACCACTTTGAAGTCAACAGGTTTTTGTCCAATCGTCCTGGATTTTGCAAGGTATTCCTGGTAGTTAAGTGATTCGACTCCCAGAATATCCATGTGTGGGAGCCAGAGAAGCCCATTCTCCTTTTTTTTGACAAGAAGAGACTCATTCTCCTTCATTAGACTAAAGAACTCGTCCATTGCACGGTTCGCCAGATCAAGAAGTACGTTTTTTTCCGTATAGCCATCGTTTGCATTGGCAGATAGATTGTGCAAGATGGGAAAATTGGCACCAGAGACGGCTGGAGCAGGCTGCAAAACTGATGATGGCATGGCAGATACGGGCATGAGCACAGCATTGCTACTAAGATTGGAGCCTGAAGCTACAAAACCACTTGAGCTGGGGAGCAAGGATGACACTGCCTGGGGAATGAGATTACTTGTAACGCCATGATTACCCTTGTTGAGCATTGGATTCTCCCAATGACGGCAATCTATATGGAACAAAGGGAGGTCACAAGCGCGGCATGTTGAGTTCTTCATCCTATTTCTCAACTCTGCATTCTCCTTCTTCAGCTCCTCATTCTCCTTCTGCAGTAGTTTGCGCTCCTCATTGTTCTTGAATTTCTACATCAAGAAAATAAATGATTTACTCAGGGAGCAATTTATTTTGAAAACAGAGAAGTTTATACACAATATACCTTCATCTTTGTCCTGCAGTTCTGGAACCAATATTTGATTTGGGTCTCAGTCATGTTTAGTTCCTTGGCCAACTTCTTCAAGTCATTTCTATCAGGGTTCGGACATGATTGAAATGCACTGGGACGAAACAGCAAACAAACTAATTATATTAAATCACGTCTCTTATATTTTGAGACAGTACATAACAGGCTGATTTTGCTAACTGCACTGCGTACCGATTAAGCGTTTCCTTTTGTTGCATGGTGAGGAGTTGGTATCTTCTTGGCTTCTTTCTGGTACAAGTGTCCATTCTGTTTTCTCCCTGTGAGAGGCCATTTCTTTTGTCCTGATTGCTACTCCCAAGTAGGACTAGAAGGTTCGCAGTATGGGGCTCCTGCTGCTGATCTTTTTGCAAGATGAACTTAAGCTTGCTCACATAGGAAGCCATAAGTTTAAGCTCGCCGTCCATCACTTCTGAAAATCAAAAACGGATGTTAGAGAAGTACGTCTAATTAATTGCGAGATAAAAATATTAGAGAATTTAGGATGCACAACGGTGGAAGTTCTTCTTTTTTGTGAGAAAAAAAAAAACATATTTGCATCAGATAGTTGTATGTAAACTTTTGCACAATTAAAAAACAAACACTAGCAATCTTTTCATCAATGATCTATTTCATACAATTAAGCCAATGACTGAATGTAATGGATATGATCACTTAACACCATTGCACCATGACCAGCTAAGTAAATGCAGTGTGCAAGCAGAAATTTTCAGAGTTTAGTATGCTGTAACTTATTCATAAGCACATATAATGCTATCTTAGATATCACATTGATGATACTACACTACTGACTTATTTATTAAGAAATCATATATAACATAGCTCTTTATGGTTCTCTACACCTCAAAGTCAGGTTTCATAACAGGAGATAGGCCCCCTGAAATCTGCCTAGCTGACCTTATCACTGGGGCTATTTGCGAGATCCTGAACAACAGGATAGAGAGCAAACTTTTGTCCACTGAGGCTCACTCGCATGGTATGAGGGAAGCTTCAGTTTCTCGACAAAGTCTAGGTCAAACCCTCTGGGCATCTCAGACTGGCATGTGTGATGGCTAGCAACATCATCAACTTCAACGATGGTACCGATTGCCACATAATCCACAGAATGGGTTGGTCATGGACAACTTTGCTCAGAAGAAGGTCTAGGTGTTCCTCTTTCGGATCCTACCAGATGGTTTTCCAGAATTAAATCCTTAGGTAGACCCACTACAATCCTTCGCCAATTATTCTATATTCCTCCTACCTACCTGCAAGACACAATCGCATCACCTCGTTCTACAAGAGAGATTTAGTGTTTGATGCTATTTAGGAGTCATCGGCAGTATTTCCACCATCATCATTGGTTTCACAAAAAGTCAGTGTCAATATATTTGGTAGCAGGGGCAGAGCTATGTAGTACTGCACCCCCAATATTTTCGACAGAAGACTAGGTATAGTATATATCCATCTGAAATCGTATTCTCCAATTCCCATCAGGTAATGCACTTGTGCAGTCGGGAAGGATGGGCCAATTTATCAATCTCCTAGGGCGAACTCCAATTCCCCTAGTGTTCAACAGTATATGGCCTAGCTAATCCCCTCCCCCCATGCTCTCTTTCTATCTACTCTCTTCATGACTGCATCTATCGACCGATTCAGCGTGACTCTGCTGCACGAGACCATGAGGACTTGGTGTCGAGATCAGAGGTCTCACAGGGAACCAACGAAGAGCACCGTGGCCAGCAAGGGGCAACAACTAATAACAGAGCGGATCCCATGGTTTCCCTGACCGCCAGGGTCCGGTAACGGTAAGGGCCCAGTAACCCCACCAAGTTCAAAAATATTTAAACAAAAATTAAATTTTTTTTGGTAATTTTTTTTCCTGTTTTTCACGTTTACCACGGTTATCCACAGTAACTGGGGTTGTTGCCAGGGTATGGTGACCTCTCTTCCCCCACTTACTAAGATCTTATTCGGTTAATCCCCAAGAGGGAGGGATTGGAGGGGATTGAGGGGGAATAATTCCACACCACAATAGGTGTGGAACAAATCCCCCTCAATCCCATTATGGGAGGGATACAAATCCCCTTCAATCACCTTGTGGGAGGGATTAACTGAACAAGGCATATGGGAAACCCTAGTCATCAGATCATAGATCTTAGTTCTACATCTATACACCCCCTTCAATCACCTTTAGGTTTGTACCAGTTTTCCTTGTTCTTAGTTCTACATCTATACACCCCCATCCTTAAAATCCTTCCTATGTGGTTCAAAAGGCTATCCATGGAGCAACTAAGGGGGAACAGCGCTGGCGTAGCTCAAGCACGAAGGTATTGACCCTAGTCATCGGTGACGTTATATCAGGCCTTGTCATAAGAAACTGCAATGTTTATGTCCCAAATACCCGCTTCAATCGATTTTGCAATTGTGTACAGAGCATATCAAATCGATTTATGAAACTAGATTATTGAACGTCAAACAATAAATGGATCTGCTAAACACACAGAAACAAAAAAAAAATGATCCCAAATGAGTAGCGTGGCGGATAGACCTTTCGTCCAGGGATAACTCCCTTTCCCTGAAACAGATCTATCCCATCCCCATCAGTTCCTAAGAACCAAACACCAACTAAAAGTATCATCACAAACCGAATAAGAGATTGAAACAAGAAGGTACCTCTTTACTTCAACAGAGATGGCCAGAGATGAGAAGTGGAAAGGCTTCTATCCCCTTAGTTCCTATTTTTTCTTGAAATTCTAAGACCACTCCATTAGCAGGGAATGCAAGGTCTGGACTCCAGAGAATAGTTTAAATAGGGTGTAAAAGAAACTGTTTTTTCTGCGGAAATACGGGGAAGGAAACACGTGGCAGGATGCGCTCCTTAGGCTTGCACTCTTGCGGGCACTTGTCCATCCATCTGGACGGGCATACGAGGCAGCTGGCATGCCACTGCACTGCCAACTTTAATTAATTTCTAAAATCGAATGGGAACGGAATGGTGATAGGCTAAGCATAAATGTTGTTACGCCATATTGCTTATCATAGTTACTACTTGTTTAGAACATAAAGATAATTGTATTATTTTATATTGGCATTTATAGTTGTATGGGATAAGAAATCTTTGCAAGCATATTATATGCAAAACTAGAACAAAGGAAAGCATAAAAAAAGATAAAAATATTGATGGTAGCCAAAAGTAAATCATTTTCCTGGGTACAGTATATCCCAGAAATAACGCTTTCTCATAAAGCTTTGTTGTAGAGCTTTTGGGGGATGTAGTGTAAACTACTCTTATATTTTTAGTTATAGGTCTACACTCTACACAACACATATTGCAATTATTATAGTTTCTGAAAGGAAGAAAGGGGTTCTTTTTACAATTTGGAAGGGGTCAGTAGTACTAAATAAAGGGTCAGGAGGGTGACAAAGGCAGAAGTGAGTAAGGAGAAAGGCTTTCAAGAACGGACACTCGTCAACTGGGATGGATTTTTGCTTTGGTATACTTAGGTGATATCTGCACTCCAATACTTGTAGTTTCCAATTAAAATCTCACCAAACTGTTGTAAATTTGTTTTCTTCTGCATGACCAAGCCGATGAGGTATTCCTACGCTAGCATATAATTTTTCCCTTGTATAGTTTCACTCACCATATGTAAATTTTCCCTTATATAGTTTCACTCACCATGAAGACTCTTGTCCCACCTCTTTACCTTTGGTTCATCATCTTCTTTCCCATTTGCTAAGAAGTTAGAAACTTCATGCCAAAAAAAAGAAGACAGTGCGCATTTCATAGCCCATACAGCCCTTGTTAAGGAGTCACTGATAACCCGTATATGCCCTGTGTATCTACAAATTTCATCTCCCATGTTTCCAATAGCATGTAGCAGAATTACAAAAGCTCACCATGTGCAAAACATGGACAGCAGCAGTACACCAGTAAAGAACATGCTCCGTGGTATTTTTTGTAAAGAAAAAAAAAAGTTCAGAGCTAGCATTGGAGTACAGATTTAAAAAAGTGCATGGTTACAAAATGGAACTGATGATCAAGCAAACCGAACCCTTGGATGCATTAGTTTATCTTTGTTGGATAGCCTCTCACCGATAGTTTAAAGATTACATTTACCAGCAACCCATGGAGAAAAAAAAAAGCCCCAGACTATTACCTCCAATCCATTACCGAGAGAGAGCCCCACATTGCAATTTCGTCACGAGTTCATCCCCAATCGGCAAAACCTAGCGCCAACCTGTTGAGTGGAAGAAGACAAGAAGTGCAAGGCTAGTGAAACGGAAATCATCAGGGTGAGGGCACAAACCGACGAGAGGGATAGCAAGAACAGCGCATGGCCGCGGTGAGCCCCGGTCCCCACCGCGCCGCCCGAGAGGGGGCGGGGGCTCCGGCGGCGGCGTGCGCCGCCGCGGGCGAAGACAGTGGTGATCCGAGGCGTGGAGCGACGGGCCGGCCCATCCAAGCATGTGCGCCATGGCCATGGGCCCAAAGGCGCGCCACCGGCAAATGGGTGTCACTTGGACACTTGCCACGGAGATCGCTAAGAGCATCACCAAACAGTCCTATATTATTCCCACAAATAAATTTTAGAGGGAGATTATACGGAGTAATTGTCGGGTTACGAATAAGTCATACCTTACATCCTGGGTTATATTATATAGTATGCAAATACGATATATCCTAAAATAAATGGGAAGGTTATCTTAATCATAAGGAATTCAGTTGATCTATTAGGAAGCCGTCTCCCCAAATAGAAGGTGTTAGAATCCTACTCCGAGAGCGAGTGAGCTCAGTGATCTCGTTCAAATAAGGTATTCTCCGAGTTCTACTTGGAGGCCAAGGGTATAAATATAAGACCCTCAGAGGGTATGGGATCATCGAATCATAATCTCAACACCAGCCATAGCAGAAGCAATCCGGAGAACTCGAGACCAAGTCGCTAGTTGATCTCGTCGGGTTCATCTCGACAAGGCCAAGTCGCCAGTTGATCTCATCAAGGATCTTATTGATACTCGTTGGTTTTGTTGTTCTCTATTTGTAATCTATGTGGTTTTCTTCATAAACTGGATTATGGCTATTACCTTACAATGGGCCTGAACCAGTATAATCTCTGTTTTGTGTGTGCTAGATGTCGTATCATGTTCTACATCTATACACCCCCATCCTTAAAATCCTTCCTATGTGGTTCAAAAGGCTATCCATGGAGCAACTAAGGGGGAACAGCGCTGGCGTAGCTCAAGCACGAAGGTATTGACCCTAGTCATCGGTGACGTTATATCAGGCCTTGTCATAAGAAACTGCAATGTTTATGTCCCAAATACCCGCTTCAATCGATTTTGCAATTGTGTACAGAGCATATCAAATCGATTTATGAAACTAGATTATTGAACGTCAAACAATAAATGGATCTGCTAAACACACAGAAACAAAAAAAAAATGATCCCAAATGAGTAGCGTGGCGGATAGACCTTTCGTCCAGGGAAAATCCCTTTCCCTGAAACAGATCTATCCCATCCCCATCAGTTCCTAAGAACCAAACACCAACTAAAAGTATCATCACAAACCGAATAAGAGATTGAAACAAGAAGGTACCTCTTTACTTCAACAGAGATGGCCAGAGATGAGAAGTGGAAAGGCTTCTATCCCCTTAGTTCCTATTTTTTCTTGAAATTCTAAGACCACTCCATTAGCAGGGAATGCAAGGTCTGGACTCCAGAGAATAGTTTAAATAGGGTGTAAAAGAAACTGTTTTTTCTGCGGAAATACGGGGAAGGAAACACGTGGCAGGATGCGCTCCTTAGGCTTGCACTCTTGCGGGCACTTGTCCATCCATCTGGACGGGCATACGAGGCAGCTGGCATGCCACTGCACTGCCAACTTTAATTAATTTCTAAAATCGAATGGGAACGGAATGGTGATAGGCTAAGCATAAATGTTGTTATGCCATATTGCTTATCATAGTTACTACTTGTTTAGAACATAAAGATAATTGTATTATTTTATATTGGCATTTATAGTTGTATGGGATAAGAAATCTTTGCAAGCATATTATATGCAAAACTAGAACAAAGGAAAGCATAAAAAAAGATAAAAATATTGATGGTAGCCAAAAGTAAATCATTTTCCTGGGTACATTATATCCCAGAAATAACGCTTTCTCATAAAGCTTTGTTGTAGAGCTTTTGGGGGATGTAGTGTAAACTACTCTTATATTTTTAGTTATAGGTCTACACTCTACACAACACATATTGCAATTATTATAGTTTCTGAAAGGAAGAAAGGGGTTCTTTTTACAATTTGGAAGGGGTCAGTAGTACTAAATAAAGGGTCAGGAGGGTGACAAAGGCAGAAGTGAGTAAGGAGAAAGGCTTTCAAGAACGGACACTCGTCAACTGGGATGGATTTTTGCTTTGGTATACTTAGGTGATATCTGCACTCCAATACTTGTAGTTTCCAATTAAAATCTCACCAAACTGTTGTAAATTTGTTTTCTTCTGCATGACCAAGCCGATGAGGTATTCCTACGCTAGCATATAATTTTTCCCTTGTATAGTTTCACTCACCATATGTAAATTTTCCCTTATATAGTTTCACTCACCATGAAGACTCTTGTCCCACCTCTTTACCTTTGGTTCATCATCTTCTTTCCCATTTGCTAAGAAGTTAGAAACTTCATGCCAAAAAAAAGAAGACAGTGCGCATTTCATAGCCCATACAGCCCTTGTTAAGGAGTCACTGATAACCCGTATATGCCCTGTGTATCTACAAATTTCATCTCCCATGTTTCCAATAGCATGTAGCAGAATTACAAAAGCTCACCATGTGCAAAACATGGACAGCAGCAGTACACCAGTAAAGAACATGCTCCGTGGTATTTTTTGTAAAGAAAAAAAAAAGTTCAGAGCTAGCATTGGAGTACAGATTTAAAAAAGTGCATGGTTACAAAATGGAACTGATGATCAAGCAAACCGAACCCTTGGATGCATTAGTTTATCTTTGTTGGATAGCCTCTCACCGATAGTTTAAAGATTACATTTACCAGCAACCCATGGAGAAAAAAAAAAGCCCCAGACTATTACCTCCAATCCATTACCGAGAGAGAGCCCCACATTGCAATTTCGTCACGAGTTCATCCCCAATCGGCAAAACCTAGCGCCAACCTGTTGAGTGGAAGAAGACAAGAAGTGCAAGGCTAGTGAAACGGAAATCATCAGGGTGAGGGCACAAACCGACGAGAGGGATAGCAAGAACAGCGCATGGCCGCGGTGAGCCCCGGTCCCCACCGCGCCGCCCGAGAGGGGGCGGGGGCTCCGGCGGCGGCGTGCGCCGCCGCGGGCGAAGACAGTGGTGATCCGAGGCGTGGAGCGACGGGCCGGCCCATCCAAGCATGTGCGCCATGGCCATGGGCCCAAAGGCGCGCCACCGGCAAATGGGTGTCACTTGGACACTTGCCACGGAGATCGCTAAGAGCATCACCAAACAGTCCTATATTATTCCCACAAATAAATTTTAGAGAGAGATTATACGGAGTAATTGTCGGGTTACGAATAAGTCATACCTTACATCCTGGGTTATATTATATAGTATGCAAATACGATATATCCTAAAGTAAATGGGAAGGTTATCTTAATCATAAGGAATTCAGTTGATCTACCAGGAAGCCGTCTCCCCAAATAGAAGGTGTTAGAATCCTACTCCGAGAGCGAGTGAGCTCAGTGATCTCGTTCAAATAAGGTATTCTCCGAGTTCTACTTGGAGGCCAAGGGTATAAATATAAGACCCTCAGAGGGTATGGGATCATCGAATCATAATCTCAACACCAGCCATAGCAGAAGCAATCCGGAGAACTCGAGACCAAGTCGCTAGTTGATCTCGTCGGGTTCATCTCGACAAGGCCAAGTCGCCAGTTGATCTCATCAAGGATCTTATTGATACTCGTTGGTTTTGTTGTTCTCTATTTGTAATCTATGTGGTTTTCTTCATAAACTGGATTATGGCTATTACCTTACAATGGGCCTGAACCAGTATAATCTCTGTTTTGTGTGTGCTAGATGTCGTATCATGTAGATTCTTGCTCCAACGTACCCCAATACCCCCAGAATACGGTCTACGGGTATCGTCCATCAACAACAATCTCTTGGTGATGCTCTAATGAGCAATCAGTCGCGCGCAATCATCCGCGTGGCCGGTTTCTATACGGTACGAAGTACCCCGTTCATACGCATACGTATCAATTTGGTACGTAGTTCGTACATATATGTACAAAATTTATATATATAATGAAATGATTTTATATATCAGAAGTAGGAGTATATACATATAAAATTTATATGTATCCATATTAATTCATATACGTATATATTTGTATAAAGTTTATACGCACATATACGAACTATATACATACATATATACGTGCATACTTCCTCCTTTTCATATTATAAGTCATTTTGACTTTGGTCAAAATCAATCTGTTTTAAATTTGATCAAGTTTATAGAAAAAAATAGTAATATTTTTAATCAAGATAAATATATTATGAAAATATATTTAATTCTAGATTTAGCGAGACTAATTTAATGTTGTAAATATTACTATATTTGTCTGCAAATTTAATCAAATTAGTTTAACTTTATCTAAAGTCAAAACGACTTATAGTCCGAAATGGAGACCGGAGGGGCAGACTGATCGAGTGGCTGCACCAACGTGTGGTCAGCAGCATCAGCGCCCGCTAATTGCCATGGCATGAAGGAGATCAGCGATTGTAGCATGCAAAATTTAAACTGTTTGATCCTGAGTTTTTTCTTTCATGATAGTCTTATAATTGCCATAGCGTGAAGGAGAACAACGATTGTCGCATGCAAATTTTAAACCAGAGTTTGATTCTGAGTTTTTTCTTTCATGATATCGTTTGAACTACGAATAACATAGTGTCATCTGGGTTTAAAGTAATTTTGGTTGTTTCAAATCTTGAGTAAGTTTCCATACTACCAAAATTTTCAATTGGATTCCCCCTGTGATTTGGCACACTTTGGCTCTAATGAGAAAAACTACCAAAAGATTTATTCAAATTATCAAAATAAATTAAATTGGTAGGACAAGAATAAGCACAAAACCAAAAAAAAAATACCAATAGATACAAAACTTTGAGCAAATTGTGTTAACGATAGAAGAACTTGGCGAGTGGGTTCAATTAAGTGCAATAACTTAAAAAATGACATACCAATACAACAACTTGGCTAGGTGGATGTGTTTGTGGTTCAAAAGGCTACCACATAAATTTTGCCATGTCAACTGTCCATGTTGGATCCCCCGGAAAAAAAAAAAACTGTCCATGTTGGACAAAGTCTACATGGGACACCCTTCACACATCATGATAAATTTGTACAAATCCTCTGATGTTATTCTCATTTGAGGACTTTTTTCTGTACGGATGAATCAATCACCAAGCCCATAGATGACGAGGGATGGGGCTTCAAATCTGTAGCGTTGGGCTTCTTGAAGCTTTTAGTTGATGTCTTGAACTAGCGCGCCCCCCATCGATGCCTCGAAGGCAAGCCAGGGTGTGGAACCCCGCCTGGGTGGTAGAACTTGAAGCCAAACCATGTTGATGTGTTAAATTGTAACCCAAACTACATTGCAAGAACAAACCATGTTGATGTGTCAAATTGTAAAGCAAAATCAATAGATCTGAGCTGTTATACCACAAAAAAAAATAAGAAATAAAAGAAAGTACAAGGAAGACTAATTATAATGTTTCTGCAGATAGAGCATTCAGGTTAGGTAACAATTATATCTTATCAAGGAACTATTCTGAAGGGTTAGTTATTATCACATGCGGCCGTAGAAAAACACCAACAACAGTACAATCGATCTCAGTTAAAATCTAGTGTGCCAGTAATTAGACTACACTTGCCATGTAATAAAAAACATCTGATGACGCCTCTCTCGTGGGCCGCATCTTCTGGTGAGGGGATAACTCTCGCTTTGATCGAGTGCGACGTTTGCATGTGGCTAACAACCAGAACCAAGTCCAGGAACGCCGTGCAATCGCTACACACAAAACGATGTCGTCACCCTGACGCGCGCGTTAGATACCCTTGCAATGCAACGAAGAAACATTGCAAGAACAAGATAAGATGCAACTAAATATTGCGAATAGGTGATTAAACACAAAAATAGTTGCGATTTGAAGTGGTAGATTCTTAATTCGACCGGGCAAAAAATCAAACACAACCCCACAATTAAGGGCTCTAAATCAATAGTCGCCGGACTAAACTCGAGACGAGAACTAGAGACATAGGGTGAAATAAGTCACTTGGCAACATTCAAAGAAACAAAACAAAAAGCCCAAAAATTTTTAAGGACTGACAAAACTATTATAGAGAAAAATAAGCTAGGGTAAATGCAATTGTCATGGAGGTGGAGGGAGACACTACCGAGTAGGCGGCTAGTCTATTACAAGGCGCCCAATCTCTAGCAAACCAGCACAGTCTGTTTGCGAATTCGCGTT
>CM020178.1:20110390-20123730 GCA_009805545.1 Oryza longistaminata
TAATTGAAGACTAAACTTTTTTAAAAAATTTGAACCCATTCTAAATAGCAATGTTCAAATATTTTAAGAGTACTGATACAATGAAAATAAATAAAATTTTAAATAAAATATAATAGAAAATTTGACTTTTTCGGCGTTATGTTGGAAACAAAATCTAACATAATTTCAGTTCGAAGTATACAACCCTAAACTACAACTTGAGTCTCATTTTCTAATATATTTTCTGATTTAGAAAAACTTTTACTGCTAAACCATAGTTTCATACTGCAATATTATATACTTACAATTAAATGAATATTTCAACATATTCAGCTCATTTAATTAGATGATGTAGTCGTATTAGCCATATTTTTGATAGAAAATATCTTCAATTAATATATCCTAAAATTCATAAAAACATATATAGTATACAAAAGAAAAATTGTTACTCATAGTTTAGAAAGTGAAAAAATAAGATATGATAAATATTAAAAAAGAAATGCATTATGTAGAAGTGATATATGGTTTTAAGTAATTTTAGTTTAGAATTTATACGCTAGCGATGGTTACTAGCATTCAGAGAAACACCACACAAATTATTGAAAAATTAAACATGTTTATATAGAGTAATCATAAACATTCCTAATCAAATTTCTAACACAGTTAAATAAGATGCCCGCGCATATGCGCGGGCTACCTTCCTAGTTCACGTAATATTTGTAATATCGATCTAACACTCTTCCGGTCATAAATATTTGAAATTTAGAATATAAATTTGTCAAACTTTTAAACTTTGACCATTAATATCTTCTCTAATGCTTAGCGGATCAATATCGTTGATCAGGAACTTGTTCAGTACATTGCCATGATGAACCTCCAAAATATATATCTGATCTATAAACTTAGATATGTGGCCATCAATCTTGTGCAATCACATGTCAACGTTGGCTCTGAAGAACATGTAAAGATTTTTGTGTTCTTTGACTAACATACCAGGAATATCATCCCACACTGATGTGGTGTTATTTTTCTTAGCTTTACCCAACAAATTATATCATTTCCTAGAAGGTTTTCAGCTCCCATTGCAACAATGCAGGGGCATTCAAAAACAAGTTACAGTCACATGCCCACCTATAAAACCAACAAACAGAATATAGACTCGATAAACTAGTCGTAATCTTGCACTACAACGTGAATTGAATGGCCCTACTACAAGAGTAGCATTATTACATTGCAGTACTGAAGCAATTCATCTAACAAAACACCAGTGGCGAGGTTCGCAGCTCCGGAGATCATATGAATCCCCCCTAAATTGGAGTTCATCTCACAGGGGTAGTGACCACTCGATGGATTATGTTATAGGATTCAGGGCAGTGATGAGGTTTCCTCTTCAACATCCCTCCTCGGTTCCGCCTCTGAGCCTTCCCCTTCATCCTCCAAACTCTTATGAGTATCTTTGTCCACCTTTGGAGGTTGCCACTTGCGAATGCCGAGGTGGTACAGCAAGGCCCAGATATGGGTGATGAACTCGCCACCCTGCGCGAGGTGACGCATGTGCGCCTCCACATTGCCATACGGCGCAGCGTAGACCAACATCTGGACCCATACAAGCGCCAGCGCCTTCCAGGGGTCGGAGCAACACCCAACGCCATCACGGGGCGGCCTCTCACCAAGAAGCTGCATCCCCAGATCTGTGCCAATCAGGAAACTGTAGTTGCCTGTCATTGCCTCACGCGGAGCCATCTTCGCCTCCTCTGCAAATACATTGTACACACGCTTTGCATGCGCAGCCGGTCCAGGAAGTAGCTCTGGAGCTGAAACCACCAAGTAGGTGCAATACTTGGACAGAGCATTGGCGACACGGCGATTCTTCGCTCTTTCTCCTCCTCCTCCTCCTGTTGCTGCTTGTTTTTTCCTGTAACAAGGTGCTGCTGCTTTTTCAAAACAACCTGCTTCTGCTGCTGTGTCCTCCGTGCTCTGGTTCAACATGGCATCTTGCTTCTCCTGCTCTGCTAGTTCACAGTAGCATGTGGCAACATGCCACACCATTACACTGTGGGCATAAATGAAGCCAAATGAGGCAGTATTCAGGAACATGGCGTGCACGAACGAGTTTTTGTCCTCGACAATCATATAGGGAAGTTCGTCTATGTCCACTCCATTCTCACGCAACTCAGATAACCAATGGTGATCTATCATGTCACTCCTGATCTGGCCAAGAAAATCAGTAATGGACGCCCTTACGTCGTCGTCCAACCTAAACGCGACACCTTTGTTGGCGTCGCTACCCCACAAGTCCCAGAGCACGTGTCCAATGTACTGCAATCCATGCATCTGACGGCCACCCATGGAAGTTATGCTGTTGCCGAGGAACTTCCATTCTCTCCCCGCTTTACCAGCTAATGAACACTGGCCGAGCTTATCTTGCCAGAGGTACTTGTCAAACCAATTAGTCCTGGTAATTGCAAACCATTTCAATCTCATCCACCATGACCACTGTATACCAATTCCCTTCTTTTGGTTCCTGGCGCACTCGCACGCAAAGGCGAGTCTTGCCCAGTTTGAGGTCCAGCACCAAATCAAGTGCATCAATTGCAACAGAGCCAGGGAAACCAATATGACAAGAGTGATAAAAAGATCAGCTGTTGTGGTGTCCACGACAACGGTGGCACCAGAACCAAGAGATGTTGTACGACGACTAGTCATTGTCCTAGGAATGGCAACAGCTACCCCGACAAAACATATCCCAATGAATGAAGCTAATGCCCAAAAACTAGCAGCTTTTGCTTCATAGAAGTGAAGGAATGCGTTACCAGTGAAGAAGACCTCATAGAGAAAAGCCAACTCAACACCAATCACCTTCAAGGCCCACTTGTAGTCAATAATGTCCTCACTAAGATCAACCTTGTTGTCCACATGCTCGCTCAATCCAAGAATATACCGTTGCAACTGATGAGACAGACTGAAAGCAACGCACACATCAGAACATAACTGCAGCTCATCCTTTTCTTGGCATATCAAATCTATATCAGCCATATGAACTGTATTAGACAATGCCGGGCGCTCCGAACCATATACAAGATTTTCGAGATCAGGGGGGAAATCGACGATCATATTCTCTCGCTCCTCACCATAATCCCTACCGCGTGATAAAAAACGTGGTTCTTGTAAACCTACTGTTTTTGCTTCCATGTCTCGCATTCTGCTCTGTAGCACAAGCGCCAGTGACCTATGAAAGCCCTTGACGAAGGTGATGGCAGACAACATGCCGATGGCAATGTTACCAACATCAGTGGAGATGGTTGAGATGCTCATCAATAGAACATATCCACAGTAGAGGCCAAGCTGAAATAGCATCTTCAAGAGCGGGCTCTTGTAGTCAAGGCCATTGTAGGATGTGACTGAGTCAGTGCAGCCCAAGAGGGTGAATAAGCACACAGTCCATATGGGATACATTTCGCTCTTCACCGATGAAGATTGCATTATGCCAATGCTATAGGTTCCAAGAGACAGAGATAACACATTTGCAGCCAAGAAGCCCTTTTGGACTATCCAGTGATTGGACCAACGGCGGCATGACCCAAGGACAGCAACGAAAAAAGTGAGCACAATGGCCACTAGTGCCAATGCCTCGATACGGAGCACTGTCCCCCTTGGGCGCTTCCATAGATTTCTCGGCTGATGCAAGAAGGTTGTTGATGTTGTATTTCCCAAGTGCTCCTCCATATTCCCCATGCGGCGATAATCCACCTTCTCAGGAGAAGATGTGTTGTAAGGTAGTAAGATGCCAACATAAATTAACCACAAATAATGGTGTCAGGTTACTTTTCAATTGCTAATTTGCCTTAGGATATTTCTTGGTATGAAACAAATGCCTGTTGGTGAATAGTAAGCTGTACCTTTTCTGTACAACACATATTTTAACAATTAGCCATATGACTGACAAAAAAGAAGCAACTAACAACATTTATGGAATTTGATTTTGGTAGTATGGAATCGACCATAACCAAAAATCTGTATTCATTTCTTTGGTTCAAGTCCCAATCAAAACTATAAGCTGAGCATCAATTTCAATGAAAAGAATGCTCTGGACCTAGTTTCTGCGGCCACGGCGCGAGCCGTGGCTACTAGCAACAGCCGCAGCCGCAGCCACAGCCAAAAAATGGCAGCCGAACAAGTCCAATGCTTTATTAAAAATGAAAGGAAAAAAGAACTGAAAAACTAAGCAGTGCCAGTGATGTATCCCATTGTAAACAAAGTAGTGCATTTTAAGTGTCCATCACAGAGCTTCCCTCAAACAAAAATAAATACACATAATACCTGCCTAGATA
Source organism: Oryza longistaminata (assembly GCA_009805545.1). Lineage (NCBI taxonomy): Eukaryota > Viridiplantae > Streptophyta > Magnoliopsida > Poales > Poaceae > Oryza > Oryza longistaminata. The sequence goes on from CM020178.1 coordinate 20,114,701, forward strand.
TCTTTGCGATACGATATACTCCATCCAGTCAAAAAATAGTTGACGTTTAAGACAAGATTTGGTCAAACTTTTGAAAATTAAAGTTTTGAGTCACATACCATGTTTCTGCTTTTGCTCTTCCAATTTCCAGCAGAATTGAGCCTCCCAGTTGTAGGAGCTTTCTTCCTGTCTCCAATAGAAGCCTACAGAGTATCCCTCCTCGGCGGATGCTGCAAAAACCAGCAGAATTGTATGATTGTTGCTCCTTCAAGAGAGCAAGATGTACTAGTCAAAAGTCATAACCACTTGCCTCGAGTGATATTTAAAATCATCGGTGTGTGTATTCTGGGACCCAATCAATTTTATAAACTGTACTGTATGACTTGCAGTGGGCTTGGTCTCCATCTTTATATTCACTAGAGCGGCGACTTTGACGAATGATTAGGGTCCTTGAGCTTAGCATCCTAGCAATTACCTGCATGATATTAATTAATATACATCTTTGCTGCCAATTTACTAGTTTTGGTTATAATCGATTAACAGCTAGCACAAATCATTGTGTAAAAAAAAAAAAAAAAAAAGACTAACTAGAACAAAGACGGTGTGTTACCTTGGCTTGTAGTAGTTGCTGTTGAAGGGCCAGACCGAATCGATGGATTGATCGACCGCGAATGTGGGGGGCGGCAGTTGAATCAACAACCACCATACTTGGGCGCATTCCTGCTGCTTCTTGAGTGCTCCAGAGATGCACTGTGCGTGCAGGATTCGATCCGGTGACTTTTTTCCCCAAACCCGATGGACCGGCAGCCGGCCGGAGGAGAAGGCGAAGAGCTTGAGAGTTGAGGAAGCGCGAGCGCGTCGCCGGGGAAGGAAGCTTCTCGATCTTGTCGCCGGTGCGTCGACGCACGACGGATCTGACCCCGCCGCCGCCTCATCCGGCCAGCGGCGCTCAGCCGCCAAGGAAACGGCCTTACCAGTTACTCTCTGACCCTTTGCCTTTCAAACGCATGATTGTCAAAACTCAAAACACAATAATAAGAAAAAGTAAAAATAGAATATCAGGTTTATTGGACTCCCACGGGACTTTAAAACACGAGAAAGTTTCAAAACTATCTTTTGATATTTACACATGAAAAACTTAGGAATTCAAAAACACGGTGTTGGCAACTTTCTGTAACAATGTTGACAAGCACGATCGCAGCCACCTAACGCTTTGCGGTGATAATAGAGTCGCCAAGCACCCTAATCTAGCAAACGCTAAATCAAGATGGGTTTTGATAAGCAAAAGCGGCTAGCGGAACCGATCTAGATGAAACCATAGATAACTACCCGTCTCATGGGCAAAACGGAAGGTTTTCAGGACAAACCTACAAAGAGGTGTCGCACTCTCGCAGTGGCGACGGACGATTTACAGCGCAAATCGACAAAGATGGATAAACTAAACTAGACTAGAAGCAAAAGTAAAATAATGATTCAATTGATTGATAGATGATTGATTTTTACAATGAATCGGCATTGTCCCTTATATAGGGGTTGGTCTTGCCCTCTACAGGCCCTCCTCCACGTCCAACTCGGGCTAGAAACAGATGGAAACATGAAACATGCCTTCCCGAGCAAGGAAACCAACGAAAACAGAGTCTGACTCGGACTCTGCCGGTCAGACCGGCCACACACCGCATGTCTGACCGACCCACTGGCGGCGGTCGGACCGGCCAACACACGGCGGTCAGACCGGTCATCTCGGAGGAAAACCGGCAGATCATCCAAACTTTGGCAATTTCCCTATTTTAATTCTAGATGCCAAATTTGAGTGTAAACACACGGAAAAAAAAAGGTAATACCTTATGCTTATTTTCCTTCAAAATTTTTTTACAATAGTTCATTCTATAGGAATTTTAAAGAAATTAATACGAAACAATCCTTTGTTTTAGACTAGAGCACTGAACAAATTCTATTGGGTGCATGCATTTGTATTTATTAGGATAAGAAATGCATGTTTGAACTAGAGTTTCACCCCCCGTGAGGGCGGCACGGACGGTGACAAACCGAGCTGCCGCCGCCGCAACCCAGCACCGTCGCCCCCTGCCACGCGCTGCCTAAGTGAGTGCTGGCAAAGCCGGCGGCTCGCAAGGACGGCGCGGGGGGGTTCACAGCTCCCGCCTTCTAGATCCAGCGCGGGCAAGTCTCGAGATGAAGGTCAGCGGCGCCGTTCGGCAGCGGGCGGAGGCGGCGTCTCGCAACCGAGAGCAGAGTGGTGGAGACGGCGAGAAGCCTGCCACGCGACGGGCTTAGGAGACAGCGCTGGTCGCGGGTGGCGCTAGCGCCGTCGGCATGAAGCCTGGCAGGCAGCGAGGCGGAGGAGACGGTGGGGCGGGGCAGAGGAGGCGGCGGAGCGACTGGACGGAGGTGTCATGTCGTGGCTTCCCTCGCCAGATCCGCGCCCTCCGGCCGGATCTGACCTTTTCGGTGAGAGAGGTTGGATCCCCTCAACGGCTCCTGGTGACGGTGGCGGTGGTCGACGACAGGGGCTGACGGCGGCGCGGCGGCGGCGGTGGCTGAGGCAGCCACGGCTGTGGCCCGTGGTGGCGGCTGAGGCCCGTGGTGTAGCAGTGGTGGCGGCAGCTGGTGACGGTGGCGGAGGCTGCAGTGGCCTCACGGGCGGCGACAGCGGGCGCCGGTGGCTGTAGGCTGCAACGGCGGACGGCTTGTGGCGATGGCGGTGGCGACCGTGGACGTGGCTGCGGCGGAGGAGGTGAGAATGGCGATGGCGAGGTGGCTGGGTGTTCGGCAGCAGCGGCTGCGGTGGCGGTGACCGTGGTCACCGGAGGCATGGCGGCCTTGGAAGGCTATCCAGGACGTGGCAGACGGCTGCATCTGACCGGCGCTGCATTGTTTGGAGGAGAGGTTGGAGACCGCTTGGTTGGGCAGAGAGGCGTAGCCGATGGCAGCGGAGGCCGGCTCGGCGCAAGAGGCGCGTCGTAGAGGAGGCCGTTGGCGCGAGAGGAGCGGCCGGCGGTGGAGGAGGCGACCTCGTGTGAGGAGGAGCTGTCGGTGGGTGTGGCGCGGTTTTCGGCACACGAAGGCTGGCCGGCGGGGGACGCCCGGTGCAGGGGTCCCTATGTCGGCAGAGTTTGACTAGTGTGGGGCATCGGTGCATCAGCCGTTGATTCACAGGTGGTGAGCGGCGGGTGAAACCCAGCCCGGCTAGCCGGACCGACAACGATATTCCCCTCCTGAGGGCGTTGTCGTGTTGTCTCACCCCTCAAGGGTGGTTGCCGGGCGAAAGCCCTGTCTTGGCTCCTTTGAGCCCCGACGGATGGCGGCAACGGTTTTTTCGTCGCTTATCTTATCGAAACGTCGTTTTGGCATCCTAGGGGGTGATCTCGTCTATGTTCCTTGTTGGTTTAGCGGCGGCGGTCCTGCCTTAGCAGCGGCCGGTCCGGTGCTGGTCTTCTCTCGGGTGTGTGTTGGCGCTGTCGGTGTGGTGGGTGGTGGTATTTTTTTTCCTTTTTCCTGGTTCCAGGGTTGTAATCTTGTAATTTTTTCATGCTCTATCAATAGAACTTCATTAAAAAAAACTAGAGTTTCACAAAAACGAAAAACTGGAGCACTGAACAAATCTTCCTCTTTAAACTCTGAGTTTCATCTAGTTTTTTATCGTCATGGGTGTGCTTGATCTTAGTTAACCACAAATACAACGTCACTATAATTTATTTACTAACTAAACATCAGGTTCATGATTTATTTACTCGTTCGGGCATTTCTTGATGCAAAATCATTAATACGGTATCGTTATGTCCAAGACATTCTTCTCAATGCATGCACGTAGCCAAGCCATTTAATCTTTCATGTAACATTGCAAACCTAAACGTACAGAGGAACTGATCTTTAGTATTTACTAATGACTAATTAGTACTTCAGTAGTTCATTCAATGGACAATATGTTTGCAGCACAGCAGTATGAAAGCACATGTAAATCGAAACCTCGCGACACTCTGGAAGTTGAGGTAGATATTCAAGTTGTGTCGGCCGGTGTCGATGGCGAACAGATGAAGCCGTGAAGGGCTGAATGCTGACGGGATCGTCGGCGGCCCGGCGTGCGGCGGACTTGCGGAGGCGCCGTGGAGGGCGCTGGAGGCGGATTGGTGGAGACTGCCGCCGGTAGAGGAGAGGAGACGAGAAGACAGAAGTTTGGAACTCGGACGGTCGCGTATACGCAGCGCTTATACGGGCAACAATTCGATCAGAAACTTGTATACGTGCATATGGATATACCTAATACATACCTAGGTCTGGCCCCTACTTTTCCTGGGCCCTAGGCCATCGCACTTCTTGCCGTAGCCCAGAGCCGGCCCTGGGTTCATCGCTGTGCAGCGAATCCACCTCCTTGCACCGCAGCCTGCACTCGTAGTAGAACACGGTCACCGCGCACACGGACACCACCTGCGCTGCGCCGGACACGACCACGTACACCAACCCCAGCAGAGCGCACCACGCCACGCTCGCCGGCGCGCTCGCGGCGGGCGGCGGCGGCCACCACGACGAAGAACGGCGAGGCAGCGCCGGCGACGGCCGGCATCACCAGCACGAACGACGCCGCCTCCGCGGGCTCCATCGCCGCGAGCCGCCACGCGTGGCGGAGCGCGGCCGCCGCGCCGTCGCACCCGGGCTCCTCCCCCGCACCACGACGCCCACGGCGCAGACGAAGTCGACGCAGGGTGCGCGGCGTAGACGGCGCAGACGAACACCACGTCGACGAGCACCAGCGCCGGCGGCAGCCGCTCGCGGAGGAGGAACGCCGTGGCCAGCGGCAGCGCCCCGAGCGCTGCCGATGGCGCCCACGCACGCGGTCCCCGCGACGTTCGCCGCGGCGGCCACCATGAGCGGGGACCTGGCCTTGCGCAGGAGCTCACGGAACGTCCTCGGCGCCTTGCCGGAGCACACCGCGACGGCGGCGAACGCCGCAATGACCCAGACGACGCTGCCGACGACGACGTTACAGACAGCGAAGACGGCGGCGGGCGGCGCGAGCCTCCAGAGACGCCCTCTCCCCCCCCCCAGGTGCTCGACAAGAAACCCGCGCTCGAAGTCGACGCCGAAGCTCGCCGGATCGACGTCCCAGAGCGCACCGGCACCGTCGAACACGATGCTGGTGGCGATGGGCTGGACACGGACGGAGTACGTGAGCACATAGACGGTGGCATTGGCGACGGCGAGCGCGAAGACGACGGCGAAGAGGGCCGGGTTGAGCGCCGGCAGGCGGAGGCCCTCGCCGATGATGCCGGTGGAAAGAAGCAGCGACCTTTTCCGGGCGTTGGTCTCCATGGCTGGACCAAAATCAACTTCCTGCCTCACTTAGCTAGAAGAAATGGGGAATTAAGAGGCTAATCAGCATCAACCTGGGCGTAATCTTGAATGAAAATATCTGGAATTTGCACAGCATTTCGCTGTCTTATCACTTCGGTTTCTGACTGACTTGTGCAGGTCAATTGGTCTCAATTCTTTGGAGTTACAATTTTGGCTGTTACTTTTGTCGGAGTCGCGAACGCTGAGTGCGTTGTATGTACGTCGGATTGGTCAAAGTTGTCAAGACGTTTAGTCTAAATAATTATAGGTAAATTGCACCCACGGTACAACAACTTAACAATTGAATGTCCGAATGCAACAATTTAACAAGTGCGTGCGATTTTCTACAAGAATTTGACAATTTAGTATTTTGGTGCATCAACTTGGCTAAGCATATGCTATGTGGGTTTTTTTTCACGATGTCAATATGCCATTACATATTAATCATACGGATATTACCTTATAATATTGAATTTAATATTTAAGAATTATACTACACATGCAATTTACATCCAATTATGTTTAAGAATTTTTTTTGTTATCTTCACCTTCTTAAATATCAACTGAAATATAATAATTTCTACATTCAATTTAATTAGCTTTCAGTTATTAGTTATTAGGGTAAAAATATAAATATGCTTATAAAAATCCATGCTAGTATATTGTCAAAATAAGTACTTAAAAATTGAATCTATATAAATAAAAATTGAATCTATATAAATAAATGCTCCAAATAATTAAGTTATTGCATAACTTCTTAAATAAGTACTCTAGTTGCATGGTTTTGACATAAGACAATCTAGTTCCATAGTTATTTACTATAACACACTATGACCATTATTTTAATATATCACCTTCAAATAGAGATAAATTTTTGCAAAAGATGATTTTTACCCTCCAACCATCTTGTATATCTTGAATTTAAATGCATTTTAGGCAAAATTTAAACATATTTTGCAAAATTTAAAACTTTTCCAAATTATGGAGGATGGTTTTTTATCGCATTGATGATTATAATTTAAGAAAGAATTTTGCAAAGCAAAGCTATTGGGCGATCAGAGCCACGCCGGTCACCGCCTTCATCCCATGCATCGAATCAGCCTTTCCCAGTCGGAAATGCTAGAAAACTTCCGCAAGGTTTTTGCCTCCAAAACTTTCAGATTTGTGTCAATCGGATTGCCTCGATATTTGTGCATGAATAGAAAAAAATTACTAGAAAGAAATTTCACACATGTCACGCGTAAGATCCTGGTGCTATCCAACCAAATCATAGTTGAATACAAGTTTCATACTCCCTCCGTCTTTTAATAGATGACGCCGTTGACTTTTTCTCACATGTTTGACCATTCCGCCTCGACGCCTCCATCCCGCCGGCCAGCGACTGTGAATTCGTGACGACGGTTACATCTGTGGATTCTTGCGATGTAAGTATTATTTGATGATTGATCTACTCCTCTGATTTGAATCCAGTGCATAATAATGATTGGTGACTTGTGACTTCTGAGGTTCAGACTTGAGACCTATCCTGTGATAATTTGGTGCTTGATGTTGCCTATTTTTTGGTACTTTTATGATATATATGTCTGTGAAAAAATGTCTAAAAAGAGGGGAAGTGCTGTCAAAATTTTTCATTCCCCTGAAATTTCGGTCTGACCGAGACCGAGACCGAATTTGCCGGTCCTGAGTTTTTTTTGGATGAAATTCGGTCCTGACTTTCCAAAGACCGAATTACCCGAATAACCGAAGACCGAGACCGAATTTTTCGGTCTAACCGAACGCCCACCCCTAGTCTCACCCCTCAAGGGTGGTTGCCGGGCGAAAGCCCAGTCTTGGCTCCTTTAAGCCCCGACGGATGGCGGCAACGGTTTTTTCGTCGCTTATCTTATCGAAGATGTCGTTTTGGCATCCCTAGGGGGTGATCTCGTCTATGTTCCTTTGTTGGTTTAGCGGCGGTCGGTCACGCTTAGCAGCGGCCGGTCCAGTGCTAGTCTTCTCTCGGGTTGTGTGTTGGCGCTGTCGGTGTGTGGGTGGTGGTATTTTTTTTCCTTTTTCTTGGTTCCAGGGTTGTAATCTTGTAATTTTTTCATGCTCTATCAATAGAACTTCATTAAAAAAAACTAGAGTTTCACAAAAACGAAAAACTGGAGCACTGAACAAATCTTCCTCTTTAAACTCTGAGTTTCATCTAGTCTTTTTTATCGTCATGGGTGTGCTTGATCTTAGTTAACCACAAATACAACGTCACTATAATTTATTTACTAACTAAACATCAGGTTCATCGCTGTGCAGCGAATCCACCTCCTTGCACCGCAGCCTGCACTCGTAGTAGAACACGGTCACCGCGCACACGGACACCACCTGCGCTGCGCCGGACACGACCACGTACACCAACCCCAGCAGAGCGCACCACGCCACGCTCGCCGGCGCGCTCGCGGCGGCGGCGGCGGCCACCACGACGAAGAACGGCGAGCTTCAATCAGATCAAAGTTGATATTAGTCGAACAATGTTTTCATCGCTCACTAGATCACACGTTGTCTTTAGTTTCTCATAATATTGTAATATCAACAGGCTCTCTTGGAGCATGAGTGTAATTTCGAGTCCAGATGTAAACCAACACTAGTGAACTCTAGTTCGATGTTATTAGGCAGACGTCTCTCGTGTATATCACCTTCCGAGGTCTCGTCCGCACTATTATAGCACAGAGGAGCATATCAGATGCTTGGGCTTTATCCGAGCTTTTGTTCTCGTAATCACGTGAGGTTGTAGTCTCTAGATAGTTCCCTCTGCTGGAATCATAACAGTAATCTGTGAGCCTTATATTCACGACCGCAGGCATAAAACGCACGCACCAACAAGGATCATGGCACAGTGGGCACATACACCACGGCATCTCTCCATGTGAACTTAGACACGTAGCAATTCGGCGCTAGTCGACAAAGATCGTACAAGTTGGTTGTATGTATAGCCATTCCGGTATACTAATAGCTTGGAAAAGTTCTGTTTGCCAGGCAGTGGTCTCTCGTATGGATGTTTTTTTAAGTGCCAGTACAGTTTGCTGAACTTGAGGAGATGAATATCTCTTTAAGCCGTTTTTGCCTATTTGGAGAACTAGCCAAGAGTTATTTTGTAGCTTATTTTAGCACAAGAAATAACCCTTTAATAAGGACGTTTCTACAACGAGATGTCTCTAATGGTCATAATCAGCTACCTCAATCTCTTATCTGGTTGCTACTAGTATACTCAAAGTGCATGTATTTTTTTCTTCTTATGGAATTTTCTCTTAGATTACTTATTCGATTTATGATCCAATTACACAATTGTGTTCATAACAATTAAATCTCTATAACAAGATCTCACATAATATATTTTAATGAAAAAATACAAATTACTTTTATAATATATCTAAATTAGTTTTAGATTTCATTAAATTACTTCTTAGTCATAAAAGTACTTTAATAAAGCCTGAAAGTAATTTACCTATAATATGAAGTAACTTAAAACAAAAGTAAAATAACTTGTTACGACATTAAAAAGAAATAATGTTGTGAGCTGTTTTATTTTATAATCATTTTTAGTCAGTGACGTAATTTTGCTGTTAAATTTAATTTCTATATAAACTCATGTTTTTACCTCCATAACGGATTTACTTTTTTGATGTCGTGATAAAGTTACTTTCCGTTTTGTTTTAGTGATTCTTATATATC
>CM020178.1:20123755-20172720 GCA_009805545.1 Oryza longistaminata
TAAATTACTTTTAGGCTTTATTGAATTTACTTTTATGGGTCTAAGAAGTAATTTAGTGAAATCTAAAAGTAATTTATAATTTTTCATCAAAATATAATCATGTGAGATCTTGTTATAAAGATTCAATTTTTACGAACACAACGGTGTAATCGGATCGTAGATCGGATGATTAGTTTAAGAGAAAAAATTTTTTGAAGCCGGCGTAGCGTAGAGCATCACATAGCTTCCGATTTGGATTCCTCTCCATGATGCCACGTGCGTGAATCACCAGGCCATGTGTGGTTTAGACTGACGCACCAGCGCTCGTGGGATCGGACGGCCAATGAACGTGTTGCGCGATAGGGCAAAACAAAGAGCGCACGAGAATTAGATTTTGCCCTTAATAAAATAGCCCTAAGTTATTTGGATCTAAGGGTTATTTTGAGAGCTATTTAGCCTTTAATGCACTTTCCTATATAGAGGGAGGGAGAGAAAAGACCCTTTTTCAGTGGGCCTCAGCCGAAATAGCCCCAATTAGCACTCCTTGAGAGGGATAGTTTTTTTTTGGTGGGTTATTTCCAAATAGCCCTGAAATAGCTCACCTGTTTAGAATTCTTAGGCTATTTGAGAGAGGGCTAAAAAATAACCCATGGATCCATACAGGGCCTTTGTTGTAGGGTGTTCCTCTTATCCGTGGGAAAGCATGGATAAAAAGATATACTCCCATCAAAACATGGTACTAGGATGGGACGAGACATTTTATAGTAGTATGAATCAGTACTACGAATCTGGAAAGATAGACTGTCCAGATTCATAGCACTAAGTCTTATCTAATTTTAGGTTCTTATTTTGAGATGGAGAAAGTAAATGAGTTTAGGGTTTGAGAATTTGTCATCCTAAAATGTGCTCTCCATGATTCAATAATCAATACGTACCATCTCATTACCAGGTAACAGCCACCAGGAGTCCAGGACCTCCTACAACTAGAAGACTGAAATGCCAGTAATAGTAAAAGAAAAAAAAGGTAACTGTTAGAATAGTGTAAACCGGAGGCAGATCCTCTGACTGACTCTGACTTAACTGCATATGCAGTTGAGTCACGGACATTTAAGGTCCACTTTACTATAGCTCATATATCAGTGGCTCATATATAAGTGGTTTAACTACACACCAGTTAAGTCAAAAGATTCTTTCCGTGTAAACCTAGCTCATTACTCATCTGTACTACTAAAATCCAAGTTTTTTCTCGATAACACGGCACACGCGCACACACGCACTCGACATCTAATTCATAGATCTCTGTAATTGCCAGCTTCGCTATCCATGCTGCACAAACAATTTACAGATAAGAAACTCAACAAAGATCATGTACACAAAGACATCTTAACCATGAGGATCACATGTCATGTTACAAGACCACAAGCAGCAGAACAGAACAGACTACAGGTATGAAGAAGCCAAGAGAAAAGCATGAACAAACACTGCACAAGTTTGTACTGCCAAACCCCCAGAAACTCACAAAATGGATGGGAGGCACAAACACAAATAGACAGTAATGCTATGAAAATTGTGAATATCTCCTAATTCTTTCCCTATACGAAGACGACCGCTGAATATCCGGCCTGAAGCAATTGACGAGGCAGGGCATCGTCTCGTCGGCTCCGGTGCAATTCAGCTTTATCGACGACAGCTTCCCTGAGCTCGTGGTTCGAAACGATGAGCAGCCTAGATCAACTGAAGAGGAGCGCAGGCTGCGCATCTCAGACCTTCGGTGCAAAGAACCGGCATACTTGGAACTAGTGATTGCTGCAGGACCAGCATATTTGGAACCGGTGCTTGCCCCTGCTGCGCATAGAGCTAGCGATTTGTTCGTCCACGGAAGCTCCTTTATTGGGGTTGTACTTGCGAGTCTAACGAACGAGACAATCGTGTGGCGGCACAAAGGGCAAGGTATGGAGCCAGGAACACCACGGATAGATGTTGAGCTGCTAGCGGTGGCGCACAAGTAGAGCGCACATTTGGTGCAGAACTCATGGCCACACCCTATAAAAGAAAATAAAATCATATGAATTTCAACGGGATTAGTGGAATAGAAGTATTCTACTAAATCCGCTATGGAGGTAAAAACATGAGTCTATATAGAAATTAAATTTAATCAGCATAAATTACATCATTGACTAAAAATGATTATAAAATAAACAACTCACAACATTAACGTATAGATTTCTTTTAATGCCGTAATAAGTTACTTCACTTTTGTTTTAAGTTACTTCTATAATATATCTAAATTACTTTTAGGCTTTATTGAATTTACTTTTATGGGTCTAAGAAGTAATTTAGTGAAATCTAAAAGTAATTTATAATTTTTCATCAAAATATAATCATGTGAGATCTTGTTATAAAGATTCAATTTTTACGAACACAACGGTGTAATCGGATCGTAGATCGGATGATTAGTTTAAGAGAAAAAAATTTTTGAAGCCGGCGTAGCGTAGAGCATCACATAGCTTCCGATTTGGATTCCTCTCCATGATGCCACGTGCGTGAATCACCAGGCCATGTGTGGTTTAGACTCACGCACCAGCGCTTGTGGGATCGGACGGCCAATGAACGTGTTGCGCGATAGGGCAAAACAGAGAGCGCGCGAGAATTAGATTTTGCCCTTAATAAAATAGCCCTAAGTTATTTGGATCCAAGGGTTATTTTGAGAGCTATTTAGCTTTTAATGCACTTTCCTATATAGAGGGAGGGAGAGAAAAGACCCTTTTTCAGTGGGCCTCAGCCGAAATAGCCCCAATTAGCACCCCTTGAGAGGGATAGTTTTTTTTTTTGTGGGTTATTTCCAAATAGCCCTGAAATAGCTCACCTGTTTGAAACTCTTAGGCTATTTGAGAGAGGGCTAAAAAATAACCCATGGATCCATACAGGACCTTTGTTGTAGGGTGTTCCTCTTATCCGTGGGAAAGCATGGATAAAAAGATGTACTCCCATCAAAACATGGTACTAGGATGGGACGAAACATTTTATAGTAGTATAAATCAGTACTACGAATCTGGAAAGATAGACTGTCCAGATTCATAGCACTAAGTCTTATCTAATTTTAGGTTCTTATATTTTGAGATGGAGAAAGTAAATGAGTTTAGGGTTTGAGAATTTGTCATCCTAAAATGTGCTCTCCATGATTCAATAATTAATACGTACCATCTCATTACCAGGTAACAGCCACCAGGAGTCTAGGACTGACTCTGACTTAACTGCACATGCAGTTGAGTCACGGACATTTAACGTCCACTTTACTATAGCTCATATATCGGTGGCTCATATATAAGTGGTTTAACTACACACCAGTTAAGTCAAAGGATTCTTTCCGTGTAAACCTAGCTCATTACTCATCTGTACTACTAAAATCCAAGTTTTTTCTCGATAACACGGCACACGCGCACACACGCACTCGACATCTAATTCATAGATCTCTGTAATTGCCAGCTTCGCTATCCATGCTGCACAAACAATTTACAGATAAGAAACTCAACAAAGATCATGTACGCAATATGTACAAGCTCGGTCTGTGGACGTGTTGGTTGCTCTTTCATTTTGATCTGGAGTGCCCATGGGCTGAATAGTAAGGATCGTCGCAACTCTGTCCGACTGTCCTTGTTATTTTGTATTCAAACGCTGACATTGTATTTGCAAGAAACAAAAGTGACAGTCTTGTTGCAGCGCTTGTTTAACTCGGTCTCCGGAACTAATTACGACAAGCATGTTGTTCTTCCGGCTTTTGGTACTCAAGGAGGTATCCTAATAGCTTGGAAAAGTTCTGTTTGCCAGGCAGTGGTCTCTCGTGTGGATGTTTTTTTAAGTGCCAGTACAGTTTGCTGAACTTGAGGAGATGAATATCTCTTTAAGCCGTTTTTGTCCTATTTGGAGAACTAGCCAAGAGTTATTTTGATAGCTATTTTTTAGCACAAATAAATAACCCTTTAATAAATGACGTTTCTACAATGAGACCGTTCTCTATATGGTCATAATCAGCTACCTCAATCTCTTATCTGGCTGCGCATCTCAGACCTTCGGTGCAAAGAACCGGCATACTTGGAACTAGTGATTGCTGCAGGACCAGCATATTTGGAACCGGTGCTTGCCCCTGCTGCGCATAGAGCTAGCGATTTGTTCGTCCACGGAAGCTCCTTTATTGGGGTTGTACTTGCGAGTCTAACGAACGAGACAATCGTGTGGCGGCACAAAGGGCAAGGTATGGAGCCAGGAACACCACGGATAGATGTTGAGCTGCTAGCGGTGGCGCACAAGTAGAGCGCACATTTGGTGCAGAACTCATGGCCACACCCTATAAAAGAAAATAAAATCATATGAATTTCAACGGGATTAGTGGAATAGAAGTATTCTACCGTGGGGTAGTTCAAGAGTACCTTCTGCAGACACTGTACATTCCGTATCCAAACATATGGCGCATGGGTCATGGCAAACAGATGAGACAGAAGTTTTTCTCCACCCACATTCCCTGTAAAAGATCCACAAACGATTGAATATATGTAAATTAATGCTCAAGGTTCTAAATCTTACTAGTAACTAGACAGTTCCTAGTGTGTGTGTGTGGTGCTACAGACCTACAGAACACCTGGTCAATGGATGTTTTAGCTTGTTCCTTGCACTTGCGCCATTGAACTCTCATTGCTGTTACAGTACTATTTTTTGGCTACAGTACTATTGTTGGAAGTTCGAGTTTAATCAAAAGTCCGTAAGGGAATAACTGGCAAATCAATTTCCACCAGGAGCTGGGGTAATCCTGGTGTGTTGGCTCCCAGCCTAGCCCCAGCAGAAAATGTCCCAGATGGAATTTCATTCCCTGCTAACGCGAGTGGCAGAGATGGGGAAAATTGAAGTACCATTTTTTAATCCTGTGTGAACATTAAAAATTGTAAATGGGCCTAAGAAAAAGGTTTCTGGATACTGAGATTCTTGTTCTCTTTCTCAATATTTCTCCCCTAGTGAAGTTTGGTTTCTACTGCAATGAACTGTTTTATCTCCTGACCTCCTGAAGCCTATAGGCAATTGCGTACCGTGAAACATTGGTGAATCTTACCTCTTCTGGTGGAACAGAGGTTTGTGCTCTGTTGAAAAAGCTACTTGAGTACAGATGTTTGGTCAACTTTGGACATGTTTCATTTCTATTATGGAAACAGATAGGTACTGGTCTGGTAATTTCAGACAAACAAAATGATAATAGGATCTACCTATGACATCACTTGTTTTACTCACCTGGCAATTTTGACAATGCTCATCAGTGGGAGAGACAGATATGATGATGGAAGAATGCGTACTGGAACTTCTGGCCGTTTGGTTAGGATACCTTCAACACTACTTTTGTGCCATGAACGAGCCACCATCAAAGGGGTCAACCTTCAAGCAAATAGCATTGCAGAAGAGTAAGCAATCCAAATAAATTATAGTGTATTTTCTATAGATAATGAAGGATAAACAGTCCACATGCAACCTGCCTTCATTGATTAGGAACAGGAAATAATTCATGTTGTATTTAAGTCCACACAGAACCATAGTTGCAGAATTTGAGTTGAAACTCAAAATAAATATGGGTTACTTAGAAATCATTGTTCAAACCATGTTATTATTTAGCATAATTAGCTTGGAAATTCCTGTCCAGAGTTCCAGCCACATACTAGCAGCATGAAGTTTTGACAAGTTGACCTCAGTTAAGAGATCAAATTTGCAGAAAGCATCTCAGAAATATGTGACACTTGAATGTGGTAATTGTAAGGTAAACATCCCCAATTAGATATGTTCGATATATGCTATGTAGAACTAATAAATCTTTTATGATGGACTTGCTATTGCATACCCGTTAGTATTTTGAGCTCTCATGTTTGCTCCGGCTGCAACAAGAAGCTGTTTAACAGCAATCAGTAAATGGACATTGCCCAATTGTTTGGAATCGCATGAAAGAGAAAATTGATGCATACTTGACAGCATACAGCACTTCCACCACAGGCCGCATAGTGGAGAGGTGTGCTTCCTGAACCTGCAAAATGGAAGAAGAGCTAATCTATGAGCATATAAAAACCTGGATACGGTTCCACTTGTGCACTATATTTTCTTGTCATAACCAATGGTCAAGTTCCATTAGGAGTTGAATTGAGTTAAAAACATTTAGCTTCATACCTATGAGATCAATAGTTGAACCATCATTGATAGTGACCTCTGAAACAGAGGCTCCAAGGTCTAACAGCAATTGCACGCACTCAGCATGCCCATGAAGGGCTGCCAAGTGAAGCGGTGTGACGCCCCCATCAGACTTGTTGTTTATTAGCCTCCGGAGAGCTCTGGAAATCAGAATGTAAAGGGGTGCAATTATTAGTCATCAGTAGATGCCAACATAGACTAACGTCAGAATTTAACATACACCGCATCAAAAGCTTCCTTATTTGTTTCATCTGTGCATTTTGCGTGCATAACACTCCAAAATTCTGGCAAGCTTGGTACGTAATCAGCCACAAGGAGCCGAAGGCACCGAGTATGACCTTTTAGGGCGGCAAAATGAATAGCTGTCGCGCCACTAAAACAATCTTTTTTGTGAATCTAGAAAATGAAAGATATAGATAACTTGCATCAGTCGATATTGCAGTGTGATTTGACACAAGAACAAGTTAGTTAAAGGTAACTTACATTAGCTTTAAAAAGAACTAGGATCTGTACAACTTTCCAATGACCATATAGACAAGCTTGCATTAGAGCAGTCTGCGTACGGCAGTTTATTGTTCATTAGCACAAAACCATAGAAACATTTTATTTAACACAACAGAAATGAAAACAAATTAAAGAGTTGATATTCAATTATCCATTGAAGAGTACTCCATGTGTTATATCAAAGCTAAGGTAAACAACATAATCCAAACAAAAGAAAAGTAGGTCTGTCTAGCTTGCTGCCCCTTTCTAACAAAGGCTACTGCTTCTCATCCCATAGAACGTTAGGAGCCTCATATGCACGTGGAATGCACATGTTTGTATAATATAAAAAAAAAAACATTTCAATAGTATTTGCATATAAACCAAATCTAGAAGAATAGATTGTATTTCTTAGTCCCTAGTGGAAAATATTCTTTACACTTGTTGCTACGTTGATGAAATATTACAAACCAAGGCAAGATATTAATGGTCATGAATAATAGCCATGAACAAGGTGAGAAAGAAAATAGCTTTACCTGTCCTCTGCAGTTCCTGAGGTTGATATCAACACCAGACTCAATTAGGAGAGAAACAATCTAATGGAGTAATGAAATAATTAATTGTTACTTGACTGAACAAATTAACAAAGATATCTCAAAAGAACCGCATATAGATAAGGAAACTATTATATGGAGAAAATCAATTTAGAACACCTCATGGTGGCCCTTTGCTGCTGAGTAATGAAGGGGCGAGTTCCGGATCCCAAACGTTGAATACCGCGCAAGTCGGGGGTTAAGCTCCAACAGGGCCATAGCCTCCTGGATGTCTCCATCCCTTGCAGCAGAGACAAGCCGCTCACCAGTAGCTGAGCAACCGAATGAGTCGCCCACCATACCTAAGAGCCCCATGATGCGTCTACCTATCAAAGCACAAAAGATTGGTATTACCTTGCAAAGATTCGGCGAAAATTTGATTTAACTCTTTAAACACACCCTGGACCTACAAAACAATCAAAGGTTTCCTATGCCAAAGCTAGCTAGCAAGGCAACGAGAATGGAGAGCCTGTAGTAGGAACTACAATATTGCCTTCAAATTGATCTAGAGGGGTATTTATTCACTTGGACGCTCAACAAGAAACCGATTCAAGAAACACGGAAATTAAGCCACATGTCCACTTCACAAAGCACCAAAGTCCTGTGTAGGCACGGACAAAACGGCGTCACCGATGACGAGGCATTTCTGCAAGAAGTTAGCCAAAGATCCACACTAAAGGAGTAAAGAGGCCAGTAAATCAGCAACTAGATCGCTAGACCCCTTGTCTACCAGAAGCTAATGGGCATAAATAGCAACAAAGTTAGCCCCTTTATTAGGAAATGCCCTGAACTGAAACAATAAAGAGAGAATTGAACAGATGTAGCATCATCCTTCAAGAAAGTAACCCCAAAAGGGCAGTACTCTGACCGGCTTGGCTACTCCACATGGATCAAAGAGTACAAGCATCACCTTTCTTTAGCCAAATTCCCCAAATCTAGTCGGAGGAAGGGGAATATAACTAAACGAGGCATCTTCCTGCAACACAGCATCACCCAATTGAAACCAAGAAATGGTAAGCAACGATGTCCTCCATGAAGCTACCTGCCTAGTACCTCTCTCTTGGATTACTACAATTATTAGTTTCCTACTAATTACCTCTCTCTTGGATTACTACAATTGTTAATTTCTTACTAATGCGTGATGTGGGATGGAAGAAGAAAAAATGCAGTAATGGTAGAAACAGCGGCAGAGAGACAGGTGAGGTCACTGTCTCTCCCGTCCCTTTCATGGCAAAGGCCCCCATTTTTTCTTCCTCCATGGAGGAACAGCACAACTACCAGCGCCAGCATTGAGCTCCAGAATTCGACGTGTAATGGTGAGAGAGAGCAAGAACACAAAGAGGGACACAAGCATCAGTAGTAATTAAGTTCAGTACAAACTGAAACTCCTCCTCTTGTGATGTCTGGAAAAGGAAACCATTTCAGAGCTACTAATAATAATAAAAGAATCCACCAACCCCGGATCGCAATCTTGGCTCATCCGCAAAACGAAATCACATGAACACATTGCTACTCGCCTTGAAATTAAAAAAAAACACACACACACAGATCTTTAGGTGGCTAAGCTAAATGAAACGGGTTTGCGCGGGTAATCAGGATCAGGAAGACCAAATTAAATTAAAGAAAAAACGAGCAACCCACCTCCCCTCCTTCCCGGAGACAGGGATCTTCAGGCGGCCGGCGCCGGAGACGCTCCTCCTCCCCGCCGCCGCCGCCAACTCATCAAAGAGAGGAGAACCGCCGCCGCCACCGTAGCTCGCCTCCTGCTCCCAGATGGCAGGTCAAAGAAGCCACCACCACCACCACCACCACCGAGTCCGAGAGAGATCAGAGAAAACGATGGCGCAAGAATGGCTCGGCTCCACAGCTCGAGCTGCCCCTGTCCCTGTCAGGGGCCGGCGCCGCGCTGCGGGGAGAACGAGGGAGGCGTGGAGGAGAGCACGAGGTGGCAGGAGCAGCAGCAGCTGGAGGAGGAGGTGGTGGTGGTGGTGGATGGAGGCAGGAGGAAGAGGAGGGGGAATATACACATGGAAAAATTTGGCAATTTGCGCCGTGTTTTTTTCTACTCCTCCATCTTGTTCAGTTAGTTTCTGTAGCTGAAGCCGCTGTAAGTATTCTTAGGAGTTGTCATTTCACAGTGTAAGTTTATCGAGAAAATGGAACATAGTTCCTATAGTTTTTAGTTTTATTTTCTAACACTTTAATGTCATAAAATCTCTTCTTCTATAGTGAAATTACAGAAACTCCCTGCCCGTTCCCTCGAAAAAAAGTGCAATAACAAAAATAACATGTTAACTTACACATACGCAATGGTAGAATATTTTACCACTGCGTATGTGCAAGTTAACAGGGTGTTAACTAGCTCGTATACTTGGTGCTCATTGTTTGGTTGTTGGGTATAATCTTTTTTTGAGGACTGCTGTGTTTGATGGGTCAAGACTTAATATTGTGTGAAACAAACTTATGGAAAGCATATTGCTAATCTAGCAAATGACCTTTTCTTCATGGCAAACTAATTCTTTTTCTCCAAGTGGCAAACTCCATGAATTGACCACTTATTGAGTTCAACAAGCAAATGAGAAATGGCCTTATCTATCTGTCACATCCCATTTTTCAATTGCAAACATCATTTTCAATTATACATATATTACTCACCTCTATGTCTGCCCAGTGCTTCATTACCTAGAAAAAAGAAAAGAAAATGTCGGCGAGTGCTTGTACGGGTAGCAACTATTATGCAAGGGGACATGGAGAGCTGTTCCTCTGTGTTTTTTTCCTGACCAAAATATATTCTTTTTCCACCACAAGACACTGCATGCATGCATGGATGGACACTTTTCATTGTGTGATGCAGAAACAAATAATTGCAGCCAAGAAGGAGGAGGAGAAGAAAAGCCTAGCAGATGGTGATCTAACCCCACAAGAGCAAGGCATGTCTGCTAGCTTGCCCCTGCATCTGCATGATGGAGAAAGGCCTTTGCCATTGCCATGCCACTGATCAGGCTCCATTCCTCCCCTGTGGCATGCAGATGCAGGCCCCATGTTCCATTGCAACATGGAGCTGTAGTCCCTTGTCGATTTGTCATTAACTTTAATTGTTGTTGGGGGCCTTTAAGTGCTAGATGAGATCTACTTGGAGATCAATAACAAGGGATCCATAGTTTTAGGTTAACCTTTATTGGAACATGAGAATTTTGCAGTAAATTCTGCAGGTATTTTCATTGGAACTGGTTGGTTTCTGTAACAGACCTGTACAAGTTCAAAGTGAGCAACTGAACAGGACCCCAATTTTTTTGGACCAAAAATTTATGTTTCAATGCAAGTGAATATGTTTTAATATTTTTGAGGATATGTTTATTCCATTTTAAAAGTTTCCTTCTTCCACTGGAACAACATAATACTATGCGCAATGGTGCTACACGCTTGGAATTGGTAGCCAAGGAACTTTTACTCAGTTTGGATGGCGTAGTACCTACAGAATTTTGTGATAGAATCTACGTGATTTTAAAAAACATGATTTTAGTAGATCATATTATCGGCAGAAGTTGGGGGTTTGTCCCATCTCGCCTTTTTAAAGCTCTTTTCTATTCACTTCTCGACTTTTTGGCTGTGTGCCTACGGGCAGAGACCGGAGATGTAACCCATTTCCATTATTTAAAAAAAAATTCCTTCTTCCCGATTCACTCAATGACTAGAACATATGCATGTTTTTCTTTTCTTGGCTCTAATAAGTTTTCAATGATAATCATAGCCACCACAAAGACCTGGAGCTAATGATAACGATGTGAAAGTGCGTTATAGGCACTAATGATTCCACTTTTATACTTCCTAAAGAAAATGGGATCGTTGCATATCACACGCAACTGCCAAAGGAAATTTAACTTTTTGTTTAATGGTTTTTCTTTAAAAAGGCCTCATTTTAAGTTTTGCATCGGGATCTTAAAATCTTAGATATGATGTATTGGCAGCTACGGATCATTTGATTAGAATGAAATTTGAAACGGGTATACTTGACGATGACGATATGAATCACATGAAAAATAAACGTATTCGTTTGGTTGGAGATATGCTACAAGATCAATTTGGACGGGCTCTTGATCGTTTGCAACATGCGGTTCAAATAACTATCCATAGAGTATTTATACATCAATCAAAACCGATTCCACAAACTTTGGTAACTCCAACTTCAACCTCGATTTTATTAATAATACTTACGAGACCTTCTTTGGTACATATCCCTTATCTCAAGTTTTTTGGTACTTATTTGTGCTCTCTGCCTACTGCATATTACTTGTATTCAGCTACTGCCTCTGTTTTTTTTATATTTATGACGCCGCTGATTTTTTTATAAATGTTTAACCATTCGTCTTATTCAAAATTCTTGTGCAAATATGAAAAAAAAATCAGGCTTAAAGAACATATGATGATAAATCAAGTCACAATAAAATAAATGATAATTACATAATTTTTTTTAAATAAGGCAAATGATCAAACACATTTGAAAAAGTCAACGACACCATGTACTTAAAAAAATGGAGTATATTCTTTGCTAGCTAATGCTGGACCGTAGAAGATCATGTATGGTCCATCTACTTGATATTGCATCAAGAATAAATGTATTTTTTTTCTCTTGGCCTGATGTTTCGTCCAGGAGGATATATGGATTTAATTTGAAATGTTCTGAGATGTTGTCATTCAACAAGTGTTGCCAGTGGGTCTCAACAAGGAAATTTAAAAAAACACTTGATGTACATATTATTTAATATTGAGGAAGATAAATTGGTAGACCATATAGGATCACGGGACATGCTTGACGACTGTTGTGGATTGGTTGTGTACTGGAGGAAGAAAGCACTAGTGATTGGTCATCACATAAGACTTGTTAACTGGAGCTCATCGTTCCTGAGATAACCAAGGAATTTAATTTAGCTGCATCTTTGCACAACTATTCTCCCCGTCCTACAGTAAGGCTGCGTTCTGAGAAGAAGCTAAGTTACGGTAAACTACTCCATTTTCCATGACCACATTTCCCTAACTACTAAAAAGTTTGTATTTTACAATAGAATTTTTCATAAAACCAAATAAATCTATTTTTTAAGTTTACAACACTTTTAGTCTTCAAAATTTATCCCAAAATATAACAACTCCTTCACATACATTCTTTTCTTAACCAATCGTAACTTTCCACTATTTAAGTTACCTACATATTGTGAAATCATGTGATGATATAATTGTGGTGATGAACAATTGTCAAATGTAAGTGTTTTGTGAAAATACGGTATGATGTGTTTTCGGTTGTGGACTCTGGTGGCCGGTCAAACCGGGCGGGTGCCGCCGGTCAGACTGGTGGTGTTGGTGCGGTCTGACCAGGTTGCCTAACGCATCGGCATACATCATGTTAGATTTAGCTAAGATTTCAACTCAAATAATATATCAAATCTACCTAAACCTAATTCAGACGGATTCTATGTGCTCCACTCTGATCCATAATTTGTGTTATCATGTTGATAAATTAGAAAATTAATTACCGTTTAAAATCATATCCATGTTTTTAAGCAGTATTTGTTTTCTTGGATGAATATTTTGTGTTTTATTAACACGAAATGAATACCATTTTGTTAATTGGTTAAGATGTACAACGCAACAACACGACATAAAACCTCTTTTGAATTTACATGAAAGCGACTGAACAAGAACAATCGAAGCAAACCAGTATTCTACCATCTCATGGACCGGATTTATGACACCAAGAGAAAATGACTACTTATTAAGTTTAGCAAGCAAAAGATCTTTTCTACTACTGCACGCATTTTGTACTATAAATAATTCACTAAACAATAACATAGTTGTCATACTATTCATGTTCTCTGAAGTCTGAACATTTACAGTCTCCAATTCACGCATTTGGCTGTTACTTTATATAATTGTATGTAGCAATGAAATTTAGAAATATTGATGATTCAAAAATAATTTTCATGACAATTGTTCTGGTGTATTTCCATATATTAAATATATGTCAACACTTAGATAAAATATTAGTTTTCATAGTGTTAAACTTTAACTATAGACTCCTCTGTTTCAAAATATAAGGTATATTTTATTTTGTTAGGACAAGACTTTCGCTAATAATTTCTATATTAAGATATCATTTATTTGATATAAAAGCATAATCATAAATAAGTACTTCTTAATATGAATATAATAAATTTAAGTTTGTGCCATAAAAAATATATTAATTGTTAGTTAAAACTTTATCCTAATGAAATAAAATACGTCTTATATTTTGAAAACAAAGATAGTACATTACAGGGCGATAATATTCTAAATTGGAATAAGTATTCTTAGGAGTTGTCATTTCACAGTGTAAGTTTATCGAGAAAATGGAACATAGTTCCTATAGTTTTTAGTTTTATTTTCTAACACTTTAATGTCATAAAATCTCTTCTTCTATAGTGAAATTACAGAAACTCCCTGCCCGTTCCCTCGAAAAAAAGTGCAATAACAAAAATAACATGTTAACTTACACATACGCAATGGTAGAATATTTTACCACTGCGTATGTGCAAGTTAACAGGGTGTTAACTAGCTCGTATACTTGGTGCTCATTGTTTGGTTGTTGGGTATAATCTTTTTTTGAGGACTGCTGTGTTTGATGGGTCAAGACTTAATATTGTGTGAAACAAACTTATGGAAAGCATATTGCTAATCTAGCAAATGACCTTTTCTTCATGGCAAACTAATTCTTTTTCTCCAAGTGGCAAACTCCATGAATTGACCACTTATTGAGTTCAACAAGCAAATGAGAAATGGCCTTATCTATCTGTCACATCCCATTTTTCAATTGCAAACATCATTTTCAATTATACATATATTACTCACCTCTATGTCTGCCCAGTGCTTCATTACCTAGAAAAAAGAAAAGAAAATGTCGGCGAGTGCTTGTACGGGTAGCAACTATTATGCAAGGGGACATGGAGAGCTGTTCCTCTGTGTTTTTTTCCTGACCAAAATATATTCTTTTTCCACCACAAGACACTGCATGCATGCATGGATGGACACTTTTCATTGTGTGATGCAGAAACAAATAATTGCAGCCAAGAAGGAGGAGGAGAAGAAAAGCCTAGCAGATGGTGATCTAACCCCACAAGAGCAAGGCATGTCTGCTAGCTTGCCCCTGCATCTGCATGATGGAGAAAGGCCTTTGCCATTGCCATGCCACTGATCAGGCTCCATTCCTCCCCTGTGGCATGCAGATGCAGGCCCCATGTTCCATTGCAACATGGAGCTGTAGTCCCTTGTCGATTTGTCATTAACTTTAATTGTTGTTGGGGGCCTTTAAGTGCTAGATGAGATCTACTTGGAGATCAATAACAAGGGATCCATAGTTTTAGGTTAACCTTTATTGGAACATGAGAATTTTGCAGTAAATTCTGCAGGTATTTTCATTGGAACTGGTTGGTTTCTGTAACAGACCTGTACAAGTTCAAAGTGAGCAACTGAACAGGACCCCAATTTTTTTGGACCAAAAATTTATGTTTCAATGCAAGTGAATATGTTTTAATATTTTTGAGGATATGTTTATTCCATTTTAAAAGTTTCCTTCTTCCACTGGAACAACATAATACTATGCGCAATGGTGCTACACGCTTGGAATTGGTAGCCAAGGAACTTTTACTCAGTTTGGATGGCGTAGTACCTACAGAATTTTGTGATAGAATCTACGTGATTTTAAAAAACATGATTTTAGTAGATCATATTATCGGCAGAAGTTGGGGGTTTGTCCCATCTCGCCTTTTTAAAGCTCTTTTCTATTCACTTCTCGACTTTTTGGCTGTGTGCCTACGGGCAGAGACCGGAGATGTAACCCATTTCCATTATTTAAAAAAAAATTCCTTCTTCCCGATTCACTCAATGACTAGAACATATGCATGTTTTTCTTTTCTTGGCTCTAATAAGTTTTCAATGATAATCATAGCCACCACAAAGACCTGGAGCTAATGATAACGATGTGAAAGTGCGTTATAGGCACTAATGATTCCACTTTTATACTTCCTAAAGAAAATGGGATCGTTGCATATCACACGCAACTGCCAAAGGAAATTTAACTTTTTGTTTAATGGTTTTTCTTTAAAAAGGCCTCATTTTAAGTTTTGCATCGGGATCTTAAAATCTTAGATATGATGTATTGGCAGCTACGGATCATTTGATTAGAATGAAATTTGAAACGGGTATACTTGACGATGACGATATGAATCACATGAAAAATAAACGTATTCGTTTGGTTGGAGATATGCTACAAGATCAATTTGGACGGGCTCTTGATCGTTTGCAACATGCGGTTCAAATAACTATCCATAGAGTATTTATACATCAATCAAAACCGATTCCACAAACTTTGGTAACTCCAACTTCAACCTCGATTTTATTAATAATACTTACGAGACCTTCTTTGGTACATATCCCTTATCTCAAGTTTTTTGGTACTTATTTGTGCTCTCTGCCTACTGCATATTACTTGTATTCAGCTACTGCCTCTGTTTTTTTTATATTTATGACGCCGCTGATTTTTTTATAAATGTTTAACCATTCGTCTTATTCAAAATTCTTGTGCAAATATGAAAAAAAAATCAGGCTTAAAGAACATATGATGATAAATCAAGTCACAATAAAATAAATGATAATTACATAATTTTTTTTAAATAAGGCAAATGATCAAACACATTTGAAAAAGTCAACGACACCATGTACTTAAAAAAATGGAGTATATTCTTTGCTAGCTAATGCTGGACCGTAGAAGATCATGTATGGTCCATCTACTTGATATTGCATCAAGAATAAATGTATTTTTTTTCTCTTGGCCTGATGTTTCGTCCAGGAGGATATATGGATTTAATTTGAAATGTTCTGAGATGTTGTCATTCAACAAGTGTTGCCAGTGGGTCTCAACAAGGAAATTTAAAAATACACTTGATGTACATATTATTTAATATTGAGGAAGATAAATTGGTAGACCATATAGGATCACGGGACATGCTTGACGACTGTTGTGGATTGGTTGTGTACTGGAGGAAGAAAGCACTAGTGATTGGTCATCACATAAGACTTGTTAACTGGAGCTCATCGTTCCTGAGATAACCAAGGAATTTAATTTAGCTGCATCTTTGCACAACTATTCTCCCCGTCCTACAGTAAGGCTGCGTTCTGAGAAGAAGCTAAGTTACGGTAAACTACTCCATTTTCCATGACCACATTTCCCTAACTACTAAAAAGTTTGTATTTTACAATAGAATTTTTCATAAAACCAAATAAATCTATTTTTTAAGTTTACAATACTTTTAGTCTTCAAAATTTATCCCAAAATATAACAACTCCTTCACATACATTCTTTTCTTAACCAATCGTAACTTTCCACTATTTAAGTTACCTACATATTGTGAAATCATGTGATGATATAATTGTGGTGATGAACAATTGTCAAATGTAAGTGTTTTGTGAAAATACGGTATGACGTGTTTTCGGTTGTGGACTCTGGTGGCCGGTCAAACCGGGCGGGTGCCGCCGGTCAGACTGGTGGTGTTGGTGCGGTCTGACCAGGTTGCCTAACGGTCAGACCGACAAACTCTAGTTGGGAGTCGATTTCAGGGTTTTTTTTGGAATATCTAGATTTCTTCATGTTTATGAATTCTAGATGGTTTCTATTCGTATGTGATACTATTATGTGCTGATGTGAGTCAAGTTGATGCGAACTTGTACTCGGATATGGAATTCCTTTGTTCTTCATGTGAAGATGTTGCTTGACGCCATGGGAGTATAGTCGAGGTCCAGACGATCAAGGATATTGCGCAGGATGCTTAGGCTAGAGAACAATGCACGTGGAGGTGAAGGTTTCCATATGGCATACACGTGGTGTTGTGTGCGTATGGAAAGAGGAATCAAATTTGGATTGGAGTACAAGTTTGGGGAGATTAGAGTTTGTAAAGATTGTTTCTTGTACGGGAAGGTTTCCTATGGGATTAGGTTTTCTTGTATTAGTTGGATTCGTGGCTAGGGGCAGCCACGTTATGGGTATAAATAGATGAGAAGTTGAGGATAGAAGATATCGACTCTTCTGGAATAGAAAAGTTAGGGTTTGCTTTGAGGTTTCGATACTAGTTCGTGTTTTGAGAGATGAGTACTTTAGATGCACTTTGTAAATACATATTTATGTAATAAAGGTGATCTACTTTCTAGAGTTTCGTCGATACGTGTTTTTTTTGATCCGGCGGTTTGACCGACATACTACTGGTGGTCTAACCGGCGAGAAGGCGGCGGTCTAACCGGGAGCAGGTGAGCGATCAGACCAATGGCGGTGAGCAGCAGCAGGCGAGGAGGTGACAGTCCGACCAGCCGGATAACACCGGTCAAACCGGTGGTATACGGACGGTTATACCGGTGTGCACACGGCGGTCAGAGCGACTATGTCAAGATCGCCATCGAATTCGATAGTAACTTGCTACTCCCTCTATTTCATATTATAAGTCATTTGACTTTTTTTCTTAGTCAAACTTTTTTAAGTTTGACCAAGTTTATAGAAAACTTTAGCAACATCTAAAATATCAAATGAGTTTTATTAAATCTAACATTAATATATTTTGATAATATATTTGTTTTGTATTGAAAATACTGTTATATTTTTTTATAAACTTGGTAAAACTTAAAAGAAGTTTGATTACGAAAAAAGTCAAACGACTTATTATATGAAATAGAGGGAGTAAAAATTAAATTTTTTGGGAACTACCACCATTCACCCCCCTCTAGTTGGCTTAATTGGTTATTGTGTTCGATCCTATACATATATATATTTTTCTCAACCAATCTTAACCTTGTCTCATTTAATTCTACCATTTTTAATACTCATATCCAACCCAAAACTCCTTATATTTTTAATTAAGGTAGTAACTAATATTAACTTGTCTCGTTTCCCATGCCAGAAATCAGTCTTAGGGGTTGTGTAGTTCGTGAAAAGAAAATTTTTCGGTGTCACATCGACGTTTGACCAGATGTCGGAAGGAGTTTTCGAACACGAATGAAAAAAATAATTCCATAACTCGCCTGGAAACCGCGAGACGAATTTATTAAGTCTAATTAATACACCATTCACACATGTAGGTTACTATAGCACTTATGGCTAATCATGGACTAATTAGGCTCAAAATATTCGTCTCGCAATTTCCATGCAAACTGTGTAATTAATTTTTTTATCTATATTTAATGCTTCATGCATATATTCAAAGATTTTCGATGTGATGTTTTTGAGAAAAGAATTTAGGAACTAAACAAGGCCTTAAGCTCTCTTTCGAACAGAGCCAAATTTGGTTTGAATCCAGGAATTTCACTGCTTAATTACTGCAGTTGAGCTTGTGTAAATCACACAGTAGCCTGTAGGGCATGGATAAATTGATAATCTGCTGAATCTTGACTGTTTCTTTCTCAGGACCCAAATGTCCACCCATTCTGATTATTCAGACACACCAGACGTGCTCACATGCCATCTCTCTCTCTCTCTCTCTCTCTCTCTGGCCAGCAAAGTTTGATTAATTAATTTAATCAGCAAGAGATGAGATACCCTATTCCTAAATAAGTCTTAAATTATCTGCCCTCCCAAGCTTGCTTTCCATGTGCAACCTCCTGCCCATGTAAATAAAACTGTGTAAAAGCACTGCAGATGTCAACCAGAGTACAAGAGAGATCTCTGGATTGGTAGATTAGCCCAAGTAAATTACCAGCTAGCTAGGAATAAAGAAAAGGGGGAGAGAGTTGCAAGGGAAGTTGCTAACAGAATGAATCACCTTTTGACAAACATCACAGCCTACCTTTTTCAGAGATGGTACCCCCCAACATTAGTGGGCCACATGATTAGTTAATGCCAAATTAATTAAGCAAAGCAGTGTCGTCTCAATCCACAGGGACAATGCTTTGCTCTAATCAAACGTTGAATCTTCACAAAATGCAGTATTATATCACATGGCTCATCTAGTATGCATAATTAAATTGGCTTTGTTCATTGATGCTGAAGAGACTACAGGGAGGCGCACAGTGAGGCTCAGATTGGACTTGAGTTGGTCTAATTTCTATAAAAAAAAAAATCCTACAGAGCTAATTTATATGTAAATTTCCAAAATCATGTAGAATAATCTTGGATTTAGCTACAAGTACTTGTAGCAGTGCTAGGAAGAATCAGAACATCGTCTTATTTTAAGAGTAATGATATACAGTACGTACTTAACAAGATCTGTACTAAACTCTTGCAAACAAATATTTTAACCGTCATTTTTAATTAGCGGATAGTTATGAAAATTCAAAATTCAATCACAATAGGCCACATCAGTTTTTTAAGATATTTGTAAATAAGTTTCTGTACGTGTATCATTTTTCGATTCTAACCGTATGTCCTGATTCATTTCATTCGTACATTGGAAGTTGGGATCCAAAAAACCGGCCGGTAATCCACATTTAATTTTGCTTGTACAAACAGAAGTACATTGCCTTCGATTACGTTAATTAGGATTTTGATGGTTAACGACTGCGACACACAACTGTCCTGAAAGAACATTACAATTAACAGATCATATGCATATGCTTTGATTGGTAGCCATATATCACTTAGATAAAGTTTAAATACTTGATATTTCCTTGTTTTTGGAAATTTTAGTTACCTCGATCATTCATTTTTGATTATTCCCTAAACATTTCGCCCTTTGATACTAACAATACATGTCCCTAAAATACCTCTATCTACTCATTCATCTGTTTTTTTCTTATTTCTCATGCTGAAAAAATAATACTTCTTTGAATGTAAGTTCATCACATTGTACTTAAAATACTAATCCCTTGATACGCATGTTTTTGGTTAAAAGTGTCAATAATTAAAAAAAAAGTAACTTAGTTTCGCTAACCACATGCATTCATCAGGATCAGTATTCCCACTCCCAGTGACCGGTTATGAACACAAGATCCAGATCGAGTTGGTATCTGAAACAAAGTACATTTATGGCGCAAGAAAATTTTAATTCAAATCCGTGCATTCAGTCGCAACGTATAAATGTATAATCCGTGGAAATTTAATTGAGCACTTCTTTTACACTAATTGAACACTTACTAAGTTACTAGTGACGGCAGAATCTAAAGGAATGTATTGCATTAGTGGTGGGCCGACACAAAGGTCCATAAATTGGGCCATAGGACAGATCAGTACTAGGGTTACTTCATTTGGGCCTTATCATCTTCTCAAGGCAAATCCAACCCTTAGCATTGGACAGAGAGAACCAAATTCAGGCAACATGCTTAAGTCAACCAAAAAACATCATGCACAATAGCTAGCCGGATATGAGTTTATAGATAACTACTTCCTCCGTCTTCCGTCCCAGCAAACGTGACGTTTTAAGGTTAGGAACCAAAATTAACTGAGGTGTAAAATGACCAAATTGTCCGCCATGATTTGATTGAGCTATCATTTCCAGCATTTGTTAATGCACCCAGATTATCATTTCCAGAAGTTTCCTGATTGCTAATGAAACCACAACTCAGTGCCACGTGCCTCTGTAGATTGGTCCCACCTCTGTAGATTGGTTTGAAGTAGTAGTGCAGAAGCAGCATAACGACACGTTTACTGGGACATGGATAGATCGGTAGAACGATACATTTACTGGGACGGAGGGAGTAGGTGGGAATTATGCATGTTGCTACGGAAAAATTGTATGATAAAATAGTGGTTATAAGTTGTAAAATTTTCTTTCGTACCATACGATTTTCTTTTATATGCTTTTTTCATCTTGTACCTCGATCAATTATCCAAGGTTATAAACAAAGTAGTCAATCACGAAGGAAAAAAAAAAGAAAATAAGATCCGGAGGCGGCGGTGCCTGCCTCAATCGCCGGCGACCACTTCTACAGGGGGCCATGAGTCTGGTGGTTGTGGCGGCGACAGCGGCGGCTTAGCTTCTCTTTTCTGCTTCGCGTATGACAGTTAGCTCCTCATTTCATTCTGCATGTGGAGGGAGCAAGAGGCATTTCAATCGTGTTCTTGTTCTTCGTCATTAGGTTGTCCATCAAGGCGAATGTACTCATAATCATCCCCATCTTCAACCTGTACCATATGTCTCACCGAGTTAGACAAGAACAACCTAATGACGATTGTTTCAATTTATTTTATATGGCAGGACTGACTCATAGGATGAGATTCTTGTCTCCAGTTTTAGATTTTTTTTTATTTTTTTAACCTTTTAAATTCTTAATTTTAAAACTAAACCCTTTGAAAACTTATTTCCAAAATCTGAACATTTTGGCCACGCCAGCCGCCAAAACAACACTGGTACGTCACTTGCAGTGGGCGTGACAATTTTATCATGCCACGCTAGCGAGACCGGCATGGCCAAATAACGCTGTGGCGTGACAGTATTGTTTTGCCACGCCAGTTTGACTGGTATGGCCAAAAGGTTTAGATTTTGAAAATAAATTTTGTATTGGTTTATTTTTAAAATTAAAAATATAAAAGTTCAAAAAATAAAAAAAATCCCAGTTTTAACCATTGGTAGAGCAGATCCATGGTGGGAAGCAAAGAAGCCAGCACGGCCTGCACCTGAAGAGCTATAACAAATGTTCTTCACTAGATATACAAAAATGTTTCACACGTTATACAAAAATGTTTCACAAGTTAAGTAACAGTGTTTCAACTCATTCTAAAATATGTTTCCGTTCGGTACAATCAACTGAAAATCAGTGGCACGATGCAGTGGAAAGGGGGAAATCCCAATAAGTTATAGGAGGGCAACACATCTCTCACAGAACACATGCTGTATAGTAATGTTTCACTAGTCAAGGAACAATGTTTCAATGAATTCTAAAAATACGTTTCATTCAACATAATAACCATATGAAAACCAGTGGCACAATGCACTGAAAGTAGAAAAATCCAGCGAATTAGAATCATGCATCTCGAAGGGGATAGCGACACAAATCCCATAAAAGTTGAAACAAATTGCAGAAAGATATGAAAGCATCTATTTGATTCATCTATCGAGGGGAGGAGACAGCACTAATCAACTCATCAATGCCTCAGGATTTCCATGGTCAGGGGCAGAGATTTGTAGCACGGCTTGGACTGAACAATCTTGCCGCCGCATGTAGCTAATTCGGCTGTTGCAAAATCAGAGCTTCCATGCAAACTTCGGAGACAATACAAGTTGGGACAGGATTAGACGAAGCATGCTTAATTTCCCAAATCACGTATGAATGAGCATATGTCATCACCGAATAATCACATCTAGAGCTTCACCGTGAAGCTGTTGGCATTGCTGCTGAAGCCCAGGCATCCACAGTGAAGAGATCTTCAGCATGCGAGCTCCCAGTGAGAGCTGCCGCAAGCTGCCCAACCTGTCAACGCTCCTTAATCTCGGACAACGTCGCACATTCAGCTGTTCCACCAGAGGGAGGTTAGAGACCCTCTCCAAGCATCCACATCCTGTGATCAGAAGGAGATCTGAAAGGAAATGTAGGTTCTCCACAATCTTCAGGCGTCCTGCCTTTCTTAACTGGAGGATTCTCAAGCTGCCGGCTTGAGCGAGCTGCTCTGGGAGTGCTCTCAGCTTTGGGCAACGCGCAATATCCAACTTCTCCAAGCGAGGAAACAGCTGCAATCTTGGAAACATGGCTTCTCGTTTTCGCTTGGCTTCCGCGCCATCATTTGCTCCTTCTGTAGTTGCTGAAGAATCTTGTTCGACAATGGACCACTCCTCCCAGTTAGGCAGATTGTCGATGATCAACCATTCTAGCTTGGGGAAAGCTACAGGCTCTGTGGATGTTGGATTACCTGCCAGACGGCCAACAAATTCAGGTCCAATCTTGCTAACTGAAGTTGCTCCAACAATTCTCAGATATCTCAGGTTGGGTAATTGGCCAATCGGTGGAAGATGAACCCACGATTTGCAATGTATGATGTTCAAGTATTTTAGTGAAGACAAGTAGGTACTGCATAGCCAGGTGGGATACCTCCGACCAAAAAATCCTTCAATGACTAGATCTTCAAGGCTATGTGGAGGGATTAGTAGCTCAAAGATCTTCTCTATATTGTTAACATCCACTTCTAAGTATGGTCGGTTCCTGTGTTTGGTGCAGCATAGAGACAATATTTTGAGAGATTTTTTGTCAAGTAGAATTGGATCTGTACTACGATGAACCGCTCTTTCCAATTTAATGATAGTAATCCTTCTCAAGTGCAAAAGAGGAACCAACTCTTCTAAGGGCCATCCATATTGTGTACTAGTGCTACCATTGCCACCTCCAATAGGAAATCCTTCTAAATCATTGAGAAGCTTCAACCGGCTTATGCCTTTTGGAACCTGATTTATTGGTGTTTGGCGAAGACAAAGGCACCTTAAGTTGTGCAATTGAGTGGTTGCCAAAGGAAGAGTTTGTAAATCTCCACATCCCGGCAAATTCAATATTCGAAGGTTTTTTAGAGAACCAATGGATTCCGGAAGACAAGTTACGCTGGTACTTTCTAGATCAAGCAAGCGTAAATGGATCAAATTTCCTATGTAACTTGGAATACTTTGTATTTGTGAACCCGTCAAATCCAAAACACGAAGATGTAGAAATCTCTTGAAAATGGTATCCTCGACTCTCAGTGACCAAGACGCAATTGCGAAAGTCCTCACTTTGACTTGCTCCTTGCCTATGCTAGGTATCACCACCATATCCTTCTCTGTGACAACTGAAATACATCTGAGTCTACACAATCTGTTGCCTCCTAATGATTCTGGGTCTCCGACAAAACATTCATCTCTTGTCAAATGACAAGCGAGTTGCCTTATGAGATCGTGCATTTTGCATACGTTATGAAGAAAATTTGAATAATCTGGTTGAAGAAGGTTCCGATGAACCAACTCATAGTAGTATTCTTCTGCCGTATCTTCAAGTAGTTGGCCTTCTTGCTCCTCTATAAATCCCTCAGCAATCCACATCTTGGTAATATCATCAAGGTAAATGTCTGAATCTTCAGTATATACAACACAATACTTAAAGCATTGCTTTAATTGTTGTGGTAGGTCTTCATAGCTTAGATACAAAGCACAACTTATCTCACTAGGAAGCTTGTCCATTGACCAAGTACTTTTGTTCAAAATCTTTTTCCATTCATTCTGTGATTGATCTTTGGATGCTAGAACTCTGGCAATAACCATGATTGCAAGAGGAAGTCCACCACATTTTCGAACAATCTCAATCCCTATGTCCTTCAGATTCTGCACTTGTTTCTCGTCAGTGATGTTCATGCTCTTCCAGAGTAGTTCCCATCCGACATCGACTGACATCAAATCAACTCGATGGATACATCCAGCCCCAAGTTCTTGAGGAATACTGTCATACCGAGTAGTAAAAAGAATTGTTCCTGTAGCAGCAGCATGCAATGGAGTCCTTAACAGGTTAGTCCATACATCTGACTGCCAAACATCATCCAAAACAAGGAAAAAACTCTTCTCTTTAATGGCTGATGTGAGCTTGCTTTGTAGCTCTCCGATTGATTCATCGATGTCATGGCGAACTTCCATGATCCGAAGAATTTGTCTCAGAACAGAAGCTTTAGAGTACTCTTTGGAAACACAGACCCATGCCTGCTTGTCGAAATTTCCTTTCAACGCTATATCATTATATATTTTCTGAGCTAGTGTTGTCTTACCGACTCCTCCTGTTCCAACAATAACAACCTTGTAGGTTTTCTTATCCTTGTTTGCAAGTATCAAGTTCACTAATTTGCTGCAAGCATGCATGACCTCCTTTCCTACAAGGTTAGGCTCAACAAGGTGGGAACTCATTGTCACTTTGGATGCTGATGAACTTTTTCCAGTGGATTGTGAACTATATTCAGGTGTCAAAAAAATTTTATCCTTTGCAATGCTCTCTATTATCTTGTTGAGATTATTGATCTTAACACCAATCTCACGACGCTTACGAATATTAGAGAAACAAGAGAAAGGAGAAAACCCAGTGCATGAATTTGGTTTGCCTGATGATCCTTGAGGATGATCTGCTAGTAGCTTGCTTCCTTCAGATCTAGCTAAGTCGATAATATCATCAGCATCGTACATCGCATCTTTTAGCCGACCAAGCCATTTGCCAAATGCTGAGTCTTCTATCCCCCTTTGCTCGGCATCATTGAGAAAGGGTTTTATTTGCTCCATTCTTTGCTGCAGTTCCATGAGATCTTCTTTCACCCCAAGAATCAGTATTGCTTCCTCTGTAATCACCTTTTGCAGTTCGTTGAGGCATAATCCAACAAAACTATCTATTATGGCTGCCATCGAGCAAATTGGTTGAAGGAAATCCACAAAGAAGAATGCAAAGTAGATCTATTTAGGACAATGGAAAGCCTGCATTAAAATGTGTATAATTAAACGTTAGAAGGACACTGTAGAAAAATTCGATGAAATAATAATCATCAAGATAAGTACGTTAAGACTAGTGAAATGACCTATGACTAGTGAAATAACCTATGACAGTGCAATGGTAAGGAGCTTATGGTTTCAACTCTGAAGTCTCGTGATCAATTCTCAGCACAATTTCTTTTATTTATTGATTGATCCTGAAGAACTAGCCCAATACATAAATAATCTAACAAAAACAAATCGAAAGGGGTATAACGATCTTCAAACTTCTGCTGCATTTGCATGATCAGAATTATTGCAGCAAAATTTGATTACAACAGCAATGACAACAGATAGAATTGATACGGAAGCAGATTAATGATTAGAAGCGGGGGAATTTATGAATCCTCTTGCATCACTCAACAGTGGGGATAACTTTTTTTTTTTTTCATAAATACATAAACAAGAACAGAATCACCAATAATTTTCTCTCAACGGTGTTGACTTAGATATAAGTATATAACCATTAACTAGCAAGCATATTCGCAATTTGGGACTGCCTGGGATAAACTTGATAAAATATGTGAGGTATCAAGTTTTATTATATAAAATATGGTATCTTCTGCATATGCATATCTAGGAAGTTGTTGTAGATAAAAAATCTACTATGTTGCCATGGGAAAGTTGTATTACATTCGTACAACAGTACAAACAAAGTCTAAACTGACTTTCGAATTTTCGTTCTACCCAAACAATTGGATATAATTCATATGTTGTCCTCGATTAATTACTGGAAATAATCGAGAAGAGTTTACTTCCTCTTCTCAGAGTTAAAACTTAAAAGCGAGCAGAGCAGAGCAGAGCAGAAGAGAGGCACAGAGGGTTGGCTGAGCTAGTGCGTGTGCTTTTGCAACGGTGGCGGCGGTGCAGGGAGAGGAGGATAAGGGGAACGAACTTACCTCTGTATGTCGGCCTCGGCGACGACGATCTTGGAAGGCGAGGTCGATCGGGCAACCGGCCACCTATGGCGGAGGAGAGCTTGAACCGACCTCCCATGCAGTAGGGTTCAAGGTTGCTCGAGCAGCAAAGCTTCAATTGGATCTTTCTGCCGGAGCTGAGGAAGACGACGGCTCCGGCGAGCTTAAATGTACGGTGACAGCAAAGCTTCAATCGGATCTTTATTCGGGCGCGATGGTGACGGCCGGCCTGATGGGGCTGTGGGGCGTGGCTTGCTGCTGACGCCGCGGGAGGTACAGACGGAGACGGCAACAGGCGGCAGCAGCATCGCGGGCGTGGACGGACGGCAGCAGGCGAAGCTTCAACGCAATTAAAGCTAGCCTCTGTCTCTGCAGCTCTGACCAGGCCTAGGGCCTAGGGCCCAGCAGGGGCACGCGGCGAGGTGCTAAATGCTGGCGCGGGAAGAGGCGGCGCGCGGGGAGCGCGCCACGCGAGCGCACTGACGTGGGAGCAGTAGAACGCCAAGGCTGGCAAGGCGTGGCGCGTGACCAGTCGCAGCGCCAACGGCGTGCCGGTGCCGGTGCCGGCCAGCGGAGCGCGCGCGGGGCTCACTACTTAAAAAAACCTCGTAAAGAACGGCTTATAGGCGTCGATTCATTTAAAACCAGTACCTATGAAACTTTTTTCACCTTCCTACGACGGAAAAACATAGAATCAACATGTTTAAACACTATGCATGTGTTTGGTTTTGGGACAAAATAGGATGGAATGGAATCATCCTAGATTTTTAGGATAGGATGATCCCATCTTATGTTTGGTTTGGAGGGATGGGATGGTTCTTGTTTTTTTTCGTTGGAAAGACAATAATCAATGGGATGAACAAGTCTCTTGCAAGCATTTCGTCGAACACATCCCGAGCGCTCCGCCGTCGCCGCTCCATCTTTCGCCATTGCCCCGTGCATCCTTCGCGTTGAGCTTCGTCAAGTCCAGGAACAGGACTCCTTCGTCTCCGCTACCCTCGTTGACCCTGCCCGCGTCGCAGAGGTGGCCTCGGCCTCCGTTTGCCCGCGTCCTCCTCGTGCTTTCTTTGCTCCATGCGACGAAACACCAGATGAAGCAAGTCCTCGGGGCAGTTAGCCGCGTGGGTTCATCGTGCACCTGGCATGGTTGCTACTGCCTACACAGCTCATGTTCATGCGTGTAACAACTCCATTGCCGGTCTGTATCCGCTCAGACTTGGGAGAGCACCAAAACAGAACGAGGAGAGGATGGGGAGATGAAAAATGGAACAAGGGAAGGGCGAGTACCTACGACAACCTCGCCGGCGCCGCCGCTGCAGCACTTGCTGGTGCCGGAGAGCCGCAGCCACGCGCTCGAGCACGCCAACCACACGGGAAAGAAGTGGGATGAGTTCGTCCCCTCGATTTTGGCGGTCCAATTCGTCTCGGATCTAGGAAGAATATTCCCACCATGGACTATCCCATCTCACACATCCCTCCATCCAAACTGCTCGAAAAATGGGATCGACCTAACCCATCCTGTTCCATCCCACTAACCAAACACACGCTAAAGGTGCTGATTCAGGCGAAAGAACCGGCACCAATAATATATTATAGGTATCAACCTATAATATATTATAGGTAGTTTTTTTTTTAAAAAAAATGGGCACCTATAGCTTTGAGCCGAGCCCATCAGAACCGCACGCACCGCGCATCCTTATCCACTTGATCGTTCTCCGCCTTATCCATCTCACGTCTCTCTCGTCTCTCAGCTCTCGCATCTCTCTCCTTCCCCTCTCTCTCTCTCTCTAACGCGGTGCCTGCCCGGCAAAAACGGCAGCGGTGGCAGTGGCCGCGCCTTGCCCTTTGCCAGATCCAGCGGAAGGGGAGGCGGCGAGCACCCCACGGGCAGAAGCGGTGGGCTCCCGCAGCCGGCAGCGGCGGCCGTGGCCCTCGCCCTCCGCAGATCTAGCGAGAGGGGAGGCGGCGGGCTCCGCAGCCACCAGCGGGTGCCCACAGGTGGTGGCGGCGGCGGGCTCCCTCTGCCAGATCCAGCGAGAGGGGAGCATGTGGGGGGGCAGTTGGGAGTTGGCGGGCTCCGCGCCGGTGGCTGCTTGGCGGAGGCAGTTTCGGCGCACCTCGGCAGCGGCGGCGGCCGCGCCATCCCCATGCGACGACGGCGACAGGGGTGGAGAAGGACATCGGTGGCGCAGGCGAGGTGGCGGCTGGCGGCTTGAGTTTTTTGGTGTTTTTCTTTTTGAGTTCATGAGTTCTTATTGAGTTCTAGTCCTAATTTTGTTGAGTTCTTGTCCCAAACTTGTTGAGTTTTTAATGTTTTGTACCATGCATATACTAGTTTGCTGTTGGTTTTGATCTCGGATCCGAGAGGTGGTGATGAAGGGGAGTAGGGCTGGATTCGAGGGAGGATGACAACGACGGTGGCGTGTGTTTGGTGAGTTCGGCTCGGGTTCAAGCCGGCTCTCTCTTTTTTTTTTTGGCTCGAGCAATGCTAAAGATGCCGGTTCTATTTTCCTTATAGGTGTCAGTTGCTAGTATTTGTGCTGGCCAATTGGTGCCGGATAAAAACGATACCTATGGCCCTTTAGGAACCGGCACCTATGACCCTTTTTGTAGTAGTGGCTGGAGCTGGAAGGCAACATTGCTCGGATACCAGTCCACTCCGTGGTGGCTGGGCTGCCCTTGCTGGTCTTATGTTGAGCGCGGGAGGGTAGTGAACATAGTTGGCATAGAAATTTTGAAATTCCTATATACTCCCTCCGTCCCCAAATATAAGCGATTTTGACATTTTGCTTGTACTGTTTGACCACTCGTATTATTTAAAAAAACTATGCAAATATTACAAACGAAAAGTTGTGCTTAAAGGACTTTAGATAATAAAGTAAGTTACAAAAAAATAAATAATAATTTCAAATTTTGTTGAATAAAACGAATGATAAAACAGTGCAAGCAAAATATCAAAATCCCTTATATTAGGGGACGGAGGGAGTAGTATATCAATATCTGAATTTCAGCTTCAATTTCTTTTAATCGAAGCCCGCTTTGCTGTTATTATATTAAGCATAAAGCAAAGGGCACAACTCTTCTCTATCTCTATCTCTACTATTATAAAAATTAAAAATGTTTCCGTGGTCCGTCATCCGTGTTTGAGTCGGTTATAAAAATTGAAGCTGTTTCCGCGGTTCGTCATCTATGTTTGAGTCGGTTTTAATTTATGTTTTGGTTTGAATCTATATATCTTCTCTATCTCTACTATTATAAAAATTGAAGATGCTTTTGTCGGTATTTTGGTACGTCATCCGTGTATGAATCGGTTTTTAAGTTCGTTTGTTTTTGAAAATACATATCCTTATTGGAGTCGGTTTTTAAGATCGTTCACTTTTGGTAATATAGAATGAATCATGTAAGAAATCTGTTAAAAAAACTCGCATGCTAACTTGAAACGATCAGACTCCTAACTGCAGTTCATGATTTTCTAAAAATATATATCCAAGCGAACTCCCATGGTGAATTTCATCCTAACTAAATATATAACAATAATAAGATTAAAATATACTTCACCCCTTGCAACACACAGGTATTTTTCCTAGTATTGTTTGTATTTCTTAACGACATTACTAGAAATATAATTCCCAGCAATGGCGCAAAAATACTCCTGGTATGTTATGGTTACAGAATTCATCCGCAAGCGCACGGATATACCATTGTAGCATTTCATCCGAGAGGATGCCAAGGGTATCGTATTACTTAATCCCATGGGAAGATCATGGTAGTGAGATCCTGACTTATAATTTATATGTTACTTGTAATAATCATAGTCTAAGCATGGGTTAATATAATTCAAGGGTAGAGTGACACACAAGCAGGGAGCTACTCATTCTCATATGAATTATCTAAGCTAAGTGGAAAGAAAAGAGAAAGAGAATCTATTTCTATACTTCTAGTATACATAGTATACATACATCCTAGTTATCTGATATACTAGCTAATACCCTCTATCCGATGCCCTCCTTGTACTTCGAGAAGCCACCTCTGACTGTCGAGTTCCTTATGACAGCCCATCATGACTATACAACCGGGGCTAAATACGGAGGAGTACCCTCCCCAGGAAATTAACT
Organism: Oryza longistaminata; assembly: GCA_009805545.1. Classification (NCBI taxonomy): domain Eukaryota; kingdom Viridiplantae; phylum Streptophyta; class Magnoliopsida; order Poales; family Poaceae; genus Oryza; species Oryza longistaminata. The sequence goes on from CM020178.1 coordinate 20,154,517, forward strand.
TAGGACTATATACATGCGCGGAGGAATACCCGTACTGAGCTGTCACCATCAGAGGCCCACCTCTCATCCGCAGCATATAACCCCAAATAATGATATCTCGTAATCTAGACACCACGCCTAAACCACCAGATGCTACTCTAATATCATCGTCATGACATAGAGTAATTGCATAAGCAAACATTATACCCGCACCAAAGCATCTCCCAGATAAGCTAGCAGTATAATCAGTATAACATGAACATAATGTAAAGTTGGCATTCATATACTCGGAAAGTATTCCAATACCTTAAATGTATAAAGAAGGGTATTCTAATAATAGTACAAAGCTTACAAAAGAGAAGAAAAGAGCTACTAGAGCCATATCCGAACTCTTCTGAAGGCTTCCGAACTCCGATTTCTACTCTATTCCTATTCCACTAGCTTAAGAATACTAAACTAAACTTGAGAGAATATGAGAGAGCTTTGCTTGAGGTGTGTGAGTGAAGTGAGAAGATGAGCTCCTTTTATAGGCAGGTTCAGCCGACGTTCAGCCGTCCATCCAAACCCTGCATCTATTGGCGCCACGGGAGGTTCAGCCGAACTATGGGCTGGGCCCACCTGGCCCAAACTCGGCAGGTAGCCTCCTCTATTGCTCCTTTATGCAGACTTGTGAATTTTGGCCCAATTCATCGTGTCAATTCTGAGTTCCTGGCCCATTCATGCATAAGTCTGATTCTCGACATCGTCCGATTAATTTATCGTTTGATTTGATGTCGATTCTCCTCCACTTTATACTTGTTCTCTGCAAAAGGTTAGTGAACCAAATACTAGTGGAAATATTATTATTCTAACATGTATATGCATTGCATGCATATCTAATTTTCCTCTATTTTGGTAATATTGATGGTCGAAACTGATCGCTAACGACCGTCAACAAGTATATTTACAAAATGTTGGAAGGGAAATTCGATGTTAGAGTTTGTGTCGAATCTCTAATACCGATTTCCGGGTCCAAGACCCGGCTTGAGATTGGGCCACGTGGCGCTACCAGCATCCAGGATTGCCTCCCCTAAGATCTTGCCACGTGGCCCTCCTCATCCGCTACTCCGCCCGGTCCAAAAAAAAAAATCGGGCGAAGCGATCGAGCATTCGAGAGAAATCGCACATCCCCATTGCCGTCAGCGCCCCAGGTTTTTTTATAAGTTGGACAAGTAATTTTGTTATGTAATTCATTTGCATATATCAAACTAAATTTTGCTATGTCGTGTGCATATGAAACTCTATTGGGTAAATTATGATGTTTACACATACCCCCCTAGAGATAGAGATATACACTAAATATTATGTAAAGGAAAAAATATTAAAAATTATGATTTTTTTTTACCAAAATACATCAAATTTCCTTATGATATTTGGAAATATTTTAATCTTTGATAAGTTAGTACAAAACTAAACTCTCTATCCTAAATAAATTTTACGAGAATTGAACTAGCCGTTCTGACAATTGTGCAAAATTATTGTGTTCTAAATAAACCAGAAAATATGTACAGTCTATTTTTCATGAGTTTTAAAAACAAAGAAAATTGACAAAATTGAAAATTGTAGAAAACTCGAAAACTAACAAATATATGTTCTAAATAAGTCATGAGTGTTATATACAGGTTATAAGTAATAAGCGCGCCAACTGGCGTGCCATTTTCTAGTATATATTGAAAGTTGGTTACTGTTTACAACTTGGAGTTGTATTAGGTATAGGGTATGGTTATGAGACAAATGATTTATACAGGTTTAGGCCTTCTCAATGAGAAGTAATACCTTACTCCTGTCCGGGGAAATATTCTGCCGATTGTGTTATTGATTTGACAATCTGAAGGGTGGTTATGCCCTCAAGGAGCCCCCCGATCCCTCCTTATATAGGCGAAGGAGTTGGGATAACAAGATAAAGAGTGTATCCCTTATACGGTCAAAGTTCTATAGATATTTTACAATTGTAACTGACTAAGACTACGGGACACTTCCTTGGCATACAGGTTAACATAACTAGGGGATTCCCCGCGCTTTGCTGTGTGAATTACTAAGTAATTTTCAATAATATTTTTCGTTACAATTCAGCTAGGAGTAAAAAGAAAAAAAAATCAAATCTTAGTGTCGGGTCCCAAAACTAATGATTCGGAAACCGACATGTTTAGACTGTATCAAGCCCTGGATCAGTAGATTGATACAGGTTCAACAATCTAGATCTTCATTGCATACATTTGATCAAGGTTTTAAAGGAGATTCCTTTACATAAAATAATAGGGTATTTACAAACTTGTGGCTAACTATTACAGCAGAAGCTATACGATGACACAACTCTAGTGTTTTGCTATAGACTTAAACCATCTATCTAATCTATACTTGAGAATTAAGTTAGGATGAGACTAACTTATATGATTGAACTCCCGGCTCCGGCAAGACTCCAAATTAACTCTGAAAAAGGTGGGGTTGAAGCAAGGGTTAGTACAACGTACTCGGAAAGCTATTATATTCAATAATAAATGTATGAAATGGTAATATTTGAGTAGAGCTAGGTTTAATTGCAGAAAGCTGAGAATAAAGAAGTAGAAATCCTGAAATGTTTGATATGCAACAGTATTTAATAAAGTTTGAAATTATGTTTCTAACCAAGATGCCATTGTGAGTCCCAATGCTTGATAACCGCGAGCACGGCTATTCGAATAGTTTTAATAATATTCATACTACAGTAGATGTACGCTTTACCCGCAATCCATGACGTGCCAAACACATTAGCCTTGTCATTGCAAAGCTTTTCGGTTACTAACATCAGTGGTACTTGTTCCATGAACTGTAGTCCCCATGCGCTCTGAACGTAATGTTATTAGCAGCGAGAGGAGTTTTGGCGTTCCCGAGGTCTTTAGAGAGAACTGATTGTATGACACCATGTCATCGCAATCAGGGTTTACAAACAATTTGTGCACAATCATCTCATATATTTACCTGCGCCTCGGTAAATATAACAATTGCCCTTCGCGGCATAAATTTGCCTCCTGCGCGAGGACTTAAGAAGAACCACTATACAGAGGTACCACTTTTGCTAGATAACTTAATCAGCTAGGTCTATGCCCATACGAGAATTGCGGTTGTACTCGTATGTTCTTCACATGTACTTGGCAGTCTTATGTCGGTTGGAACAGTACTAGCCACCCGGAAATCAACCATTTCTACCGTACTATCCCCAATCTAAGTTCATTAAATTTTATGCATAATCTAACTAGGCAGGGCTAAGCAAAGTCTAGCATATATCTAGTTTGCTATGTTCAGGTTATGCATTTGAAATCATGTATGACTAATGCATGAGGTATCAGAGATATAGAATATAGGGCATTTATGCTCAAAGGAGAGGAATAATAACTTGCCTTGCTCCAACGCAAATAAATCCGATATAGGCAACCTGATTATCCAATCCTTGAAACACCACAGGCTGCCATCCAAAATATAACAGACTCTACTGTAGAAGAGGAAGATCCAAATTCAATAAAAGCCATAGAATAACAAGAAAACGACAAACGGTTAAGAGGCTAGGGTTTAGGGTATAACCTATCTCCTTTATAGGGTATAAGGATTATTAGGCTAATATTTTATATGCAGGTTCTAAAGAGTTGGTGGCTGGGGTGGAGAGGGAATTAAGCGGCTAAGGTCACCTATGTTTTATGTGCAGACTCTGATTGGTTGGTGGATAGGGAGTACTGTGGATAATTGAACTGGTTGAGCAGATATGTGACTGGTATTGGCTGATAGTAGGTTTGGGTAGGATTATACCTAGTGTTTGGTTATATTTAGGCCGATTGAGGAGTAGGGAAATATATGGGCCAGGCTCTATATTTTATGTATAGGTTCTGGGTAGATGGAGAGTAGATGGCTAAGATATGGCGGATAAGTAATATTGTAGTGGATGTAGGATTTGGATGGTAGGCTGATTAAGGTTTCAGTTGTCTAAGCCGATATCGAGGTACGATAAATATCGGCTAGGGTTTGGGTGTTCGCTAGTCGTCGCTAAAGCATGACGACTAGGTTTGGTGTCTTCTCTAGCCGGTGTCAATAGACAATATAACGGCTAGAGGGATGGGAGGTTTGTGCAGGTTTAGCGAGGCGGAAGTGTTACTCTGACAACCGTGAGTGGCGGCGAAGCGGCTAGGATCACACAGGGCCCGAGAGCTAACTGTGCGGCGTGCTATGGAGGTCGAGGAAAGAGTGAAGCTCCAACCGCTGTACGCATCGAGGCATGGGGTGTCAGGAGCAGCACTTCGACTTTGGGTTTGGTTTTGCCGGGCTTTACAACCAACGGTTCGACGTCGAGGATAGTAAACCACACGAACGTCCCCATGGAAGGCGTAAAGTTCCAACCGGCGGCTTTTTAGTGGCTAAAAGGTATTTTGGGATAAAAGAAAATATTTAAAAAGGCAAATATAAATTCAAATAAAATAGCAAATTGGGCATCAAAATGAAGCATTTGAATTTATATGAATTTAGGTCCAGGTTTCACTGAGATCGGATCTACGGTTTAGGATATGGGCTTCTAAAGAATAGGATTTGAATTAAATCTAGAAAATATGAAAGGTTACTATTCATGGGCCTACCTGCCAGTGTCTATTCCCTTTTCTCTTCTTTCTCTTCTTCTTCTCGTCTTCTTCTTCCTCCCGCTTCACAGAGAGCCGAGAGAAGGGAGAAGAGAGGGAGAAAGGGGCGCTGGTGCTCCGGTGGTCGAGAGGCTGCGACGTCGGCGGCAAAACATGTTCCCGAGCGACGCGCATCCGGGGAGGGTGGTAGCTAGTCAAGGTGAAGAGAGAGATGGCTGGAACGGCGACGGCAGGAGCTCAACCATGGCCGGCATGGCTGGTGGCGGTGATGGCTTGTGGTGGTGGCTAAAGGAGAAAGGAAAGGGGAAAAACAGATTCATCCCGCTGAGGCAAAGCCGATGGCGCGAGGGTTTGGGTTGTGAAACTATGGTGAAGGAGATGCCGGACATGGCAGGAGAGAGAGGAAGAGCTCGAGGCTCTGATGATGTGTGGGGGAGAAAGGGACGGCTCGCCGGTATTTATAGGCGGCAGAGGTCGGTTGCTCAAGTCGGTTCGCAGAGGAGGAGAAGGAGGACATGGCGACGGCGGCGTGGAAAAGACGATCACGGCGTCGGCTTTGTCTGTTGATTGGTCGATGATGGCGGTTCGCTCCAGGAGCTGACGTCGGCGGCGTGAGGTGGCGGATGACGTCGGCAACGGTTGCTTGGTGTCGAAGGCAAGCTGGCGGCGGCGGTGGAGGAGGGCAAGGCACGGCAGCGGCGGAGGAGGAGAGAGCGACGGCACCGATTTCTTAGCGGCGATGGAAGGCGTTGGCGGCGGCGTGCGCACCTGGAAGAGGAGGAGAGAGGCGGTTGCCTCCTGGGCCGGCTGGGCCACAAGAGAAAGGAGGGCCGAAAGAGAGAAAAGAAGATCTCGGCCCATAAAGAATTATTTGTGAATTTCTAATGGAATAGGATTTGTATTTGGAGGGAATTTGAATAGGGAATTTTGAAAGGAAATTATATTTGGATATAATTTCCAAAAGGGATATTTCCTAGTTTGAGTGCAATATTTTTGGAAGTGGAATATGGTGGAATTTATATTGATGCACTCAATTGTGGGGAGAGGGATATATGAATAAAAGTTGAATATATAATTGGGAATGTGGAAAGAAAAATAGGTGGAGGCAAAAGAATAGAATTTGAACCCTAATATATATGGCATGGGTTTCAAGGAATTGTTTGAGGCTAAAGGAAATTTAGGTGACAAGGATATAATTTATTTTCTTAGCACAAGAGCAATTATTCACAATATTTGTAAAAATATTATTCTTGTGCCGAGAAGGAAATCAAGCCACGGGAATTAAATTAGCGGCTAGATCAAAAGGAAGAATTTTGAAAAAGGGGACTAAGGATATGTTTGGAATCAAAGGATAGATTTAAGATCAAAGGATGGGTCGACAATTAATTCCAATAAAACTGGAATTGTTTGGTTTAGGTTCTAGGACAATAGTGGAGAATTTCTTGGACCATAATTCATAAAAATAGAAAGGGGTTTTCATACTAAATTTGAATAAAAGAATTTTAGTCAAAAGAAGGTTTTAAACCAAATCAAGAAATACCTCAATTTAACCAAATATATTTTTAAATGAAAAACACAAAAGAGATTAAATACCGCATAAGGATTCTGTGCAAGTTAGTTTTAGGAGGTCCCTCTAATTATATTGTTCTAAGTTTAGGAGGTTATTGAAAACATAAGAATCGGCATGATGCAGGATTGGAAAATGACACATTTTCAGGATGTTACACTTAGGGCTTATCAATATTTATCATGAAACAAATGAAATTCGCACTTTAGTGTAGAACATGTTGATAAGTATATATTAAATATTATAAAAATGATAGAAAGATTTGTAAAACTATTGTGGAAATGATGTGAGAGGTGGTGATTGAATATGCTTGCATGATAATTTGTAGAATTAAATAGATTGTAGATGCTCTTGCATGCTTGCATGAGGTTGAATATGTAATTATTGTTAGTGGGTGATGATGTGGCATGGTTGCATGTTAAGCTTTAGAGTTAGTGGGTTATAACTTTATAGAAAGTATAGATTAGTGGGATGAAATTATGTTGGATGATAATTTAACATGTTTGTATTTGAAAAGCTCTTAAATTATAAAAACTATAAAGATATAGCATGTTTGCATGATGTTTAAATGTGATGATTGTTAGTGGATGATGATGTGGCATCTTGTTAATTAGTGAATGATGATGTGGTATCTTGTTAGTGGATGATTATGTGGCATCTTTGCATGTTAAGTTTAAGGAGTTAGTGGGGGATAACTCTATAGTAAGATAGGATTAACAAAGGTGTGACTGTGTGAGTAGCCTCCCATTCCCTGCATTTGACTGATAATAGGAGGAATCAACAAGTACTTACTCCGATGTTCACCATGATTGAAGCACATCTCCCAATTACAGATTACACACACAGAGAGAACAACCACACTATCAGTATCAGACAGAGAACATTGCCAGAGCCGGTGGTTAAGTGATAACATAATTGGATTAATTAAAAGATCCGTTGGTGTCAAGGGCTCTGGCAAAAGATTAGACTGCAAGCACTGTCAGTATATCACAAGCATGCATTAGCTGATCACCTCAAACTGTTTCACTGTTTGTATATTCTTCTCCATTGGCTCAAACAGTAAAGATCCATGAGCCATCCAATCAGGCAAATCACCAGCTAATTAGTTTGTCCCTAGACCTAGCCGCCGCCGGCCGTAGAGCCCACCGTCGCCACTGCTGCGCCGCCGCCTCCTGTTGTCGCCGTTGCGTCACCGGTAATCCGTTTTCCCTCTCCGTGTCATGGCTACTGCCATTATCTATCTGTATTCTAATTTATCTCCGCCCAAGGTTTTGATCTAGCATCGTCGTTGTCTCCACGTGTTGCCGCCGGACCGTCGTCGTCGTCTCCTCCTCGCCGATCATCTCGGTTTGGTGAGGAACCTATCCGTAATCTCCTGGTTTAGGTGTTAATTATTTTAGCGTCATCATAACCCTAATTGTCTAGTCCCGTCAAAACCCTAGTAGTGCCGCCGTTCCCGTGCCGCAGCCGGCCTAGCCGCCGTGTGCCTGCGCTGCTGCCGCCGCCGCCGCCGCCCTGTGCCGCTGCCGCCCTTTGCCACCGCTGTCGCTGCTCTCCCGTGTCGTCGTCGTGTTTTGTCTCTGCCCGTAGCTCAGTAGCCGAGTCGCAAAGCCATAGGTGCATTCCTAAACTCCTACGGCCAATCATTTGCCATACCGAGTCTTTGTCGTAAACTATATCTGGTTTGCTCGGTTTAGCCGTTGTCGTTCTGAGCCGCCGGTTCCGTTCGCTGGTTCGGTTGACCATTTGGATGATCTTGTGTCACGAAGTATTGGCTCGTTGAGTCGTTAACTCGTGAGGCTTGCTTACTGGAGGTATATTTCCATTGAACTATTTATCTATGGGCAATAATATGTAATAATTGATTAAGGTTTTTCGGTTATTTGTAATAACGCAGCTCATATTGTAAAATTCATAACTAAATAATCCGAGCTCCGTTTTAACCCATTCAAATTGCAGTGAATTCGTTGCAATGTATAGAATCCATTAAAATTGGTTTCTTTTCCTGTTTTAGTAGCCTTACTGCTTGTATTTCCTGTGTGCTTTGTTTGTCGTTTAGATTCCGTCAGTTCCGGTGATCCAGTTTATTTCGATGTGGTTGCCGAGGTTCAGTCAGCTCAAGAGTAAGGCAAGTCATACGTACATCATTGATCATGTTGAGCCTATTTTATAAAATCCCATGCTTTCTATTAAATTGCATTGTTTTAGAATGTCATGTGGGATGGATGCCTATCGTACTCATCCTCTTGAATACCTTATGTCATTGATAACTTGGGTTATAATTGACTAGATGATTGGTTTAGGAATGCTTAGCCATGCTTAGATCAATTAGCTCACAATGGAATTCATTATAATTTAGTCCTTAATTATATTATGATGTACCACCATGGTTATGGTTTAATTAAACTAAAATATGCTTAATTGGTGGGTTGTGGGTACATGCATGACAATTAAGGACCGGTTCTTGGGAATCCCTGCAAGATATAATAATACTTACCACAGGCCAGCGTGGGCTGCAGGCTAAATCTAGAGTATAACTTAACCTAGCTGACATACCATGGCAAGGGTAAAGGCGATGGTGCAGTTCAGATCTGGACATTGGTCTCTGCTATAGCCGGATTTACCTAGGCACGAGACGGGACTGCCTGTTGGTTTTCTTAGGGTTAATTGGATCCATGCCACTGCAACTTTGCGAAATTAAAATAATGGCACTACTATTCGTCATATCGGCTACATGCCACTGGAGATTTCTAAAATTGGAACCATGCCACTCTCGTCCCTTTTTCTGTCCCCTCTCTCACGCCGTCTCCGTTCGGTCCTCATCCCCCTCCCTCAACATCTCGGACCTTGCCCACGAACTGCTGCGCCCAGCCACCGTGGCACCCAAGATGTCCAGGCCGCAGCCGCGCTCGCCGCCACGGCGGACTTCCTGAGTCGGACGACGCCAACTCCGGGTCCGCCTCACCGCCCCTGCCCTGGAGATCGAGGAGGTCCGAGTGAGACAGATCGATGACGGCGACTTCGTTTTTGATTTTGATTGTCGATTTCTCCTCCACTTGTATTACTTGGTTCTCTTGCAAAAGGTTAGTGAACCCAAATACTAGTGGAAAAGTTATTATTCTAACATGTATACTGCATTGCAAGCATATCTAATTTTACCCTCTATTTTGGTAGTTTGATGTCAAAACTGATCGCTAACGACCGTCAACAAGTATATTTACAAATGTTGGAAGGGAAATTCGATGTTTAGGCTTGTGTCGAATTATAATGTTGAAGTTGGTTACTATTTACAAACTTGGATTGTATTAGGTATGAGGTATGGTTATGAACAAATGATTTCATACCAGGTTCAGGCTTTCTCGATGAGAGTAATACCTTACTCCTGTTCCGGGCGAATATTCTGCCGATTGTCGTCATCATCTGACTGCGATTTGAGGTGTGATTATGCCTCAAGGAGCCCCCCGATCCCTCCTTATATAGGCTAAGGCAGCTGGGAGAACAAGATTAAAGAGTAGTATCCCTTCTACGCGTCAAAAAGTTCTATACGATTATTTTTACCAATTGTAACGGCACTAAAGACTATTGGGGACACTTTCCTTGGCATTACAGTTTAAACATGAAACTAGGGGATTCCCCCGCTTTGCTAGTGTGAATTACTAAGTAATTTTCAACTAATATTTATTTCGTTACCAATTCGGCCACGGAGTAAAAGAAAAAAAAAAATCAAATTCTTAGTGTCGGGTCCCAAAAACTAATGATTCGCGGGGAAACCGGACGATTTGTTTAGACTGTATCAAGCCTGGATCAGTAGATTGATACAGGTTTCAACAATCTAGATCTTTATTGCATACATTTGTCAAGGTTTTAAAAGGAGATCCTTTACATAAAATAATAGAGCGTATTTACAAACTTTTGGCCTAACTATTTACAGCCAGAAGCTATACGATGACACAACTCTAGTGTTTTTCGCTATATGACGTAAACCATCATCTAATCTAATACTTGAGAATTAAAGTTTTAGGATGCAGACTAACTTATATGATTGAACTCCCGGCTCCAGCCAAGACTCCAATTAACTCTGAAAAGGTGGGGTTGAAGCAAGGGTTAGTTACAACGTACTTAGCAAGCCTATTATATTCAAAATAATGTTATGAATGGTAATATTTGAAGTAGAGCTAGGTTTAATTGCAAAGCCTGAGGATAAAGAAGTAGAAATCCTGAAATGTTTGATATGAACAGTATTAATAAAGTTTGAATTATGTTCTAACCAAGATGCCATTGTGAGTCCCAATGCATTGTAACCGCGAGCACGGCTATTCGAATAGTTTTAATAATATCATACTACAGCTAGATGTACGCTCTTCCCGAATCCAATGACGTGCCAAACACATTAGCCTTGTCATTGCAAAGCTTTTCGGTTACTAATCATCATGGTACTTGTTCCATGAAACTGTAGACCCCATCGCGCTGCTTGAACGTAATGTTCAATCCAGCAGCGAGAGGAGTTTTCTGGCGTTCCCGAGGTTCTTAGAGGCAACTGATTGTATGACACCATGTCAGTCGCAATACAAGGTTTACAAACACATTTGTGCACAATCATCTCAGTATATTCTACCTGCGCCTCGGTAATATAACAATTTGCCCTTCGCGGGCATCAAATTTGCCTCCTGCGCGAGGACTTAAGAAGACACCACTATACAGACGGCTAACCACTTTTCAGATAACTTACATCAGCTAGGTCTATGCCCTACGAGAACTTGCGCGTCCGTACTCGCTATGTTCTCACATGTACTTGGCAGTCTTATGGTCGCGTTGGAACAGATTTACTAGCCACCGAAACTTCAACCACTTTCCATACCGTACTATCCCAATCTAAGTTCATTAAATTTTATGCATAATCCTAACTAGGTTGGGCTAAGCAAAGTCAGCAATATCGTAGTTTGCTATGTTAGGTTATGCATTGAAATCATCGTATGACCTAATGCATGAGGTTCAGAGATATAGAACTATAGCGGCATTCATGCTCAAAAGGCAGAGAATAATAGACTTGCCTTGCCGCCAATGCCAAATAAATCCGATTATAGGCAACCTGATTATCCAATCCTTGAAAACACCACAGGCTGCCATCAAAATTATAACGAGACTCTACTGTAGAAGAGCGAAGATCCATTCAATAAAGCCATAGAATAACAAGAAAACGACAAAACGGTAAGGAGGCTAGGGTTTAGGTATAACCTACTCCTTTATAGGGTATAAGGATTATTAGGCGGCGGGGTAATATTTTATATGCAGGTTTCTAAAGAGTTGGTGGCTGGGGTGGAAGGATTACCAGCTTGACTAAGCGCACCTAGTGTTATTCATGTGCAGACTCTGATTGGTTGGTTGGCATAGCGAGTACAGTGGCTAATTGACTTGGTTGAGCAGATATGTGACTGGTATTGGCTGATAGTAGGTTTGGGATAGGATTCTACCTAAGTTGTTTGCGTTATTATTTAGGCCGACTTGAGGATAGGGAAATATATGGGCCAGGCTCTATATTTTAGTTATAGGTTTCTGGTTGTAGATGGAGAGTAGATGGCTTAAGTATGGCGAATCAATCAATATTGTAGTGGATTGTGGTTTGGATGGTAGGCTGATTAAGGTTTCATTGTCTAAGCGTATCGAGGTACGAAAAATATCGGCTAGGGTTTGGGTGTTCACTAGTCGCGGCTATAAGCATGACGACTCTTATGTTTGTGTCTTCATCTAGCCGGTGTGTATCTTGTCTCAATGTAAGACAAATATAACGCGCAGCCTAGAGGGATGGAGGTTTGTGGCAGTTTAGGCGCGGCGGAAGTGTTACTCTCCGACAACCGTGAGTTGGCGCGGAGCGCGCATAGGATCACACAGGCCTGAGAGCTGAACTGTGCGCGGCGTTTGCTATGGAGGTCGAGGCAAATTAGTGAAGCTCCAACCGCTGTACGCTCGAGGCATGGGCGTGCCCAGGAGCAGCACTTTCGACCTTGGGCTTGGTATTTGCGGGCTTTAACAACAACGGTTCGACGTCGGGCCAATAGCTGCAAACGCCCCAGTGGAAGTGTTAAAGTTCCAACGGCGGCGGCTTTTTAGTGGCTAAAAGTATTTTGGGATAAAAGAAAATATTTAAAAAGGCAAATATAAATTCAAATAAAATAGCAAATCTGGGGGGATCAAAATGAGAGCATTTGAATTTATATGAATTTAGGTCAGGGGAGATTTCACTGAGATCGGATCTACGCGTTATAGGATTATAGGCTTCTAAAGAAGATAGGATTTGATTAAAGTCTAGATAAATATGAAAAGGTTACTATTTCATGGGCCTACCTGCCAGTGTCTACTTCCCTTTCTCTTCTTCCCTATCTTCTCTCGTCTTCTTTTCCTCCCGCCCTTCCAGGAGAGCCAGAGAGAAGGGAGGGAAAGAGAGGGAGAAAGGGGCGCTGCGCTGCTCGGATGTCGCAGAGGCTGCCGTACGTCCGGCGGCAAAAACATGTTCCCGAGCGACGCCGCCATTTGCGTGGGAGGGTGACTAGGCTAGCTAAGGTGGAGAGTGAGATGGCCGGAACGGCGACGGCAGGAGCTAACCATGGCCGGCATGGTGGGTGGCGGTTGATGCTTGTAGGTGGGGCTAAAGGAAAAGGGAAAGGGGAAAAACATATTATCCCGCCCGAGGCAAAGCCGATGGCGCGGAGTGGTAGTTTTGGGTTGTGAAACATTGGTGAAAGGAGATGCACCGACTGCAGGAGAGAGGAGGAAGAGCTCGAGGCCCCTGTGATGTTGTGGGGGAAGAAAGGGACGGCTCAGCCGGTATTTATAGGCATGCTGAGCGTCCGGTCTTGCTCACAGTCGGTTCGCAGAGCGAGGAGAGGAAGGACGATGGCGACTGCGGCGTGGAAAAGACGATCACGGCGTCGGCTTTGTCTAGTTGATTGGTCGATGATGGCGTTCGCTCAGGACGCTGACGTCCGGCGGGTGTGACGGTGGCGGAGTGAGCGTCGGCACGTTGCTTGGGTGTCGAAAGGCAAGCTGGCGCGCGGTTGGAGGGGCAAGGCACGGCAGGCGCGGAGGAGGAGCAGAGCGACGGCACGATTTCTTCTTAACGGCGACGGAAGGCAATGTGCGGCGGCGTGACGCACCTTGGAGAGGAGGAGAGAGGCGGTTTGCCTCCTGGGCCGGCTGGGCCACAAGGAGAGAGGAAGGGCCGAAAGAGAGAACAAGAAGATCCCGGCCATAAAGAATTATTTTGTGTTTCTAATGAATAGGATTTGGTTTTGGAGGGAATGAATTAGGGAATTTTGAAAGAATTATATTTGGATATAATTTCCAAAGGGATATTTCCTAGTTTGAGTGCAAGTAATTTTGGAAGTGGATATGGTGGAATTTATATTTGATGCACTTCAACTTGTGGGGAGAGGCGGACTGATATGAATAAAATGAATATATTAATGGGAATGTGGAAAAGAAAATAGGTGGAGGCAAAAGAATGATTTGAACCCTAATATATAGTGCATGGGTTTCAAGGAATTGTTTGAGGGCTAAAAAGGAAATTTAGGTGACAAGGCATATAAATTTATTTTCTTTAGCACCAAGAGCAATTAATTCACATATTATTGTCAAAAATATTATTTCTTGTGCCGAGAAGGAAATCAAGCCACGGGTATTTAAGATTAAGCGGCTAGATCAAAAGGAAGAATTTGAAAAGGGACTAAAGGAATGTTTGGAATCAAGGCATAGATTTAAGATCAAAGGATGGGTCGACAATTAATTCCAATAAAATTGGGAATTGTTTGATTTTTTTTAGTTTACGTTCTAGGACAATAGTGCGAGAAGTTCTTGGGACCATAATTCATAAATAATAGAAGGGGTTTTTCATACTAAATTGAATAAAGAATTTTAGTCAAAAGCAAAGGGTTTTAAACCAAATCCAAGAAATACCTCAATTTAACCAAATATAATCTTTAAATGAAAAAACACCAAAAGAGATTAATAACCGCATAATGATGTCTGTCGCACAGTTGTTTTAGGAGGCTCCCTCTAAATTATATTGTCCTAAGGTTTAAAGAAGTTATTAAAAACATAAGAATCGGCATGATGCAAGGTTGGAAAATGACACAGTGTTTCAGGATGTTCACTTTAGAGGCTTATCAATATTTTCATGAAAACAAATGAAATTCCACTTTAATGTAGAACATGTTGATAAGTATATTAATATTATAAAAATGATAGAAGATTTGTAAACTATGTGGAAATGATGTGAGAGCGTGCGTGATTCGAATTATGCTTGCATGATAAATTTGTAGAATTACAATAGATTGGTGCTCTTGCATGCTTTGCATGAGTTGAATATGTAATTATGGTTAGTGGTGATGATGTGGCATGGTTGCATGTTAAGCTTTAGAGTTAGTGGTTATAACTTTATAGAAAGTATTAGATTTAGTGGGATGAAATATTGTTGGATGATAATTTAGCATGTTTGTATTGAAAAGCTCTAAAAATTATAAAAACTATAAAGATATAGCATGTTTGCATGAGTTTAAATGTGATGATTGTTAGTGGATGATGATGTGGCATCTTGTTAATTAGTGATGATGAGATGGCATCTTGTTAGTGGATGATAGATGTGGATCTTTGCATTTAAGTTTAAGGAGTTAGCTGGGGGATACTTTATAGTAAGATAGGGATACCGAGTCCTTATCTTTACAGTATTCTGATAGTATGCAGTTACCCCCGAACCCAGTCGGTAACACAGTCCTAATGAGATATACCGTGTACCCATAATCTCCACAGAAGAGATACATCTGTTGTAATTGCATAGCGGACCTAGGCCTTTTTGTTTCAGCTAAGATTATTGAGCCAGATTTGCTTATAAGTTGCAGATTATTTAATAAGTCGAGAAAAAATAAGGTTGTTAGACTATTATTTCTCTGGAATTATTAGGCTGTTAGGCTATCCAAACATCATAAAAAACGCACCTATTAGAAAGTCGGATTACCAGATTAATAATATGGCTTATAGATATATAATAATTTATACATAATAAGCTATCGTGTTTTGTTTCAGCTACCCCTAATAATTCAGATTATAATAATCCTAAGGCTGAATCAAACAAGGCCTTAGCATAGACGAGAAGAAATTAGCTACCGGTGGCGTCCAGCCGAAACTCGTTTTGTAACTCTGATACGCTCTAATTTGTTTGAATCTGGGAGGAACATCCCGTAATTAGTCCCCGCGAGAATAGGTTTCGTGCTGAGCCTTGTAACAAATATCATGCACTCAGGTGTACATCATTCCAAATGATTGGATCTCCTATGGCATTATCTTCGACGTTTTGGTTTCCGATGTTTAATTTCGAGGGCCGGTTTGTAAAACAAGTGGTATTGTAGAGCCTAGGTTTTGGAAACCCGGAACAATTTTCATAGTTACATTAATTGGGGAGACCTTGCTAACAGTCTTCGGATTCACATGGGTTGATGTGATGAGAGATAGATTGTTGGGACCCAATGTGTGATAGGGAAAGATGTTGGTATTTAATTCCACATCGGTAACGGATGAAGGGTAAGCACAACATTAAAAGGTAGATCAATCCTCACCATGATCCAGAATAGTTTATTTGGTTGTGTAGGTTTAGGACCTTTAAAAGTTGTGGCTCTGGTGAACCTTTTGTGAAGCAGTCCTATGTGACTTTGTGTGATCCACCGGTTGATGTAGAGCCATCTAGCGGATGCGGCACTGGATGACTGGCGGAGGCCGGATCCACGCTGGGCCCGGAGGAGCCTCGGCATCCATCACTCCGGGCAGCAAGCGCGCCAGAGCGGATCTGGCTGTGAGGAGTCAAGGCCGGGATCCAACGCCAGCGGACTCATGGAAGCTCGGCATCCATCACTGTCGAGTGGCGAAGGCGTACACGGCCGCGGATTACGCGCGAGTCGGATGACTCGACGCACCGACAACCAGCCGGGAAGGAGAGGCTGGCGGATCTACCGTATGAGTGAGGCACGATTCGCTCATAGGTGGTCTCCCTCTCTCCGGCGGCGGTGAGAGGAATGCGCTTCCGGGCAAGGGCGCGAGCGCCCCTAGACAGAGCGACTGTTGCCCCCCCCTCCCCTCATCGAATCAGGCGTGATCACGAACTGCCTTATTCTGCTGTTGAGCTCGCGCACGGCATACCTCGTCGAGCTTCGAGCTCGACCAGTGGCGGCAAGAGCCGAGGGCATTGCAGTCAGGGGCCAACTCAGTAACGACGGACCAGGGCGAAGCTCACCAGCCAGGCTCACCCCAGGGTGCTTGACAAGGGGTGCATAATTGTGGACGAGGAGCCGGGATACGGCAGGCCATGGGGACCTCGTCGGTGGTCATCAGGGCAGCGAGAAGAACCAGGAAAAAAGAGAGAAGCAGAGAATTAAAAAAAAAAAGGATTTAGGGAGAAGGAAGGGGGCGGCTAATGCGGTGAACCAGTCGCGCGGCGCCTCAGCTACTGTGACTACTACTATGAGTACGTAATACTGAATGTACTTACTACTACTACTCACTAGTGACTACTACTACCAGTCTCCATTAATAATTACTACTAGTAGTAATGTATTACTACTACTAGTTCTACATTACGTGTGTGTGGTATAATGTGTGTGTGTATAATATTATATATATATATTATATATATAGCGCTTGTACAAAGTTTGTTATGCACGTATAAAGAAACTTTACATACGCGTAACAAAACCTTTGTATACGACATAGTACAAATTTTATATATCCTGTATATAAACTTATATATAACGAGTATAAAAATTTTATTTACTCATACAAAGTTTGTATACCTGAAGTGTAAAAAACCAGAAAGAAAAAAAAGAAAGGAAAATACCGGAACAGGAAACCCGCCAAAAAAACGAAGAAAAAACAACAAAGTGTGAAAAACCGGCGATGTGTCAACCCCATCACCTCTATCGCGCGGTGCCCCACCATCTCTGCACGCGCCAGTGTCCACCGTGCAGTGGGGCGGGCCGCGCGGACCTGTTCCGCGCATTAGCAAATTCGGAGAAGAGGGTTGGATTCGGGCACGAGGGGATCTAATAGCAAATATACGGGCCATGCTGGACAGCCTCGTAGGACTCTAATAAACCCGGTGAATGGAAATGTTATTTTGGACCGCGAATGATTCACTTAAAACAAGTCTTGACCTTCTTATGTCAATTTTATCAAGACCTCATGGACCTAAGTGACCACACGCATTCACTTTAAAAAGATGAACCGACGGTGTATTTTACTCAAAATATATTGCCAACTCCATTGGTGTATTGTTACTCAAAGAATATATTGCCAACTCATTTTAAACCATTTGATATCACCACCAATCACTAATGATAATCGTGGGAAAACTTAATTCTGCTCACAGCAGTAGATGAGAAAAAGATGAGTGACTTGATTAATCTTACCCACTAGTAGGGACCATGTTAAAAATGTTTTGTTAAGAAGTACTACTCCTACATTAAATTACTTGGCCTCTTACTCTTTCATCTACCAAAGAATGAGTATATTCTTCTATGCTCTGCATGCATGTTGCCTTATGACAGTCTCCTCTTGAGAGGGTCGATAGTTAGTGATGTACTCACTTTTTGGTCATTTAAAAGTGTAAAGTGTTGGAATTAATAGAGGGCTAAGGCCCGATTCGAAGATACTAATTCTTTTGAAAATCACAAAAGCCAACCTCAATGGTATGGCATTGCATGTGGAGTTTAGTACCACCTTGCTGATTCGAGGATAGGGGGAACCTCCTTAAAAGAGAGGATGCCCCTCCTAACCCACTTGAGCTGTGTGGTGGATTAGAAGAGGGAGAAACACGGCCGCTCGCCGCCTGGCCTGGCAGGCGGCGCGCCCGTTGCACGACGTACGATGTACGTCGACATGGTTCCGCAAATTGGCTCCTCACCCTGCGCAGATGCAGCCCTCCTTTTGCAGTCTTTGTTTTGCCGCAGGGAATTCGGATTCTTTTGTTTGGAAACCATTCCG
>CM020178.1:20172745-20187190 GCA_009805545.1 Oryza longistaminata
CGGCGACAGCAGTGTCGACGGCGAGTGGGCAGAGGAGGCTGGACTTGATGATGAGGTCACGGTCGGAGAGCTCGATGGGATGAACCATGCGTGAGGATCCGATGGCGCATGTGGCGAGTAGGTGGAGGGCGTCGGCTGTCGTGGTGGAGTGGGCGCGACGGAGAGAGGGGGACTAGGCGTGGCAGATGTGGTTACGCCCTGCGGCAGTGGCAGCGGCGGGCGCCAAGTCGGTGGGAATTGAGATCCGCCGCTCCTGTGCAGCGCTTGGGGCGGAGCCTGCGGTATCGATGCGCCGCCGCCGCCACAGCCGTCCAGCGGAGGTGACTGACGGGGAGAGGAGGCGAGTGAAGGAGAGGCTGAGGCGGCGCTCGCGTAGCTAGATAACCAGGCGTAGACAACGGCGAGCGCCCGCAGGTTGGAAAGGCCAGAGAAAACGCGAATGCCCGCGGGGGATGTGAGAGGGACCGGAGGATTGTCGCTGAGGTGGCGGTGAGTGCGCGACGGGACAATCCGCGCAGAGTTCTCGGAACCTGCCGCTGCGTCGTCGCAGTGTCCTTGCGGGCGTCGGACGTGTGCCGGGCGAACTCGGTCCACGGAAGAAGGTGGCCGGCACCGAGGGCGTCAACCGTCGCCACGCCATGCATCCCAGTGGGATGCTCACGGGCCGGCCGCGCACCACCACTTCCTTTGTGTCGCAGGGAGAGAAACGATTAGATGAAACGCTTAAACGCGAAAAATCCGGTGCGTGAAAACGGCATGGAGTCCGGATAGGTTACGCGCGACTTATCCGGTTCGGTTTACGCGGGCGCCCTGATCAGGCGACCCATCTCTATATAAACCGAGCCGCCGCCTTCACGCAACACACGCGAAATCAATCTAGGGTTTGCCTCCTACTCTGTACTGTGCCGTCGCTCGTAGACTACTCCATCCCGCTCGCCGGCGTGCACCGGCGATCGGGAGAGCAGGTCTCTGGAACCTCTGCCTTCGACGTCCTGCACCGGGATAAGGCGGCAATAAGGTTTTTGGGAAGCGCTTCGCGCGACTGCTCCCTGTTCGTCCGCGACGGCTCGCCTTCCTCTCCGCTCGCGTGCTTCGTGACTTCGTCGACGCTCGCAACCGCGAGTAGTTCCTGCCGAGCAACCGTTCTTTTCCGCCACCTCGGTACGTGTTCGACATGTTGCGCATATTTGATCTGTTCATGTTTTACTGCTTAGTTTACATGTGTAGATCTAATGATCCGTTCAATCTAGTTTATATCTGCAATGTCATGATTTATTTATGGAATAAATTAAATCATTATGTGCTTATAATTTCAACAATCCAAAAACCTTATTATAGGCGCTGTGATTTTACTATGGCTGGTTTTGCCGATGCACTGAGGCCGGATAAATTCACCGGTGTGCACTTTAAGAGGTGGTAGATCAGGGTCACTCTGTGGCTGATGGCTATGAAATGCTTCTGGGTGAGAACTGGCAAACCTGAAGGAATTCTTACTGCTGATCAGCAGAAGCGATTCGAGGAAGCCACTACTCTCTTTGTGGGATGCATTCTTAGCGTTCTTGGCGATCGTCTGGTCGAGGTGTATATGCATATGACCGATGCTAAGGAGTTGTGGGATGCACTGAATACTAAATTCGGTGCTACTGATGCTAGCAATGATCTGTATATCATGGAGCAGTTTCATGACTACAAGATGGCTGACAACCGTTCTGTAGTCGAACAGGCTCATGAGATACAAACCATGGCTAAGGAACTCGAACACTCCTTAAGTGTGTCTTACCCGACAAATTTGTGGCCGGGTGCATTATTGCGAAACTACCTCCATCATGGAGAAGTTTCGATACTGCACTCAAACACAAGAGACAGGAATACTCTGTTGAGGGGTTGATAGTGTCTCTTGATGTTGAGGAGAAAGCTCGGGAAAAAGACGCCGCGTCTAAGGGCGATGGTGGGCAGTCCAGTGCCAATGTTGTGCACAAGGCCCAGAACAAGAGCAAGGGGAAATACAAAGCTCAGCAGACCACCAACTTCAAGAAGCAGAAGAAGAACAACAACAATCCTAACCAGGATGAGCGGACTTGCTTTGTGTGTGGGCAACCTGGTCATCTGGCTAGGATGTGTCCGCAGCGCAAGGGGATGAAGGCACCTGCAGGGCAGACTTCTAAGTCTACTAATGTGACCATTGGCAACACTGGAGATGGAAGCGGGTATGGTAATTTACCTACTGTTTTTTCAGTTAATCAGTCTACTAATTGGTGGGTTGATACTGGGGCCAATGTACATGTTTGTGCTGACATCTCATTGTTTTCTTCTACCTACTACTAGTACTACTACTACCAGTCTACCATTAATATTACTACTAGTAGTATGTATTACTACTACTAGTCTACATACGTGTGTGTGTGTGTATATATATATATATATGCGTTTACAAAGTTTGTATGCACGTATAAAAACTTTACATACGCGTATACAAACTTTGTATACGCATATACAAATTTTATATATGTGTATATAAACTTTATATACGTATATAAAAAATGGTATATGTATGTATAAAAACCCAAAAAATACATGTATATAAAGTTTGTATTTGTACGTATACAAAGTTTGTATACGCGTATATAAAATTTGTATTTGTACGTATACAAAGTTTGTATACCCGAAGTGTAAAAAACCAGAAAGAAAAAAAGGAACAGAAAATAACCGGAACAGAGAACCGCAAAAAACCGAAAAGAAAAAAACAACAAAGGGAAAAACCGGCGATGTGTCAACCCATCACCTCTTCGCGCGTGCCCCCATCTGTGCACGCGCCACGTGTCCACCCGTGCGGGGGGCGGGCGCCCGACTGTTCGCGCATTAGCAATTTCGGAGAAGAGGGTGGATTGGGCACGGAGGGATCTAATTGCAAATATACGGGCCATGCTGGACAGCCTCGTAGGACTTTTAACCCGGTGAAATGTATTTTGGACCGCAATGATTCACTTAAACAAGTTCATTGACCTTACTATCAATTTTATAAGATCATGGACCTAAGTGACACCACGCTTCAACTTTAAGGACCGGCGGTGTATTTTACTCAAAATATATTGCCAACTCATTGGTGTATTTTACTCAAACGAGTTTGACTTATTCTGTGAGGAACATGGCATCATACATGAGAGGACGCCTCCCTATTCTCCCGAGTCTAATGGGATTGCTGAAAGGAAGAACCTCATACTGACTGACTTGGTGAATGCCATGTTGGACACCGCGGGACTACCTAAGGCATGGTGGGGGGAGGCATTGTTGACCTCGAATCATGTATTAAACAGAGTTCCTAACAGAAATAAGGACAAAACACCATATAAGATATGGATTGGGAGAAAACCATCACTTTCTTATTTGCGCACATGGGGGTGCTTGGCGAAAGTCAATGTACCAATAACGAAGAAGCACAAACTGGGACCTAAGATTGTGGACTGTGTCTTTCTGGGTATGCTCATCACAGCATTGCCTATAGATTTTTAATAGATAAATCTGAGGTACCTGACATGCATGTTAGTACAATTATGGAGTCTCGTGATGCTACCTTCTTTGAGAGCTTTTTCCCAATAGCTTTTTCCCAATGAAGGATACACATAGTAGTTCGAGCCAACCCTCTGAAGTAATTCCCAGTTCAATCACACCACCAGAACAAACTGAACATACACATGAACATGTCACTGAGGAGGATGTCAGTGAAGCTCCTCGAAGGAGTAAGAGACAAAGGACGGCTAAGTCCTTTGGTGATGATTTCACTGTGTACCTCATGGATGATACTCCTAAGTCAATTTCAGAAGCATATGCATCTCCTGATACAGACTACTGGAAGGAGGCTGTCCATAGTGAAATGGATTCCATTATCGCAAACGGGACTTGGGAGGTGACAGAGCGACCCTATGGGTGTAAACCTGTGGGGTGCAAGTGGGTGTTCAAGAAGAAGCTTAGGCCTGACGGTACTATTGAAAAGTATAAGGCTCGGCTTGTTGCTAAAGGCTATACTCAGAAAGAAGGCAAAGATTTCTTTGGCACTTACTCACCTGTTGCTAGATTGACGCACAATCGTGTGCTACTTTCCTAGCAGCCTCACATGGTCTTCTCGTTCATCAAATGGACGTTAAGATAGCTTTTCTTAATGGAGAGCTGGATGAGGAGTCTATATGGATCAACTTGATGGTTTGTTGTTGAAGGTCAAGAAGGCAAAGCGTGCAAATTGTTGAAGTCTTTGTATGGTCTGAAACAGCTCTAAGCAATGGCATGAGAAATTTGACAAACATTGACATCTGCAGGCTTTGCAGTCAATGAGGCAGATAAATGTGTGTACTATCGCCATGGTGGGAGTGAGAGAGTTATTCTGTGCTTGTATGTTGATGATATACTGATATTTGGACAAACCTTGAGGTGATAAATGATGTTAAACCATTCTTGTTAAATTTTGATATGAAGATTTGGCAGTAGCTGATGTTATCTTAAACATTAAGCTAATTAGAGTGAGAATGGGATTACACTCTTGCAGTCCCATTATGTGGAGAGATCTTGAATATCGTTTTGGCTACATTGATGGTAAGCCTTCTGCAACACCTTATGATCCTAGCTTGTTGCTTCGCAAGAACAAGAGAATTGCTAGGAATCAACTGGAATACTCAAATCATTGGCTCGCTGATGTACCTGGCTAGTGCAACTAGGCCTGTATCTCCTTTGCTGTGAGCAAGTTGAGCCGGTTTACCTCTAATCCGGGAGATGATCACTGGCGTGCACTTGAGCGAGTAATGCGCTATCTGAAAGGTACTATGGAATTGGGGCTTCACTATACTGGGTATCCTGCGGTACTGAGGGTTATAATGATTCTAACTGGATCTCTGATGTGGATGAGATCAACCACTTAGTGGATATGTCTTCACACTGGGTGGTGGTGCTGTTTCGTGGAGGTCTTGCAAACAGACCATTTTGACGAGGTCAACCATGGAAGCAGAACTGACGGCACTGGATACTGCTACTGTTGAGGCAGAATGGCTGCGTGATCTATTAATGGATCTGCTCTTGTTGAAAAACCGGTGCCGGCTATCCTTATGAATTGTGACAATCAAACGGTAATTGTCAAGTGAATAGTTTCTAAGGATAATATGAAATCGTCTAGACATGTGAAAAGACGATTGAAGTCTATCAGGAAATTTGAGAAACTCCGGAGTTATAACGTTGGATTACATCCAAACAACTAGAAACCTGGCAGATCCCTTCACGAAGGGACTTCACGAAATGTGATAGACAATGCATCGAGGAGATGGGTTTGAGACCCGTGTGAGTTATACTATGGTGGTAACCCAGTCTATGTGATCGGAGATCCGTGAATTAGAACCTGGGAAGAACAAACCATTAGTAAACTAGAGGAGAGTACCAATATATACCCTCTCAAGTGAAGATGCATGTATTCTCGTGAGCTGCAAGGCAGGTTGGCTATGCCTTAATGAGTTCTGTTGGCTTTAATTAGCGAAGATGCTGTCCTGCAGAGCATTCTTGAAAAGAACTCACCTTTGTAAACTTGATTGTTGGTCGCAGTCTATGGAGATTTTGGGGTGAATCTTCTAGGAAGCTTACTAAGACGCTAGGAGTATGACTTATACGCTCCACCCGAGGGGTAGTCTACAGACAGTCTAGTAAGATAAGACTCTGAGTGAAACTTGCTTGCACAAAGACTTGCAATTCAAGGTGTAGTCCATTGTTAAGTTGTGAGTAAGTGTAGCTTGGAGTTCTAGGTGGATGTTCAACCTTAATCGGTCTCCATCGAACCGCTGGTAATATAAACAGTACATTGAAAAAGGCAAATCTCAGTGGGATTTTGAGATTTGGTGGGGGATTGTTGAATTAATAGATGGGCTAAGGCCCATTCGAAGATTAATTCTTTGGAAAATCACAAAAGCCCACTCTATGGGATGGCATGCATGTGGAGTTTAGTACCACCTTGCTTATTCTAGAAGAGGGGGACCTCCTTAAAAGGGAGGATGCCCTCCTAGCTACTTGAAGCATGTGTGGTGGAGAGAAGAGGGGAAACACACGCGCGCTGTCGCTCGCCTGGCCTGGCCTGGCCTGGCAGGCGCGCGTGCACGACGTACGCGTCGAATGGTCCGCAAAATTAGCTCCTCACCTTGCGCTGATGCAGCCTCCTTTTGCAGTTTTGTTTTGCTGTAGGAATTCGGATTTGTTTTGTTTTGGAAACACTCCGAAAATCCGGTGCGGTGACGGCGGTGGAGTCCGGATAGGTTACGCGCGACTTATCCGGTTCGGTTTACGCGGGCGCCCTGATCAGGCGACCTATTTCTATATAAACCGAGCCGCCGCCTTCACGCAACACACGCGAAATCAATCTAGGGTTTGCCTCCTACTCTGTACTGCGCGGTTGCTCGTAGACTACTCCATCCGCGCTCGTCGGCGTGACCAGCGATCGGAGAGAGCAGGTCTCCCGGAACCTCTGCCTTCGACGTCCTACACCGGGAGAAGGCAGCAATAAGGTTTTTGGAAAGCGCTTCGGCGGACTGCTCCTGTTCATCCGCACGGCTCGCCTTCTCTCCGCTCGCGTGCTTCCGCCCTTCGTCGACAGCTCGCGCAACCGCGAGTAGTTCCTGCCGAGCAACCGGTCTTTCCCCCACCTCGGTACGTGTTCGACATATTTGCGCATATTTGATCTGTTCATGTTTTACATCTGCAATGTCATGATTTATTTATGGAATAAATTAAATCATTATGTGCTTATAATTTCAACAGGCAAGGCGCTGGCATGGAGATGAAACCCATGTCCTAGTAAAGAACAAAGGAACCTCAGGTCTCACTGAAGACCCCGATGCCTCGCCTACAAAGAGCATGCTGGAGGGGACCACTCACCTGCAAACTGGGCTCAACAACTCCTTGTCATCAATGCCAGTGAGGGGAGAGGCTCGCTAGCACCGCGAGCAGGCGAGGTTGGTGGCTGCTAGAGCTTGTCGGCAGTGCCGGTGAGGAGGCACGGGTGGTGGCTCATTGCCCTATAGTCTCCCCGTCCCCTTTCGGTTTTCTATCCCCATGGTCACTTTGACACTTCTTTTTCTCTCCCGTCTTTGTTTGCCCTCGTCGAGTGCCCTTCGCTAGAGCGGTGCCTTCGACACTCTTGCTTTTCTCCACCCGCTTCGCTTTCGTAGCTTCGGATGGCTCCATGGAAACCTTCTTCGGCCTTCGCTTCGGGCACAAACCTAGGCACAGTTGGAGACAACTTGAAGGCTTTCCTGGGGAAATCGACCGTTCAAGAAAATGACATCACTAGCCTCGTGGCGAAGGGGCTGACCAAGGAAGGGCATGGCAGGTCCACATGTGAAGACATGGTGCCACACAAAGGGCAATGACGACATGGTTGTCTTCATCACATATCTAGATGCCGAGCTTTTCTTCTGTTGCAACGACCTCCTCCCCGCCATCCTCCAGAAGTTCAAGCTTGAGCTGCCATAGCTTAGTTCAACAACGCTCGTTCGGGTCACCAGTTTTGACTGGATGTGCCGCACATCTGACTTGTGACTCCTCCGCCGACCTCTTCGTCGTCATTTTCAACCCGGCAATACTTCTGAAGATGGTGTGCACCCTGGCTGAGTCGAAGAAGACAGTCTTCGACAGTCTGAACTTTAGCCCACACACGAATAGGATGGACATGTGGCCGACCCCTGCGTCCGTGCTAAAGTGGGAACGACTGTGGATGCAGCAGTGGTTCTACCATAAGATTCCATACCCCACCAAATCCGAGGAGCTTGCTACCCTTCAGATGCTGTTGTTGACTCGAAAAATCAATGCGTAGAGGCCTGGGAGATCTGCTTAACTCTAGTGCAGTTCCGGAAAAATTGCCTTCGGGTTCTGAGCGTGCTAGATGGTTTGATCCTGAACCAACACAGAAAACAACAAAGAGTTAAATCCATCAACGATAGCCGATCAGCAAGATTGCCGATGACATATCGTTAGGGGCCACGCCGATGCAACTCGAGTCGGATCGGCGGAGGCAGGTAAAAACTTGGAGATTGTTTGGTACACTCGATCGGCTGTAGATGTCAGCGGCACGTAATCCATCAGTTGGGACACGCTTAAATCGAGCGACTGGGATAGATCGGTGGTAGCACCAAGACAGTATAAATCGCTCTATATCTAAACGTGCTCCAAAGAAGGGATTATGCGCGCTCACAACATAGCCGATGGGGTAGACCTAACATGTATCGGCTAGTACTCCGATACTGCCTTATACCAAGATACCAGCACAAACGAAATATAAGAAGCTAAGGCCAATCTAGCGATTGGGAAGCTTAATATACTTCAAGAGGATGGGATCTTGATATAAGGGGCGGATTTAGACGATTTAGAACCAAAAAAGGAAGAAAAAAGGCTAAATAAGGTAAGATCGGCTGAAACCCCGATACTATCTCTGTTAGCAGTCAAAGAAAAGGTTAGATGAAACGCTTCAAGACAGTACATAATAGATCGAACTTAACCAATGCAGCATTAAGCGTGAAGAGAAGCATAAGATCTAATCAGACCGATGATAGCTCACTCGAGATGGTGGATATACTGCATAATCTAGCTCAATATCGAGGCCTAGACCTATCGGCTATTTTTGATGATAGAAGCTAGCCGATGAAGCCCAGATAACGAGATTGATCTAGATTATGCGATATATATGATAACTCGGCGGCTTGCATGGACAGGATTAGAGTGTCATAAAGATGTAAGCACTAATCCCGAGAACGCAAGCTGCCATGACAAGATTTACCTTTTCGTCGGAGATCGAACCCGATGCAGCCCAACTCGAAAGCAAAAAACTCATTGAAACAATGAAAGTAAAAGGGTGGCGATGCGCCGAAGTGTATTGAACTGACGTCCCTTGATTACATGGGGTCGGGTCATATTTATACCCAAGTACATGATAGGTCCTTGCTGGACACGACTCTTATCTCTAACATAACTTAGAATATGAATGAGCCCTTCAGGTGGGCCCTTACCAAAATATCTCATGAATGAGCCCTTCAGGTGGGCACTTACCAAAATATCTCTAAGGAAACTAGAAAATGTCCTAATTAATAGATACAATTGCCTTTGTTTGGACTCCTATCCTTGTGTGGCAATAGCTATGGAGGTATTCATCCAAACCCGACAACGATTCTGGGGCCACCTTTCCCGAGATTGGTGGCATCGGCTTGACTTCGTCGGACCCGATGCTTAGCCGATATGTGGTAGCCGATGTTACCGTAGCCGATTTGAGCGTTCGTAGTCAGCTTTTACTCTGCTTTCCCGAATGTGCTTTTTCCAAAATCGGCTTCGTCTCCAACTTCGAATCCAACCCATGGAGCTACCAAATTTGGTCATCAGACAGCTGTTAACAACGAAATTTGGCATCAGACTCGGAGAAGAAGGAAGAAGATCGAAGCGGATTTGGTGTTGAATCGAACTGAACTTGGAGTCGGACTGCACATCAGCTGGATACCGTATCGGCTGAAAACAGAACATAAAGTTGATCAAGGTTAATGAAGCCGATGACCGATACAGTCGATATAGCATGACTTGGGCTCGACAAGGGCCTTGATTGGGATAACTATCATTGCCAATTAGATATGGAGCTCGATTAAGGCAATTGTATCTATTAATTAGGATATTGAGTCGGTTTGATTAGAGACTTGGTAAGATATCGCCGTATATGGTATTGTTTGTATCTTAATTTTAGAAAGATTTGAGTCGTGTTCATAATGGACTAAGTTTGTACTCGGGGTATAAATATGAACCCCATAGTATTGTAATAGGAGAGCAAATCCAACACAACTTTGGTGCATCGCCACCCTTTTACTTTTCTCGTTTTCCGGCGAGTCCTTCGCAAGAGGTAACCCGTTTCAATGGCCCGCGCTATTGGGGCTAACATGTCGCTTTATACGTGTTAGGCTCGATATCGTGAGTCATTGCTATCATATGTCTTAGTTAATCTATTCTTAGCTTCTCAATTTAGCTCTATCGGCTGCTGCTCATTTTAGGGTTTATGCTGGTTTCGGTTAAATTGTCTTGCTAGATTAGATTAGCTAAGATATCTACCATCCTGAAAAGTGTCTAACTGCTTGATTGTCTAGACTGCATGTTTCTTTTCATACTTTGAGATGCATTATCCTTAGTCGTGCTTAGAACCATGCAAACAAGCCCGCGATTAGGCATAATAACGATAGTATCGGGGTTTCAGCCGATCTTACCCAATATGCATGTTTCATCTCCTGTTTCATGTATATTCGCCACTTATATAGATAGATCGTTTTATATAAGCATACCAAGTTTTAGTCCGTATCAACTAGATTTCTACACTTTCATGCTTGATTTATGTATGATATGTTTGTTGACGGACATTACAGACAAATTTCGACCGTCAATATAACTAAAATAATGGTGAATTAGCTATGCTTACAATGCATATTTGTTTTCAAATAATATAGTTCCACTTGTACTTGGAGAATAACATGTTGCACGAATTTATCTATAACTTAATATAAATATTTGGATTTTTCCGGTCGTCACATCGTAGTAATCGCGGGTTTTCGTCCGGTCATGCATTTTTTCTCCGTCATTAATCGCGCTAAATTTAACTCATCCGATCCGATTCATCCGCCTGCATCCGATTCTGTTTTGGTTCAGTCCATACACAAGCCCAAACTGATTTCAGTATTCTATGTCCATCTACAAGCCCATACACCAATTCTAATCTAATCTAATTTGTGCAGTATTCTACATCTACAAGCCCATACTCACACCGGTTCTGATTCATCCAGAATTCAGCCCACGTATAAGCCCATACACACACCAATTTTGATTTGTTGAGGAGTCAGATTATATCCTTGTTTTTTTTTCACTATTTTTAGCGCTACAAGTCCTATCCCGAGCCAGATTCTATCCCGGTTAGCGCTACAAGGCCTATCCCGAGTCAGTTTCTATCCCAGTTTTCTTTTCGCTATTTTTAGCATACCCCACTAACGTGATTGTACAGATTTTTTCGCAGGCTAAAATACACAAATTCAATTACAAACAATAGAAATAATAGAATTGAAGATCACAAGGCTCTTCGTCGAGGACGTCAAGGCACCTCCGATCAATGTCGATTCCAGGTTATCAATGAACTCAACCCTGAATGCAATTTCAATTTCAAGTTAATTACATAAAAGGAAATCAACAGCAAATATAAATACTCTCAAATCAACAACAGTGACAGTCTACTACTGATTTAGACTTGGTTTAGACTAGAAGCATATTCAGACCAAACCACCAAATTGGGCCAACAAACCTCACTGGCAATATAGATTTCACATGGTTTACACAACAATTCATAAGCACTCACACATCAATATCAATATTAAACACAAACCAAACATAATTGAACTCCGCGACGAATAGGCATAAACCAATCAATTTACAACCAGCAATTGCATAACGATTAGAGGGGTGTGGGAATTGAACTTACCATATATCTTACCTATTGACCATGTATTTTCTTCCTAGGCTCCTGGTGTACTGCCATACCCACCATCACCCCCATAGCTGCCCAAGTAACCACTAGCACCAGTCATCCCATTGCTACAAAAGCCTTTGGCTTTAGTGAACCTAGATTTGTGACCTGAATGCAATTTCAATTTCAAGTTAATTATATAAAAGGAAATCAACAACAAATATAAATACTCTCAAATCAACAACAGTGATAGTCTACTACTGATTTAGGGTGAGTTTGAGGAGGAGGTGATTGAGAAGATTGGGAAGATACGCAAAACAAGGTGAGCCATTAGCTCATGATTAATTGAGTATTAATTATTTTAAATTTTAAAAATGGGTTAATATGATTTTTTAAAGCAACTTTCCTATAGAAAATTTTTGCAAAAAAACACACCGTTTATATCAACTTGCATAGTTCCTGACCTGGTATCTACAAGCCCTTCTCTTGCATGCAAACAGGGATCTCAGAAGTTGAGAAGGATATAAAGAAAAAATACATATAGCAATCATAACCCATTCAAGATGAGAAAAGTAACTCCATAATTAACACTAATCAAAATCTATATGTCCATTCAACTTTTTTCGCTGAAGCATCACTTGCATCCTAAAAAAAAATTAAAGTACCTGGGCGGCAAAGGCTGGGAGTGACGGCGAGTCAAGGATGTCGGTCGCTGGCAGAGGGGGTGATGGAGGCGACGCGTCCAGCGATCACCAGCGGCGGCACGCGTGTGTGGGATTAGGGCAGCTCAAGAGTGATGTAGATCTCTGGCGCTGTCAGTGGCTTCGGTGATGGAGACCAGAAGACGCAGACGGTCTTGTGTGGACATCGACACCTCTTGAAATCCATCGCCATCATCCACCATAGGAGAGGCCGGCCGGTCCGTCCCTCCCGTCGTCGCCGGCGGCGGATCCGTGCGAGAGGGAGGGGGCTGAGAGACAACGGGAACCATGCGAGAGGGGAGAGGTCACCGGATCCGCCCCTCCCGTCGCCGCCAGCCGACGGATCCGCACGACAGAGGGGCGGAGAGACGATGGGATCCAAGTGAGGAGGAGTGAAGCCGCGCCACAGGATCCGTGCAGGAGAGGAAGAGGTCGTTGGATCTGCCCCTCCCGTCGCCGGCGACGGCGGATCCGCGCAACAGTGGGCGGAACGACGACATCCAGGCGAGGAGGAGTGAAAGCCGTCCCAATCCGGAAATGCGTCATCTAAGAAGCTAAATCCAGCAGCAGCTAGGGGGAAGAGAAGCGCATCACAGCAGCAGCAACACGACTTGGAGCAGGTGGTGGCATGGTGATCTGGGTTGGCAAACAACTACCTAAGGCAAAGGATTATGGAGAGCAGGAGAGTGTATTCCTCAGATGAGGATGGGCAAGAGACACAGGAAGACGGGGAGAGAGAGAGAACGAGAGAGTGGTGTGCAAGTGCAACAGCTCTCATTTCTCTCGCTTGGCTAGCTTCGCTGGTGAGCGAGCCAGCCCGCGCGGGTTCGATCCTTGATCGTCACCGCGCGGTCTCACCGGGATTTATTCCCAAATAAATTTCCAGCTCTCCCGTGCCAGCGTCATAATAGTAGCGTGACGACGTCACGCACAAGGTCCTTAGGTGGATACAGGCTTTGTGTATCTCTTTAGCAGCATGCGTGTAGGGGTGTGTGTGCGTGGTGGAATGCGTTTGCACGTATGTTCAGATACTACAGCTTGTACTAAAAGTTGGAGAGCTCGGAAAAAAAAAAACTCTCATTTTCTCTGACCTCTCGAGCTATCCAGAAAATGATAGCTGGCAGCTGGCAGGATGGTGGTGCGCACAAGCTCAATCTGGTATGACCTCCTCACTATTATGCTTTTTTAGTATTAACATAAAAACCATCAATTCTAACTTCACAATTTACTGAGACAAAAATAATCAATTTTAACAAAAGGTTATAAAGTTTAAAAAGGAAAATAAAATGCAAAAAGGAATAAGTTGTTTTCCCTTTTTCTCCATCCACTTTTTTTCGTCACCTTTTCTCCAGGTTTAAATTTATCAACCGCGGCATATTAGGTTTGGGTACTATATATCAACCACACAACACATGACCAGTTTATAAAACTATACCACCGCGACATTACCTGATGTAACGCACTAGCATTTTACTCCAATCACCACCGATGGTAGATCCGCGCGAGAGGGAGGCGGAGAGACGACGAGATCCGTGTGGGAGGGGGAAGAGGTCGCCGGATCCGCCCTCCCGTTGCCACCGACAACGGATCCGCACGAGAGGAAGACAGAGAGACATCGGGATCCATGCGGGAGGGGAAGAGGTCGCCGGATCTGCCCCTCCTGTAGCTGCCAACTGTGGATCTATGCGAGAGAGAGGCAGAGAGACGACAGGATCCAGGCACCATTGACGGCTCAACGCGAGCATCAACGATGGCTTGGAACTGGTGGTCAATCTGGTCGGCGACAACTAAAGCTATGTTACGAAGCTAGATACAACGAGTGAGTTTTTTGTTATTATTTTTTATTGTTGACATCAAAATCACCGGAAAGTTTCACTCTAATATTTGTTTGAGATAAAAAAAATATTGATTGTAAAAAAACTGCGTGCTATCATCCACATGTCACATGACCGGTCTCAACGTGAGTCCACATGATTTTGAAAACAAGACGCATGCTTGCAACGCGAGAGTTGACCGAGAAAGCACACGTGACCAATACGAGGCTATGAGTAAATATCCAAAAGTATTTTTGATCCATCCTGATTATTATTGGTATTATTTTTGTTAATCCAACATTTTTTGTCCATTGCCTCTTGCATGAAAGTGACCACGGCACTGGGCATTCACACTAACTCATCAGGTACATCGTTCATATATAACACTTACACGTGGAATAATGGTAAAAAAACCTATGTCATTATTATTGACATA
>CM020178.1:20187693-20238196 GCA_009805545.1 Oryza longistaminata
CTAGATTGCTTAAAATATCGTTCAGTTAAACTTCAATCAATTGCCGCGACATTACCCGGTGCAACGCACGGGCATTTCACTAGTCAAATAAAATAAATAGAAAGTGAAGAAACCTCACTCCTAAGCAAGCAAATGGATAACATGGGCCCACAAGTCAGGTGTAACCGTCGGAAACCAACTTTAACTGCCACAACCGCCTAAAGGACCCACCTGTCACCCATTGTATAAAGGGGAGGTTGGTTGGAGCTGACCCTGGTTCGGCCGAACCAGGGGCAAGCGGCTTGGTCCCCCCCCTCCTCCACGTGGACATCCAGGATTGCTTCTCAATGATGGTTACAAGGGTAAAATGGACAATTCGCATGGAGTAACCGTCATACCGACCCTATAAAAGGAGAAGCTCACTTCACTTCTCAACACACTCAAGCAAGCTCAATTCCTCTTCATACATTAGTATTAGTAGTATAGTGCTAAGTGGAGTAGCATAGAATAGTGTTCGGAAGTCCTCAAAGTCTTCGGAAGAGTTTTCGGTATGGCTCTAGCAGCTCTTGTAATCTCTTCTGTAGTACTTTCTGAATTAATGAAATACTCTTCTTTATATATCTTCGGTACTTTGCTTAGTCTATGTACTGGCCTTACTTTATATCCGCATTATGTTAATTGTGTGGGCAGCCTACTAGAGAGGTGTAATGGTGCGGGTTTAATGTCTGATTTATCAGTTGCTTCGTGTCGGGTGCAGGGGTATATAGAGTAGTAATTAGTAATGTGAGCATGGTGCTTAGATTATTAAATATCATTAGTTAGGCATATATGTTGCAGGACAGTAGAGGTGGGCCGCTAATGGTGATAGCTCAGTACGGGTATTCCTCCACGTTAGTATATATTCCTAAGACAAATTCTTGGGGAGGGTACTCCTCCGGATTTAGCCCCGGTTGGATGGCCATGACAGGTTGTCGTAAGAAACTCGGCAACCCGGGGTGATCTCTCGAAGTACCAGGAGGACACTGTTAGGGGGTATTGGCCACATGATCGTACATTAGCAGATGTAAACTAGGATTTGAGTGTATACTAGAAGTATAGAAATTTAATACTTTCTATTTCTTCTCCCACTTAGTTAGAATTATTTCGTGATGAGGATTTAATCAGCTTTGCTTCGTGTCACTCTACCCCTATATTACACTTAGCCCCTGCTTAGGCTTTGACAATTATAAGTAGTATATGTATAAAGTACATTAGCAAAGTTCACTCTTATTATCTTCCCTTGGGAATAAAAATATGATACCTTGGAATACTTCTGGGTGAAATGCTACAATGGTATATCCGTGCGCCTGCGGATTACTTCTGTAACCATAAATATACCAGAACTATTTCTGGCGCCATTGTTGGGAATGGATATTTCCAGTAATGTCGTTAAGAAATACCAACAAGTTTATATGGATCAATATGTTTATATAAGTTTGTACTAGAGTATTAGCTAGTACAATATCTTTCTTGCTCTAAATACTGTCGCATCAGCTACATTCATAATATTGTCTTTGATTAATCTCTTAAACTCTATAGACAGTATTACTCCATCACCGATTGGGCGTGTTTAGGGTTTATTATTCTTTGATATATCTACTCCATAGCCGATTTGGTCGAACTTCATCGGCTGAGACCATCAACGATACGTTATTGGCCGATCGGCTATCGTTCAACTGATTCTGCTTTTATTCTTTCTTGCTGATTGCAGTATCAAATCAGCTGGCACACCCTTGACACACTCAAGGCTAGCCTTGGACTTGCACTTGAGTGTTGGCAGCTGTTATTGACAAATTTTATGCCACCAATACCTGCATAAATTAAGAAAATAAAACATCCAACATAGTGAAAGGGTTTAATTCTGACATGTTCCGCGAGTGTTGGCATATATTTGGATGCAGGTAATATACCGCCAAAGTTGGACCAAAAATAGATTTAAGTGAAGGAGAAATCCTGTCCATACAAGGAGTAGTCCAGAAACTATACTGAAACATACTCAATCAGGCCTTCCACTCGAAGAATTGGACAAAGGAGGTAGAGAGGCAGCAATAGGCCAAGGCTTGGGCCTATTGTGCCAGCCATGGGTTCGGCCGAACCCATGGTTTGGCCGAACCACTCCTGCAGCCGTCTGATCTGGGGGTTTGTCGTGGACGGTCTAGATGAGCTCCTGAATGACGGTTAGAGGGCAGAAGTGACTTTTCGAGTTCTGTAACCGTCATACCTACCCCTATATAAGGACTTCACCTCTTCACTACACTCACGCACTCCAAGCTTGAGCTGAATTATAAGACGCTCTATTGTACTTTATTGTATACTAGATTAGGGAGAGAGTAGAGTAGAAGAAGTCGGAGGAGTTCCGGAGTTGTCGGTAATCCTCTCCTTATTTCTTTTGCTCTGTTAATTACTCTAATTATAATATAAATATCTTTTGAGTAATTTAGTTTTGCTTGGTGAGAATTATTTCTTGGTTAGTTCCTAATCAGCATACGGGATCATCGTTCACTATAATCAACTAAAATATAGTGATTTACTTTAGTGTGTAGCTAGCATTAAAATAAGTAATTACTCTGCTTAGACGCGGTGTCTAGGTAGTTAATTTCCGGTGTTTGCTCCGCATCCTACAGCAGGTGTGAGGTGGGTGTAGAGGTGGTGATAGCCCTCATTATCACTGAAGTCCTCCCTGTCCGGGTGTGCAGTAAAGCGATATCTAGGAGCAGCGAACTGGCCAGTGCCCAAAGTATCGTGTTAGGAATAAAGTTAAGCTTTTTGTAGACAATGTTTCTTACTGGTGAATCCTCTCTATCGTTTTGCCTATCCATAGCTTTGTGTCCTTGGATGAGCCTGATTTAGAGTTGGCACACACGTTTCCTGTGAAAAATCGATACCTGAGAATACTCCCGGGTGAAGTGCTACATCGGTATTTTCCGTGCGCTTGCGAATTTTATCTGTGAGGTTAAGTGCAACATACCCAAATTCTAGACCTTAAAAATTTCGTGTCAAAATAGTTGGAAGGTAAGGCTTGAGTGGTGACCATTGCTGTGGAAGCGAGATGGGGACAAACTAGAGCGATTCATATCTTGTGGGTAAAGCTGTGCAAACTCTGCAGAGTTCTCTAAACTAATCGATTAGCCGTGCTCATGGTCAAGAGCGCTTTGGTGAAGACTATGTTTTAAATTGTGAACATGTGACATGATTTGAAATTGGATAAATTGTGTTGAGTTGTGTGAGTGTGGTGATATATTATGACTTGTTGTCAAGGATAACAACAAGAGTTTGATTATGATGGAATCATGATGAACTTAATAAAGAAACTTAAAACTTGTTTTTGATAGTTGAATTGCCAACTTGCCTTCCTTTGAATATATGCCTTACATGTAGAATGGTATGATTGACTTGTGCTGACAAGTACATTAACTTATTTAATGTACTGACTCTTGCTTTTGATATAACCTTTTGTTTGCAGGTTTAGACTTAGTCTTTGAGTGATGCGGGTTTCGATTGCTTCTTCTAGGATGAGAACTTAA
This sequence comes from Oryza longistaminata, assembly GCA_009805545.1. Classification (NCBI taxonomy): domain Eukaryota; kingdom Viridiplantae; phylum Streptophyta; class Magnoliopsida; order Poales; family Poaceae; genus Oryza; species Oryza longistaminata. Next base: position 20,191,236 of record CM020178.1, read on the forward strand.
TGGGGTAAACCCCTAGTCGGTGTGCATGTGTTTGGGTAGTCAAGCTTCCGCTGTTCTCTAATATATATTTATTTGGCCGGTCGGCCTATGTATCTATAAAGTAGTTGTAAATTTTAATCGCTTTCATCTTATTTGTGTTTGCTATGTATAACCATGCTTAAGATGAAAGTGTGAATCTAGAACACATCCTAGGGACTAGATTCACATGAGTATGAGTTAAGAATATTTGAGAGGTTGTAGATCTTTAGCCATTTTTGTCAAGTCTCCTGAATGTGTAACACATCTGGTCGCCGCCTTCGAGTGGTTTGACGGGCACATCTCAGGCTGAAGTTGACTGGCAGGCTAAAGGCCCAGCAATGTCTCCAATATTCCTCTCTCGAGGCGTCGGATATTTCATTATGCTTGTTTGGTGACTTGAATTATTCACTTGATCCCTCAATTATAATGGAAGGTCCGGAGAGCCTACAACAACATGGTATCAGAGCAAATACCGACTATAGGAGCCCCTTAAGTTGGTCGTTTAGAATGGATTCTTAAAATTATTTTGAGTGCTAAGCTCTCAGCTACAAATTACTTGCGAAAATCATATTCAATCTTACATCTCATCCCTCTTTAGAGATTATTTTCCTCTATGTCTCATGTTTTGATTTTAAAACTCTTATCTTGCTCTGTAGGACCGAAACATTTTGAAAATACTATTATTGTAAAACTTTGTTTGAAATCACCAAATAATCATAGATAAATAGTACCAAAATGTTTTGAAAAGATTTGAAATCCATTTGCAACCTACTCCTATGTGCTAGGTGCGGATTTGCAAAATATCGGGTTAGAACTAGCTTTTAGAGGATGGGTTTTGAAAATGGGTTGATAAAATTTAAAAACCTGATAGACATGATAATATTTCCATCTCCCTATGTTATCTCTGAACCAAAAATGAATTTGGTGGGATTTTGTACTCTTCTCTCCCGATATTTCAAAATTTTATCGGTATGGCCTAAAACGAGTAGTTTTGAATAGGATAAGTTTGTTGTGCTTCAACCTCTAGATTGTTTTCTTAAATGGACCACCCAAAAATCACATAGCCTCTGGACCACCCTAACATAATGTGACTAAAAGATGATAAAATTTATACAACCTAAAACTTGATTAAAGTTTCATTTTGTACTGGTTGTTCTTTTCTGGCGCCGTTCGTGGGGAACCCAGAGCGAAACCACCAATGCCACCTACGAAGGTCGTGAAAGAGAAAGCCGCACTTCAGCGCTTCAGCGAAAGGGGAGTGAGCGCGAAGAAGGAGCGGTTGCCGAAGGGGTAGAGCTTTCGACCACTCAGAGCGGAGGAGCTCCACCGAAGGGGGCAATGCAAGCAACCCAGCCTTCGGCTCCTGCGGGGGCACCTACCGCGCCGGCACCGGTCAAGGCAGCGGCTTCGGCTTCATAGGCCATAGCTCGATCGGCTGCAGTGGCGTAGGCTCCTTCGACATCTACCGCCGGTCAGCTCCAAGCTCCTACGACCACCCTCGGCTAGGCTCAAGCAACTCCATCGGCACAGCAGGTGGCGAACATGACCCAAGGGGCCATTGACCTTGAAGCTCATGCTGAAGCTGACATGGGGGCGATGCGTCAAAACATGAACAAGCTGCAAGACATGCTTCGACAAATGCAAGAGCAGCATCAAGCATACGAAGCGGCGAAACAAGCCAAGCCAGCACCATCGGCTCCCCATCTCGCTTCCACAGCAATGGTCACCACTCAAGCTTTCGGCCAGGCTGCTCAACTTCATGTCGCACAAGGTTCGACTGTCGCAAAGAGCCTGCCGGCTGTCACGGTGCGGCCGCCCCCTCATACTTTCACGGCGCCCATTCGGCCAGCAGCAACACAAGCACCATCGACAAAGCAAGTCCAGACGCAGCGTGCGGTCATGGAAGCAGATTAGGCTTTACAAGCTCAATTCCAAGCTTTTCTTCAACAGCTCAACCAACCCCACCCAATTCCCAAGTCAACCCCATCAGCGAATGCTGTTGGGAGCTCAAGTCAAGGTGCCCCGATTTGGCAACCGGGGAATTAGTTCGGCACAGCCCCTCATGCGAACCAAAGTGCCTCGAGCTGACAGCCATCAAGTCAGTTTGGCATGGCGATCAACCAAGCAAACCAAGAAGACATGACCTGGCAGCAAGCGCCGAACATCGAACAGTGTATGGCGAACTAGGCACCGACAACCAACATTCAAGGGATGGTCACGGGCTTCGGCCCGACGCAACAAGCAAGCCATGTGAATCAAGGCACCGTGACCTGGGCTCAAGTCCCACAATTCGACCCAAGCCAGATGACAAGCACAGTTTCGGCAGATATGCAAGGAATGCAGTTTAGAACCGGGCCACAGCCGAACACAATGGCTCAACCGCATGTACAGCCAATGAACTGTCCTTTCGCCACCCCGTACCCAAGCCTGAATTCTCCTCTTTAGGGCGTAATGATGAAGGGTGGAGGCGAAACGGGGTTGCCATTAAGCTGGGGCTCAAGAACCATCCCATCCCTCCACAGTTCAAATACCCACCCGTTGCAAGGTACTCGGGGAATCAAACCCAAATGAGTTTCTGTCGTTCCATGAATTGGCAATCGAAGCAGCCCATGGTGATGAAAATACCAAGGCGAAGGTAATACATCTTGCACTTGACGGAATAGCCCGTTCTTGGTATTTCAATTTACCACCTAATAGCATATAGTCATGGGAGCAACTTCATGATGTCTTTGTTCTTAACTTCCGAGGCACCTATGAGCAGCCGAAAACGCAGCAAGACCTCTTCGGCATTCGCCAGAAGCCGGGCGAATCCACAAAGGAATATATGCAACGCTTTTCGCAAGCACGCTGCCACGTACAAGACATCATGGAAGCATCCTGTTGGTGGCTGTTAAATGCCGATTCTATACCGCCAACATCTGCATAAAGTTTAGACAATAAAACATCCAACATAGTGATATGTGCTTAATTTCACATATTCCACAAGTGTTGGTGTATATTTGTATGCAGGAGTTAAACCCCGAAGTTGGGAGGAAAATCAGACTAAGGTGAGGAGAAACGTGTATCCATACAAGGATGGGTTGTGAACTTCATCAAAATATCAGAGACTCAGCCCAAAACTCCGAGAAATGGACAGAGGAGAGCCAGGGGAGTCCACAGGCTGAAGGCTAGGCTAGGGGGGCCCAGCCCAGGTTCGGCCGAACCAAAATCTTAGCCGTTCAGGCTGGGGTTTGGCGTGGACGGTCCTGATCATCTCCTGATGGCGGTTGCGGGGCATTTCCGACAATTCGCGTTGTACAACTGTTATACCTACCCCCTATATAAGGATATCATCTAACTCACTTCAACACACTTACAAGCTTGAGCTGAATTACAAAAGGCTCTATTGTACTATATTGTATACTCGAATAGGAAGAGAGTAGAGTAGAAGAAGTCGGGAGAATTCCGGAGTTGTCGGTAATCTTCTCTCATTTCTTTTATTCTGTTTATTACTCTGATTACAATATAATATTCTTCTTGAATAATTTAGATTTATCTTATGAGAATTATCTCTTGGTTAGTTCCTAAACAGCATACGAGATTATTGTTCACTATAATCAACTAAAATATAGTGATTGCTTTGGTGAGTTATAAACACTAAAGTAGATATTAATTGCTTAGACGTGGTGTTTGGGTAATTGTTATCCAGTAATTGCTATGTATCCTATAGTACATTTGAGGTAGGTGTAGAGGTGGTGACAACCCTCGAGATCACTTAAGTCCTCCCTGTCCAGGTACGTAGTAAAGCGACATCTGGGAACAGCGGGTTGCCAGTGCCTGAAGTATCGCGTTAGAATTAAACTTAAGCTTTCCCTAGACACTGTTTCTCACCAGTAAATCCTCTCTATCCTAGCATATCTTTTGCTTGGTGTCCTTGGATGAACCGGAGGAAGATCTGACCACACACGTTCCCTTGGATTCGATACCCTTTGGAATACTCCGTAGGGGAAGTGCTACATCGGTATATCCATGCGCTTGTGGATTTTATCTGTGACCATAAGAATTATCAACAAGCATTTCTGGCGCCGTTGCCGGGGAACGGTTGCTGATCATTTCCGAACCCAGTTCATCCTCGTATCTCTTTTTCACTTTTTATTCTACCTTTACCCCTGCTACCTGAGAAGTACTCCAGTCAAACTCTTCTCGACTATGGAGCAACCTCTTTTCGAGTTTTCTGCTCCTAGGAGCGAATTCTATGAGCCATCTCCTTTATCGGAGCCCATTTATACAACTGGCTATGAAATTCGCCCCGAACTAATCAGCATGGTTAGGGAAAATCTTTTTTCTGGCTTTGTTCTAGAAAATCCCTACCATCATCTACGAGACTTTGAGCAAGTCTGCTCATGCCTTAAGATTCGTGGCATGAGACAGGAAACTGTACGTTGGAAATTGTTTCCGTTCTCTATTCAAGAAAGAGCGAAGCAATGGTACACCTCTACCGTTGGATGTGTAAATGGTAGTTGGGAAAAGTTGCGAGACAGATTCTGTCTTGCCTTCTTCCTATTTACTTAACAACAACAGTTCAATAATACTTTCGGCGCATCGCCATTCTTGTTTCTACTTTTATTTCGACGAGTTCTTACTTTCAGGTTGAGCTGCATCGATTTCGATCTTCGATAAGAGGTAAACTTGTCATGGCGGCTTGCGTTCTCGGGAGTAGTGCTTCCATCGTTATGATACTCTAATCTTGTTTATGTAAATCGTCGAGTTATCATATATGCTTCATAATCTTTATTAGTTTCACAATCTAACTTGCAATCGGCTAGTATCTATCACTAGAGAGTAGCCGATAGAGTTAGATCTTGTTTTCTAATCTAGATTATATAGCATATCTAACATCTCTTAGAGGTTTTCATCATCTTGTCTAGATCTTATATTTATTCTAATGCTTAATGCTGCATCGGTCTAGCCTGTTTTATGATTACCAATAGAGATAGCATCGGGGTTTCAGCCGATCTTACCTGATTTAGCTATTTTATACCCTATATGTTCGCTTGACATGCTAAATCCGCCCTTTATATTAAGATCTTATTGCATTAAGGTATATCAAGTCCTTCTGTTTGATATATTTTGTCTGTTCTGACATCTTAATATAGAGTGGTATCGGAGTATTAGCCGATACATGTTAGATCTATTTGATCGGCTATGCTATAAACGTATGTATAATCGTTATCTTAAAGTATCTTTAAACATAAGTGATTTATACTGTCTCGACTTGCTCTTCGATCTATCCAATCACTTAGTTTAAACATATTTCGAGAGAAGGATTATATATCGTTGATATCTACAGCCGATTGAGTAGATTTAGCTTTATATTGCTTTATTCTTCATTGCTGATCTAATGCCAATGACATCGGCTTAATGATTGACGATATGTCATCGGCTCCTAGCCGACCGGCTATCGTTTATGGATTTAACCACGGTTTTCTTGTCTTTCTTTCTTGTTGATTGCAGGATCAAATCAACTGGCACGTCTTCGAACCCAAGAGCAAGATTTATGACCTGCACTGGAGTTAAGCAGATCTCTCAGGCCAGTGTGTGCTTTTCGCGTCAACAGGAATATAAATTTTTGTCATACTGTATCATCAATTAAGTTTTTATCCTTCTTTACGACTTTACATAGGGTCCCCGAATTTAACGGGACGACCCTGCCCCCTTTTACATTTACATTAGTGACTTAGCTTTCACTGGAAAGGGGGCGACGCTAATGTTTTTGGCACCGTCATATTGGACCAAGGTGTCAATGATTAGGGATGGATTATTAGTAAAACATTTAAATAATTATACTCCAGGTGTTAATTTAGTCAATAACTAATTCAGTGATATACAACCGATTGATTCCTTTGCACGATTAAGCCTTCTGCTAAAACAGACACGTTCCATTCTATGGTCAGTTCATTCCAAAATTTTTACAATTGCCTTATTATCTTGATTCCTGTAACTAACTAGATGCTACTCCTCAGGTCACAAAAACATGTCACTTTGGATATCAACACCATCTCCAAAAATGCAATTTTCTCACTAATTTCTATTGTAATATATTTGTAGAACCTGATAAAATATTGTGCTATGAAAGTACTTTACGGGAAAATTCTCACATGATTTTCATTATTCAACCTAATTATCTAAAAGAATACGTTCTTTTTTTGCTTAAAACTATGAAAGTTTGACTTAATGTATGTCCAAAACATGTTTTCATTTCTGGAGGGACTATAACTCAACACAATAAAGCACAAGTGAAGATAAATTGCATGCTGGCCATTAGGGCGATTGAACCTGTGCTCAAATCTCTAAAATTTGAGTAGTTTGCTAACACATTTCTCTTGACTCCTTTCTTGATCTAATCCAACATTGTGGTCCACTGTTTTGCAGCTTCCTTACTTGATTGGAGCTTAATTTCTCTGGTCAATATGATATTTTTCTTTGCAATTCGGTTTGTAGCTCCAAGGAGAGGTATGATTATGCTCTTTTTATGGATGCATTTTGAAGTAGCTTCAATGAAAATTTTCTATTAACTCTGTCCTATAAGGCCCAACTTAATTTGAATAGCCCTTCCATATCTTTTTTTTTTTTTGAGAACTGCCCTTTGAGATCTCACGTATGATCCCTCTCTTGTTGAGCATCTCTGTTTCCGTCTACACACACACACACACGCACACACACACACCCCTTTTCCTCTTCGTGGCCAGTTCAGCATTACAGCAGCACAAATAACAAGTGACAACCTCAACTACGCCAATTAAATCTGAAATCAGATTGATTGCTAAGCTGAGACCTGCTGCATATCGTGCTTTCTGTCCAAGTACAATAACCCCCATCAAACAAGCTATTCAAGGACACTACTTGAACCTTATGCACTTGATATGTAAAGCAAAGTTATAAATCATGGTAGCATTCGTATTATCCTAAGTTTGGAGTATTCCTCACCGCGTTTATGTCACATGATACGAATTTTGCATTTCTATTGGAGGTCTGATGCCTGATGCAACTTAGCTTGTGCAGTAGAAAACACATGATGTCGGGCCATTTTTATTGTCATTTGTTCATAAGGAATTAAAGACGCGTATATATTAAATGAAATGCTATTGCTATGAAATTTTTTAAAAACCTTAAAGAAGTTCACTATTAATTATTGTTAATGACTTTTGCCTTGAGTTACAAAATGATTCCTGTTGCAATCATTACATGAGAAATTGATGTACTTTTTACAATTTACTATCTACATATACATTATACAGATCATAAATGACTTATATTTTTTTTATGCTATTTGGAAGGGTTTCGCGCTTGGAGGCTGTACCTACTATTTTGGTGTACAATTGTTTACTCAGTACTTGCTAGTTTAGCACAAGTTACATTTCATCTAATCTGGTGCATTGAGGGAGAGGGATGGGTTGTGGCCCATTCCTGGTGGGCAAAGTTGGTTGGTTTTGCGAGGTATTTAAATTTATATATAGCTGTTGGTCTTGTTGATTTCATTTGTATGCATGTTCATGTCTTTGCTCTTATCCATTGGTATGTCTCCTATAAAACTAACCATGTCAGTTAATACAGGAGCCAGCCTGGGGAATCGCCATCTGTTATCTATTTTCTAGTTGTACAACTATCTGCTGCTGTCCTTGCTTTGGTTGAAGTCTTTGGAAGCAGGCTTTATCAAGATTCTTGTTGGCTCAATTTCTCCTTTGGGATTGAGCAAATAGGTTAGTATGCAGTGCTTCATGCATCATTTTGGATTATTGACCCTATTAAAAATAAACATCAAGATTCATGCTGCGTCGACTTCTCCTTTGGGGTTGAGCACCATGCATCACTTTGGATTATAGAAAATACTAAAGTATATAAGTAACAGACTGAAGTAAAATATTTTGAACTGTTTTGTGTAACTAATTAGTTTGTATCACTTGGGCATTATTGTTGGTTCTTGTGGATATAGTTTATCGAGTAAAATGCACCGCTAGTACCGCAACTTGCGAGGTGGGTGCAATTTAGTCACCCATCTTGTAAAATTCTCAAACAAGTCACTCATCTTGTTTTAGGGGTGCAAATCACATAAAACATGTGTTGTGTGAGGTATCCGCAATGAAGTTATATGCTATGTTAATTTGTTTTACAAACATGGTCACACGATCCATAAATAAGCCAACATGCAATACTACTGGTAGTAAATTCTAATTAAAGATGAATTTTGTTATTGATTGCCAAGCACAATATGGTCATGTTCATTGAAATCAGGAGTAGTAGCATATGCATGAAAAATAGAAAAATATGAGTGTTAATTTGTAATTCTAATGCTTGCCCTGCCCACATGGCTAAAAAATGCATGATGTTAGGTCAATACGACCTCTAATTTGAAAACAAACAATCCATGTGACAATGTATTTGGTAAGATTTGCACCATCCAAGCAAGATGAGTGACTAAACTGCACCGACCTCGCAAGTTGTGATACCGCAGGTGCATTTTACTCTAGTTTATCCCTTGACCACTGGGAAATGATGTTTTGTTGACTCGGTACTTAAATTTGTTCTTCCTATTGCAATATACCTGTAGATCTAAGATTCTTGTTCTATTATATGTTTGCACTGGAGAAATGTGAAACATTTTTTTTTGGAACATGTTAGTATGCACTGTCTAATGATTATAACTTTGCTGTCTGCACTGTCCAGGTTATCATCTGCGGGTTGCATGCTGTTTCTTACTGCCTGCTGTTCAATTAGTTGTTAGTATTAGTCATCCTTCTTGGATTTCTCTACCATTCTTTGTATTTAGCTGTATTGGTGTTGTGGATTGGTCATTAACTAGCAACTTCCTTGGTCTTTTCCGGTAAGATCCTTGTTACCCTTTCTTCTAAGTTGAACAATTGTTTATTATGTTAGCAATGTGCATTTGGTAATATTTGTGAAATTGTATATGTTATCTTCCGAAGATGGTGGAGATTACTTGAGATATATTCGGTTTTCATCATTCTTCTGCTTTATGTCTACCAACTACCTGTGAAGTTTCCATATGTCGTTCTAGCATTTGCTGACTTCATTGGCCTATTCAAAATTTCGTCGAACTCAGAATGGCCTGAGGTGTCTTCTGGTATTTCTCTTCTTTTTTATTACTTCATGGTAAGAAACTAATCATTTTTTAGCATGCAGAATGTGAATCATGTTGATTGCTTAGTAATCCTCATGCAGCTATGCTATTTGTTAATGTCAGAGGAACATTGCAGAATAAATAGTTATCACAATACCAGAAATAACCTTTGAATTTTTTTTATGACTGTAGTAGAGTTCCGGAAAATTGATCTTTAGTAATTTATTGCACAAAGTTTTAAACAGTTTACCTGCACATATTTAGATATGCTCCAACACAACTTGTTAAATTAGAGTAAATTTCAGAAAGCTACAACTGTTTTGTCAAAACTATCAGTTTGATGCACCTTTAGATAAACATTTCAGGGAACTTTATATGCCTAACAAAGTTGCAGTTTTCTGATAAAATTGTTTGCTATTGTTGCAGTTTTATGAATACCTAGCTAAAGTTGTAGCAAAGTGATTATTTTGACCAAATAATTGCAGTTTTCTGAAATTTACTCGTTAAATAATCTTTCTTCTCAAATGCCTTTCTTTTCCATTAACTCATTAACTTGGAACATCATGCAGAAGAATGTGTACATTTGAATATTTGATTTAAAATGGTTCCTTTCCATGCACTTATGCAGTTATGTGTTCTTCATCCACACAAACATACCAATTTATATAATGTAAATAAGAAATGTTATTGTTAGAGATTTAAAGGAACATGACCATACTTCCTATCGAGTGACATATTACGACTACTCAATTGCCTTTTCATGAACTAAATTTTGTTCACCGTGAAATTGTTTCAAATTAAATTGTTAAAATGGCATCTAGAAGAAAAATGGACAGTCATTTTGAAATTTAAGGAGTAATAGGTAACCCTGAAGTGAACCTAGTGATTTACATACAAGGTCGAACTTAATGCAACAATGGGCAATGATCATTTGCCAATGATGTCTTTTATATAAAGAAAAGATAAGAAAAATTTGCAGTGATGGAATACAGAAGGTTGTGCTGATATGAATGTAATGTATGATCTTGAAATCAACTGTGCAGATTGCCGGTATTAATATATTGTTTGAATATAATGCTCAGATCTACTTTAGATATGCCATTCAGAGTTCCCTCAATTAATAATGGTGGCGCTTGTGTGTTTGGATGGTTATGGATTATTATATTATATTTAATATTGTTGAAAACTCAAAATGAGTAACTAAAGTGAAGTAACATGTGATGCAATGTACATAATTACAAGTAGAGCACAAAATAATATTCTGTTAGTTCCAGCTAACAGGCGATAACAGTGAAACTCAATCACTTTGTCTAGTTTTTAGCTTTTTGAGTAGACAGAATATTTTATTTCTAATGATTGTTCCTTTTCTACTATCGTAGTTGTCATCAGCCAAACAAGACATACAGGATATGGATTCTCTTATGTCTCTAGAAAATGACAGCTTAGCGGAGGAGCTTCTTCCTTCCAGAAATGTTTTTTTGGTTCGCCAATCTCGGTATGCAAATAATTTGTTTATTCCATACTGCATTTGAACTCCTTGCTATGAAGTGAAGTAGGCACACTAGTGCAAATATATTGATTCTGGAATTCTTGTAGCACACCTCCCAAGGTCCCGGTGTTTCTAGGCCCTCTTTGGTTCCTCCATTTAGAAGTCCATGTTTCTTAATTTAGGTGCTATAACAATAGTTTTTATGAAACATTAGTGGTTTTGATACCTGTGAATGGTGCACTTGGTGAACATTGTTCACTTAAGATGGTAATGTACCAGCAATAGCATTTTAATAAAATCATTTTAGCAAGAAGCACACCAGATACAAAGAAATTATATTTAACCACACTTGCACCACACCTATATAAACATATTGAAAGCCCATAAATACATTTTGCAAATCTATACCCTCTATATAGCTGTAACCCATTAAGCCTAAAGTTCAACATGCAAACATGCCACCTCATCATCTACAAGCAATAATTACATACAAGGCTCATGCAAGCATGCAACATCATCTACAATTCATTGAATTCTACAAATCAACATGTAAGCATATCCAATCATCACCCTTTACATTATTTCCACAATATTTTTTCAACATACATATCCATCATTTTTATAATACTTTAACATATCCATCCATATAATCAAAGCGCGGGATATCATATTACATCTACAATCTCCTACAGAGTCTACTAAATTTATTTCTCAACATAGTTTGGCAAACTGGTTTTATTTATTGTTACTCCCTCCGTCCCAAAATATAAGCGTTTTTAGCATAGTGACAAGTCAAACATTTTCAACTTTGACTATTAATAGCAAAAAAATAAAAAATATTAATCATGTAAAATTGATGTTACTAGATTTATCATTAAACAACTATCATAATATGCAACTCTTTTTATTTAAAACATCTTACTTTTATAGATATTGTTGGTCAAAGTAGCATCTCTGATACCGTGTCAGGGTCCAAAAATGCTTATATTTTGGGACGGAGGGAGTAACAATAAATAAAACCAGTTTGCCAAACTATGTTGAGAAATAAATTTAGTAGACTCTGTAGGAGACTGTAGATGTAATATGATATCCCGCGCTTTGATTATATGGATGGATATGTTAAAGTATTATAAAAATGATGGATATGTATGTTGAAAAAATATTGTGGAAATAATGTAAAGGGTGATGATTGGATATGCTTACATGTTGATTTGTAGAATTCAATGAATTGTAGATGATGTTGCATGCTTGCATGAGCCTTGTATGTAATTATTGCTTGTAGATGATGAGGTGGCATGTTTGCATGTTGAACTTTAGGCTTAATGGGTTACAGCTATATAGAGGGTATAGATTTGCAAAATGTATTTATGGGCTTTAAATATGTTTATATAGGTGTGGTGTAAGTGTGGTTAAATATAATTTCTTTGTATCTGGTGTGCTTCTTGCTAAATAATTTTCTCTAATTCAGATCAGGCAGAAGGCATGCCAATGTATTGCTGAGAGGATCAGTTTTCAGGACTTTCAGTATTAACTTCTTCACTTATGGCTTCCCGGTATTTTTCTCCTTGCACTTTTCTTCTCAACCCTTACCGCTTTCTTTTTAGGACTAAACTATTCTTGCAGTCCATATTCTTATGCTTGGAGGTCTTACTGCTCCTTATTGTTCTTATTACCTGTGTTCTTTAGTCAGTGATGTTCAGGAGTCAAATGGTCTTGATTGCTGGTGCAGTGTCGATGGGACACAGCTAGGAATGAAGTAGGAGCATGTCAGCCGCACGTCTTAATATCTTATACAATGAAGTTAAGAAAAAAAATTGTACGCATAAACAGGAAGAATTATAAGAACTGGAAATTTTAGTTCATGATAGTCATATTGACTGATAGGGAACTGAACTAGGTCAGGCAGGCAAAGCTAGCCATTCCATGATGAATATTCATCTGGCATGTGAGGAACCGTGGGCTAGTCATGGAACAATGTTATTATTGCCCAAGTTCATAGTATAACTGATCTCACTTAAAAGGTAGACAAACAATCATTTACAATTTATTACTATGTTCTACTTCCAGTACAAACTAAATATGCAATAAAAAAATTGTTCTGCACCACTCCAAGAACCTTTTTGCTGACCCTATCCATGTTATTGTTTTTCCCCACATCATCTTCAACATTATTGCCCCTCGAGCCTATTTCCTTTTTCGAATGGTGGCGGCAGCCAATTCAGTGAGTAGGGGCAAGATCATTTCAGTATTTGGAGCGGTCAAAAAGCTGCCTTTTGGCAATGATAGAGCCTTCTCATTTGTGTGCCATAGCCTTCTATCTTAAGCTTTGTTGCTAGTGCAACTGATTGCAACTTTGTTTCATCTACTATGTCACTTGGGAAAGGAATGGGCCAGATATTTAGGCTGTGTTCTTTCCCATGGGTTCCCAACCCATCTCCCTCGGTTTGCGCGTGCCCGCTTTTCAAACTGCTAAACGGTACACGTTTTGCAAAAAAATTATATTGGAAAGTTGCTTGAAAAAATCATATTAATCCATTTTTCCAGTTTTTTGTAGCTAATACTTATTTAATCATGTGCTAATCTATCGCTCCGTTTTCCGTGCGGAACACAGCCGCGGCCTTAGGCTGTGTTCCCATCTACCGGATGGGAACTCATTTCCCCTGCACGGAAAACGGAGCGGTCCATTAGCGCGTGATTAATTAAGTATCAGCTAATTTTTTTTTCAAAAATGAATTAATGTGATTTTTGAAGCAACTTTCGTATAGAAAATTTTTGCAAAAAACGCACCGTTTAGCAGTTTGAAAAGCGTGCCCGCTGGAAAACGAGAGGGGTTGGGAAAAGGGGGTGCCGAACACACCCTTAGTAGATGCATCTTGGAGCCATTGCTGGCTTTGTCATGGCATTTGACTACAGGGGAATTCCCCTACTTGTGGGCACTATTCGTTGAATGACGTAAAGAAGGGAAGACACTGAAGTTCATTAGAACTAGCTTGTAAGAGACCTAGCAAATATCACATAAAAAAGGTGAACTCCTTTCTTTACTTACATTGCAGATTGAGATGCAGAAGATGGAATCATGACACCGAAGTCATTCAAACTAAACTAACATGTGCACAAGCTGGGGAAGAACTCACAGTTGTAGGTGTGGGTGTGTCTAGCCTGATGACAGGCGAAGGAAGATGATATTGTCAAATTAGGAAGGATTGTCTGCCTCTGTCATTAAGCCATGGGATTTTTTTTAAAGAAAGCACTGTAGGGGAAGCCCCCACAGTAAATAATTATATTAAAAGAAGGTAAATACAAAGAAAACTTACAACAGGTTTAACCAAGAGGATAGAAGAGATCTGTCATCTAAATTTAAACAGTATAAAGGAGGGAGAGGTCATCTTGAAGAGATGCGTCACCCCCCCCCCCCTAAATACAGTCATAAAGCCCCAGCGTCCTGCAGCGATGCCAGAGGCAGGGATTTGATGATGTCATCATATTTTTCATTGCAGAAAAAGTGCAAAAAGGGCTAATGGATCACAGAGTGGTACAAAACTTAAAGTTTTTTATAAGTACTGAAGTGCGCTAGGTTCTATTAGTATATTACAAATTTTGGTGTTACAGAATGACATTTTCTGAGCAATATATGATGAGATTCTCGTGAAGTATACAGAGACAACCGGTTATGCTGTCATGATTGAGACAAAGGCTCAGTTTATGATTGCTGTGTGGTGCTGTGCGTATTTTAAGTTATCCATTTGTAGATTGTTTTTATATTTCAGAGCATAATGGTATTATGTTCTGCAACATAGATTAAAAGAAAATCACTTCACCAAACACCAAAATGTGTAAAAGCTGTTGGATCAAATGTGATTATCAGAATCCACTGCAGTGCCAAACAAGTGAAAAGAAAGTTAACAGCCTATTGTTTAAAGTAAAAAAAATATATGCCTTTTTCTCATCTAATAAGAAAAGTTTTTGCTAACTATTTCAGGTTTTGCTGCTTGCCCTTTCCCTTTGGAGCTTCAATTTTACTAGCATCTGTGCTTTTGGTCTTCTAGCTTATGTTGGATACATTTTATATGCTTTTCCTTCGTTATTTGAAATGCATCGGTTGAATGGGTCACTCCTAGTTTTCATTCTTCTATGGGCAGCCAGCACATATATCTTCAATGTGGCATTTACATTCTTCAATAAAAGATTTCAAAAGGTATCATACTTAGCTACCTAAGTCCATTGGAAATTATTATAAGTATCAAAATTTATAAAGATTTATTAGATAAATATTGCAGGATATGATGATTTGGGAAACCATTGGGCTTTGGCACTATTCTATTCCTGGATTATTTCTTCTTGCTCAGTTCTGCCTTGGCGTCTTTGTAGCACTGTGTAATCTTGTAAACAATTCTGTTTTTGTTTACACAACTACTGAGGGGGGAGCGTCATCGAGTGATGACCACCTCATTGATGGTAAGTACATCATTGATATGCATTTTGAATTATCATTTTCATAACTTCTTGTTGTGTAAGTTGTGTAAAATAATGCTATGTTTGAATCATAAATCGATGCATGATTTGGATATGCATTATGTATCTAACTATAGCAACATTAACTATAAGCCAATATCTTTACGTTCTATAGATTTTGTTGTTCATTTATTTTAGTTCCAGACTCTATTTATTTTTCGTACTTGGACATGCGCTGAATCTCCTTGCGATGGAGCTGAATCATATTTGAATCCTTCCTTTGACCATGGAATGCTGATTTTTTGAATCACATCAGCTACCCGCTTTATTTATTTCCAATGCCATAAACTTGAATAACACGTTGGGCTGGAATTTTCAAATTATGAAACTGCCTCTGATATAAATCAGGCATACAATTGCCCAGTATAACTGTTGTAGGCAAGTATTGGTAGCTCTTGATACTGAAAATATTTCGTTATCGTATGGTATCATCGACTTAACATCCTAATTGCATTGTGGCCTCTTCTTTACAGAGAAGGAAGATACAATGGTTTTGATTGTAGCAACTCTAGCATGGGGTCTACGCAAGCTTTCACGTGCAATCACTTTGATGCTACTGTTTCTTCTTGTGGTGAAACCTGGCTTTATTCATGCTGTTTACAGTATGGTGAAACATTCCTCTCAGCTTTATTTGTTTTTTGATGGTGGCTATTGTTATGTGTTGTCCTATATTGGGGGAAATAGTTGACCCAATGAATAGTGTACTTTGTTGATAAGTTACCTTATTTAATACTTTATATATGGATTGCTCGAATTAATAATACATGAACAGCTCATACTCTGTTACGAATTGTGACAAGCATGTGCATTATGTTCATGTTCCTGTAACCAATCCTTATTAGATGCACTTAGGGTTTATTTTCGATTGTCCCCATCATTTATTGATACTTGAAAATTGTAGACTATGCTCTATCATTATGCAATGTATTGTTACGTATTTATTTTCTGTCTAGAGCAAGTATTTATCTTGGTAGTTGCTTTGTTTATATTGCTGATATATTTTAAGCATGTGCATGAAGGGTAGGGTTGGTTCTCTAGTCTTTACCCTACCAATTCTTTTGTAGTGCCAAAATCTAGACAAGTTTCGGTACTACCAATTCTTTGGTTTGCTAAAAGTGTGAAGTCAATTTTAATATGATGAAGAAAGTTCTAGATTGGTACCAATGATTTGATATCAATTCAAACATTCACAAGTACTATTCAAGTTGCCAAAGAATTGGTAGGGCAGTTTTTAGTATCAATCTAAAACGGCCCGTAATCTTTTACCTTTTTCCTTACTAATTTCCTCAATCTAAATAATGCAGCTAATTAGAGTTACTTTTTTGTTTCAGTGTGTTTTTTTCTGGTGTTTCTGTTGAATCATTCAATCAAAAAGGGACTGCGCCAGATCTTAGTGCTATTCTGTGAGGCGCATTTTTCAATACTGTACATTCTTCAGCTTGATTTAGTTTCCAGTGCTTTGGAGCGTAGTGGTTCCCTAACAATGGAGGTACTCTCACAGTTAGGTGCGCACTCTTATTTTCTGTAATCATGTATTTTCTGTACTGATTCATCACCTAAGAATCAAAGATCCCATCTATGCTTATTTGGAGAGAGAACATTTTTGCCTGTTACTTATGATCAAGGGATGCAGTTTATATTGCACAAGATCTATATTGATAATTGTCATATGCAGCATTCCCTACCTTAGGCGCCAAGTGCATTAGGCTAGAAACAGCTGGGGTTATAGTTAGGTATGATTGAGTTGTTATCTCTAGTTTGGTACTCCCTCCATTCCAAAATATAAGACACAACCACCTTAACCCGAAGACCAAGAAACAATTATTATCATCTCCTAGTTTAGATCACCCTAATAAATATAACGCATGCGTCCAATAGAATTAGAGATCTTGAGGGTGGAGTATTTAAAAAAGTAATAATTTAATGAAAAAGAGGTCCTAGTTAATTGCATGCATGCATGCATGCTTTATATTATGGAACATCTAAAAAAAAGTAGTTGTGCGTTATATTATGGAACGGAGGGAGTATTATTTAGATTCTATTGTCTTGTGGAGAGCTCTATATAAGGGCTGCCAATGGATTGAATGAATCAAACAAGAGTTATCCCTAGTCTATCCTTTCTCTCATCCTCCTCCCTACATGCCCCTCCTGTCCATACTTCTGCTTCCATTTCACCATGGTACCTTGGCTATCAAGGCCCAGGGCCAGAACCCCCAGTTACCCACAATTACTCCGTAGAGTTGGTATACTGTGAGCAGCACAAACGGGTGTCAGTGGATAACATATGTGCAGATTGAATAGAATTCATTTGAAAATTAGTACAAGTAAGCTGTGGCATGTTATCTTAAATAACAGATGCACTCACTTATTGAACTACTGTTGTTATTTAGGTTTATTTCGGTGTAATAGGCATTGCTAGGGCGTGGAGTGATCCTAGTTCATTTAGTTGAACTAAAGCATCCCTGGGCTTTCCATTTTTTCTTAATTAATTTCTACTATATTGTTTGTCCTGTTTATTATTTCCTGTTGTGGGCGTACACATTAACTAAGCACCTATTTGTGGGTGTTCTACTATTTTGTGGTTAAACTGAAGCACCTATGCACCACCATCCATGTTTGTCATACCATTTGTAAAGAAAATTGGTTCTCTGATACATCCGACAGGTCTTTCAAATAAATCTACAACAAAGGATTTCATGGAAATTGGTTCAATTGTGTGCTTTTGTGCTGTCCATAGTCATGGTTTTAAAATGCTTTTTGCACTCTCCGCGGTTCTTCGGCATACACCTTCTACTCCTGTTGGGTTCACTATCTTAAAGGCTGGTCTGAACAAGTCAGTTCTGCTGTCAGTGTATAACTCGCAAAATTCGCGAAATGGTCAAGCTGATCGAAGTACACATGGTATGTTTCCGCCATCACACTTTTCTTTTTTTTTTAAAAAAAAATTGGCAGGATATTTGTGTATAAATTCTAGAACATGAACTCTAACAAGTTTAATCCACCTAGATGTAATTCACAAATATCATTCTTCAGTTGTTTATTGATATTGTAATTTTATTAGATTGGATAGATGATACTGAATTCACAAATAACATGAACTCTAATTATCTCTTTAAATACTTAGATTGGATAGATGGAATTCTTTATTGATATTGTAATTTTATATTTTATTATGTTTAGGAATTAGTGCTCAAAGTTGCATATGATATTGTTGATATCCAAACTGACAAGTAATGGAGTAACATGTACTATTAATTGAGTCTATGTTTTTATGGCATGCCATTTCCATTTTTGTGCTGTTTTGCAGAGAAAAAGATAGCATCATATCTCAGTAAAATTGGCCAAAAGTTTCTTTGGGTGTATCGCTCGTATGGAACCTATGTGGCTTTCCTCACAATTCTTTTGACTCTCTACTTGGTGACTCCTAATTATATATCCTTTGGTTACCTTTTTTTCCTTCTGGTTTGGATAATTGGAAGGCAACTTGTCGAGAAGACAAAGAGACGGCTTTGGTTTCCACTAAAAGTATATGCCACTGTGGTTTTCATCTTTACATACTGCCTTAGTGTGTCACCCCTTTTTGCAGGGTTAGTCTCAAAATTTGTTAAACTATATCCTGATCTGGGATTTGATCCCGAGGCCTCGCTGTTGATGAATGTTTGGCAATCATTGGCTGTTCTAGTAGTAATGCAACTTTATAGCTATGAAAGACGGCAGAATAGTGGCAAGAACTTTGGTGTATCTGATGCTTCTGAATCTGGGCTTCTGGGGTTCCTAAGGAGATTGTTAATTTGGCATAGTGAGAAGATATTATCAGTTACTGTGTTCTATGCTTGCCTATCATCAATCAGTTTATCTGGCCTAATTTATCTTTTAGGTCTCATTATGTTTTCCATTTTACCTAAAGTTTCTCGAATTCCTTCCAAGGTTTACCTTGTTTACACTGGTTTACTTGCTACATCAGAATACCTATTTCAAATGTTATGTGAACCTGCTCAAATGTGTCCTGGTCAGCAGTTCCATGGCTTGTCTGTCTTTCTTGGTTTGAAGCATTATGATTCTGGATTTTGGGGTGTCGAATATGGTCTTCGAGGAAAAGTTTTGGTAATCGTGGCTTGCACCATTCAGTATAATGTTTTCCATTGGTTGGATTTGATGCCAACATCTCTTTTACATGAGGGCAAATGGGAAGAACCTTGCCAGCTCTTTATCTCTGGTGATACATCTTCTAACACTAGGGACAATAACAAGGATAGTCATTCATCAAATAGGTTTAGTTCATTGTTTTCAAAAGTTCAAGGTCTGATTGGTAGCAGCTCAAGTTCATCTCTGAGTTCAGGGAGCACTTGTCAGACATCAGAACCTGTCCAGAATGAGACAAGCGGCTCAGATGAGGGCAAAAGATACTCATTTTCAAAGATTTGGGGAATGTCAAAAGAAAGCCACAAGTGGGATAAGAGAAAGATTATTTCCTTGAGAAGAGAAAGATTTGAAACTCAGAAGACAACCTTTAAATGCTACATGAAATTCTGGATGGAAAATCTCTTTAAATTGCGAGGTCTTGAAATTAACATGATCGTGTTACTATTGGCCAGCTTTACATTGTTGAATGTTATATCAATTTTTTACATCACATGCCTCGTTGTATGTATTCTTATGAACAGAGATCTTATCCAGAAACTGTGGCCTCTTTTTGTTGTTCTCTTTGCTTCGGTTCTACTACTCGAGTACTTTGCTCTTTGGAAGGAAGGAATGCCCTGGTTACACAGTATCAATGACATTGAAGTTCATTGTCACGAATGCTGGAAAAATTCAAGGATTTTCTTTGCATATTGCTCAAAATGTTGGCTGGGTATGTCCTTGTTTAATAGCTGAAATTTATGCCAATCTAACATGTATATTATTATTGTGCTCATCAATAACACTATCATGTGTATTATATAATGCAGGGTTAATAGCTGACGATCCTCGAATGCTCATTAGCTACTATATTGTCTTCATTTTTTCCTCTTTTAAGTTACGGTCCGATCGTTTCTCTGGTTTCTCAGACTCAGATACTTATCATCAGATGATGTCACAAAGGAAAAATGCATTAGTTTGGAGGGACCTCTCATTGGAAACAAAAAGTTTCTGGACTTTTCTTGATTATGTA
Organism: Oryza longistaminata; assembly: GCA_009805545.1. NCBI lineage: Eukaryota > Viridiplantae > Streptophyta > Magnoliopsida > Poales > Poaceae > Oryza > Oryza longistaminata. The sequence goes on from CM020178.1 coordinate 20,211,525, forward strand.
CGGCTTTATGCTTATTGCCATCTATTGGACATAGTTTTAGCATTAATTGCTATTACTGGTACGCTGGAGTATGATGTGCTGCACCTTGGTTATCTTGGATTTGCTTTGGTTTTCTTCAGAATGAGGCTTGAAATATTGAAGAAAAAAAATAAAATATTCAAGTATCTGCGGATGTATAATTTTGCGCTTATTGTTTTATCACTTGCTTATCAATCTCCTTATTTTGGGCAATTTAGCTCTGGCAAGTGTGACCAAATTGACTATATTTATGAAATTATTGGATTTTACAAGTATGATTATGGTTTTAAGATAACATCACGATCAGCTTTTGTTGAGATAGTGATCTTCTTATTGGTGTCAATTCAATCATACATCTTTAGTTCTGGTGAATTTGATTATGTATCAAGATACCTTGAGGCTGAACAAATTGGTGCGATGGTCCATGAGCAGGAGAAAAAAGCTTTGAAGAAAACTGAACAGCTCCAACATCTTCGAAGGTCCGAGGAGCAAAAACGTGAGCGGAACATGCAAGTGGAAAGGATGAAATCTGAGATGTACAATTTACAAAGTCAGCTTAATCGAATGAATTCCTTCACCCCAATCAACAATGCATCTCATAGTGAAGGCTTACGTCACAGGAGGAATACCAAGTTGTATACTGATATTGACACCCCGTTGCAAGATAGTGGGATTGGATCACCAAGAAAGGAAGATAAGACTGGTAGCACAGACTCATCCCAATCCTTTGAATTTTCTGTAGAAGATGCACAGAAGAGCTTGACAGATTTAATGTTCCGGACTCCATGTGATACTCCTAGGTCACCAATCAGGGGGACAAGTGAAGAATTTAAGGTGACTGATAATGCTAGGAACTCACTGGGTTCAACATCCGAGATCACTGAGGTCGAAGAAAATGAGGGCAAAGTGAATCATAATTTACTAAAACTGCAGTATGGAAGAGGGGCAGTTAAGGAAAACCCACTAAAATCTGCTGTGCAATTAATTGGTGATGGTGTCTCCCAAGTTCAGTCCTTTGGAAACCAGGCAGTTACAAATATTGTGAGCTTCTTGAACATTGATCCAGAAGAACCACATTCCAGTGATCATCCTGCAGAAGATGACATTTATGATATGGTAGAAAGTCAGAGGGAAACACATGATGGCCAGTTGTTAAGAACACATTCAGTTACCTCTGGAAATGGCACAAAATCGTCTGCAAACATGCCGATAGGTGTAATATTTCGGTATATATGGTATCAGATGCGAAGTAATTATGATTATGTTTGCTATTGCTGTTTCGTTCTGGTTTTCTTGTGGAATTTTAGCTTGCTATCCATGGTTTACCTTGGAGCACTTTTCTTGTATGCTCTTTGTGTGAACTATGGGCCAAGTTACCTGTTTTGGGTCATTGTTCTGATCTACACTGAGCTGAACATTCTCTCACAATATATATACCAGATTGTCATTCAGCACTGTGGTTTGAACATACATATACCTCTTCTCCAGAGATTAGGTTTTCCGGATGATAAAATAAAGGCATCATTTGTTGTCAGCATATTGCCTCTCTTTCTGGTGTATATATCTACCCTCTTGCAAAGTTCCATAACGGCTAAAGATGGTGAATGGGTTCCTGTAACAGAGTTCAGCTTTCTAAGTGCAAGAAATAATGTAGAAGAGAAACAACGTATGCCTTACAATTGGAGAGATAGGCTAAAAAATATTCACTTGCCTGTAATGAATCTTATAAGGATGATTGGGAGAGGCATATCTAGATATTGGTTGTCACTAACACAAGGGGCAGAATCTCCTCCATATTTTGTGCAAGTTACAATGGAAGTAAACCATTGGCCAGAAGATGGAATTCAACCAGAAAGAATAGAGTCAGCAATAAACAGGGTCCTTGCTATAACTCATGAAGAAAGATGTCAAGCCAACTCGCCTTCATCTTGCCATTCTTGTAGTCGGGTTCGGATTCAAAGTATTGAGCGAAGCAAAGAAAACTCTAGTATGGCTCTTGCTGTCCTAGAAGTTGTCTATGCTGCTCCCTTGGACTGCCAATCAGCAGGATGGTACAAATCACTCACTCCAGCTGCTGATGTAGAGAAGGAGATTCATGAATCACAAAAGGCAGGACTTTTTGAAGATGTAAATTTTCCTTACCCAGTAGTCTCTGTGATTGGCGGTGGTAAAAGGGAAATTGATCTTTATGCATATTATTTTGGTGCTGATTTGGCTGTTTTCTTTCTCGTTGCCATGTTCTATCAATCTGTTCTTAAAAACAAAAGTGAATTTCTGGAAGTTTACCAGCTGGAGGATCAGTTTCCCAAAGAGTTTGTTTTCATCCTAATGGTGAGCTCCCTATTCCATTGGATTTGTTATGTTTCACTTACATGCTAATTATTTGGTTTTCTAATATATGCTATGTATAAGTTATTGGAACTATTGGTGATTATTCTACCAATTATTCTGCAGATTCTCTTTTTCTTGATTGTGGTTGATCGCATCATATATCTGTGGTCATTTGCCACAGGAAAAGTCATTTTCTATCTTTTCAACCTAGTGCTTTTCACATACTCTGTCACTGAATATGCTTGGGGAATGGAGCTAGTGCACAGAAATGTTGGAGGATTTGTTCTACGTGCAATCTATCTTACAAAGTCGATTTCCTTGGCACTTCAAGCTTTACAGATTAGATATGGTATTCCCAACAAGAGTAACTTGTATCGACAGTTTTTGACAAGCAAAGTTACACAAGTAAATTATTTTGGTTTCCGGCTTTACCGTGCTCTGCCCTTCTTGTATGAGCTGCGGTGTGTGCTTGATTGGTCATGTACAACTACATCATTAACAATGTATGATTGGCTTAAGGTACATCTATACTTGATCTTCCCCAAACTATCATGGTTGTTTCAAAATATTTTGCCATATTACCATATAGGTCTGCACGTTGAAATTTAAGCTGAAGGCCTGAATCCATTGTATACTGTGAGTCTGTGAGTGAATCACAGCTAGTGAATTTTGATTTGGTGCTAGTAGAAGATTGAATACGTCGAGTGGCAGATTCATCACCACCATTAGCTTTTTTTATATACTACCTCCATCCCATAATATAAGAGATTTTAGGTGGATGTGACACATCCTAATACTATGAATCTTGGCATACTCTATGTCCAGATTCGTAGTACCATGATGTGTCATATCCACCCAAAATCCCTTATATTATGGGATGGAGGGAGTAGTAGACATTTATCAGGTCTGTAGCATATATATTAGCTTTTTTTTAAATATCACTTCATTTTTAAAGCATTGCTCCTTTAGTTTGTCCACATCCATTATTAGTACCTAGTTCTGTATGTAGACTTCTTAAGTTGTATGTGCATTCTTTCATGCATGTTAGCTAATATTCCCATAACCCAAATCTATGTCGGGTGTCCAATAGTAATTATTCCTCTTAGTGAAATAAACCTATCGACTCACTATTCTTTTGAAAAACTTGTCAAATACGAAAGGTTGATATTATTTGTGCATGGCATCCTTGCAAAAGAAAAAAAAAGCCACACTCATAGTGCATCTCTACTTCTTTCAGTTGGTTGTTTCATGAAATTATTTACATTTGTATTTCTTGTTGTTACTATGTATTTTTTTACACTAATTGTTTGTTTGCTTCGGTAAGGCAAATTTTCATAGCTTATGTTTTTTCCCCTTCTCAGTTGGAGGATATATATGCAAGCTTGTTCCTTGTGAAATGCGATGCAATTTTAAACAGGGCAAATCACCAACAAGGGGAGAAGCAAACGAAAATGACAAAATTCTGCAGTGGGATATGCCTATTCTTTGTACTTATCTGTGTTATTTGGGCACCTATGTTGGTAGGTGAATGCCATCTATGTTTTATATTTGCACTAATTTTTGTTCTGCCATCCCACTTGTTTGCATCTGCAACTGTTCTGGTAATTTTTTTTTCTTGAATACGCAAGAGAGTTGCATATCATTTCATTAAGAAGAAGAGAAAACGGGGGAACTGGGAGGGGAGCCCCCTCCCCTCACCAAGACCCCACAGGCCTAGGCCTTTACAAACTCAAGAACCTGAAACCGACCTTATCCTTGCGGAGCTAGCGACCTATCTAAGAACATTTACTTGGGTCACACAAAACCACATTTACTTCTGCATTGTCAGCATCTTTTGGTAGGTTATGTGTTTATCCACCTGTGGGAGTCTAATCTTTAATTAGCATGCATGTGAAACTGCTGCGCTTTCTTCTGTTTCCAGTTAGTTGTTACCACTATATATTTCTAGAAAGGAAGCTAACTTTTCTTCTTACTGCCATATTTCATTTTTGCATGATGCCATGATTCACGGGGGAATACCTGCAGGCTGCAGCTACTGAATTATGACTCTGCATGTGTCACTGTCTAGATTTTAGATTGGTGTGTCATGGTCTACCATATACGGACCAAATAATTTAGTTTGGTTTGTCACATATCTTTCTCATAAGGACCCTACCATTCAAGCAAGTTCCCATTCATCCTCTTTTTTCTGCTTTAGTTACCAATTACGAAATTATATTAACAGAAACATTTTCCATAGAAAAATGTGAATGGCATGCCTTTTTCTGCTTACATAAAACCTAACATGCATCCACTGTGCAACCATGGACCTTTATGGGACATCATGGCATTAATGATGTTATTCCATATTTAGCCTTTCTCATTTCAATATTTTTTAGCAGGCCCCACATTTTATTAGCTTTTGCAAGGTCTAAAGCCATTTATTTTTCAATTTCAGATATACAGTAGTGGTAACCCAACAAATATTGCCAACCCTATTATTGATGTAAGTGTTAAGATTGATATAAAAGCTCTTGGTGGTAGGTTAACCTTTTTTAAAACCACCGTCTGTGAAAAGATACCATGGAAACACATGAGGGCCTATGATGATGTTGACCCTCTAGATTATTTGGGAGGATATAATGTTGAGGACATTCAGCTTATTTGTTGCCAACCGGATGCATCGACGATGTGGTTGATACCAGCTCCAGTGCAAACCAGATTCATTCAATCCCTTGAGGAGACAGAAATGATTTTTGGAAACATGGAGCTTATTTTAAATTGGGATTTTCTCAGAGCTAGACCAAAAGGGAAGGAACTAGTGAAATATGAGTCACCTGTTGATCGTAGTCCAAGTGTAGATGATGTTAAACGAGTGCTAAACGGGACTACAAATAGCTTCAGGATAACTGATGCTTACCCTAGATACTTTCGGGTTACTGGATCAGGTGAAGTGCGACGATTAGAAGCATCGGTACGCGATATGTTTATAGCCTCTTTTTTTCCCATTGGATTTGCTGAGCAGACACTAGTTTAATTTTATCTGTTTATAAGTGCAGATAGATTCAGTAAGTGGCGAACTGCTCTTGAATAATGGCACTCCTCCTTGGTGGTCATTCTATGATACAAACCCATCAGATTTGGCTGGCTGTCAAGGCCTTAATGGTCCCATGGCCATCGTTGTGTCTGAGGAAACACCTCGTATGTACATTACCCCCATAGTCTCCTAATTCTATGATTCCCTGCATCGTTCATGATCTTAAATAGTTTGTAGAAGACATTTGTAATGAAAATTTTCTATTTTACAACTCCAAACTTCCATGATAGTCCAGAAACAACCCTGAACTTCAGATCTGGACAATAATCAACACTGAAGTGTCATAACCATTCACATTTCAACCTTGGACCAGATTTGGAGTAGTTTTGGGTGCATGGAGCTAATGTGGAAATGTATCCCAATGCTAAATGATTTTGTAATTTTAAAATTAGTAAAGAGCTTCAGGAAATTTCAAAAAAGAAAAACTCATTTATAGTACAGACCTGAAGTCCAGGGTTGTTTTTCCGATTAACATGGAAGTTCTGAGTTGTGATAAGAATTTTCACCATTTATATACATTTATTTGTTTGCAGTTGCTGCTTGTCCAGAAAACATAGGTGTGAAACGAATGCTTAATTCTCTTAAACTGTCATCACTGCCTTAGACATATTTTTAGCTCTCTTTTTTTTTTTTGTCATTTCACTGCATTACTTTGCAATGAGCTTTTAGTTATCATCAAAACTGCCGATAGAGTATTTTGCTTTAGCCCCAACTCTGAACATTTAGTTATCATGAGCTTACTGGCATATTTTTTGGTGTAACTGATAAGATATAAACAGTTACACAGAAGGAACCATTTGTAAGTTTTAAACATTTTGATCTTTTCTAATGCTGCCAATTTTTGTGGGGCAATCCATAATTTAGCACCTTCATGTTTGGTTAATATACAATATAGATAGATAGATGGATGGCCAGTTGACAGTTAGTTCAGTGGCAGTTAGTTAAAACCAAATCCAATCTTGCTTTGATTTACTGCTACACGTAATTAAAAATTCTTACAGAACTCTTACAAACAATGATGTCAACCATTTGATTTAACTAGATGGGAATTACAAGAAATCTAGATGTACTCATAGCTTGACACATCAGTGTTAGTAAGAAAAAATAGTGCATGTAGCCATTTCCATTTTCTTTTCTCATCCTACGTATGTCCATAACTCCATATTAAGTACTATAAGTTTTTCTTTCCTTATATTTTATGATAAAAGCAATGTTTATTCTATTAGCTGTTGCAACTTCCCTGCTAACAAGTACTTATTCTTATAAAAGCAATGTTTATTATATATATATATATATTTGCTTTTCAGAGGGTATTATTGGTGAAACACTGAGCAAATTCAGCATTTGGAGTTTGTACATTACCTTTGTGTTAGCTGTTGCAAGATTTATTAGACTGCAATGCTCAGATCTGAGAATGAGAATACCTTATGAGAATCTTCCATCTTGCGACAGGTATGTACTTATGATATATTTTAGATAATGGAAGTTTTTATTGAACTCAGACAGTTACATCAAGGTGATACAATTATCCTGAGAACACTTCCAGCCTATGCATAACTAAGATGCACACAGCCGAACATACAAAACCACACTCAAAAGGAAAAAAAGAATGACATGGGAGTATTGAGGACCATCAATCCAAAGACTAAATTGCCACCCATGAACAACTCCTTGGCCATCTCCTCCAAAAGCAGAGAGTATTAAGAGCCACCAATCCTAAGACTAGAGATCGCCACCCATATCCCTAGGTAAAAAACTTCTTGACCACCTTCTCCAAATGTAGACATGCCGCAACCACCATATCCCGCGAACCAGGCTTCTGTAGGATAGCCCATGTACGAAGCCAATGGATAAGACAATATATAACCTGTAATAGTGAAGTTATGATTTTTTTTAATCAAAATATACATTATTCCTGCATAGCCAAAGCAACCAACAAGTAGCAAATGCTCATAACAGGACATGTGCTTTCAAATTATTATGAATTCCAGCAAGGCAGCTCCCAAACATATGGGCTACACTATGTAGTGGAGGAAGTCCAAATGCTACTTGGATGATGGACCAAACAGAATGGGCAAAATCGAAAAAAAAGATGTCTAATTGTCTCATCATTGTGACAAAAACAACCGTTCTTATTGCTTTGCCAGTTTCCTTTTGTCAAATTATCCATCGTTAACACCACTCCACGATGAAAATACCAAAGAAAAATCATAAATTTTAAGGGTATCTTTAGTTTCCAAAGATGTTTATTAATATTAAGAACATTGATGTGAATTAGAGCTAGGTAATGAGACTCTACCGAGAACTCCCCATTTGAGGTTAAGTTCTAACGAAACTCGTCTTGCTCCTGAGTTAATTGAAAATCAGTGATACATGATAATAAATACAAGTTTAAGGACCACCCGTGCATTTTACTCATAATAAATTATTCCAGGCCACCTATTTTGATCCTATAAGTTCCCTTCTCCATGAAAGGGAATGATTGGTTTCTAAGACTTGTGCAACAGTAGCCGGCTTATGCCTAACTATGTTTTGAAGACAAGGATACTGTTTTTAAGGTTGAATTGCCCAACCATTTGTCTCTCAAAACCTGATTTGGGAGCTATAGAAAGGATCCAAACCAGAGAAAATCCCATTTCTCCTTCATGGGGGTGGACCAAAAGTATAAGTCCCTGGCCTTCCACTAAGCTTGAGAAAGAGGTTTATCACCTACATACTTATTACATATCAACTATTGTCAATCCCCTTCCGTGGAGAGCAACTTGAATAAGCACTTACTAAGTAGAGCCACATTCTTAATGTCCAAAACATGAATTCCCAATCCCCCCTTGTTCCTTGGGGAGGCACTTTTTTTCTCTGACCACCACATTTCCGGTAAAACCTGGAGCGAAAGTAGTTAAGCTTTGTAAGTATCCCCTTTGGTATGGCAAAGAAAGACATCATATATCTCGGGAGGCTACTTAGCACTGAATTAATCAATGTTAGCTGTCCTCTGGTGGATAGGAGTTTTCCTTTCCAACTACTTTGACGTTTTTCAAAGCGTTTTATCACATCTTTACAATCGGCATTTCTTAATCTCTTGTAGTGAATAGGGATACCTAGATACCGGAATTGAAATTTACCAGTGGAACAACCAAAGAGCTCCATGTATTCATTGTTAAACTCGTTCGCTTCACCAAAGCAATATAATTAGTTTTTATGGAAATTTATCTTAAGACTGTTAATTGCTCAAGGCAAATTTTGCTACATGACACTGCTTATGTGTGGTTTTAGCCCTAGGACACTGCCCAAACTCACTTTTGAGGGAAAACACTCCATAAACATGGTAATTTGCTAGTGGATACCACGTCGATTAAAATAATAATTTCCGGTTGAAGAGGAGAGAGAAATCGCGTGAAATGTCAAAATGCCCTTGGGCCCACATGTCAGCTCTATCTCCTATTTCTCTTCTCCTCTTCCAGCCCACGTGTCGCTCCCCGCCAGCCGCCAGCCATGCCCGCGCAGACGGCGGTGGAGGCAGTCGTTGAACTCGTCACCATCGACGTGACATCGAGCGGCTCATCGAGATGTTCATCTGGAATAACACGTTGGAGAAGGGCGCCCACCGATCGGCCGCGGTGGTTGTCTCCATGCTCACCGAGGGGAAGCTGAATGCTCTCCGCGTCACCGGCATCCCCGGCGCCATCGAGTCAGTCGCGTCGCTGCATTACGGTGACCTCGACGAGCTCAACCTACTCGGCCTCCATGCCTATCATATTTAGTTATGTCCATATTTATTGCAGAATATTAACGGCCTATTTGAAAAGCTGGAGATTGTAGCCGGTCCGGTGAGTATCCAAACTAATAAAATCGTACATTTTCTAGATTATGTAACCATTTAGTCTCAATTTGCGTGACAAAATCTGGGCTATCTGGGGAGCTGGATGAGAATTTGGGTTGTTTGGTACAGGTGGGAGATATTAAGAGCAGAGTATTTGTGGTCAAAAGCTCCCTAAACAGGGACTATGTTATGAAAATAAATCTTAGATGGGACCAAATTGAGCAAACTATTGAAATTTTAAGAATAAACTAAATCTGGGTAGTAAATTGATTGTTTTTAATGCACTCAACCAAATTATAAGTGGATGTTGAAAATATATGCCTTTATGGGGTTTTGCAATAGTCTTGTTAGCCATAGGCAAACTCATCTTGAAAATAAATAATTGTCAATTAACCAAATATGTACATATCTAGAAAAATATCACATAATCTCTTGTGAATCTTAAAGGCTTACAACCTTCTATCTATTCCCGAGAGATCAGGGGTTATAAATATAGAAGGTGTGCTGTGCATTTGTATAGCTTCATATGTACTTCCTCCATCTCTTACTATAAGAGATTTTGATATTTTCTTTGCACTGTTCGTTTTATTCAAAAAAAATTTAGAATTATTTTTTTTACTTACTCCCTCCGTCCTATAATATAAGAGATTTTGAGTTTTTGCTTGCATTGTTTGACCACTCGTCTTATTCAAAATTTTTTAAAATTATTATTTTCTTTACTTACTTTATTATCCAAAGTACTTTAAGTACAACTTTTCGTTTTTTACATTTGCACAAATTTTTTTAATAAAACGAATGGTTAAACAGTGTAAGCAAAAACTTCAAATCTATTATATTATGTGACGGAGGTAGTACTTTATTATTCAAAGCACTTGAAGCACAACTTTTCGTTTTTTATATTTGTATAATTTTTTTTTGATAAAACGAGTGGTCAAACATTGCAAATAAAATATTAAAATTTCTTATGTTATAAGACGGAGGGAGGGAGTAGCTATTTGTCTATTTTGCCTAGTAGGTACATAAGTACATTGCAATTTCAAGTCAACAATTTTGGAGTTGGCATAGAATATTGGAGTCTGTATCTACGCCAACTCCTTGTCCATAACAGATTTTTTTTTTCCTCACGCTGGGCCCACCACGGGAAACCCTTTCCCTACGTAGGGATGAAAACGGATCGAAAACGGACGGAAACTAGCTTTATCATATTCGTTTTTATATTTTTTTCAGAATCGGAATCGGAATCGAAAACTCGGATACGGAAATGAAATCGAATATTATCGAATACAGATACAGAGCGAATACGAGACGGAACGAATACGGTTGCGAATATTTACCGGTATATAAAAAACCCCTCAAATTGAGTTTATTGATAAAGGAAGAGATATCGCTTATTATTTTAGTTCAACATCTCCAATATTTATATCGTCAATTTTGTAGACGGTCCCACAACCGTATGTGAAAATCGACTTTCATGGTTGTTCCTCTAAGATGGTTGTTCCTCTAAGAGATCCATATGCAAATATGATTATCATTTTCTATTGCAAGACCTTTTACTATATGTATAACTTACTTACCATTGTATTAATTGGAGATGTTATTTATTTTACTTCACATCTTCGAAACTTGTAATGTTTGTTTTATACTTTAAATACTTTCAAATACAAATATTATAAACTACAAAGTGGTAGATACTGTTGAGCTCTACAACTTTGATATGGAACACATCTCCATCAGATGTCGTTAGATCTGAGATTTTGTAAAAAATAAATGGTATAATATAATGAATATTTAGACCCTTAAATGACCTCAAATAATAAAATAGTCAATAATAAAGTTGTAGATCTCATCGAGCTCTACAATGTTGATATAAAGTTTGTCTTCATCTGATTCCGTATGAAAAAGTTATGTATATATACGTGTTTTTTCTGAAATTTGCTCAACGTCTGCGTATATCCGAAAAAAAATTCCGGATAGTTTCCGACCGTTTTCCGATTCCGACGGATAGTACCCTTACTGTATTCGTTTTCGTTTCTGAGAAAAAATATCCGAATTCGTTTCCGAATCCGAGAATTTCCGGATAGTTCCGACTGAAACTATCCGAATCCGGAAAATGGTCCGGACGGACGGAAACTATCCGAACCAGTTTCAACCCTACATTGATGCTTACGCATGCGATGAGCATAGGATGTTATTGTGGCCTGGATTTTTCACAATTTGGTTCTTTTAAAAAACTTATTTTACAAATATACCACTGAAAAAACTTATCTCTAAAATTGTCCTTTTTGGGACTCAAGAGATGCTGCCGTCGGTCCCTCCCCGCGGCGCTTCGAGTCCGAATGCTCTCTCTCCCCTTTTATCAAATTCACTCAAGATTATGTTGGTAAGAGACTTCATGTTCTTCGTTGTTTTTTTCCTATAGTCCAAAAAAACCAAAAAATTAGTACATTGCTTTTTTTACATCCTATAAAAAAAGGTTTGTTGAGTTTTTCTCTTCTTTTACATTCGAGTGGCTTTCCTTAAAACATGCATAACTTTCTCATACGGACTCGGAATCAGGCAAATTATATATCCATGGACATGTACAGAAAATGATGTGGACAAGGGTTCCCGTTCCCGATCTTCCGAAAGGTTCTGATAAGCAGTCCATTTGGTGGAGTCATGACACAAATCGATCTGGCTTCTGAACGAACACGCTCTTGAGCCCTGCAATCGCAGCACCACGTCTCCTCTGGTTATCACCCGTGTCGAAACCCGGTTGACCTCGTCGAGAAGGCTAATCCCTCCTTGCAAATCAAAGAACACAAACAAGAACAAGAAATAATACAACCAAATTGCATATGAATGATTAAGCTCATAAGTTGGGATCTCACAAACCGAAGGATCGGCGAAACTGTTCTTGACAGAATAATATAAGCAAAACTTAAACCTTAAAGGTGGCGGCGGCTACTAATATATAGAGTTTAGGGTCGTGCAAATACCTCTTGACATAACCCTAATAGGCGCCAACACGATACACGGCCCAAGGGCTAAAATACGACGACGCAGCATCGGAACAAATTATGGGCGTCAATTTGTACGGTCGATTCCCGAAGACTCAGAAAGAATTTGGATATGGGAACAGAACCATTGGAAAGGTTATCTTCTTAGCTTTCCATTGGATATAACGCCGTCCCATTGGACGATGGTGCCAGTGACTCTAGTGCCCCAAAAAGAATCATTTTAGCCATAAGTTTTTTCAGGGATCTATTTATGAAATAAGTTTTTCAAGAGTACCAAATTGTGAAAAAAACAGTTATTGTGGCTCTTGAGTACGTGTCTTCGGAGCTTCAGTATACAACTTAATTCATGAAAGCCCAGATAGAGCTGACCATAGCTTGAAGGGCTTGTTAGATGTATTGCATGCATATAGCTTGTTAGCTTGTTAGAACATTCTGTAGTACTTGGGAGAGAAATATTATCCTATATATACTCCCTCCATCTCAAAAAAGAATTAAATTCTAATTACGAATCTAGATAATATTACTACATCTAGATTCGTACATAGGATTTAATTTATTTTGGGACGGATGGTGTACACTCCATGGCTGCATGCATTTGAATGAAATGTCATCACTGCGAGTGGGGCGTCATGTCTGTGTAGCCTATGCTCTTCCTGGTGGTGGGGAAGATCATGAACACCATGCTGGACAGGAACCCGGCGCCAAGCGGCAGGTTCACCAGCAGCTCCCTCATGTCCGCTTCTGCTTCCGGGAAGAGGCACGTCTGCACGGCTGCGTCGGCGAAGGCGACGGCCAGGAACACCACCGCCGAGAAGAAGGCGTGGACAAAGTCGAGCGCAGTGATCCTGAACCTGGACAGGTCCTTGAACACGGTGCCGTGCTCCTCCCGCGTGCCGGCGAAGTTGAAGGGTCGGAACCCGCGGAGGGTGGCAACGCCGTAGTAGAGCTTGCCATCGTGGCCGATGAGGCTGTCCGTGAAGGAGAGGAGCATGCAGGATGCCGCGAAGGCGCCGATGAGCGCCAGGACCAGGTACCGGTTGGCGACGGCGTGGAAGACGCCGTGGTTGCTGAAGGACGGCGCCAGCGCCTGGAACGCCAGCACCGTGCCCGTCGGCAGGAGCTTCAACAGGTCCGACGCGCCCGACAGCGTCTTGTCCACCGCCGGTGTCGGCCGAACGGCGACGTGGTCGCTGATGATCTCCCGTGCAGGCTGCGGATTCTTCTCATCGTCACAGCACGCTTCGGTGTCAACGGCGGGCATTTGGACGTGCACGGCATTAGGATCCATGTGCACACTGCTGCAAGCTGATAGATCGATCGAGGGAGAGAGATCTTGCACAGATTCTTTTTTGTTTGGAGGAGACAGATATCACGAGATACTAGGTTTTTTTTTTTCCCTTCTCCTTTGCGAGGCACGAGATACTTGGTTTGGATGGTGGCGACAGGTGAACGGCTTTGTTGCCTGCGCTGCCCTTTTATTTAGTGCAAGTATTACATAAAAGTGGGGGAGCAGCAGTTATAACTTACAACAAGCAACAAGAAAATAGTTCGAGAGGTGACGATGCCAACCCAGCGGAGTCGTACTTGTGCCTGAAACATATACGATACAATGCATATATTCCCTGGCCATTCGCATGCATGGTGGCTGGTGTCACTTACGTACGTATGCATGCGTTTTGGTTACAACGGCAAGAAAGAACCTATTTCATGCACTGCGGTTGCGCGCGTCAGAAACCGGCCAAACCACAACAAACTTCCCATTTCAGCAGCCAGCTACAGCTAGTTGTGTTTGGCGCCCTGGTTGGACGAATGGACGCCATGATTACATTCGGTGTTACGCAACAAAACCGCTGATGCTCGCGCGCCGGCGTGGGAGATCTAGTTGCTACCAGATACGGTGACACTCCTTTTTGTATGCATAACCTTTTCCATGTACGTGGTCCCCGTGAATTCTTTTCCCTTTGTTTCTCTTTTACATCTATCTACCTTATAGTTCACCAACTCATTTTACTCATTCATTATGTGACAAATCCAACGATCCAAAACGATTTGATGAGTTGCATCTAACGGCACCATCAGATCCGCGCGTCTCCTACACCTCCCTCCGCATCCGCGCCTCTCCCATAGCACCTCCCTCCCAGATCCACGCATTGCTCTCCCTCTCTCCTGCACTTCCCTCCGCGCATCCCCGCTGTAAAACTTTGGAGGAAACGATACCCTTTCTCTCGGGTTCGCCTGCGTGTTATATAGGATAGGAAAAGCCTCAACTGTGGCTGTTACAACAGTTCACGAATTACATGTGATAAGATCAAATCAATATGTCGGAAAACAACTAACTACAGATAGGACTAACTTATCTTATCACATAAAATAACAATATCTTTAACACCCCTCCTCAATCACAACTTATATAAGTTGAGATTGTTTCTAAACATTTCAAGCCTTCTAACAGGAAGTGACTTTGTAAACCCATCTGCTACTTGGTCATCTGTTGGCACAAACTTAATATCCAGTAGCTTCTAAACCACTTGCTCACGCACAAAGTGAAAATCAATCTCTATGTGCTTAGTTCTAGCATGAAAGACTGGATTTGCTGATAGATAGGTTGCACCTAGATTATCACACCAAAGCCTTGTTGGACCTGATTGTGAGACACCAATTTCATCAAGTAATTTTCTTACCCACATTACCTCTGCAGTTTGCATTTGCCAAAGCCTTCTATTCAGCCTCCATACTGGACCTAGAGACTGTTGCTTATTTTCTTGCACTCCAGGGAAACAAGATTTGATCTTAAAAACACTGCAAAACCTCCTGTAGATCTTCTATTATCTACACATCCTGCCCAATCAGCATTAGAAAAAGCACTAATCATAATAGATGAAGACATTAATTTTCAGACCTACATCTTGTGTTCCCTTAAGATATCTAAGTATCCGCCGTTTGACCGCACTCCAGTGCGCTGCTGTGGGCTGCTGCAGAAATTGGCATACTTTGTTCACAGAAAAAGAAATATCTGGCCAGGTCAAGGTTAGATATTGCAAAGCACTAAGCTTCTATACTGTGTAGAGTCAAAACAGTCCCTCATTGATGATAGTTTTCCCGACGTGGACAGAGGGAAGTTTACAGGTTTGCATGTACTCATATTTGCTCTTTGTAAGATTTCAGAAGTGGTACCTTCCTTAGTCAATAGCAAACCTTCCCTGGTCTTCTTGACTTCAATTCCCAAGAAGTAATGAAGATCCCTCGAGTCCTTAAGTGCAAACTCCTTTTCTAGATCCTTTAACAAACACTCAGTGCCTGTGTGGAGCTTGCAACAATAATATCATCAACAAATACTAATACAAATATTGTATGCTTACCCTTGTTATAGAAAAACGGTGATGTGTCAGCTTTCGAACGAGTGAAGCCAAGCTCCTGCAATTTCTTACTTAGGCGAGAGTACCAAACTCGCGGTGCTTGTTTCAAGCCAAGTGCCTTGTCGAACTTAGACAGCGAGTGCAGAGATTACTTGTCGTTGTCTCATATATACCTCCTCTTCTAAATAACCATGCAAGAAGGTATTCTGTACATGTAGCTGTCTTAGGCTCCAACCTCTAGAAACTGCAACCGATCGATAGGATTAGACGAATAATTGCTGCCCTAACAACATGACTAAAAGTGTCCTCATAATCAATACCATATCTTTGTTTAAACTCCTTTGCAACTAGCCATGCCTTATACCTATCAATCGAACCATCTGCTTTTCTCTTAATTTTGTAAACCCACTTGCAATCAATTATATTATTTCCTTGTATATGTGGGACTAAGTGCCAAGTTTTATTATGCATAAGAGCAGTAAATTCCTTATCCATGGCATCTTTCCAATTCTTGTTACTAAGAGCTTCATGTAAAGTAGATGGTTCTCCTATCTCTGTTAGTGGGCCATACTGGGATTATACTTCACTGTGCCATCAGTATATCCTTTTGGTTTTCTGATTCCATGTTGCAAGCGTGTCAGCCGTCTTGGAGCAGGATCATTTGCAGCCACATGTGAATGTTCTTCTACTGTTGCAGATGGCTCCGACGGCTCAATCACAGGGATAGAGGCCATAGGAGATCCCGGACTCAGCGCTGCTGGCTGTCGGGTGCGTCTCTGTCGGCTGTGGGGTGTGTCTATCCCGGACTTGGTTCAACTATTGTTCAATCACAAATACTAAGTTCTTTTGGGCTCTAGGAACATGAAGGGTATTTTTGAGATGTAGATCACGAACAGGTGAATGAACAATAGCTGAACCAACATAGTTAATATCCATACCTGAGCCAATAGCAGTGTGAACTTTGTCGTTCCCGTTGTATTTGTCCTTCACCGATAACTTCTCAAGCTCACCGGTGATGTGATCCGTAGCACTTCGTGTCTAGATACCAGTTGGTATCTATGCCATAGGTGGACATGGCAGCTCTAGCAACCTTTTCTTCCCCTGCATAAGAGGTGTCGAACCTTTTCCAACATTTGATGGCAGTATGGCCAACCTTGCCACACAGCTGGCAGATTGGTTTGTTGGTGTTGTTGCCCTTTCCGTCATTGTCATGGCAGTAGCCACGACCGCGGCCGCCACCGCCATTTCCATGCCCGTGTTCATCGCGTCCACCTCCGCGCCCTCCACACAACATGGAGTTTGCAGAGGACCGCGAACCGCCTTGGAGCAACTCCATGCGCTGCTCAAAGCTCAGCAGTTGCGCATACAGATCACCCACTGTCATGGGCTCTACACGTGCAGCAACAGAGGACACCACGAAGTCAAGGCCTGTGAGGATGTATGAGATCAGATCGTCATCGTCAAGATGCTTTCCTGCAGATGCCATCTCGTCAGCCAAAGCTTTCATCTTACCAATATATTCGGCAGCACTAAGGTTGCCTTTGCTGGTGGTGGACAGCGCCATGTGCGTGTTGATCACATGTGCCCTGGATTGAGAAGCGAAGATCCCTTCGATAGCCTCCCACACCTTAGAGGCTCTTGTCAGGGTGGCGACTTGAATTAACATGTTGCGTGAGAGAGAAGATGGCAGGTAGCTGAGAACCTGCTGCTCCTGCACAATCCACACCGCATGCGCAGGATTTGACACCTTCTCGGTGACCTCCTTCCCGTCGTTGTCCTTGCCGGACACCAACATGATGGCCAATAGCGCCTGGCTTGCGCCATCAAGGAATCCTGCCATCTGAGCTCCTCTTAGAGTGGCAAGAACTTGTGCCTTCCATAAAACATGGTTGGATTTGGTCAGCTTCGCCGACACCATCTGCCCATGCAAGGAAGGAGAGCCGACGGAGGAAGAAGAAGCCATAGATGGAGATAGGATTGGAGAGATTGGATCGGTATTGAAGGGATAGGCCATGATACCATGTAATACTTTGGAGGAAATGATACCCTTTCTCTCGGGTTCGCCTGCATGTTATATAGGGTAGGAAATTAAAGCCCCTACCGTGGCTGTTACAACAGATCACGCATTACATGTGATAAGATCAAATCAATCTATCGGAAAACAACTAACTACAGATAGGACTAACTTATCCTATCACATAAAATAACAATATCTTTAACACCCGCCCCTGCACCCCTCGCGTATCATCTGAACCCTCTCCCAAAATCGCGCAACGTGGATCGCTGTTTCCTGCCCTAAATCGCACCCCCATCAATCCTTTTCCTCTCGCAAATGTCGCTGCCCCCATACACCGCGGCTTACACCGCTATTCATCACCGATTCCTCCACCCCAAATCTAGCTCCCCAAATCCAGCTCTCAGCATCGCCGAACCCCAGTCCCCAACTCACTGTCACCGATCCCGCACATCCTCTGCCCCATCCTCGCCGATCCCCCGCCTCTGCCATCATGCCACCGATCCATCATTGTTGGGACCACCGTGGTGTTCGGTCGGCACCAATCCCCATTATGATCCGCCACTAATCGCCACCTGTCTCAAAGACCACGTCATCGCCCGATTCTGCTTCTTCACTGCCAACCTCCGCCCGTCATTCACACCCACACACCACCGCCCACGATTGTTGCCAAGTCTCCACCGCACCGTGCAGCTATCTTGTTCCGTTGCTGCCGGCCCCCTCACCTACTGTGCCTCCTCCCACGCCTCCGTATGCGGCTCCGCGTGCCCGACTCGACGCCGTCAACCCCAACGATGAGGTAAATGACACTACTTCACATATGGAAGTTGCAGGCAGGTCTCTGAAGAGCACCATGATCTTTTTAACTGCATAGACATATGCATCATGCAATAGGTTTGGTCATGGTGGAGATTTTGAATCTTTAGTGTATCATATATCAGTTGATAACTATGGGTCATCCATACATGATTCTGGACCCTCGATAAGTTGCTTGTAATTTTTTTTTCTCAATTGAACTATAAAGATGTTTATAATTCATGCAAATTCTCTCATACAATATTCATGTGTTTCTTATTGACGGAAATTTCGTTCTTCACCGTCCTCTCCTCTTGCATATGTTAACATAATGGAGTGACTAACTTTTGGGTATTCTTACCTTCACCATTGGAGAACTGATCTTTCGTCGTGGTACCCTAAAACACAAATATCTCGGATCTATTATCAACCGGTACTAAAGATCATCTTTATTACTGGTTAAAAAGTCCAATGACACTGTGCAATCATTAGTACTGGTTGGTAACACCAACTGATACTGAAGATAATTTTTTCTCCCTGTTCAAATCCTGTTAGAGCATGTCTACCCCCCAGAATCTTTAGTACAGGTTTGTGTAAACAACCGATACTAAAGATAAACTCTTTAGTCCTAACCGAGAACTAAAGATTTTTGGGATCTTTAGTATCGGTTGGTGAAATCAACTTGGTAATAAAGATAATTTACTTTTTATATGTCTTTTTCCTCCTTCAGCCCGAGCTATTGCTGCCAAAGTAAAGGAGCTAGGAGGAAGGGAGGTGCTGCCAAATTTTTTTGTGAAAATATTTTGGTGATACAACACAAATCAAAGGGATATAAAAGGTTAGGACCTTCATTTTCTATCGATGTATGGTTAACATATTATTTTTCTACCTATGTTTTTGTACGTCACTCTCTCAAAAAGGTATATGAAAAAAGAAGAGAGAATTTTTTTTAGAGAAAATAAGGGTACTTCATAATATTGGAAACATTTGGATAAAAATGTTAAAAAAAGACAACAACGGAAAATTATAGAAAATGAAGAAAAAAAGAAAAATAAGTCCATTTAAAAATCATTAAAATAGTGAGAAATAAGAATAATGCATTAAAAATATGTTTAGAACTTTTTAAAACTTTTAAAATAATTAAAATAAGGATTGTTGTTGAAACGACAACCGCATACGTTGAAAGACATGGTTGCTCAACAGTGGTTGGAAAGAAACGAAGTGTATTAGTTTTGGAATTTCTTACTTTTCGATCCCCCTATTACATGGCCCTAGGGGACTATATATAGCCCCATTACAAGTTCTTACTGGACCGCGAACCGCCTTGGAGCAACTCCATGCGCTGCTCAAAGCTCAGCAGTTGCGCATACAGATCACCCACTGTCATGGGCTCTACACGTGCAGCAACAGAGGACACCACGAAGTCAAGGCCTGTGAGGATGTATGAGATCAGATCGTCATCATCAAGATGCTTTCCTGCAGATGCCATCTCGTCAGCCAAAGCTTTCATCTTACCAATATATTCGGCAGCACTAAGGTTGCCTTTGCTGGTGGTGGACAGCGCCATGTGCGTGTTGATCACATGTGCCCTGGATTGAGAAGCGAAGATCCCTTCGATAGCCTCCCACACCTTAGAGGCTCTTGTCAGGGTGGCGACTTGAATTAACATGTTGCGTGAGAGAGAAGATGGCAGGTAGCTGAGAACCTGCTGCTCCTGCACAATCCACACCGCATGCGCAGGATTTGACACCTTCTCGGTGACCTCCTTCCCGTTGTTGTCCTTGCCGGACACCAACATGATGGCCGATAGCGCCTGGCTTGCGCCATCAAGGAATCCTGCCTTCTGAGCTCCTCTTAGAGTGGCAAGAACTTGTGCCTTCCATAGAACATGGTTGGATTTGGTCAGCTTCGCCGACACCATCTGCCCATGCAAGGAAGGAGAGCCGACGGAGGAAGAAGAAGCCATAGATGGAGATAGGATTGGAGAGATTGGATCGGTATTGAAGGGATAGGCCATGATACCATGTAATACTTTGGAGGAAATGATACCCTTTCTCTCGGGTTCGCCTGCATGTTATATAGGGTAGGAAAAGCCCCTACCGTGGCTGTTACAACAGATCACGCATTACATGTGATAAGATCAAATCAATCTATCGGAAAACAACTAACTACAGATAGGACTAACTTATCCTATCACATAAAATAACAATATCTTTAACACCCGCCCCTGCACCCCTCGTGTATCATCCGAACCCTCTCCCAAAATCGCGCAACACGGATCGCTGTTTCCTGCCCTAAATCGCACCCCCATCAATCCTTTTCCTCTCGCAAATGTCGCTGCCCCCACACACCGCGGCTTACACCGCTATTCATCACCGATTCCTCCACCCCAAATCCAGCTCCCCAAATCCAGCTCTCAGCATCGCCGAACCCCAGTCCCCAACTCACTGTCACCGATCCCGCACATCCTCTGCCCCATCCTCGCCGATCCCCCGCCTCTGCCATCATGCCACCGATCCATCATTGTTGGGACCACCGTGGTGTTCGGTCGGCACCAATCCCCATTGTGATCCGCCACTAATCACCACCTGTCTCAAAGACCACGTCATCGCCCGATTCCGCTTCTTCACTGTCAACCTCCGCCCGTCATTCACACCCACACACCACCGCCCATGATTGTTGCCAAGTCTCCACCGCACCATGCAGCTATCTTGTTCTGTTGCTGCCGGCCCCCTCACCTACTGTGCCTCCTCCCACGCCTCCGTATGCGGCTCCGCGTGCCCGACTCGACGCCGTCAACCCCAACGATGAGGTAAATGACACTACTTCACATATGGAAGTTGCAGGCAGGTCTCTGAAGAGCACCATGATCTGTTTAACTGCATAGACATATGCATCATGCAATAGGTTTGGTCATGGTGGAGATTTTGAATCCTTAGTGTATCATATATCAGTTGATAACTATGGGTCATCCATACATGATTCTGGACCCTCGATAAGTTGCTTGTAATTTTTTTCTCGATTGAACTATAAAGATGTTTATAATTCATGCAAATTCTCTCATACAATATTCATGTGTTTCTTATTGACGGAAATTTCGTTCTTCACCGTCCTCTCCTCTTGCATATGTTAACATAATGGAGTGACTAACTTTTGGGTATTCTTACCTTCACCATTGGAGAACTGATCTTTCATCGTGGTACCCTAAAACACAAATATCTCGGATCTATTATCAACCGGTACTAAAGATCATCTTTATTACTGGTTAAAAAGTCCAATGACACTGTGCAATCATTAGTATTGGTTGGTAACACCAACTGATACTGAAGATAATTTTTTCTCCCTGTTCAAATCCTGTTAGAGCATGTCTGCCCCCCAGAATCTTTAGTACAGGTTTGTGTAAACAACCGATACTAAAGATAAACTCTTTAGTCCTAGCCAGAACTAAAGATTTTTGGGATCTTTAGTATCGGTTGGTGAAATCAACTTGGTAATAAAGATAATTTACTTTTTATATGTCTTTTTCCTCCTTCAGCCCGAGCTATTGCTGCCAAAGTAAAGGAGCTAGGAGGAAGGGAGGTGCTGCCAAATTTTTTTGTGAAAATATTTTGGTGATACAACACAAATCAAAGGGATATAAAAGGTTAGCACCTTCATTTTCTATCGATGTATGGTTAACATATTATTTTTCTACCTATGTTTTTGTACGTCACTCTCTCAAAAAGGTATATGAAAAAAGAAGAGAGAATTTTTTTTAGAGAAAATAAGGGTACTTCATAATATTGGAAACATTTGGATAAAAATGTTAAAAAAAGACAACAACGGAAAATTATAGAAAATGAAGAAAAAAATCGGAGGAGGGCGGAGTGCAAAGAGGTGAGGCTGAGCGGATGGGAAGCGGCGTCCGGAAGAGTTTGCAGTTCGTCTTGGAGGCTAATATAGGGGCGCAGGTATGGAGTCGGCGGAAGCGCCGAGCGACGGGGTGTGGGGAAAGTGGACGGGAGGCCGCAGCAAGTATGTAAAAGCGTCGAAGATGGGGACGATAGTACGGAAGAACGGCGTCTAAATAGGTAGGGAAGGCGGAGCGTTAAGCAACTTGCTACGGTTTTAGGCAGCATATGTAATGTGAGTACTTGATCGAGAGATGGCTATTGCGGGCATAGGGGCGGAGAGAGAACGGGCCGGAGTGCGGAGTCACGGGAACGTGGCAGGATTATTCGAGAAGGTCGATTGGCGCGGTTGGGGTGGGCCAGGTGAGAATCAGAGACACCGGAAGGGGGACTGGAGGCGTGAAAACCCGAGCAGGGAAGCTTGGGTCGGGCGCGAACCGGAGCGGTAGACGCGGCGGCGCCTGCTCCTACAGTGCTCGCAGGCGTCGCGCGCGGCGACGTGCTACAGTGAAGATGCGCAGAGATAAGTAAAGTGGTCGCAGAGACGCGACAATCGCGTTCGAGTGAATGACGGGTGAGGTTGAGTAGAGTCCTGGCGGGCGCAGCAATCATCGAGGCGCCATGGTGTCTTACTTGGTAGGTAACCGAGAGGGCGACGTAAATACATGAATCGAGCAAGCGCGTCACCGCGGACTAGCAGCCCAGGGGGGAGAGGAGTGTCGTTCAGACCTCGACGTGAGTGCGTGGAGTGATAGACCCCCGCATGAGGCGGAAGGAAGCGAAGGGAGAGGACGGTGGAAGGGGCTGAGTCACGGGCGTAGACGGGCGGAGTGTTTTTGACCAAGCATAGTCATTGGTCGGCCAGGAAGAAACTGGAGGAGATCCGGCGTGGGGGACAGTTAATCGAAGACGTGCGGTGGGATGAATGCGGCTGCGATATCGGACCAGGTCTCTATCAAGGAACTCGTCCAGGTGACATGGGCGAGTCGCTCCGAGTGGGGCAGGGAAGGGTGGTAGTTGGGAAAATGTGCGCCAGACGGGTTAAAGGTATAAGGGACAGTGCTGGCTGCAGGGAGTCAAAAGTGGATATGATAGGAGGTCGGGTGAGGGGGAGTGAAGAAGGGGGGTGGATTTGATAGCGGAAAGCTGTACCCTTAGGGGTGGTACTCTCATGGGAGGTCCGGATTAATGACAAGACTGAGGGGAGGGGGCTGGTGGTTAGGCAAGTTACCTGTATTGACTGGACGTGTTAGCCGCTGAGCGCTATCTTGTCCTGAGCGGGGTATGCGGAGTAAGACTGCAGGCCGACGCTGGCAGTTCTCAAGTCTTAATTATGCTGGTGTACTCTGGCGTTCCTTGGCATAGCCGTTCATTACTTTGTATCCCCTAGATGGGCCAAAATAGCGCTAGAGGGTGCGACATACCCGTTGTGCGCGGCGGGCCGGCCGTGCGCCTTTCAGGGCACGACGGCCCGGGAATTCTGGCACCCGGGAAGGCAGTTTCACCCCCCTGTATTTAGCTGACACCTCGGTTCCCTCCAAACACGTGAGTGCCGAAGCCACGGGCCAATGGAGACAGCGACATCGAAATCCAGTGGTAGGGGCGCCCATCCGCAGACGACAATGACCGAACCACATGCATGCTGAAATAGTGCCTGGGCTGCGTGCTGATTACCTGGGGCCAGCTACTCGAAAGATTGCCCCCGAGTACGAAGTATGGTGTCACGTCGCTCGCTTGTTCAAGATGCTTACTATGCTCGGGCTCCTGTAGATTTGACCGGGTGGGGGAACTGTAGGGGGAGGAGCCCTTTTCCCAGATACGCCCCACCCCCAAGACTCTCGCAGCCGTCGACCGGACAGGGTCTATGCATAAACAAAGCTATGTATAAGTATGCTTAGTCATGTTCGAACCTTTTATGCATGCAAGTAGTGTGTGGCGCATAGGTCTCCCCCATGCCCATCTCCATTACCATCACAAAGGGTAATCTGGACCTCGAAACAATAATAATTTGCTAACATGAGGGTAGGCCAACATTGCTAGGAAGTTAGCATTTCTGAACGAAGTTCC
Organism: Oryza longistaminata; assembly: GCA_009805545.1. NCBI lineage: Eukaryota > Viridiplantae > Streptophyta > Magnoliopsida > Poales > Poaceae > Oryza > Oryza longistaminata. The sequence continues at coordinate 20,235,891 of CM020178.1, forward strand.
ATAGTTGACTCAGTAAGGGGGCGTCATACGTTAATCACATCGGTTACAGGAAGATATTAAAGGGTCCCATACTCAACGCAATGGCAATCAATCCCAAAGTACGGGAATGTTCTACATGCATGCGAATCTGTATTGCTAATAGATAAATTGCATATTTTAGGGCAATTAGGACAACGGTGAAGAGAGAGAGTAGTGATGACTTGCGCTTGCTCCGAGGGGCTGGCGCTCGGCTTCACCCGGACCGCGGCTCCCTCGTCTTTATAATTACGTGCGAAGGAAGCACACTTGATTCCAATTAAATTCAACTAGACTCAATAGAATTCACGGACAAAAGATGCAAACGCGTAATGCAATACTTTCTAAATAATGATAACAAGTTCGGAGAACGCATTCGAATTGTTGGGTTCCTTTCACTCTAGTCATCGGTTTGGTATTTGAAAATTTCGTCCTTGAAGGACTCATCTAATGGTAGGTTCTTAAATACATTTAATTATTGCCCAGCGAATTGATTAACTTAAAAGATTACCCGCCCGAAGAATATGAGTCCTAAACTATACGTTATATTTTGCCATAGTATATTGAGTTTTAGTGTTAATCTTACTGTAATTCAATATTGTTAATGTTCGTCTCTAAATCTCGCCCGTAGCTTCCTAATTTATGTTTCCTTATTTCTTTTCCCATCTGATCGCCTTTCTTTATGCGCCTTGGTCTCTGTTCTGTTGTACTTATCTTTTTCTATTCTGTTCCTCGCCGCACTTCTCTTCCTCTTGAGTGCTGTCTCTTCTTTCCTTCTACCCGCTTTGCTACGGGGGCTTCTTTTATTCGTCGCCGCACCCCACTACTTCGGGGAGTATGGCTCCAGCGACGCGTGCGGGCCGGGAACGCGGGGGCGCGGGCTTAACCCGGTGGTGCGGCCGGCTGGTCCGGGTACACGGGCGCGGTGCCGGCACCAGCGGTGGGCGCGGGCGGCAAGGGCGGCTCTAGCGACGGGCCGGTCGCGCTGGAGGCGCGGGGCGTGACGTTGGAGTGGGTTAGGGAGAAGAGTGAGATCGGAGGGAAGATGGGAGTAGTGGGGCATTATAGGGAGGGAAAGGATCAAGGGGGGAGAGGGGGGAGGAGGAGGCGGCGCGCCAATGTTGTCCATGGTCGCGGCGCGGGCGCCGACGGCGCAGCCGATTGACGACGACCGGCGCGCAGGGCAGGGCGGCACCACGACGGGCTCGGCGCGGCGGGGGTACCCGGGCAAGAGGGAGGAAGAGGAAGCGAGCTAGCGCGCGAGGGCGAGAGGACGCGCGGGGGCGCGGGGTCGAGGCGGCGCGCGGGCGCGAGTGCGGGCGCGCAGCGCTGATGTGGTACGCGAATGGGGGCGGCGGGCGGGAGGCGGCGGACGCAACCGTGGTACGGCGGCGGATCGTTAAGATCCTGTCTGCACGTGCTGCGCCCTCGGGTGCGCATGAGGGGCACGGGTCGTGTATGAACGAGTGGGTAGGCTACTAGACGAGTCATGGGGTTGGGTAAGCAATGGACAGGATGGACCACAGTGTGACAAGGGCGGTCGCGGGAGTACAGGGATATGGTACTCGGACACGGAGGATAATTATCGAAAAGGGTCGTACGAGATGATGATTAGGGCGATATGTCTATGACTGGCACATGGGAGTGTTGTTTTTTAGGGCCTTGTGCAACTAACGTAGATTGCGAGACGTTACAACTGACCTGACAGCGCGTAAAGGGAAGGGTAGTGGTCGCGACGGGAGTAATAGTCTTCGTGGTGCGAGGGCAAGAGTATTCGCGGGTGGAGTTGGACCGCGGCGCACGTGGAGGCCGTGACTAAGCATTGAAGTGACGGATTGCATGTCATTATTCATGGCAGAACCGAGACCAGCGGAGGGAAAACTTTATTAGACATAATCGGGAACAGGGGGGTACACGAAGTCGGCGGCAGTCGGCCTGGCGCGGAGACGGTTCTGGGTGGGTTGAACGAGGGGTAGCTAAGTGTAGTAGCTGGGGGCGCAAGGCGGGGGATTGAGGACATGACCTTCGGATATGAGGAGCTTTCGGCGCCGGGTGAAGTCGCGGTAGGTGGCGGTATACGGGGACTTCTAGCATGGAGCAACGCAACATCCGTGTATAGTACAGCTGGGGTTTTCTTGGTTGGGTTAATCTCGTGATTCTGGCCACGCGCGATGTGTGGTGTCGGGATTTGGGTGCCCCGGTTCTAGACATAAAAAACGCTTGACGCAGAGGCAGCATTCCAGGAATGTCGAACTCCTAGCTTCCAGTGTCGCTCAGTCGAAAGGACGCCT
>CM020178.1:20249255-20269009 GCA_009805545.1 Oryza longistaminata
CACTTCTCAGGATTCAGTTTTATGCCCGCTGTGCGCAAGTTGTCGAAGGTCTCCTGTAGGTCGGACGCATGATCGAAAGCCTTGCGGCTTTTTACGACGATGTCATCGACATAAGCTTCCACGTTTCGCCCCAACTGCTTACAAAGGACCTTGTACACCAGCCTGGCAAAGGTTGCTCCAGCATTCCTCAGGCCGAAAGGCATCCTGAGGTGACAAAATGTGCCGAATGGAGTAATGAAGGCAGTCTTGGGGATGTCGGGCGGGTTCATGTGGATCTGGTGATAACCGGAATATGCATCGAGGAAACTCATGAGTTCGCAGCCAGCTGTTGAATCCATGAGCTGATCAATCCGTGGCAAGGGGAAGTCGTCTTTCGGACATGCTTTGTTCAGGTCTGTGAAATCGACACACATGCGCCATTTGCCGTTTGACTTCCGCACCAGTACTGGATTCGCCAGCCACTCCGGGTGATCGATCTCTTGAATGACCCCAGCCCTGAGTAGTTTTTGGACCTCGGCTTTCGCCGCCTCTTGGCGGTCGGCGGACATCTTGCGTAACTTCTGTTTTCTTGGCTTGGCCTCCGGCTTGACTGCCAGGTGATGCATAATGAGATCTGTTGAAACACCTCCCACTTCGTCAGGGCTCCAGGCGAAGATATCAATATTCTTCTTGAGCACCTCTAGGATGCTTTCAGCTTCTTCTTCGCCCATGTCGCCCCCCAGTGACACGAGCTTTATGGGGTCGGCATCATCAATCTGTACCTTTATTATCTTGCCACGAGGGGTGGGCTTTGGCGCGTGCTTCGGCCGGTCATGTGGTTCGGCCTCAACATTGTGCACTGCTCTGTTGATTATGGCCAGATCGCCTTTTGAAGCGGGCGAAGGCTGAAGCCCCTTAACCACTATCACTCCTGCCGAGCCGGGCATCTTGAGCTTGAGATAATTATGGTGGGAAATGGCTTCGAACTTGTTCAGGGTTGCATGGCCACGAGGGGTTCGGCTTCGATCCACCGAGAGAAATATTCTACAGCCACAATTACGAACTTATACCCGTTTCGCGCCATCGGGAACGGCCTAATGATGTCCAGTCCCCATCTGGCGAAGGGCCAGATTAGCGCAATGGGCTGCAAATCATAGTGGGGCGCGGTTTGGCTTCGGCCATGACGTTGGCAACTTTCGCACTTCTTGATTTGCTTAGCACAGACTTTTAACATAGTGGGCCACCAGTAAACTCCTTGTCTAAACACTTTGGAGGCCACCGTTCTGCAGCTTGGTGCGCGCCACATAGCCCCTGGTGTATTTCCTTCGCCATTTCCTCACCTTCGGCGGAAGAGATGCAACGAAGTAAGGGTTGAAGTACCCCGGAGCGATAGAGCTGGCCCGAGACCATCTTATACTTCGTGGCTCTGATTTGCAAGCGCTTTGCTTCTGCTTCGTCTTCCGGAAGCCAACCAGTTTCAAGATGTTTTACAAACGGGGTTCGCCAGTCGTGTGGGTCTTCGCCCAGTTTCACTTGGTCGATTGCCATGACCTCCAAGCTGTCCACGGGCACACTTGGTGCATGCAGGACTTCGAAAAAGATGCCAGGCAAATGTGGTCCGCCACAAGCAGCAGATTTCGCCAAGGCGTCTGCTTCCTTGTTCTAGCCTCTAGGTAAGTGTTCGACTGTTATGCCGGTGAAGTACTTTTCCATGGACCGAACGGCCTCCAAATACCTCTTCTTTCCTTCTTCTTTTGCCTCGAAGGATTTGTCAACGTGGCCTGCCACCAACTTAGAATCGGTTCGGATTAGCAAGCGCCGGACTCCCAGTGCTTTCGCCTTTCTTAGGCTCAGAAGAATGGCTTCGTATTCTGCTGCATTGTTGGTTGTGTTGAACTGCAGCCTTGCAGCATACCGAATCGGCACACCATTCGGCGAAATGAGTACTGCCGCAATGCCTGCCCCCTTGTGCGACCATGTCACGCCCGAAATTTCTATCCAAAATTCCAAACGCTTACATGTGTAGAAACCCTCGTCCAGGAATCAGCCGAGGTACACAATAACAAATTGATAATAGAGTACAATTATTACTCTAATTAATAAGCGAATAAAATGTCATTACAGAGGTAGATAGTTCCTCTCAATCAATAAAGTTCTAAGCAGCGGAAAATAAAAGAAACAGCGCAGGCGACTCCTCTCCACAGGCAGCTTGACCAGGGCTACGCCTAATCATCCACTCCATCAGCATCGCTATAGAACTCCTCCTCTGATAAATGATTGCAAGGTGAGTATATGACATACTCAGCAAGCCACGCAGCAAATATGCAAGTGCACAGGATAACAAAGGATGGCATAGTATAATCTCATTTGCATAAACATCATTTAATAAATATTTCAGAATTTAATAAAACAGTTAAGTAATAATTAAACAATATTAATCCAACGCTATACAACATACCCTGTTGGTAGTTTTCCTTCTTTTGGTGTTCGCCAGATGTGGCGAATCGATGTATATTCGGCAGGCTGCCGCTAATCCTCTTTATTGTAACCAAAAAAAGTGGCCCTTGGTCACTTTAAACATATATAAAAGACCCACTTTTAGCCACTTGTTGACGGTCAAAGTCTTTGATGTATTTATGATTGTGCCCATTTCACCTTATGCACTACTTTGTTATTTTTCCGCTTATTCTCACTATGCGATCGGTCTTTTGCCATCTTTGCACTGTCTACCAGGGTATTCGCCGAAAATTGTGCATTCGGCCCCCTTCTGGAAGTTGGCGAAACCAAAACGAGAAACTTGTGGCGTTAAAGAATTTGCCGAAGGTGCGATGCCCATTTCGGCCTGTTTATCGTGAAATGCTGATAAATGGGCGCAGCTATAAGGTTTTTAAGGTTGCAAAGTGGCTTCGGGCTCACCCTGGGCGAACCTTGGAAGAGTATGATCTTGTCCATTCAAGACGTTTGGAAGACATGGTTCGCTTTTGGCGATACCATCAGAAGACTGATCGGCAGGAGGCGATCTTCCAGCGCCGTTACAGTCTAGTTTGTGTTTCGCCCCGTTCTCCTCTTAGAGTTGTTTATGATATTAGTAGTGATGATGAACCTAGTTCGCCTAATCACTCTCTAGAGGAAAAGGGAGAGAGAGCGCGCGGGGGCGAAGATGTAATTTATCTGTGAGCCGAACTGTGATGCCGTTGCTCTTTTCTATTTGTACTACTGAGTTGTATTCCTTGATACACTTTTTATTTTAGAATCAATAAAGGTGCGTTTTATTTTCTTTTCGCTATTTTCGCATTGCCACTTCGTGTGCTTTCGTTGGGTCGGATCATGTGGCCCCTTTGCATATATTAGCGAAATAGGTTTTGACTTTTCCAGCTTTCGGCTTCCGTTTTTGATCGTTTTCTTGCATAATAGCAAGCGCTCGTGCTTTCCTTTCGATCGAGCGTGACGGTGTTCGGCTAATAGTTTTCCGAAACGAGCTGTTGCAGTTTCAATCGTTCGGCGAGCGATGCTTCGGTCGATTCGTTTCGTCCCCTGGATTTTTTCGCTGATCAGGCGTTTGCCTTGGGGCTTTTTCCGCAAGTTGTCAATCGTACAAACAAACAGAAAACGAGGCAAAGGACACAAAGATTTTATACTGGTTTGGGCCTCCGGTGTGGATAATAGCCCTACATCCAGTTTTTTTCTTTTTCATTTTCCTCTTTTTTTTTTCTTGCCGAAAGGCGTACATAGTGCCGAAGGGCTTACACAGCGATATATACATTTTTACAAATTGGCGATTTGGGTGCCACCCGTTCTAGACATAAAAACGCTTGAGAGAGGCAGCATTCCAGGAATGGTCAAACTCCTCGCCTTCCAGTGTCTTTAGTCGAAAGGACCCCGTCCTTGATTTGTGCTTGATGAGGTACGGTCCTTCCCACCTCGATTCAAGCTTGCCAACGGCTATCGGGTTCACCTTTTTTCTTAGGACAAGATGACCAGGCAAGAGCTCCGTCGATCGAACTTTTTTGTTGTAAGTTGCCGAAGTGTTTACGGCGTACTTGCGCATGTGCTCGAGTGCTTCGACCCTTACTCCTTCTAGGAGTTCGAGCGACACCTCGCGTCCCCCTTCGCCCCCGGAGAACATCACCCTTGGTGAGTTAGCCCCTAGCTCTGGACGCGTATCTTGATTCCATATCGTCGGCTCTCACCAATGTCCTTACGATCTCACCGGAGAGCCGACACCTGCGAATCAATTTGATCCGGTGGAACACTACACATGGAAAGGTAAACGCTGTATGGGCTCACCCCTGCAGCTAGTCCATGCTTCCCCTGGTTCGGCCGAACTGGGGTCGGCGAGACCCTTCTCTGGCCCACCGGCCCCCGTTGCCAGCGCCATCCCTCCTTCCTCACCAATGTTTAGAAGAAACAAAACATCCGGAGGGAATCGCATTTGCACGACGGCACGACCTGCGGGAGAGCTTTGGCTTTGTTAAAGGCACGATGCTTTTTACAAGGGATGACGGGAGCGCATACTCACCTCCCGCGAGCGCTATGTGGGCCACGCAAGGCAGGGGAATTGAAGGTTGCCCACAAATACACACACCCACCGCCTACTCCATCCACCCCAAAGGGGGAGCCGTTTCCGCAATTTCAGGGAGTGCGAACTCCCGGCGGTGGGTTAAAGTTAAGGGTCTCTCCCGGCCTTTGACGGCATCGGAAGGAGGGGGCAGCGGAGTCCCGTAGCCTCCACCATATGAGGTGAAGCGTCATTTGACGCCACCCCACGCAATCATAAGGGCCTCCGACCAATTCCAAACGAGGATGAGGTGAAATACGCTGGAGCCTCGATCCACAAGCTTGCCACTCCAAGTGAAGAAACTCCGCAAGGAGAACATAGAGCTTTCGGGCATGCAATGCGGAGCTAGGGGTAGAACTCCGCTGAAATTAGAAATAATTTTTCGATAACCTTAGTCGCGGTTATGTGGCGCTTAAGATCAGCCGTGCAATTCAAATTAGAGATGGGAAAAGAAATAAGTATTATGCGTAATTAAATGTTCCTTCCCTGAATAAATAATAGTAGGTGCTTGGTTTTTATTTTTCCATCATGGTAAAGCACTTGCTATAATACTCGTGGCTCATTGGTGTTAACCCCAATGTTTTGCAAAGTTTTTTTTTGTTTTATGTTTAATAAAATTCAGGTTTTTGCTAAGTGTGGGGGAGATATCCTAGCTTCTACGTGCCACTATACCTCTAAAAATTGCTGAATAATTGAACACCTGGAAGGCATTGAAACTCTGCAAAAAATTTGCAGAGGTAAATTGGCACCAAGTGGTTCGGCTGAACCACAGGTTCGGCCCGGAACCGTGTTGGCCCCATACCTCCCAGTTTTCACAGGTATAAGCAGGTGCACGGTCTGGTATCTGTATATTCCCACCATGGTATAGTACTAGAGCTGAAAATTCAGGAACAATTGGACCAAGCATAAGTGAAAGATAAAATTTCCATCTAATGAAATTCTTCATAGTGGATGGATTGTATTGTATTATTCTCAGCTAATACTTGTGCTTGTTGAACAACACATCATGCGTTAGGGGAACTTAAAAAATAAAAATAAAAAAAAAAAAATACAATCCCCCTACGCCCATATATCCCCCCCCCCGCCCATCCCCTCCCCTCCCCTTTCCCCCTAGGTAAACTTGCATTTATGTGAGATGAATTAAGATGAAAGGAATCCTTGTCAACTTTGTTATGATCTTGGGAAATTTGTTTTCAAAAATAAAATTGTTTTTAAAAGACTCATCCTCCAATGGCTTTACCCATTATCACCTGCAAGCCATATGCAAGTATAATCATTGATCAACTTATCATAGCATATGAGATTGACATATCTATTGACTTTGTCAAATTTGTGTGACTTTGTTAGATATCTTTCATATCTCTCATGATCAGGGGTACATTTTCATTTCCACTTTCCATTTCCCATAATAAAATTAAGATTAAGCTTCATAAAATTGGATATGGCCTATTCCAACAAAAAATTCATGCAAAATAACTCTACATTGGACTATGCTTTCTTACTGGAAAAGTTCTTTGGCAAAAAGAAAATGAGAAAGAGGGAAAGGCATGGCTATAAAAAAAGAAAAAGAGATGGAAATAAAAGCTTTGCTCTTCAAAACATTGAGTAAAGTTGAAAAGAAAATATAGCCATGGCCCTTCATCAATCATCGCCAAGAAACTAATCAACGGAGAGGAACTATAAGAAAGGAGAATCATTCTTTATTCCATCTTCCACCAAAATATCTTACTTTTTTTACATAAATAAAGACCCTTGATCTAGGAGTATGATTGATATCTTCATTGATCCCATATTTTTGGCTTTGCAATATATATGATGCAGTATGCACCAGTTTATCCCTAGCCAAAGCCTCCGCATCATAGCCTTAAATAGGGATGCAATTATGGCACATTTGCCTTGTAAGAGATCAAAAAAGAAAATATCTCATCGTTGAGAGCAAGAGAGGAAGTCAATAAGGAGGAGAAGAGCTGAATTTGGCAAAAAAATTTTATAAAACATCCCATGAGTGAATAAACAGGGAAGCAAGAAGGACTCGGACTCAAGATCGTTTCATTTATCAATTACTCAAGATGGTAACGATAGCCACTCGATAAAGTTCACAGAATCAGGTATGGTTGATGGAATGATTTATTGCTTGCTTCCTCTTTTGAAGAAATATTATTCTACACATAACCTTTACTATAGGGACGAGCAATAGGGCCTAAGTGGTGGGGGGTTTTGTTTGGTGGCTGTTTTAATAAAGATGCCGATTCATAAATCGCCAACACTTGCATAAAAATCAGATAGTAAAAAATCCAACATAGTGGCAGGTGCTTAATTCTGCATATTCCCACAAGTGTTGGTGTATATTTGTAATGCAGATGATAAACCCGTGTGTGTTTGGAGGAAAATCGAACTAAAGTGAGGAGAATTATGCATCCATACAAGGAGGGGTTGTGAACTTCATCGAGACATCAGTAAATCAAACCCCCAAACCCGAGAAATAGATAGAGAAGGTCCAGGGAGTCACCGACGAAGGCCCAGGCCCAGGTGGGCCTAGCCCAGGTTCGGCCGACCCTAGTTCGGCCGAACCTTGGTGGCGCCGTTGATCTAGGTTTTGGGACGTGGACGGTCCTGATGCGATTCCTGATGGCGGGTTGCGGGGCATTTTCCGACAATTCACATAGTATACCGTCATAACCTACCTCTAATAAAGGTGCCTTCCACCTCCTCACTTCATACACACACTCCAAGCTTGAAGCTGATTATACGAGGCTCTATTGTAGCTATATTTAATACCTAGAATAGGAAGAGAAATAGAGATAGAAGCGAGTCGAAGAATTCCGGAGGTTGTCGGTCATTCTCCTATTTCTTTTATCTGTTTATTAACTCTAAATTCAATATAATACTTTCTCTTCGAGTAATTTAAGTTCTATCTTGTGGAAATTATTCTTGTTAGTTCCATAAATTAGCATACGGGATCATTGTTTCACTATAGTCCTATTTTATTTATAGTGATTGCTTTAGATATTGATCGGGCACTAGGTAATTATTAAATTTGCGTAGACGGCGGTGTCTGGGTAATAATCTCCAGTGGTGTGTAATGCGTTCCAACCAGTACGTTTGAGTGGGGTGTAGAGGTGGGTGAAGTCCTCAAGAGTCACTTAATCCCTCCTGTCACGGGTTACGTAGTAGAGCAACATCTGAGATAAAGCGGGTTTGCCAGTGCCTGGAGTATTGCGTAGGGATTAAGTTACAGCTATCCCTAGACACTGTTCTCATTAGGAAATCCTTTTTGCCTCTACCCATATTAGCTTTGTGTCCTTGGATGCAACTGACGAGGAGAATCCCACAGCGTTTCCTTGGATTCGATACCCTTGGATATATCCATAGGGGAAGTGCTACTTCGATATTATCTGTGACGCATTGCGGATTCTATCTGTGACGTTAAGAAATACGAACAAGTATGCGTTCTTTGCCAATTGGTAATGGGTTGACTCGTCTGCTGCTCAATCGGCTGCAACTACTTGCTGTCTGATTGGTGTTTTGGCTGAATCGGCTAAACAACGGGCTGAGGTGGCCCGAACATTGTTGTAATCTGTTCCTGAGTCAACCGATTACATGTTTTTGCCCTGCATGCTGGGTGTATCTCTGTGAACAAATAAAGGGTTAACACGTCTTGCCGTCTAGCCAATGATGATGCTAACTGGGGCCTGGAGCTGAAACCGACGCCGCCGGCTGGCTGGATGGTACATAGAACATACTGGCTAGTTTGCCGGTACAAATTCCCTATACTGTGGGAATACAACCCTCTGGCAGAAAAACTGGTCCCTTTTTGTCTGCCATCACCACCGATTTTGATCGTATTATGTCAAAGTATTGACAAGACACTCCTGATTGGGTGATCAAAGCGTGTTGAACAGCATAGTCAACTTGATCTGGAAAAGTTATTGAACTTCAAGGTCTCTTGCCCTCGGTGTCATCTTCCTTAGGCTCATTCACCTTTAACTCATCTCGTGCCACTATGTATCATCTTTAGAACACCTTTAAAGCTTGTCACCGTTAGATGAACTATGTTTCTGGTTCATTTCGTGACAGCAACTACCTTTAGCTTGTACTCTGAATGAATCTAGGTACTTGTTCTTCACATTGCTACAGCATCTGCACAAATTCTTGCCTTTGCTTTTCGGTGTCAGCTTGGTCTAGAGTGACTTGGGATATGTTCCCTCTCAACCTCAGATGGTTGAGCCAGACGCTTGCCTGGTAAACGGGGTTGAACCTTGTTGTCTCGTCCGACAATGAAAAAACCATTTCACTCATGTCCAACTGGGTGTGCCAAAAGCGTGTTATGCGAAAAACACACATATGCCCTGGAAAATCGCTTAACTCCTGTGCATAGTCTCAACATCTTGATTTTAGATTCGTGAGCAGTGCCGTGATTTGATCCTGCAATCAACAAGAATAAAAGACAAGAAAAAACGAGGTTAAATCCATAAACGATAGTCGATCGTCTCAGTTGCCATGCCATATCACTTATCTCAGAGCCGATGTCATGTTGGTAATGATCGCAATAATGAATGAAAATAAGATAAACTAATCTCTCGATCGCTGTAGATATTAACAACATATAATGCTTTCCTTTGATATATGTTAAAGCTTAAGTGATTGGGATAGATCGTCACATGTCGAGACAGTATACATTCCGTTAGTCGAAATTATATATTAAGAACAATGAAATATAGGCGTTTATAACTAGCCAAATCGTAGATCATAGCATGTATCGCTAAATATCCCGATAGCCACACTTTATACAAAATATCAAAACAAGCATAAATATATCATACAAGAAGCCTAATATACTAACTTTGTATGATGCAATAAGATTTTTAAATATAAGGACGATTTAAGCATAACAATCAAGCATAGGGGAATAAAAATAGCTAAATCAAGGTAAAGGTCGGTCTGAAACTTCGGACACTATACTCTATTGACATCATAAGAAGCAAACTGATATAATTATAATTATAGCGAGATATTACTTAGTAATCGAACTCAAACCGATGGCATTAAGCATAAAGATAAGTATAAAGGGGGAGATCTAGGCAAAGATGATGAAATATCTAAGAGAATGGTAGATACAAGATATAATCTAGATTTAATACGAGATCTAAACTCTTCGTGCTCTTTCTAACAGTAAAACCAGCGATTACGATTTATATATAGCGCAACATATAGATTATAAAGATACCATATGATAACTCGAACGAAATTACTAACAAGATTAAGTATCATGACAAGATGGAAGAACTATCCCGAGAACGCAAAGCCGTCTTGCAAGTTTACTCTAGTTGAAGATCGAAACCGAATGCAGCTCAACCTCGAAAGCAAGAACTCGTACGAAAATAGAACAGAAAGTTAAAAAAGGGGGGCTCGGCTATGCGCCGAAAGTTGGTTATTGAACTATGTGTTGTGTTTACATTGCGGTTCGGGTCATATTAATCCCGAGATACATGATATGTCCTTGCCGTGACACGACTCTTATCTCTAACAAACTTAAGATACATAAAGTCTTGTACGGGCAGACCTTGCCCAAACATATCTTCTAAGGAAATAAAATATCCTAATTAATAGATACAATTGCCTATCTAATAGCTCATCTCCAATCGTGGTCAATTCCTTGTAGTACGTTGATTTTCTAGAACAGTTTTATAACTATCTTCAACAGAATTGGGCCTAATACGGCATGTATCAGGCCTGTCGCTCCTGTCCGATCCATCTCAGTCAAATGCAGACGTCCAGCCGAATGCTTCGCAGCCGAATGCATACTCTAATTCTTCGAATCTTAACTCTTTGCCGGAATCCAGCTTTGGATTCCAATGTCGAACCTGGTTCATAACACTATCAGGACTATGGATAATGTGACTAGGGGGATGGCAGGGGTAAGAAACTGAGAGAACAGCTAGCTAACAAATGCTCAGTGAAACTGAAATCATAATTATCCTCAAGTACAAACCTGGTCGACATCAACTCTAGTACCACTCCAGATGTTATCAAGACCTTGGCACTTCGCCTGCTACTTGGATGAGTAGGCTCTACGCAACTCTCTTAAGGGGTTGCGGTGGCTTGTTTTCAAATTTGGGGGCTAAAGCCCCATGTGGTTGCCGGTTTGTTTTTTTAATCGTCTTACGGGGGCTTGAGGGGGGATGTTTTGTTGTGTCCCCTTTTGCCCTCGACTCCGTTAGCGTCATGTGGAACTTACCCCTCTACTAGTGTTGTTATATTTTTATGTCATCTAGTTTCCGTTCATCTCCTATCCACTCCCTGGAATGTTAGAGCGTCTACGGAGATCAATCTAAATGTGATGTATCTATGCGTGTCCTAATGGATGAAAGTCCTTCTTTAGGTCTTGCTGCAAGAGACTAAACTTGCGCTCGTGATGATTCGGGAAGGTCAAGGAGTTTGAACTCGTTTTATGTCTGTTGATGCTTTTGGTTCTAGCCTTCTAGGAAGGAATTATGTACTGCTGGGATAACACTTGTTTTCTAATACGCTCTTACATTGCACAGGCATCATTCTCTCGTTCGCATTAGCTTTTAACTTCTCCCTGGCAAACCTTTCCTTTTACATCACCAATGTTTACGCTCCTCAACTGTTCTACAGCTGCGACTTCCTCTCTGAATTACGGGAGTTTACATTCAAAAATCGATGGTCCCATGCGCTCCCACTGGAGATTCAAATCTCATCGTTGTGCTTCAGATTAACAAATAACGACAACTTTAACTTTGCCATGCCTCTCCTTTAATTACACCCTGACAGCATCGCAAACTGCTTGAACTTTCCCCTTTTGATCGCCTATACGCCTGGACAAAACAAAAAAAGAATAAAACCCTACCTGTAAAACATGATCGTGCCTTTTCAAGTCTCTTGGAACGTGGTTTCCCAACCACCACCTTCACTCTATTACTCGAACCATTTTATGACCTAGTCCCCTCATGATCTCTGTTTCAACCTTACTCAAGTTCGAGCATTTTCATATTTGAAAAACTCCCTCTTGGTTAATCCAAACTTTCCTATCGCACTATACGCCTTAGCTTGGAGTGTACGGAATTAGCTGGGATGGTGGGCTTCTCTTGACAGAATCTAAAGGTCACCAGATTAAAAATTAAAGATTGCGGAGCAAAAAACAAAGGCCGATGCTGCTGCTCTTGAATGACCGAGAAGCTTGTAATCGACTTGCTCGACTATATGGAAGAAAGAAAGGATCTTGCTACCCCAGCCCCAAGAAGCGGGGGCTTACTAAGGCAGCTTGTTTCACGACAAATTTGTTGCGATTAAGGAAAGAGAAAGCAGTTTACTGGAAACAAAGACGGTATCCTTAAAGGTAAGATTTTGGACTTGATAATACCAAGCTTCTTCCAAGCCTATGTCTCTCAAAATGCCGGCAGATCATGTTCTGTTGGGAATACGCGTAGGCTACATAGCATAAATCAAATTTCTATATGCGAAACCAGGAAACCATCAAGTAATTTAGATTCATAGATCATTACCACCGATGCGCCTGTGCAGCGGAGGAAGACGCTGAGAAGATCGCAGGAACTCTCGCGAAGCTAGCGCGCTGTCGATGTATAAGTCGGATGCATCGGCTCGACCTTCTTCCTCCCAGTGCGTTATCCTCAGCCGTACTCCCACGCCGATCAGCACCGCCAACCAGCGGTGCTTCTACCAGTACACACAACGTAAGGGACAAGAACGCACGCCGCAGATGTGCTAGCAACCCGCGCGCGGCTAGGGTTTTGCTCGGGGTGCGGGAAAGTGAGGCTAGGGTTTCTCACGTGATTGCAATACCTCCGCCGGGCACACCCCTCACGAATTTAAGGAATGCCAGTCACTCGGGCCTCCAAGGCCCGTAGCGATCTTATTCGGATCCCTATCCGAATTAAGCTCATATTGATTTCTCTATCAATCCTTCTATTCGGCCCATTTAAGCATCGACATGGTAGGTTCATATTATTACTCGTGTAACCGCGAAAACTCCTTTTCGGTCCACGGCGTCAATAGCGGCCCTAGCAAGAACGTATTGACCCACCGGGCAGACATTAAGTCATATCGGGCTGAACCTCTAGTGCTATACTTATATAACCCCTTTGCGTCACGATACGATTTAAGCTCATGGCTAGATATGTGCCATCCTCTAATAGCTCATCAATTCACTTGAACCTGTTGATTAGATTATATAACTTGTGTTGACTCCTCATCACCTTTTTGGCATGGCCATCCTTCCATAATCTTACAACATCGAGGGGCCCAGATGAATATCCTCTAGAGAGGGGCAGAAATCCCATCTTGATTATTCATATTCTCACTACATGTTTTTCATACCATACCCCGGAAAACTACTTTTATAACTACCCAAATACGGAGTAGCGTGTTAGCAATCCCTAAGTAAGCTACTACACAGTTGAGAACCATGATTAATCTCAGAGGTCTAAGGATTCAATCACAACACCAATGAGATCACTGATGACACAAACACATATGGGCTCTTGCAGTGTCTCATGTTGGGTCTATCCAACAACATGTTCACCAACCAATGTGTCCACATCTAGTAATTTGGTATCTCTATACCATGATCCATGAGACATTCACTCACAATTATACATGTTGCTGATCCATATAACATATTTGTTCCACATATGATATTTGATCAGGGAGATAGTACAAAACAACATAAAAGAGTATCATGAAGAATCACCTATTCATTACCAATAAGGAGTTATTTATTTTGTTGGCGGATGCATGAGGCCCTCGACCCAAATTCCAAACCCGTCGGCAAAGCCTACGAACAAGAATGGCGAAAGGCGAGGGCCTAGAGGAGCGAGTTAAGCTAGAGGGTCCCAGACGAAGGGTGCAAGGCGAGAAGTATCTGCCAGAAGGAGGACGACTTCACCGTAAGCAAGTATCGCCCCCGCGAGGCCGAAAAAGCCTTCCCGGCCATTCAAGCACTAGGGGCTAGAGGCGCTGGCGATCGCCCAGCGGCCCAATCAGGGGCCCATTGGAAGCCTCTGTAATGTTGTGTACCCTGTGAATGTCCCTTTCATAAGGCAACCGCGTAATTCCCCTGTATAAACACAACCCTGCAGCAAGTAAGGAAACTTGTAATGGAGCTATATATAGTCCCTAGGCCCATGTAATGGGGATCGAAGGCATAAAGTTCAAAAAACTAATACACTTCGTTTTCTTTCCAACGCTGTTGAGTAACCACGCTTTCGACGTATGAGGTTATCGTTTCGCAACAGCTGGCGCGACCCGTGGGGACCTCCGAGCGAAACCATTGAGAGCGAATCCACCTGAAGAAGTTCGTGAAGGAGAAGGTTTACAAGGCGAAAGGACAAGCGACGCTAGAGCGGAGAATGCGCCGCCGAGAGGGGAGCGGAGCCTTCCGGCGTCGGTGGCCGAAGTTGGAGGGGCACCATCCGCTTCTGGCGCCTGCACCACTCACTAGCTGCCTTTGTGCCCCTGCCACCTCTGAGCAGGTGCCGAAACGTGGCTGACGTGGCGATAGGCTGCTTGGGCGGCAAGGCACTTCGGACACAGGGGCGAATCCTTTCGACGAGTTCAAAGTTGCTGGTGCCCCAAGCCGCTCCGGTCGCAGCCAGCAGCGGCCCAAAACTGCGTCCCCGCCATGCAAGTCCAAGTAACTCGACCTGGACACAAACACGAAGCCGACATGAAAGCTCATGCGACAAGAACATGACACGACTCCAAGACATGCTTTCGTCAAATGCAAGAACAGCACAAGCGTACGAGGTGGCAAGCGGCGCGCGCCGGCGGGGGGGGCGCGGGCGGGGGGGGGGCGGCCGGGGCGGGGGCTCAAGGTCGCTTCCGGTACACAATCCTCCAGTATTCGCAGGATTATGTCCACCATCAAATTATCCGCAAGTGCCATCCCAAGCCACTTCCCACACAAGTCCCGCAGGCGTCAAATGTACTTCGTCGGGCAAGCCGCACAGCTGCAGCAGTGCCTCAGCGGCCCACGCGGCAACTGCAGTCACCGGGTCGCGACCCAAGTACAGCCTCAGCCACTATGGCCAAGTGTCGCAAGCCCGCGGCAGAAGGCTTTCGGCTCTGCAGCACAGTTCCAAGCTTTCCTTCAAGCAAATCAATCAGCCCCACAACATTCGAGTAACAACCCCTCGACTCGTCCAAAGGGGAATTGCAAGTTCAGGTGCTCTCAGTTGGTTGCCCGTCGAATCATCCAAGTCTGGGGGTTTCGCCGATGGAGTCAAGGACCGTCAGTTTCGACTTCCATTCATACGGCTCAGGCGCTAACCGTTCGGCCACAAGACAACAGCCAGGCTTTGGAACAGCCAAGGCACCAACCAGGCCGCCATCGACATGGTCGCAGCCCAGTTTTCGAGCCCATCCTTGGCGGGCCCAGCAAGCATCACAATCGGAGCCGGGCAGCCAAACACGCATGGCCCAAGCTCCATGGGCAAGCCGTATTTCACTTTTCGCCAAAACCGTCCCGCAGACAGGTGTCAGCGAAACAGGGCGGGAGGCGAAAAGGGGCTACCGTTTATGAGTGGGGGAATCAAGACCCGTCCAATCCCACCCCGCAGTTCAAGTTCCCAACCCGTCCACGCTACTCAGGCGAAACATGACCCGAAGGGAATTACTAATCCATCTACGAGTTCGCGATCGAAGCGGCTCATGGCGACTGAAAATACCGAAGGCAAAGGTAATAACCTGCGCCCTAAGACGGCATCGCTCGTTCTTGGTACTTCAATTTACCCAGCCAATAGCATTTACTCATGGGAGCCAATTGCGCGATGTCTTTGTCCTTAATTTTTCGACGCCACCTATGAGGAGCCGAAGACGCAGCAACATTACTCGGCATTCGCCAAAGGCGGGAGGAATCGATAAGGGATATATCGTCGCTTCTCGCAGGCCGGTGCAAGTTCAAGACATAACCGAGGCCGTCGGTCATAACGCTGCTTCGGCTGGTTTTGCTCGAGGGCGAATCTCATACGAAAAATCGCCAACAAGGAACCACAGACCTTAGAGCCACCTACTTCGCACCATTGCGGTTCTCGCAAGGGGCCGAGGAGGATTCCAAGCGACGCAAGCTATACAAGCTAGTCGATAAAGCCTCGTTGGCCGCTGCTTCAAGCTCAGCAAAAGTTCAAGTTTGCCGAACCCACCTACCCTGG
Source organism: Oryza longistaminata (assembly GCA_009805545.1). Lineage (NCBI taxonomy): Eukaryota > Viridiplantae > Streptophyta > Magnoliopsida > Poales > Poaceae > Oryza > Oryza longistaminata. The sequence continues at coordinate 20,264,982 of CM020178.1, forward strand.
CTGTTCGCGCATGAGCCTCAGCCGGCGATCCAGGGGCAGTTGCCAGGCAGGCCAAGCCCCCGTTAGACCTGAGGAAGTTTAGAACTGACCCGTGCAGCAAGGCGCTAAATGGCTGTCGAAGAAGTGCAAGCCTCCGCAAGGAGTTCGACGCCCAGCAAGCAAGCAGCCATCAAACCAGCCGGTCCGCAAGAAGGTCAACAAGGACATCTCTGCGCCTTCCACGGGAACGCTCTTCGCATACCACGGAGCAATGCTGAAAACATCAGGCCACGTGGCAACGCCAACATTCAAGCCGGCAGAGGGGGCAACTGTCGAAGCACTTCGAGAAGCGGTTCAGGACAGCACCCTTCAGCGCGAACAACGCCAAGATGCCACAGCCGAAGGGTAATCCAAGTGATTACAAGGGATGATCCCCGCCAACACAGTTGTCGAAACGGCAGAAGAAAGATGCAACTCGAACGGTCCACAACATCACTTCGGCGGTTGAAGGGCGCCGCAGTATCTGAACCAAAACTAATTCTTTTATGGGCCGGAAGAGCGCGAGGAGTTTATGTTCCCAATCAAGATCCTTGGTAATCTCAGCTGAGATAGCTGGGCTCGAAGTCCGGCGGAATGCTTGGTCGACGGAGGAGCTTCGGCTGATGTTCATCTTCGCCGAAGCAATGCCAAGATGGGGTGCCCACGCCAAGCCCTTACCCAGCACCAACATCCGTCTTCGCTGGTTTCGGCCGAGAGGCAGTTCAGGTCCTTGGCTAGGCACTCTTGCATGATAGCTTTTGGCTCGGGCAGAAAAACGACGTGGAAGAGCAAGTAACTGTTCGATGTCGTCGACATCCCGACAATACAACGCCATCCTTCGGTCGTGCCAACCCTGAAAAGTGAAAGCCATTTCCCCACCATAAATTATCTCAAAGCTCAGATGCCCGGCCGACAGGAGTAATAGTGTCAAGGGGTTTCAACCTTCGGCCGGCTTCCTAAAAGGCGTACCTTTGGCCATAATCAACAGGCACGCTGCCTAACAATTTTGTGGCCGAACCGCCATATCAACCGGCCGAAGCACGCGCCGAAGCATCCCTCATGGCAAGGTATAAAGGTCGATTGATGATGCCGACCCACAAAGCCTTTGTGTCAACTGGGGCGACATGGCGCAGCAGAAGCTGAAGCATCTCTGGTGGGTACTCAAGAAGAATATTGATATCTTCGCTCTGGAGCCCCGCGGAAGTGGGAGGTGTTTCGACAGATCTCATTATGCATCACCTGGCAGTCAGCCGAAGGCCAGCAAGAAAACAAGAAGTGCGAAACAATGTCGCCGATCGCCCAAAGAGGCGGCAAAAGCCAGGTCCAAAAACTACTCAGGGGCTAGGGTCATTCAAGAGATTGGATCAACCCTAGAGTGCGCTGGGCGAATCCGTGTTGGGTTGCGGAAGTCAAACGGCAAATGGCGCATGAGTAGTCGATTTCAACAGACACTGAACAAAGCCATGTCCGAAAGGACGATTTCCCCTTGCACCAGGCAAGTGATTCAGCTCATGATTTCAATAGCTGGCTTGTGAACTTCATGAGTTTCCGTCGATGCATATTCCGGCTATCACCAGATCCAACTGACACCTGCCCGACATCCCCAAGACAGCCTTCTTACTCCATTCGGCACATTTTGTTCACCCTCAGAATGCCTTTCGGCTGAGGAATGCTTGGAGCAACCTTCGCCGGCTGGTGTACAAGGTCCTTTGTAAGCAGTTGGGGCGAAACGTGGAAGCTTATGTTCGATGACATCGTCGTAAAAAGGCCGTAAGGCTTTCGATCATGCATCCGAGCTACAGGAGACCTTCGACAATGTTGCGCACAGCAGGCCATAAAGCTGAATCCTGAGAAGTGGCGTTTTCAGCGTTCGGCGGCAAGCTGTTGGGCTTCCTTGTTCCGAAAGAGGCATTGAGGCGAAATCCGAGAAAATCAACGCTATTCAGCAAATGAAAGGCCCCCGTCGACGCGTACATTTGAAGTACAAAAGCTTCGCGGGGCCGATTGCCGGCACTTAGCCTGATTCTAATAAAGTGCATGCCGAAAGAGGTTTGTCCTTCTCATGACCCCTCCGGGGCACAGGAAAAGTTCCATTTGGACGCCGGTGAATGCGCAAGCAGCGTTCGCAGAGCTAAAGCAATACCTGCAAAGCCCCGCCTGCTCTGATAAGCCCAGCACCAGGGAGCGAACTGCTACTATTGTTACTTAGCACTTCGCCCAGTGGGCAGTTTTCTAGTGTCTGCCCTCGTCCAAGAACAGCAGTTCGCCAGAAAAACCGGGTTTCTAAAAATTTTCGTCCCTTTCTAAAAGCGTTGCAAGGAGCGAAGACAAAGATAACATTTGAAATTGGAAAAGCTCGCTTACGCGCTGGTGATGGCTTCGTGCAAGCTCAGCCATACTTCAGGCCCACAAAGTAACAGTGGCCCATCACAGTTACCCCTGACGAAGTAACTCCGAGGCAAGAAATTACTGGCCAGTCAGAATGGCGCAGAAGCTATTCCCCGTTCCGACCTTGCCATTTTGTCGCATGCACCCCTGTCAAGTCACAATGTTAGCTGACTTCGAGCTGAATGGACACCAGTATTCGCCTCCGCAGCCTGAGCCGTCGAAAAATCCTAGGTGAATGTGCTCCGACGTTCGTGGTCGCACAAGGGGCAGTCATTGCCGGCAGTTACTCATTTTCGCCGAAGGATGCCCAATTCGGTACGCTGCAGGCTGCAGTTCAACACAACTACAACGCAGCAGAATACGAAGCCTTCTTCTGGCCTAAGAAAGGCCGAAAGCAACTAGGGAGTCCGACGCTTGCTAATCCGAAACCGATTGCTAAAGTTGTAGCAGCGCCACATGACACAATCCTTCGAGGCAAAAAAGAAGGAGATGAAGCAGGTATTGGAAGACCGTTCGTCCATGGAAATAGTACTTCACCGGATAACAGTCGAACACTTACCATAGAGCGCCAGAAATGAGGAAGATAGACGCCTTTGGCGAAATTCTGGCTTGGCTGGTGGTGAACCGGCATTGCCTTGGCATCTTTTTCGAAGTCTGCACGGTCACCTAAGTGTGCTTATGGACAGCTGGAGGTCATGGCATCGATCAAGTGACAACTGGGCGAAGCCCACACGACTGCGGACGAAATCCGTTTGTAAAATGATCTTCCAAACTGGTTGGCTTCAGACGACGAAGCAGAGAAAAGCGCTTGCTAATCAGAGCCATGAAGTATTAAGAGATGGCCTCGGGCCGGCTTTATCGTTCCGGTAGGTTTTTTTTTTTTTTTCTTCAACCCTGTGCTTCGGTTGCATCTCTTCCGCTGAGCGCGAGAGCGAAAATGGCGAAGGAAATACACCAGGGCCTATGTGGCGCGCACCAAGCTGAAGAACGGTGCTCCAAAGGTATTAGATAAGAGAGTTTGAGCTGCGCCAATGTGTTGAAAGTCTGTGTGAGCCAAATCAAGAAGTGCCGAAAGTTGCCAACGCATGGCGAAGCCAACACCGGCCCCACTTAGATTTTGCCGGCCCATTGCGCCATCTGGCCCTGTCGCACATATGGGGACTATGGGACACATTGGGCATTTCCAAGTGGCGCGAAATGGTATAAGTCGTAATTGTGGCTGTAAAATATTTCTCTCGGTGGCATCGAAAACCGATCCCTCAGAGCAATCACTTCGGCCAGGGCAGTGATAGCAAGTTGTTTGATAAAACATATCTGTCGTTCGGAGGCCAAAGAGTTCATCACTGACAACGACAAGCAGTTCGACTCTAACAAGTTCAGAGAGATTGTGTGAAGACCTTAACCTGGAATCAGGTTCGCGGTTGGTCGCACACCCGCAGTCAAATGGGGCGGCAGAACGACATAATGGCAAGATCCTAGAACCAAAGAAAGCTCGGAGGCGGCAGCGAAAGGCCAATGGCCAGAGGAAATGTTATCTGTTCTTTGGCGCTTCGGACGACCCGCAAGACCAACCAAGTTTAGCCTGTCATAGCTTCTTTATGGCGATGAGGCAATGACCCCAG
>CM020178.1:20278786-20289020 GCA_009805545.1 Oryza longistaminata
GTGTTGCTATTTCTAAAGGATCCCTGATCAAATATCATATGTGGAACAAATATGTTTATATGATCAGCACATGTATTAATTGATGATTATGTCTCATGGATCATGGTATAGAGATACCAAATTAATAATGTGGACACATGTTGGTGAACATGTTGTTGGATAGACCCAACATGAGACACTGCAAGAGCCATATGTGTTGTGTCATCAGTGATCTCATTTAGTGTTGGTGTTGAATCCTTAGACCTGAGATTATCATGGTTCTCAACATGTGTAGTAGCTTACTTAGGGACTGCTAAACGCTACTCCGTAATTGGGTAGTTATAAAAGTATTTTTCGGGTATGCTATGAAACATGTAGTGGGATATGAATAATCAAGATGGGATTTGCCCCTCCTATGGAGAGATATCTCTGGGCCCCTCGATGTTGTAGATTATGGAAGTGCATGGCCATGCCAAAGGTGATTGAGGAGTCAATCACAAGTTATATAATCTATCAACAGGTTCAAGTGAATGATTGAGCTATTAGAGGATGGCACATATCTAGCCATGAGCTTAATCGATATCGTGACGCAAAGGGGTTCATACAAGTATACACTAGAGGTTCAGCCGATATGATCTTTATGTATGCCCGGTGGGTCAATACGTTCTGCTAGGGACCGCTGTTGACGCGTGGACCGAAAATGAGTTTTCGGGTTACAGCCGAGTATATATGAACCTACAGGGTCGCACGCTTAATGGGCCGGAATAAGGGGTTTGGATGGAGATCCAATATGAGCTTAATTCGGATAGGGATCCGAATAAGAGTCCTGCGGGCCTTGGAGGCCCGAGTGATGGATCCTATATATTAGTGAGGGGTGTGCCCGGCGGAGGTATTGCATCACGTGAGAAACCCTAGCCGTCACTTCCCACCCCGAGCAAAACCCTAGCCGCGCGCGGGTGCTAGCACATCTGCGCGTGGCGTTCTGTCCCTGTACGTGTGGATACCGGTAGAAGCGCCGCTGGTTTGCGGTGCTGATCGGCGTGGGAGTACGGCGAGGATAACGCACGAGGAGGAGAAGGTCGAGCCGATGCGATCGACTATACATCGACACGCGCTACTTCGCGAGAGTTCCTTCGACTTCTCAGCGTCTTCCTCCGCTGCACAGCGCATCGAGTGGCAATGATCTATGATCTAATACTTGCATGGTTCCTGGTTTACGCAATAGAAAATTTTGATTTATGCTATCGTAGCCTACGCGTATCCCAACAGAATGATCTCCGGCGATTTTGAGAGACATAGGCTTGGAAGAAGCTTGTATTATCAAGTCCAAATCTTACCTTTTTAAGGTTACCTCTTTGTTTCCAGTAAACTGCTTTCTCTTTCTTAATCACAACAAATTTGTCGTGAAACAAGCTGCCTTAGAAGCCGCTCTGCTGGGGGTAGCAAGATCTTTCTTCTTCCATATAGTCGAGCAAGTCGATTACAAGCTTCTGGTCACATTCAAGAGCAGCACATCGGGCTTTGTTTTTGCTCCAATCTTTAGTTTTTAATCTTCTGACCTTTAATTTCCTGTCAAGAGAAGCCACACCATCCCAGCTAATTTCCGTACACTCCCAAGCTAAGAGTATAGTGGATAGGAAGTTTGGATTAACCAAGAGGGAGTTTTCAAATATGAAAATGCTCGAACTTGGAGTAGAGGTTGAAACAGAGATCATGAGGGGACATGGTCATAAATGGTTCGAGTAATAGAGTGAAGGTTGGTGGTTGGGAAACACACGTTCCAAGAGAGATTGAAAAAGGCACGATCATGTTTTACTAGGGTAGGGTTTTATCTTTTTGTTTGTCCAGGCGTATAGGCGATCAAGAAGGGGAAGTTCAAGCAGTGCGATGCTATCAAGGGTGTAATTAAAGTGAGAGGCAAGAGCAAAGTTAAAGTTGTCGTTATTTTTATCTGAAGCACAATGAGTGAGATTGAAATCTCCAGTGAGGAGCCATGGACCATCGATTTGCGAATGTAACTCCCGTAATTCAGAGAGGAAGTCGTCAGTGTAGAACTGATCTGAGGGAGCATAAACGTTGGTGATGGTAAAGGAAAGGTTTGCTAGGGAGAAGTTAAAAGCAATCGAGAGAGAATGATGCCTGGCAATGTAAGAGCGTTTAGAAAACAAAGTGTTATCCCAGGCAGTAATAATTCCTTCCCTAGAAGGCTAGAACCAAAAGCATCAACAGACAGAAACGAGTTCAAGCTCTTAGGGAGGAAAGATCTAGCTTCCCGATCATCAACGAGCACAAGTTTAGTCTCTTGCAGCAAGACTAAAGAAGGACTTTCATCCATTAGGACACCATAGATAACATCACATTTAGATTGATCTCCTAGACCTCTGACATTCCAGGAGTGGATAGAGATGGAACGGAGACTAGATGACATATAAACAACAAACAACACCTAAGTAGAGGGGCAGTTCCACATGAGCTAACGGAGCGAGGCAAGGGGGAAACAACAAAACAACCCCGCCTCAAGGCCGTAGAAGATTACACGGCACCATGGCCAGCATTGACCAACACCTTGGAGAGTTGCGTGAGGTCCTACTCATCCAAGTAGCAGGCAAGTGCAAGGTCTTTGATAACATCTGGAGTGGTACTAGAGTTGATGTCGACCAGTTTGTACTTGGGGATAATTTGATTCAGTTTCACTGAGCAGTTAGCTAGCTGTTCTCTGAGTTTCTTACCCCTGGCATCCTTACTTTCCACAGTCTGATAGTGTTATGAACCAGGTTCGACATTGGAATCAAAGTGGATTCGGCAAAGAGTTAGATTCGAAGAATAGAGTATGCATCGGCTGCGAAGGCATCGGCTGGAGTCTGCATCGACTGAGATGGATCGGACAGAGGACAGCCGATACAGCCGATATAGCCGATTCTGTTGAAGATAGTTATAAAACTGCTTCTAGAATCAATCAACGTACTACAAAGGGATTACCACGATGGAGATGAGCTATTAGATAGGCAATTGTATCTATTAATTAGGATATTTTATTTCCTTAGAGATATGTTTGGGCAAAAGTCTGCCGTAAAGACTTATATGTATCTTAAAGTTTGTTAGAGATAAGAGTCGTGTCCGGCAAGGACATATCATGTATCTCGGGTATAAATATGACCCGAACCCAATGTAAACAACAACACATAGTTCAATAACACTTTCGGCGCATAGCCACCCTTTTTACTTTCGTTCTATTTCGACGAGTTCTTGCTTTCGGGTTGAGCTGCATCGGTTTCGATCTTCAACTAGAGGTAAACTTGTCAAGACGGCTTGCGTTCTCGGGATTAGTTCTTCCATCTTCATGATACTCTAATCTTGGTTATGTAATTCGTCGAGTTATCATATATACTTTATAATCTCTATTAGTTGCGCTATATATAACTCGTAATCGGCTGGTTTTTACTGTTAGAAAGTAGCCGATAGAGTTAGATCTCGTTATTAATCTAGATTATATCTTGTATCTACCATCTCTTAGATATTTTCATCATCTTGCCTAGATCTTATACTTATCTTTATGCTTAATGCTGCATCGGTTGAGTTCGATCTATTAAGTAATATCCCTAATTATAATATATAGTTTGTTTTATGATTGTCAATAGAGATAGTGTCGAAGTTTCAGCCGACCTTACCTGATTTAGCTATTTTTATCCCCGTATGCTTGATTGTTATGCTAAATCTGTCCTTTATATTAAAATCTTATTGCATCATACAAAGTTAGTATATTAGGCTTCTTGTTTGATATATTTTGCTTGCTTTGATATCTTAGTATAAAGTGGTATCGGAGTATTAGCCGATACATGCTAGATCTATCTGATTGGCTATGTTATAAACGCCTATATAATCATTGTTTTAATATATATTTCGACTTAAGTGATTTATACTGTCTCGACATGGTGACCGATCTATCCCAATCACTTAGCTTAAACATATATCAAAGGAAAGATTATATGTTGTTAATATCTACAGCCGATCGAGTAGATTTAGTTTTATCTTATTCATTCATTATTGCCGATCGATTCCAACATGACATCGGCTCGAGAATAAATGATATGTCATTGGCAACTAGACGATGGGCTATCGTTTATGGATTTAACCTCGTTTTCTTGTCTTTTATTCTTGTTGATTGCAGGATCAAATCAATTGGCACGCTCACGAATCTAAAAGCAAGATGTTGGACATGCACAGGAGTTAAGCAGATTTTCCAGGGCAATGTGTGTTTTTCGCATAACACGCTTTTGGCACGCCCAGTGGGACACGAGTTGAAAGGTTTTTTCATCATGTGGGACGGCAAGCAAGGTTCCAAACCCCCGTTTACCAAGCAAGCGTCTGGTCAACCATCTGAGGTTGATGAGGGAACATCATCCCAGTCACTCTAGACAAGCTGACACCGAAACAAAGGCAAGAATTTGTGCAGATGCTGAGCAATGTGAAGAACAAGTACCTAGATTCATTCAGAAGTACAAGCTGAAGGTAGTTGCTGCCGATGAACCAGAAACAAGCTCATCTAAAGGTGACAAAGCTAAAGGTGCTAAAGATGATACAACTGGTACAGATGATAAAGGTGAAGAGCCTAAGGAAGATGACACCGAGGAGCAAGAGACCTTGAAGTTCAATAATTTCCAAGATCAAGTTGACTATGCTGTTCAACACGCTTTGATCAACCAATCAGGAGTGCTTGTCAATACTTTGACAAATATGATCAAATCTGTGGTTGATGGCAGACAAGGGACCAGTTTTTCTGCCAGAGGGTGTATTCCCACAGTACAGGAATTTGGTAACCGGCAACTAGCAGTATGCTTCTAATGTACCTCCAGGCCAGCCGGCGGCGTCGGTTTCAGCTCTAGGCCCAGGTGCATCATCATCGGCATAGAGGCAGACGGTTAACCCTTATTTGTTCACCAGAGAACAACCTCAGCATGCAGGGCAAAACATTAATCGGTTGACTCAGGAACAGATTACAACAATGTCCAGGCCACCTCAGCCGGTTGTTGAGCCGATTCAGCAAACACCAATCAGACAGCAAGTAGTGTAGCCGATTGAGTAGCAGACGGTTCAACCAATACAATTGGGCAAAGAATGAATATTGTTGGTATTTGATACAGTTACAGATAAAATCTGCAAGCGCACGGATATACCGATGTAGCACTTCCCCTACGGAGTATTCCAAGAGTATCGAATCCAAGGGAACATGTGAGATCAGAGCTTCCTCCGGTTCATCCAAGGACACCAAGCAGATGATAGGCCAGGATAGAGATGATTTACTAGTGAGAAACAGTGTCTAGGGAAAGCTTAATTTTAATCCTAACGCAATACTTCAGGCACTGGCAACCCGCTATTCCCAGATGTCGCTTTACTACGTACCCGGACAGGGAGGACTTAAGTGATCTCGAGGGCTGTCACCACCTCTACACCCACCTCAAACGTACTGTGGGATACGCAGCAATTACTGGATAATAATTACCTAAACACCACGTCTAAGCAATTAATATCTACTTTAGTGTTTATAACTCACCAAAGTAATCACGGATGCCTCCGGCTGGGGTTCATTGGACTGCGTAATGAAGGAAGTGTTTTCCAGAATGCGATCCAAAATCGTTTTTCCTTCTGACGGCGTTTTGTGCATGAATGATCCTCCAGCGGTTATGTCCAGATAGAATGCAGACTCCTTATCCAAACCCGTATGGAAATGTTGGAGGAGTACATACTCGGGTAAGGACAGGGTTGGTCCGGACTGCACTAAATTAGTGAATCCGGACCAAGCTGCACCGATTGATTCGTTTTCGATCTGCTTGAAACTGAGAATTTCTACTCGAAGGGCAGTAATGCGAGTAACGGGGAAGAAGGCAAGGCAGAATCTGTCTCGTAGCTTTTCCCAGCTACCATTTACACATCCAACGATAGAGGTGCACCATTGCTTTGCTCTCTCTTGAAGAGAGAACGGGAACAATTTCCACCGCACAGTTTCTTGTCTTATACCACGAATCTTAAGGCATGAGCAGACTTGTTCAAAGTCTCGCAGATGATGGTAGGGATTTTCTAGATCAAAGCCAGGAAAAGGATTTTCCCTAACCCTACTAATTAGTTCGGGGCGAATTTCATAGCCAGTTGTATAAATGGGCTCTGATGAAGGAGGCGGCTCATAGAATTCGCAACGAGGAGAAGACAGCTCAAAAAGAGGTTGCTCCATGGTCGAGAAGAGTTTGACAGGAATACTTCTCTAGGATAGCAGGGGTGAAGAAATGATCAGCAACCGTTCCCCGGCAACGGCGCTAGAAATGCTTGTTGGTATTTGATTCGGTTACAGATAAAATCCGCAAGCGCACGGATATACTGATGTAGCACTTCCCCTACGGAGTATTCCAAGGGTATCGAATCCAAGGGAACATGTGTGATCAGAGCTTCCTCCGGTTCATCCAAGGACACCAAGCAGATGATAGGCCAGGATAGAGATGATTTACTAGTGACAAACAGTGTCTAGGGAAAGGTTAATTTTAATCCTAACGCAATACTTCAGGCATTGGCAACCCGCTGTTCCCAGATGTCGCTCTACTACGTACCCGGACAGGGAGGACTTAAGTGATCTCGAGGGCTGTCACCACCTCTACACCCACCTCAAACGTTTCTTTTACCGATCCTTCATTGCGGACACCCAGAGAAAATGCATCCTACGTGTTCTGACTCACTTGCCAGACACTGAATAAACTCAATATTCTCAATTGTATGATATCAGACATAATTCTTACTACTGCTTCTCCAAAAAAAACACAATGCATCACCTTATTCCTATGGATCAACTACAACAAACATACACACATATGGAAATCATTTTCTCAAAGACACTGCCCCTCAGTCCACGTTGAGCCATTGTCAACGTAATAAGGCATCGCCCAAGCTTAATTTTTAGTGTTGTTTTGAGTTTTGCCATCGTAGTTAATTTTCGTATTGTTTTTAAATAGCTAAGGACAAATATAAAACGTCTTTTTACTCGTAATTTTTTGTCGTTCATTAAGCCAATTATGGCTTATAATCAGGCTTATGCCAAACTTAAGTATGGCACACATTGGGGAGGTATGTATGGACATTATAAATGACGCAAGTTGCGGAAGAACAACACATTCCACCTTCGAACAAGATCTAAATACTTAGAATATATGATTTTATCAATATTGACTATGAAGTTACGTTTTGATCAATCGATTTATGACAGACGCTCCATCGTCAAGACATGTTCCCCCAGAGCGCACGTATTGGTAAATCTTCTACTTTAACGACAATACAATAAAAATAATATCTAGCAATGCGCGCTCGGAAATGGTCCTGGTATACCTATACACTGGCTCTTACCTCGAAGCCGAATCCCCCCCCCCCCGCCAAGCGGCACAGATTATCAATCTGGGCATTTCACCCGGGAGTATCCAATGTAATCGTATTTTTTAAATCCCAAGAGAAAGACTTGTAAAGAGAGAACTTATGGCTAATATTTATATCATGCCACTTGTATAATCAAAGTCTGTGCAGGGGTTACCGAGCCCATATTTAACTACCATCGCTAACAGCCCCCCGTGACATCCCGAAAGCACATCACTCATGTATCTCATTTAATCCTTCCTTAAACTAAGTGGAAGAAGTAAATAGAAAAACAATTCAATCCTAATAATTTCTTAACTTATACAGCAAGCTTAAACTTTTAGTCTACATAATCCTGACACCATAAGTATAGCACCATAATAGCCAATTACCAGCCCACCCACCACACCTAACCCCAGTTTTTCCATCCTTGCGCCTTGGCACCCACTGGAGATAATTGGGAAAATACTGAATACTCTCGGACTTAATGCAAAAACAGAGGGAGGAGATCATCCGCAATTCGAACAGAATGCAAGATCATCATTGGCTTAGATTGTACACTTCAACGGGATAAAATCCACTCTAAGAAAATTAAGACAAAACCGGGGCTATAGGACAAAGCAAACGTTGCTCAACATCATTTGGAATACATCCACTCACCCCACGGATATATGTGGACCATTCCCAGTAACTCTTGTTGATGATATGAAACTCGTTTCATTACGCTTACAGATGATTTCTCTCCATTATGGATATGTTTTCCCCTATTAAAGATATATCGTGAATCACTCCGAAAGTTAAAATATTCAACAGCCGATTGTTGAATATCAACATAAATGCAAAAATTAAGGTAGTGAGAATCAGATCGAGGAAGGCAGAAAATATTATGGGAGAGATACTCTTAATGGCAATGTCCTGGTCAATTTGTCCAATACCATCAGATACTGGAATAATTGCCGCAATTATTCGCATGCCTGGAGAACCACAAAAATGGAGTGGCTGAGCGTCGCAATCGTACACTTATGGACATGGTAGGAGTATGCTTAGTCATTCTACTTTGTCTATGAATATTGTTGGTTTGATACGGTTATAGATAAAATCCGCAAGCACCGGATATACAGATGTAGCACTTCTCCACGGAGTATTCCAAGGGTAATCGACATCCATAGGGAACGTGTGTGATCCAGAGCTTCCTTCCAGTCATCCTAAGGAACAACAGCAAATGATAGGCTGAGGATAGAGAGGATTTACTGTTGAGAAACAGTGTTAGGGAAAGCTTAATTTTAATCGCTAACGCAATACTTCAGGCACTGCATCCCGCTGTTCCCAGATGTCGCTCTAACTACGTACCGGACAGGGACGACTTAAGTGATCTGCGAGGGCTGTCACCACTCGCTACACCCCCCTCAAAACGTACTGTGGATACGCAGCAATTTACTGGATAATATTACCTAAACACCACCGTCTAAGCAAATTAATATCTACTTTTAGTATTTATAACTCACAAAGTAATCACTGGATCCTCTGACTGGGGTTGATTGGACTGCGTCATGAAGGAAGTGTTTTTCCAGAATGCGATCCTAAATCGTTTTTCCTTCTGACGGCGTTTTGTGCATGAAGTGATCCTCCAGGGTTTAAATGTTCCAGATAGAATGCAGACTCCTTATCCAAACCCGTAATGGAAATGTTGGAGGAGTACATACTCGGGTAAGGACAGGGTTGGTCCGGACTGCAAACTAAATAGTGAATTTGGACAAGCTTAAACACCGATTGATCGTTTTCGATCTGCTGAAAACTGAGAAATTTCTACTCGAAGGGCAGTAATGGCGAGTAACTGGGAAGAAGGCATGGCAGAATCTGTCTCGCAGGCTTTTCCTAGGCTACGCGTTTCACGACATCAACGGTAGAGGTGCACCATTGCTTTGGCTCTCTCTTGAAGAAGAGAACAGGGAAACAATTTTCCACGCGCACAGTTTCTTGTCTTATGCGGCATCGAATCTTAAGGCAATGAGCAGATTGTTAAAGTCTCGCAGATGATGGGTAGGAATTTTCTAGAATCAAAGCCAGAAAAAGGATTTTCCCCTAACCATACTAATTAGTTCGGGACGAATTTCATAGCAGTTGTAATAAATGGGCTCCTGATGAAGGAGGGCGGCTTCATAGAATTCGCCCGAGGCGCAGACAGCTCAAAAAGAGGTTGCCTCCATGGTCGGATATATAGAGTAACAGGAATACCTTCCTTAGGATAGGCAGGGGTGAGAAATGATTTCAGCAACCGTTTCCCGCGGCAAACGGCGCTTAGAAAATTGCTTGTTGGTCATTTGGATTCGGTTACAGATAAAATCCGCAAGCGCACGGATATAGCGCGATGTAGCCTTCCTCTACGGAGTATTCAGGGTATCCAATTTTTCCAAGGGAATGTGTGTGATCAGAGCTTCCTCTGGTTCTCCCAAGGACACCAACGTTCTAAGTTAATTATATATCTACTTTAGAGTTTATAACTCCGCAAAGCAACATCACTATATTTTTTAGTTGGAATTATAGTGAACAATAACTCCGTATGCTATTTTAGGAACTAACCAGAGATAATTCTCAACACGATAAATTCTAATTACTCAAGAAGAATAATATAATGAATTCAGAGTAATAAACAGAATAAAAGAAATAGGAGAAGATTACCGACAACTCCGGAATTTTTCCGACTCCTACCTCTACTCTCTTGCCTATTCTAGGATACATATAGTACAATAGAGCCTCTTATAATTCCAGCTCAAGCTTGAAGTGGTGTGTGTGAAGTGAGGGAGTGATGTCTTTATATAGGGGTAGGTATGACGGTTGGCGAAGGGAATGTCCGAGTGACCTCGCACGG
>CM020178.1:20294239-20310949 GCA_009805545.1 Oryza longistaminata
GTGTCGGCCGTCGCGCAGGCGAATCCCCCCGGATTTTTGTCTTCGTGACATGGCGAGGGGAGAGGGATCGCGCTGCCGAACGGGGAGTTGAACAGGGCAGAGAAGGGTTCGGCCAAACCATGGTGCTCGCCGACGGGCTCCAGAATCGCAGGGGAGCCCGGCACTGTTGCGAGGGGCTGCGCCCATAGTGCATTTACCCCTTCCATGGTGTATTCTTCCACCGGGATCAATTGATTCACCGGTGTCGGCTCTCCGGTGAGGTTGTAAGTGGAATTGGAGGAAGAGCCGATGAATGAGATTGGAGATTTGCCAGCCATTGGTGGATATGAGTGGAAATTCGAGGAATTGTGTTGAATTGGAGAGGAGAGTGTGCAAAGGTAGAGGAGAGGAGGGAGAAGGAGTGTTCAGGTGTGATCCGAATGTTCTACCTTCAAACGGGCATCTAAACAGACTAGGGACGAGCGGGGGAGACTGAGGTTCAAAATTGGGGCCGATCGGGTGCCGCCCTGGTTCGGCCGAACCACCCTGGTGGGTCCGGCAGGCCACCAAATTTCTCCTAGGCACACTAAAACCTATTCTTAGCACAAAAACGACAACTATACAGGGTTTTAAGCATGCATTAAGTGAGATCATCATGGTTCATAATCGATTAATTCAATTACATCCACTTCTTCATCTAAAGTTTCATTTGGCTCAAGGAAAATCTTTAGGCGTTGACCGTTTACCTTAAATATGTTACCTGATTCATCGCGGAGTGTGATTGCCCCGTGCGAAGAGGTGTCGATGACGTCGAACGGTCCTTCCCATTTACTGGGCAGTTTTTCGTGGCCGAAAAGCATAACCCTGGAGTTGAACATCAGTACTTTGTCTCCTGGCTTGAATTTCTTGATCTTTATTCTTTTGTCATGCCAAGGCTTCGTCCTTTCTTTATATATCCTTGCGTTGTGGTAAGCCTTTTCTCTCCATTCCTCAAGTTCAGTAATATGCATTTTTCTCCATTCTCCTGCTCCCTCAAAATCCATGTTCCAATTCCTGATGGCCTAGTATGCTCTGTGCTCAAGTTCTACGGGTAGTCGGCATGGCTTCCCGTAGACTATCTGATATGGGGACATTCCAATGGGTGTCTTGTATGCTGTCCGGTATGCCCACAGTGCGTCTGGCAATTTGTCCTTCCATCCTGTTCCCATTTTGTTGACCGTCTTTTGCAGAATATTCTTGATTTGTTTGTTTGATGTTTCTGCTTGTCCATTGGTCTGTGGATGGTAAGGAGTGGCCACATTGTGTTTGGCTCCCATTCTCGTAGGAGGTCTCGGAAGGTTTTGTTAAAGAAGTGAGAACCTCCGTCACTTATGACCATTCTGGGGGTACCAAATCTTGGGAAGATGATTTCTGTGAACATCTTCTTGGCATGCCTTGCATCCGCAGCACTACACGGCATAGCCTCAACCCACTTGGAGACATAGTCGACTGCCACTAGGATGTACTCGCAATTGCGAGACTTAGGGAAGGGTCCCATGAAGTCTATTCCCCAAACGTCGAATATCTCAACTTGCAAGTTATATGTGAGGGGCATTGCATCGCGAGCAGTGATTCCTCCTTGCCTCTGGCAGCTTGTGCATCTGCTGACGAATTCTTTTGAGTTTTCGTACATTGTTGGCCAGAAGAACCACATTGCCAAATCTTGGCCTGGGTGCGGAATGCACCGTAATGGCCACCATATGGTGAGGCGTGGCACCGTTCTGTGATCTTAAGTCCTTCTTCAGTTGGCACACATCTTCGTAGTAGGCCATCGGAGCAGACCCGATGCAGGTATGGCTCATCCCATATGTGACGGCGACTTTCATACTTCAGTTTTCGTTGATTTTCCCCTGGTGGTACGTACTTGGATACCATGTAGTTTACTATGTTGGCATACCACGGGTTGGAGTCGCGAACCGTCATCAACATGTCATCTCTTAAGAAATCATTGATCGGTTGTACCTGCATGTTAGTGATCTGCAGCCTGGACAAATGATCTGCTACGGAATTTTCTACTCCCTTTTTATCTTTAATTTCTAAGTCAAATTCTTGGAGTAGCAAAATCCATCTTAAGAGATGAGGTTTAGCATCTTTCTTAGTGAGCAGGTATTTTAAAGCAGCATGATCAGTATAAATTATCACCTTGGCTCCTACTAAGTAAGATCTAAACTTGTCGATAGCAAAAACAACCGCGAGCAACTCTTTTTCAGTAGTTGCGTAATTCAACTGAGCTCCGGTCAGAGTTTTGCTAGCGTAACAGATTGCATGATGCTTTTTATCTTTGGTTTGGCCCAAGACCGCACCAACAGCAATGTCACTTGCATCACACATGATCTCGAAGGGTAGAGTCCAATCAGGAGGTTGAATGATTGGAGCAGAGACGAGTGCCTTTTTGAGAATTTCAATAGATTTTAGGCACGCGTCATCGAACTCAAAGGGCGCATCCTTGGCTAGCAAATTGGTCAGGGGTCTGGCAATTGTAGAAAAGTCCTTGATGAACCTTCTACAAAAGCCGGCATGTCCCAAGAAGCTTCGGATTCCTTTGATGTTCACAGGAGGAGGAAGTTGATCTATAATATCGATTTTAGCACGATCAACTTCGATTCCTCGTTCGGACACTCGATGCCCAAGAACTATCCTTTCACGGACCATGAAATGGCACTTTTCCCAATTAAGTACCAGGTCTTTTTCTTGGCATCGTTGTAAGACTTTGTCTAAATTCTGCAGACAGTGACCGAAGGTCTTTCCATAGACCGAGAAGTCATCCATGAAGACTTTCATGATGTTCTCGATCATGTCTGAGAAAATAGACATCATACATCTTTGGAAAGATGAAGGAGCGTTGCACAGTCCGATAGACATCCTACGGTATGCATAGGTGCCATATGGACATGTGAACGTAGTCTTACTCTGGTCCTCTGGATGGATGGGAATTTGATGATATCCGGAATACCCATCAAGGAAACAAAAAAAAGGAATGATTTGCCAGCCGTTCCAGCATTTCAACAATGAAGGGTAGCGGGAAATGTTCCTTTTTTGTAGCCTTGTTAAGTTTCCTGTAATCGATGCACATACTCCATCCGGTTACGGTTCGTAGCGGAATTAGTTCATTTTGAGCATTTGCAACGACCGTCATTCCTCCCTTCTTCGGCACAACCTGGACTGGGCTAACCCACTCACTGTTTGGTACGAGATAAATAATCCCGGCATGCAGGAGTTTCAAGACCTCTTTCTTTACAACCTCTCGCATTGCATTATTGAGCCGTCGTTGAGGTTCCCTGGAGGGAGTACTCTCGGGGTCAATAGGAATACGATGGGTGCAAAGCACGGGATTAATCCCCCTAAGGTCCTGAAGCGAGTAGCCAAGAACAGAACGATGATTTTCTAACACGGTGAGAAGACGTTGAGTCTCGTCTTCAGAGAGCTTGTCACTGATTATGACATGAGCCTCTCTGTCATTGTGTAGGAAGGCATATCGTAGGCCTGGAGGTAGAGGATTATGCTCCAGCGGAGGTCGAGGTGGTGGTTCCATGATTGGCAGGTCGAGAGTCTCACCGGGATCTGCTTCTTCCTTGATGAAGTCTGGGACCTCATCTTCCAGAAGGACCTCGGGAGACTTATGAGGAGGAACTGCGGTAACCTCTTCCGCCGACTCAATTTCTGGGAGAGGGTCGGTCAAGGTGATCCTTGCCCATGAGAATGGAATTGAGAATTCATTCTCTCCCAGTGTTATTTTGAGGCTACCTAATCGGGGTGTGTTGATGAGAAGTTGCTCAATGGGCAGCCCGATCAGGATATCAAAGTCTTGGATTTCAAAGACGTGGAAATCCAAGATCGCCTCCCTATCTTCAAAGCAGACAGGCACATCTTGCACAATCCCAAATCCTTCGATGATATTTCCGTTTGGATGCTTGAAGAATTTGTTTGTCGGGGTCACTACCTTTTCGCTTAAATAAGTGAATGCAAAAGACTCAGAGACGAGGTTGGCCCCGACAGTTGGACTGTAGAGAATACCGACATCATTCCCTTCCAGGTGACAAGGAATGATTCGGGGAGCGGTATTTATCCGAATTACTTCGGATGAAAGCTCTGCCTCCCTTAGCCATTCGTCGCTCATTATGGATGTCAACTCCCAGACAGTTTCTCGTAGGAACCCGAGTTCCATAGGATCGGGAGGTGACAAGGGAACGGGTGGTTTCCTCTTTCTAAAATAGTTCAGGGTATTGCCGTAGTCTTCGTCAAGACCGTCCCTGAACATAATTGCGGCACAATCCGGAGTCTAAATTTCTTCATTCTCGACGGACAGCTGCTCAGGAACCTTCTCATCAATTGAGCTAGCAGAAGTGGATGGTTCAGCAAGTGGCTCAATCGTTAAAGGTTCCTCTATCATGGACACAGATGCCTCCGGCTGGGGTCCAATGGACTGCATCATGAAGGAAGTGTTTTCCAGAATGCGATCCAAAATCGTTTTTCCTTCTGACGGCGTTTTGTGCATGAATGATCCTCCAGCGGTTATGTCCAGATAGAATGCAGACTCCTTATCCAAACCCGTATGGAAATGTTGGAGGAGTACATACTCGGGTAAGGACAGGGTTGGTCCGGACTGCACTAAATTAGTGAATCTGGACCAAGCTGCACCGGTTGATTCGTTTTCGATCTGCTTGAAACTGAGAATTTCTACTCGAAGGGCAGTAATGCGAGTAACTGGAAAGAAGGCAAGGCAGAATCTGTCTCGTAGCTTTTCCCAGCTACCATTTACACATCCAACGGTAGAGGTACACCATTGCTTTGCTCTCTCTTGAAGAGAGAACGGGAGCAATTTCCACCGCACAGTTTCTTGTCTTATGCCACGAATCTTAAGGCATGAGCAGACTTGTTCAAAGTCTCGCAGATGATGGTAGGGATTTTCTAGACCAAAAGCCAGAAAAAGGATTTTCCCTAACCATACTGATTAGTTCGGGGTGAATTTCATAGCCAGTTGTATAAATGGGCTCTGATGAAGGAGGCGGCTCATAGAATTCGCCCCGAGGAGCAGACAGCTCAAAAAAAGGTTGCTCCATGGTCGAGAAGAGTTTGACAGGAATACTTCTCTAGGATAGCAGGGGTGAAGAAATGATCAGCAACCGTTCCCCGGCAACGGCGCCTGAAATGCTTGTTGGTATTTGATTCGGTTTACAGATAAAATCCGCAAGCGCACGGATATACCGATGTAGCACTTCCCCTACGGAGTATTCCAAGGGTATCGAATCCAAGGGAACGTGTGTAATCAGAGCTTCCTCCGGTTCATCCAAGGACACCAAGCAAATGATACGCCAGGATAGAGATGATTTACTAGTGAGAAACAGTGTCTAGGGAATGCTTAATTTTAATCCTAACGCAATACTTCAGGCACTAGCAACCCGCTGTTCCCAGATGTCCCTCTACTACGTACCCGGACAGGGAGGACTTAAGTGATCTCGAGGGCTGTCACCACCTCTACACCCACCTCAAACGTACTGTGGGATGCGCAGCAATTATTAGATAATAATTACCTAAACACCACGTCTAAGCAATTAATATCTACTTTAGTGTTCATAACTCACCAAAGCAATCACTATATTTTAGTTGATTATAGTGAACAAAAATCCCGTATACTATTTAGGAACTAACCAGGAGATAGGGATGAAACTGGTTCGGATAGTTTCCGTCCGTCCGGACCAATTTTCGGATTCGGAAAAATTCGGTCGGAACTATCCGGAATTTCTCAGATTCGGAAACGAATTCGGATTTTTTTTCTCGGATACGAAAACGAATACAGTAAGGGTGATATCCGACGGAATCGGAAAACGGTCGGAAACTATCCGGAATTTTTCATCGGATATCCGGGGATATTTTTCAGCAAAAAAAAAAACAGAAACCCTAGCTGGCTGCGCCGCCCACCGCCGGCCGCCTGATCCACTGACTCTCACACCTGTGTCATGATGTGGAGAATGAAATGGGCGGTTTCGTCCCATGTTAGGCAACGGCATCGGTGACTATGGTGCTACCGCCACGACGTTGGTGATGGACCTGGTCAGCCTCCCATGACATGGCTCAGGACACTTGTCATGCACACATGTGGCGTTGAGAGGGATGAGTGGTCCTACTGAATCATTAGTCGTGGCATTGTCACCCATCTGCATCGACCAGTGGCCCTCCCCCCCCCCCCCCCAAACCTATACCTTCCCCACTGTGGCTGCCATGTGCAGAGCAGTCTTCCCCTTGGAACCGTAGCGTGCAGTATCACTAGAGCTTTGCACCGTCGAGGACCACCTGCTCAAGCTCTAGAATGGCAGGAGGTGTGGCTGTTGCGAAGTCCTACCATCCCGGCGTCTGGTGCCATGCGGAGTAGAGGGCACAACAGAGACGGAGGAGACATGAGAAGTGGTCGCTTGTGGGAGTTGTGGGAGAACAGGCAGAGCACGCTGCTGCGGGAAAGGCGACGGCGTGGGCGGTTCTGCGACGGTTGCCGGCCGGTTGGAGTAAGAAGAAGGCCGACAGGTGGGCCCCACCTGTCGGCGCCCCAAGGGAGGAGAGGCGGCGGGTTGGGCCGGCCCAGCAAGAGGGAGGTGCGCGAGAGAGAGATGGGCCGACGGCCCATCAAGAGAAAATGGAGGAAGAGAAAAAGAAAAATGATTTTTCCTGGTATTAAAATTGCACTTTGATGATTTTAATTGGTTAAAATTACTTTTAAGGCTCTAAAAATTCCACTAAAAATCCTGTTAATTTATTATGACATGTGGAACCGAAGAGAAATTCCACAATGCCATTTCCAATTATTAATTGCATTCATTAATTAAGAAATTAGCTCTAGGTTAATTTGAACCATTTCTTCGGACGATTTATTCAACAAATTTTTAAAGCAAGAAAAAGGGAGGGAAACTTCAAGGAGTGACAAACCTACCCCTCCCCCCCTTAAACGGAATCTCGACCCTGAGATTCGGAAGAGCTAGTGAAGAGGTGCGGATGGGCGGCCTTCAACTCATCTTCTCTTTCCCAAGTGGCTTCTTCCTCTGAGTGGTGGCTCCACTGAACTTTGCAGAATCTGATTACCTTGTTCCTAGTTCTCCTTTCGCTTGTTTCGAGGATACGAGTCGGCTTCTCCACATACGTCAAGTCTTCTTGGATTTCGATTTGATCCAGACTTGCCTGTTCCTCTGGAACTCTCAAACATTTCTTCAACTAAGAGACGTGAAACACATTATGGATGCCAAGCATGCTGGAGGGAAGCTCAAGCTGGTAAGCAACTTCACCTCTACGTTCCAAAATCCGATATGGTCCCACAAAGTGTGGTGCCAACTTTCCTTTGGTTTGGAAGCGGTGTACTCCTCTGAGCGGAGTGACACGGAGAAACACATAATCCCTTGCTTCGAAAACGAGCTCCCTTCGGCGGTTGTTTGCATAGCTTCAGCTCTGACTTTCTCTTCTGCCTCATTTAAAACTTCTGTACCAAACAACTGGCGTTCCCCTGTCTGATCCCAGAAGAGCGGAGTGTGACACCTCCGTCCATACAGTGCTTCAAACGGTGCCATTTGCAGACTAGCCTGGTAACTGTTGTTGTAGGAGAACTCGGCATATGGCAAGCTTTTGTCCCATGCTCCACCAAAGTCAAGCGCACTGGCTCTCAGCATATCCTCCAATATTTGGTTGACTCGCTCGGTCTTGTATTCTGCTTGATTTTTGTGCTAGTATTGTATTCTGCTAGTATTGTATTCTGCTTCCGTAGAATGTGATGACATGGCAAATGCTACCCTAAGACCTGGAGAAAGGGGTATCCTAGTTCCCATTTCTCCAACACGCTACTGCTATCACTGCCCGTCGTGCTACTTGTCATGTGTGCTGCACCCAATGGCCGCCATGCTAGCTTCTCATGTTGAAAATATAAGCACATATGTAGGTGTTTAATTTATCTTATAAATAAATCATGACATTGAACAAATAAACTAACGTGATCATCTCGCATGGATATGATATAAACATATATACAACATCACTAAACATGAATAGGTCAAATATACAAAATATAGTTGAAATGTACCCACTATTTATTATTGGATGGGGTACATGCAACACTTAGCGCACATACATCGTGAAGTACCAGATGATGATGACAACGTGCATCACTTGAACATAGAGGAAGACGAGTCATCGTAGACAAATAGTGAGCAATTGCGCAGAGCGCTTCCCAAAAATCTTATTCATCAATGATGACGAAGACGATAACCTGCTAGGTGGGATGGAGTAGACTACGTGTCACGATGTTGTACAGAGAAGAAGGGAAACCCTAGATTATTTTCACGCGCGTTGCGTGGATTCAACGACTCAGTATTTATAGTGATATTAGGACATGTGATCATGATGCCTCCATGATCTCCATAATGCGTAACCAAAACCAATGAGTTGCACGTAACCTATAGAGATATTAGGACGTGTAACCGAAACATCTGCATCTTCACTTAATAAGGTTTAACGAAGATATTGATCTCTAATTGAATATTGGCTTGTACTTCTCAGGTCCTAATCCATGGGATCTCTCATCGTATTGGTCATGTTACCACCATAGTATAACTCACCTCCTTCGATGCAGCATCACTCGTATTTTTTTTATAGTCTCTTACTAAAGGGATTTGCCTGATTTCCAACTGTTTTGATGTAATCCAATGTTATAACTCCATAGTTTCTTAATTTGTTGACTGACTTCTATTGTCTTTTCACATGTCTAAATGATTTTATGTTATCCTTACCTTGGCCATGAAAGTTTGGTTGTCAATGCTCATAAGGGATGCAAATTGTTTTGTTTCGTGCCACTCTATCCATTTGACCAGGCCACACGTTCAACATCCATCTACAGTCACTACATTGCAACGTGTCACCAAGAACCACCACCGTTGGCGCCACTCAGCACCATCGCCACTGCACCAGGGATACCGATTGATCCACTGACTCTCACACCTGTGTCATGATGTGGAGAATGAAATGGGCGGTTTCGTCCCATGTTAGGCAACGGCATCGGTGACTATGGTGCTACCGCCACGACGTTGGTGATGGACCTGGTCAGCTCCATGACATGGCTCAGGACACTTGTCATGACACATGTGGCGTTGAGAGGGGATGAGTGGTCCTACTGAATCATTAGTCGTGGCATTGTCACCCAGGTCGTGCCCCCCCAAACCTATACCTTCCCCACTGTGGCTGCCATGTGCAGAGCAGTCTTCCCCTTGGAACCGTACTATTGCAAGAAGAGGAATAAGTCTATTTCGCCTCGCTAATGTCTTACTCTCGATTGAATCATCTCCCTCAACCACAAAATCGGATATAACAAAATTACTAACACTAAAATTTAGAAATGTTAATATGTTCTATTAGAAAAAATAATGAGCTATATCTCTTCCTTGATTTGAGAATCTCGGTTTGAGGGGTTTCTGTACTTTGATAATTATTCGTTACCGTATTCGTTCCGTTTCATATTCACTCCATATCTGTATTCGACAATATTCAATTCCGTTTTCGTATCCGGGGTTTCCGATTCCGATTCTGATTCCGAAAAAAAAATATGAAAACGAATATGGTAGAGCTAGTTTCCGTCCGTATCTGATCCGTTTTCATCCCTACCAGGAGATAATTCTCACACGATAAATCTAAATTACTCAAGAAGAATATTATAATGAATTCAGAGTAATAAACAGAATAAAAGAAATAGGAGAAGATTACTGACAACTCCGGAATTCTTCCGACTCCTTCTATACTACTCTCTTCCTATTCTAGTATACAATATAGTACAATAGGTGAAGTGAGGGAGTGATGTCTTTATATAGGGGTAGGTATGACGGTTGGCGAAGGGGAAATGTCCGAAGTGCCCTCCAACCGCCATCAGGGATGCATCTGGGACGTCCACGCAAAACCCCACATCCAATTGTGGAGCTGGTGGTTCGGCCGAACCAGGGGGTTCGGCTGAACTTGGTCTGGGTCCTTCCGGCCTGGCCTTTGGCCCATGTCCTCCCCTGGTCCTCCTCTATCCATTTCGCGGAGTTTTGGGCTGAGTCTTTGATATTTTGATGAAGTTCACAACCCATGCTTGTATGGATACATAATTCTCCTCACTTTAGTCTGATTTTCCTCCCAACTTCAGGGTTTATCATCTGCATACAAATATACACCAACACTTGTGGAATATGTGAGATTAAGCACCTATCTCTATGTTGGATGTTTTATTATCTAAACTTTATGCAGATGTTGGCAGTATAGAATCGGCATTTAACAGCCGCCAACAAATATACGGATAGAGGCACTTAAAACAGCTACACACATACTTAATCGAGTTCCAAGTAAGTCGGTACCGAAAACACCTTATGAATTATGGACCGGTAGAAAACCGACATTAAATTATTTATGTGTGTGGGGTTGTCGTGCTGAGGCAAGAATATTTAATCCACAGCTAAAGAAATTAGATCCTAAGACTGTAAGCTGCCATTTTATCGGATACCCTGAGACATCTAAGGGGTACCGATTTTATTGCCCAGACCATGTCACTAAATTTATGGAAACTAGACACGCCGTATTCTTAGAAAATAATGAAGTCTGGGGAAGCTCACAAGAAAGGGAAATTAATCTTGAGGAAATTCGGGCTAATGTTACACCGGAAATCCAAGAGGATAATATTCCAATAAATTTGGTACCTCATATTGTACCTGTGACTCAAACCGTGGTAGCACCAGATGAAAATTCTGGTGATACCGACTCTGTTGATAATAATAATGAATTAAATAATGACACTCAACAGACTTCTGAGGCACATAATGAAGAAATTCCACAAGAATCTTCTCAACAGCCGGTGATCGAAAATGAACCACTTAGAAGATCACAATAGGAGAGAAGATTTGCTATCCCAAATTATTATGATGTTTATTTAGGTGAAGATATTGGGAAGGTAGATGATCCCACCTCATTTAAAGAAGCAATAACGAGTGAACATTCATCCAAATGGCTTGAAGCTATGGAAGATGAATTAAAATTTATGAGTCATAATGGAGTCTGGGACTTAGTAGAAATTCCTAAAGGAGCCAAAACAGTAGGCTATAAGTGGGTTTACAAAACTAAGCTTGACTCAAAAGGGAAAATCGAAAGGTTCAAGGCGGGGCTTGTAGCAAAGGGTTTTTCACAAAGAGAAGGAATAGATTACAATGAGACATTTTCTCCTATCTCTAAGAAAGACTCATTTAGAATTGTCATGGCGCTTGTTGCTCATTATGATTTAGAGCTCCATCAGATGGATGTAAAGACTGCATTTCTTAATGGTGACCTGCATGAGGCTTTATATACATGGCACAACCCGAGGGTTTTGTTATGGAAGGCAAGGACCATTTGGCTTGCAAACTTAAGAAATCTATCTATGGACTTAAACAAGCGTCAAGGCAATGGTACCTTAAATTCGATGAAATAATTAAGAGATTCAGATTTAAGGAGAATGAGGTGGATAATTGCATTTACATTAAGACTAAGGGTGGAAAATTTATAATACTAGTACTCTATGTGGATGACATACTGTTAGCAAGCAGCGACATTAATATGTTGCATCAGACTAAAGAATTTTTGTCATCTAATTTTGATATGAAGGATCTCGGTGAGGCATCTTATGTTTTAGGCATT
This sequence comes from Oryza longistaminata, assembly GCA_009805545.1. Lineage (NCBI taxonomy): Eukaryota > Viridiplantae > Streptophyta > Magnoliopsida > Poales > Poaceae > Oryza > Oryza longistaminata. The sequence goes on from CM020178.1 coordinate 20,305,922, forward strand.
GAAATACACCGAGATAGGTCTAAAGGAGTACTGGGATTATCTCAGAAATCATACATTAGCAGAGTAATAGAAAGATATAATATGAGTAAGTGCTCTGCAACACCTGCTCCAATAGTTAAGGGCGATAAATTCGGATTATTTCAAAGCCCGAAAAATAAATTAGAATCAGATCAGATGAAAATGGTACCATCAAATTATCAATCTACTATTTTCTCATTCTTTACTTTTATGTGTTTTATTTTTTTTTATGGCTAGTCTAGCAGCCAGTAAAATTTCTTAATAAAGCAAGGAAGATATTCCTTTGCTGTTTGGTTGGAAACTGTCGTCGTTGTCGTATAAATTTTTTTTGTAATTTCACAAATTAGTCGTTTGAATCACAAACAGTGACTAATCTCGACATTGGCACGCTAGCCATTTTTTTGTCTCTAATTTGATCTAACGATTTAATGGAGCTGACTCCATTGATTATACATAAACGTTAAGTGATTTGTGTTGGCACGAAAAAACATCCAGCAGAGGTGCAGTTTCTGGCAAACAGTCAGAAACATAGCAATTTTCTGATCATTCAATAGTTATTGTTAGCTTTATTCATCCATGGCAACATTCAACATCATAGATGCATTTCTGGTCGCCAAGAAATCGAAGAAAATGGAACTGCATACCGAATTTATCACCCTTAGTATATGCCTCAACACAGTTCGCTGTTAAGACAAATTACAAATCTTATGTATTAGTAATAAGCACATGGAAGAGCTGCACATCACCCCAATTTTTGTTCAACGAGATAGCTAACTCATCTTCAATTCAGCCCAATTTGTGGAAGTGGAGGGCTATTCGCCACAAAAGTTGGCAGTAACAAGCCCATCAGTTGAACGCACTCTGCCTTTGGCTTTTGGCTACTTATCATGAGCAATCGCTTTGGCAGGTTTGACTAACGCATGGTTTTTGGTGAACCTTCTGTGATTGGTGCAGCATGACAACTCTTCAGTAGCTGAAACCTTCCTGATATGTCTGGAACATGTAGATGGAAATATAACGGGTTACTATGTGTGAGGTATGAATTCTCTTAGCATAACAGTAAATAGAATCTCATAGCAACAATCTAAGCAGCAAGTTTGCTTCCTATGTCTGAGAAGTATTCAAATACTAAACATAGCACCATGAGGGGAAATGGCAACTAGGGCAAGCTGATTCGGTGCTCATCTTTTTTCCTACAAACGTCAAATACTAGATATGGTGGAAATATTGATGTTTGATGAATGATGCTTACTTGGCACACTGAGTTTTTATAGCTTGGTGCTAGCATAATTTTGGAAATCAATTAGGTGTGTGTATGATAAGGCATCATTCAAATACCCGGTAATCATGGAGAAAGACACGATAAAATACATATGTACATCTAAAGGCGTGATTCTTACCTGGAAGTTGTAACTTGAAAATTTTGGATGTGCTTTTCATATCTCCTATGGAGATATTCCAGTATAAGCATAAGACTTATATTCCTGCTTTAACAATACTTGTTTAATGAACATGGGGGGGTTGGTTGCTTAAACTATTGAGTTAAAGATTAACCGTTCCCTCTTGTCAAATTGGAACCATGCCCATACGATTTACAGGAATTCAGCAATTAAGCTACTACAAACCCTTCCAAGCATTACAAAAAAATTTCACGCAAATCCCCTTTCTTCTTCCTTCCCTCACGCGACATGGCTGGATGATGGGGGTTGGGGGCTAACTGTCGCTAAGTGTGAAGATAGTCCCCCTTGGTTATGGGAACTGTAGTAATGATGTCCCTTTATATTGGTATCTGGGGCCTGGAGGCCGATGATAGTGTAAAGCAGAGAATAGTAAATTAAGTGGCGCAATGCTACCTCGGAAGCCGAGGAAGATGACCGCAACGTTTGGGATGAAATATGGAGCGGATCACAAACGGATAAAGCACATACATATTTGTTTTCATATTTTTTGCCGGATACGGAACGAATACGAATAGCCTGAATATTGAAACAAGCTACAGTAATATTCGAATACAATAAGAATAAAAATGATCGGACACGAATAAGAAACATCTTTCTTCGGAAACAAAAACAACTCAACTTCTAATAGAAACAAGTATCAACATATATATTAGTAGCTCAATTTCTAAAAAATGGTATAATTTATAAATATTATAAAAAATTAAATAATATTAATAGTGTGGACTAGTGTTAAGAAATGAACTACTATTAAATCTAAAAAGGTATATTGAAGGTCATAGAGTATAAAGAAATGGGGTATTCCATGGCTTCTGCGAATATCCGAATAGCAGTTCACCGATATCCGAATTATTATCCGTATCCAAACGGAAACCCCAGTACCATATTCGTAATTCGTATTCGGGAGAAAATATCCATATCGAACTATCCGAAACTTATCCCATCCGAAAGGTATCGTATTCATTTTTCTCCGAAGCGACGAAATATTCGCTCGTTTCACCCTACCGACGTCAATGTCAGTGTGAGGTCTATAGACCAATTTCGACCTCAATATGACTAAAATAAAGGAGGCTAGCTATGCTTACAATGCATATTTATTTAGAATAATTATTTCCACTTGTACTTGGATTTAATTTGAGTGCAGGAATTGAGCAATAAAAATAAGAGAAAATGAGGAAACCTCAATCCTAAGCAAGCTTATGGATAAGTTGGGCCACATGTCAGGAGTAACGTCTCGGAACCACATAACTGTCACAACCGTCATAGGACCCACCTGATAGTGACCAGGAGATGGAAGGCTGTTGGGCTGGCCCAGGTTCGGCGAACCACCTGGCAGCGCCGGCTCAGGCTGGCTATACACATGGAGTCCCAGGATCACTGCTGAAGGCGGTTGCGGGGCATTTTCCGACATTTGCATGCTCTACAACCGCATCACTGTGATGAGGGAGAGCTCATTCACTCTCTCAACACACCTCAACCAGCTCAAATATCTCTTCTACACTTAGTTTAAGTTTTCTAGTGTTAATTGGAGTAGAAAGAATAGCTCTCGGTGTCCTCGGAAGTCTCGGAGGAATTCGGTATGGTTGTAGTAGCTTTCCTTCTTCCTTTTGTAAGACTTTCGGATTAATAAATTACTATTGTAAATAACTCTCAGATACTTAGTAATACTAATATTGTCTTTACTTATACCTTATCGGTACAGTCTTATAGCTGCCTACCAGAGAGGTGCAGTGGTGTGGGTTTAGTGCCATATTTGGTTGCTCTTTCATCTGGGGATGTAGAGTAGTATTTAATAATGTGTATGTGTGTCTAGATTATTAAGATCACTATCTGTGCATATATGCTACGGTCAGTTCGAGGTGGCCGCTGATGGTGACAGCTCATACGGTATTCCTCCACGATAAGTATATGTTCCTAAGAAACTTTCCTGGGAGGTAACTCCTCCGTTATTTATCCCGTTGGACGGCCATGAAAGTGTGTGTAAGAAACTCGGTAACTCGGTGGTTCTCGCTGTAGATTTTGCAATCAACTAAAACATATTCCTCCATTTTTATTATAGACTTCTAGCATTCCCACATTCATATAGATGTTAATGAATCTAGACATATATGTGTGCCTAATTCATTAACATCTACATAAATTGGCAATGCTAGAAAGTCTTATAACCTGAACGGAGGAGTAATGCTACGCCTAAACATGACACCCTTAATGCAGAATTCCTAGGTCACTGACCGTTGTTGAAGCCATTGATGCGGTTCTCCTTTTGTGTCAACCAAAGTGGAAGAGAGGATGGAGACCTCGGACCACCTCGCTTGTCGTGTAGGGGATGTAGTCGTAGTAGTGAGGACGCCGTCTTGATCCTGAAGGGCTCCCGGAGATCACTTGCAGGGTAGCAGCGGCCTTTCCGGTCGCCACCTAACATGTCCAGAACCACCACACACGTTTCCTCCAAGCGCCAATGTTGATCGGGTTTAGGTTTTTGTTGGGGAATGAGACCGAGAGAGATCGTCATACTACTCTTGGGCCGGCCTCCCCTTTTATATTTATGCGCTGTAGGGAATGCGGGGCGACTAAAAAGAAAAAATTGGGCCCACCATCATGGCGCGTAGTTAATCGGAATTAACAAGATTGAATCGCTTGATTGCGGGAGCAATGGGTGGAAACAGGTCTAGCGTATCTCCTCCGGTTTTTCAAACGAGAGATCAATTTTCCAACATTTTCCCCTTGATCTTGAAAAGAGGTTATGAATTCATTCTTAATAAATAGTTCCAAGGCAAACGTGTCATTGCAGTTATCATATCCTACCAAGACCTAATATAGTACCTAAGTTTACTTATAAATTCGAAAGAAGCTCTATCTAATTCTTAGGTGGGAGTTAGTTGAGACTATGTCCTATTTCCAGGCATTTAGTCTTAATCAAAAGGCAGTCAGTTATTACCATGCCGACTATATGATCTTTAATTAAGTTGGGAGGTAAGCCTTTGTAAGCGGATACCGCGAGACTTGACTTAGTACTAATATCTTCACTTAATGGTTTGATCCTGGATTCTATGTTTCACAACATGATACTTAAGTCGTTGTGTTTAGCAGACTACTCGACTGTTGTTACTTGAATAGAATATCAGTCGGTACGAAGAAATACTGTCGACCACTCTTACACTCGGGATAAAATTCTCTAAAGCATACGGCCTGCCCCGTTGCTTCATACTATGCCACAAATTCAGCCTGCATTGTGACAGATGCAGTCAAGGTTTGTTTAGAGCTTTTCCATGAAATAGTTCTGTTTGCGAGAGAATACATAACTGATGGGATTTCTTAGTGTCTACACATCCCGCAAAGTCTTCTCTGAAATACCTAGGACTTCAAGTCTTCCAGACTCTATACATGTGAGCATGTAATCCTTATGTCTTGCAAATAACGAAAGACCTTTTAAACACCTTCCAGTGGTCTAATCCTGGATTGGACTGAAATCTCCAAGCAAGCCACCGGTAACAAATGCTAAGTCTGGAGCGTACAGACTGGAGCATACATTAGGCTTCTACACTAAAGCGTA
>CM020178.1:20310974-20332640 GCA_009805545.1 Oryza longistaminata
CTCCTATCTCTCTCTCACATTTACTACTCTCTCTCTCTCCCTTCCTCTCTTCCACAGACCACAGCGGAGGCGGCGCGCGCGCGACGGACTGGCGGCGGCGGCGGCGCGGGCTCGCGCGGCAGGCCGGCAGCGGCGCGTCGAGAGCGGCGCGCCGCGCGGCGGGCGGCGACGGGCTGGCTCGCGCGACGGGCGGCGCAGGCGGCGGCTGCGGGCTCGACCGCTGCGACGGCTTCGCGGCGGCCGGGCGCGCGGCGGGCGGGCGGGCGGCGGACGGGGGGCCGGGAGCCGGAGCGGGCTCGAGCGACGCCCGCGCGGCGGCGGCAACAGGCGTCGGCAGCGGGCTCGCGCGGCGGGCGGCGGGCGGCGAGCGGCCGGCGACGGCGTTCGCCAGCGACGGCGGCGGCGGCGGCCGCAGCGGCGCGGATCTGGCCCGGCCACGCGGCGGCCGGCGTGGCGGCGCGGCCAGCTAGGGTTTTTGTTTTTTTTTTGCTGAAAAAATCCCGGATATCCGATGAAAAATTCCGGATAGTTTCCGACCGTTTTCCGATTCCGTCGGATATCACCCTTACTGTATTCGTTTTCGTATCCGAGAAAAAAAATCCGAATTCGTTTCCGAATCCGAGAAATTCCGGATAGTTCCGACCGAATTTTTCCGAATCCGAAAATTGGTCCGGACGGACGGAAATATCCGAAACCAGTTTCATCCCTACTGCTTATCCCTGTAAAATCAAAGAGTGGTTTTGATTATTATTCTGTGATGAACAATTTGGCATTGGAAGATTATCGGTTTTGTTATTTAGAATTTATTTTATGAAGTGTTTTGGAGATGATTGGATTTACAGGTGAATTGCAGGGTGTTGTTATTTTATGTGGGACCGGTCAGACCGGGCAGTGGTTGCCGGTCAGACCGCGCGGTCTGAACCGGACGGACCACGTGGTCGGTTTCGGTTTTGGGTTGTTTGTTTGGATATTCGGATTGTTTCTATGATTATGGCTTCTAGATGGATACTATGCGTAGTAATACTGTTGTTTGCTACTTGATTCAAGTTGGAGATAGCTTGTGTCTGAATATGGTTCTTGTTTGTTCCATGTGTAGGGGACTCGCATTGTCTCGGAGGAGAGTTATTTGCGGTGATGGACCGGGAGTTCGGGATTGGGATAGACGACGTCCGTGGTGGTCAGATATCATGCGGGATACTTAGGCAGAGTTGAATGCACGTGGTTGGTGAAGATTCCATATGGGCATACGATGGAGAGTGTTGTGTGCTTATGGGATGCGGAGTCGAATTTGGAAGGAGTCCAAATTTGGTATGAGTGGTTATGTAAAGTTGTTTCTTGTACGAAAGGTTTCCTATGGGGATTAGGACTATCTAGTATGAGTTTTGTTCGTGGCTTTTAGCTGTCTACCTATGTATAAATAGAGAGAGCGTTGAGGCTTCCCGGTATCGCCTTTTGAGAGCAATTGAGTTGATAGTTTAGTTAGGTTTCGAGTTTCCTCGAGATTTTGTTAAGGAGTGTTGCTGATGCACTTGTAAAACACAGAGAAATTCAATAAAGTCGTCATCCACTTTAAGAGTTCTTCGATTTGTGTTTCACCGGGTTTCGGCGTCTAACCGGCATCTCACCGGCGGTCAGGACCAGCGACAAGGGCGTCAGATGGCGGCTTAAGGGCGGCTCAGACCGCAGCGGGGGACTCCAGTGGCGGCAGGCAATCTTCAGGCGGTTCGACCGATCGATCTACCACGGTCAGGACCGACGGACATTCAGGGCGGTCAGACCGGTAAATATCTTCGGTCAGACCGATCTAGGTCGAATTTGAGGGTAACTTTTATTTCGCTAAAAGTTTAGGTTTTTGGGTGTTCCAACCATTCACCCCCCTCTTGGTGGCTTATTTCTTTGCTGTTCGATCCTTACAATGGTATCATAAGGCCTTGTTTTCTTCTTTGGATTTTTAGCCGATCTAGAGTTTTTGCCATGGCTGCTGTTAGGTTTTCAAACTAAAGCCTCATGTTTTTTTATGGAACGGGATTTTTCTTCATTGGTGTAGTTAGGATGCAGTCTTACCATTATGGGGCTGAGGGATTGATTGATATTTGGAGGAAAAGTTTCTCATTCCTATTGTTGATTTCCTGAAGAAATTAAATACTGGCGGGCTTGAAAAACTGAGTTTGAACAAAAATTGCAAAAGGCTCGCCAATATTTTCTTTTGAGTGGGATTTTCTCGTTCGGATTATGAATTGTGTTGCTTCATCTTCAAAACTGCCCATGAGATTTGGATGCTTTGAGTAATTTTCATGGCAAGCGACAAATAATATTTGGAAGAACTCGTCGAGATCTTTTCAAAAGAGTATATTAAATTTGAGATTTGAAATCGGGGTGAGGAGAGGAAGAGTGAAGAGAAGATAAGGTTGGGGTGAAAAAAGTGGTGAATTTTTTTTCAATGTAAAAATCGATTTTTTTTACATGGCGCTCTTTAAAACAAATTTTAAGGCAATAAATCAACTCATGTGAAAAAGTTATCAAAAACAAAGTTGTACAATTTATTGAGATCTACCATTTTTATCTTGGTCATTTCTCCATCCGAATTTGATTAAACTATATAAAATTTGAATTTAAAAATATAAGAAATTCAAATTATTTTCCGGGTAGTAAATAATTTCAAATGAAAAAATTGTCAACAACAAAGTTGTATAACGCATCAACATCTACAACTTTTGTTTCGGTCATTTTTCTATATGACTTTGTTTAAACAGTTTGAATTTGAATTTCAAATTATGACACCTTCAAACAATATTTTCAAATACTAAATGATTTCAACTGAAAAAGTCATCAACAACAAAGTTGTATAACTTATCAAGATCTATAACTTTTATTTTAGTCATTTCTTCATCCGATAAAGCGATAGTAGCATTGTTTACAAAATTAGCATATCTCGTATATGGTTTCATAAGCTATAAGAGAGATATACAAATTTTGAGAACAATGTTACTATCGCTTTGTCGGATGAAGAAATGACCAAAATAAAAGTTGTAGCTCTTGATGAGTTCTACAACTTTTATGTTCATGATTTTTTCAGCTGAAATTATTTACTACTTCAAAATATTATTTGAACTTGCCATTTTTTGAAATTCAATTTTTTAATTGGAAAAACAAAGTCACAAGAAAATATGGCCAAAATAAAAGCATTAAGAACACAATAACTCGATAGAACATGATTTTAGAAACATTTAGAAAAAAAAATTCTAATTTGGAGTTTATATAAGTGCGGTAAACTTATTTTAAATTTTATTTTAACATACGGCTCCTTAAGACGCCCGTATGTAAAAATGAGTTTATTTTTGCATGCGGACCTTTTAAGTGGCCCGTATGAAAAAAATCAATTTCTTAATCAAAAGCTATCTATTGCAAGAAGAGGAATAAGTCTATTTCGCCTCGCTAATGTCTTACTCTCGATTGAATCATCTCCCTCAACCACAAAATCGGATATAACAAAATTACTAACACTAAAATTTAGAAATGTTAATATGTTCTATTAGAAAAAATAATGAGCTATATCTCTTCCTTGATTTGAGAATCTCGGTTTGAGGGGTTTCTGTACTTTGATAATTATTCGTTACCGTATTCGTTCCGTTTCGTATTCGCTCCGTATCTGTATTCGACAATATTCGATTCCGTTTTCGTATCCGGGGTTTCCGATTCCGATTCCGATTCCGAAAAAAATATGAAAACGAATATGGTAGAGCTAGTTTCCGTCCGTATCCGATCCGTTTTCATCCCTAGTTCCAATATGCTATCTGCCTCTCTCTCGATTAGATATGATATTTACATGCCTCTTCCGAATACATTTGACTGAGGAATAAGTTCACTTTGGGTCCCTCTATTTGTCGCCCAGTCTGATTTTCGTCCTTCGATCGCAAAACCGGATAAGATAGGTCCCCCAACTTACGAAACCGTTTAACTAAGATCCCTCGGTAGTATTTGACTCGGTTTTGGCTGAGGTGGCGCGCTTACGTAGCAATTTGATTCCAAAAATAATAAAACCTATGGGGCCCACATGTCAACTTCACCCACACAATATTAAAAAATGGTGGGGTCCACGTGGACCCCATCTGTCATACTCACTACTCTTCTCTCTATCCCCTCTCATTCTCTATCCTCTCTCTCCCTCTTCTCTCTCTATCCCCCTCTCTCTCTCCCCTGAGAATGGCGAGCGGCGAGCGGCGAGTGGAGCAGAGGGGTGGCAGGTGGCTCACCGTGTCGAGGTCACGCCCCAGCACGTACGTCCCCTTGGCCGCCGTGTCGAATTGCTCCCGCAGCCGCAGCAACGACCTCGTCATGGACCGTCGCCGCCTCGCCGGCCTCGCGACTACCGCCGCCACCGTCGTCACCTTCGCGAACCCGCACAGCTCCGCCGATGCCTCCGCGCTCGCCGGCAACGACGGCGCCTCGCCGTCGCATATCGCCTTCTTGAGCCTCTCCCAGGACAGCCTCTCGCCGGCGGGTAGGATGGGGCAGCGACCCAAGAAGCCCGGAGAGGCACCGCGTGACCACCTCGGAGCCGATGCCTAGCTGCCGCCGCCGGCGTCATCGCTGCTCCCGCCGACGCAGCCGGAGCCGCCCATCCGCGCCGACTGCCTCCCAAAGTCACAATGAGGATGTATACATGGCACAACCCGAGGGTTTTGTTATGGAAGGCAAGGACCATTTGGCTTGCAAACTTAAGAAATCTATCTATGGACTTAAACAAGCGTCAAGGCAATGGTACCTTAAATTCGATGAAATAGTTAAGAGATTCAGATTTAAGGAGAATGAGGTGGATAATTGCATTTACATTAAGACTAAGGGTGGAAAATTTATAATACTAGTACTCTATGTGGATGACATACTGTTAGCAAGCAGCGACATTAATATGTTGCATCAGACTAAACAATTTTTGTCATCTAATTTTGATATGAAGGATCTTGGTGAGGAATCTTATGTTTTAGGCATTGAAATACACCGAGATACTTCTAAAGGAGTACTAGGATTATCTCAGAAATCATACATTAGCAGAGTACTAGAAAGATATAATATAAGTAAGTGCTCTGCAACACCTGCTTCAATAGTTAAGGGCGATAAATTTGGATTATTTCAAAGCCTGAAAAATAAATTAGAATCAGATCAGATGAAAATGGTACCATACGCTTTAGCTGTAGGAAGCCTAATGTATGCTCCAGTCTATACGCGTCCAGACTTAGCATTTGTTACCGGGATGCTTGGCAGATTTCAGTCCAATCCAGGATTAGACCACTGGAAGGTTGTTAAAAAGGTCTTTCGTTATTTGCAAGACACTAAGGATTACATGCTCACATATAAGAAGTCTGAAGAACTTGAAGTCCTAGGTTATTCAGACGAAGACTTTGCGGGATGTGTAGACACTAAGAAATCCACATCAGGTTATGTATTCTCTCTCGCAAACGGAGCTATTTCATGGAAAAGCTCTAAACAAACCTTGACTGCATCGTCGACAATGCAGGCTGAATTTGTGGCATGTTATGAAGCAACGGGGCAGGCCGTATGGCTTAAGAATTTTATCCCGAGTGTAAGAGTGGTCGACAGTATTTCTAGACCAATATTCTATTCAAGTAACAACAAGTCGAGTAGTGCTGCTAAACACAACGACATTAAGTATCATGTTGTGAAACATAGAATCCAGGATCAAACCATTAAGATTGAGTATATTAGTACTAAGTCAATGCTCGCGGATCCGCTTACCAAAGGCTTACCTCCCAACTTAATTAAAGATCATATAGCCGGCATGGTAATAACTGATTGCCTTTGATTAAGACTAAGATCCTGGAAATAGGGACATTAGTCTCAACTAACTCCCACTAAGATTAGATAGAGTTCTTTCGAAATTTTATAGTAAACTATAGGTACTATAGTTAGGTCTTGGTAGGATATGATAACTGCAATGACACGTTGCCTTGGTGAACTATTTTATTAAGAATGAATTCATTAACCTCTTTTCAAGATCCAAGGGGAAAATGTTGGGAAAATTGATCTCTCGGTTTGAAAAAACCGGGAGGAGATCACGCTAGACCGTTTCCACCCATTGTCTCCGCTCAATCATAGCGATTCAATCTGTTAATTCCCGATTAACTACGCGCCATGATCGGTGGCACCCAATTTTTTTCTTTTTAGTCGCCCCCGATTCCCTACAGCGCAAAATATAAAAGGGGAGGCCGGCCCAAGAGTAGATGACGATCTCTCTCGGTCTCAATCTCCCCGACAACAAAACCCTAAACCCCGATCAACATTGGCGCTGGAGGGGAAACGTGTGGTGGTTCTAGGACAGTGTAGGTGGCGACCGGAAGGCCGTTGCTACCCTGCAAGTGATCTCCGGAGAGCCCTTCAGGATCAAGCCGGCGTCCTCACTACTACGACTACATCCCCTACACCGACAAGCGAGGTGGTCCGAGGTTCTCCATCCTCTGCTTCCACTTTGGTTGACAACAAAAGGAGAACCGCATCAATGGCTTCAAACAACGGTCAGTGAAACCTAGGAATTCTGCATTAAGGGTGATCATGTTTAGGTGTAGCACTTACTACCTCCGTTTCAGGTTATAAGACTTTCTAGCATTGCCTACATTTATGTAGATGTTAATGAATCTAGGCACACATATATGTCTAGATTCATTAACATCTATATGAATGTGGGCAATGCTAGAAAGTCTTATAATATGAAATGGAGGAAATATGTTTTAGTTGATCGCAAAATCTACACGAGAAACCACCCCGGGTTACCGAGTTTCTTACAACAACCTTTCATGGCCGTCCAACCGGGGATAAATACGGAGGAGTACCCTCCCCAGGAAAGTTTCTTAGGAACATATACTATCGTGGAGGAATACCCATACTGAGCTGTCACCATCAGCGGCCCACCTCGACTGACCCGTAGCATATATGCACAGATAGTGATACTTAATAATCTAGACACCACATACACATTATTAAATACTACTCTACATCCCCAAGATGACATAGAGCAACCGAATAATCGGACACTAAACCCACACCACTGCACCTCTCTGGTAGCACGCTATAAGACTGTACCGATATAGGTATAAAGTAAAGACAATACTTAGATATACTAAAAGTATCGAGAGTATATTACAAATAGTAATTTATTAATTCCGAAAGTCTTACAAAAGGAAGAAGGAAAGCTACTACAACCATACCGAAATCCTCCGAAGACTTCCGAGGACTCCGAGAGCTATTCTATTCTACTCTCAATTAACACTAGAAAAACTAAACTAAAGTGTAGAAGAGATATTTGAGCTTGGTTGAGTGTGTTGAGGAGTGAATGAGCTCCTCCTTCAGCAAGTGATGACGGTTGTAGAGCATGCAAAATGTCGGAAAATGCCCCGCAACCGCCTTCAGCAAGTGATCCTGGACGCTCCATGTGTAAGGCCAGCCTGAGCCGCGCTGCCAAGGTGGTTCGGCCGAACCTGGGCTAGCCCAGCAGGCCTCCAAATTCTCCTGGGTCACTATCAGGTGGGTCCCTATGACGGTTGTGACAGTTATGATGGTTTCCGAGACGGTTACTCCTGACATGTGGGCCCAACTTATCCATAAGCTTGCTTAGGATTGAGGTTTCCTCATTTTCTCTTTATTTTATTTGCTCAATTCTGCACTCAAATAAAATCCAAGTACAAGTGGAAATAGATTATTCTAAAATAAAATATGCATTGTAAGCATAGCTAGCTCTCCTTTATTTTAGTCATATTGATGGTCGAAATTGGTCTATAATGACCATCAACACTGACATTGACGTCGGGTAGGGGTGAAACCGGAGCGAATAGTTTTCGTCTGCTTCGGAGAAAATGAATACGAATACTTTTCGGATGGGATAAGTTTCGGATAGTTCGAATATGGATATTTTCTCCCGGATACGAATACAAATATGGTACTGGGTTTCCGTTGGATCGGATAATAATTCGAATATTCGGTGAACAATGCTATTCGGATATTCGCAGAAGCCATGAGACATACCCCATTTCTTTATTACTCTATGACCTTCAATATACCTTTTAGATTTAAATAGTAGTTCATCTCTTAACACTAGTCCACACTATTAATATTATTTAAATTTTTTAATAATATTTATAAATTATACAACATTTTATAGAAATTGAGCTAATTATATATGTTGATACTTGTTTCTATTAGAAGTTGAGTTGTTTTCGTGTTCCAAGAAAAAGATGTTTCCTTATTCGTGTCCGATCATTTTTTTATTCTTATTTGTATTCGAGATAATCTGTAGTTTGTTTCAATATTCAGGCTATTCGTATTCGTTTCCGTATCCGGCAAAAAATATGAAAACAAATATGGTATGTGTTTTATCCGTTTGTATCCGCTCCATTTTCATCCCTAACGTTGGGTCATCTTCCTCGGCTTCGAGGTAGCATTTGCGACTATTTACTATTGTTGCTTTAACTATCATGGGCCTCACAGTGCCCCAAGAACCCAATAAAGAGGGGACCATCATTCACACTTTAGCGACAGTAGCCCCCAACCCCATCATCAGGCCATGGTCCGCTTGAGGGAAAGGAAGAAGATGAAGGGGGAATTTTGGTGAAATTTTTTTTGATAATGCTTGGAAGGGGTTTGTAGTGGCATATCTCGAATTCCTGTAAAATCGTAATGGCATGGTTCCAATTTGAAAAAGGAGGGAATGTAATCTTAACTCATAGTTTTAAGCAACCAACCCTGTTTCTTAAACAAGTATTGTTTTAAAGCAGAAATTATAAGTTTATGCTATACTAGGAACTATCTCCATAGGGATATGAAAGCACATCCTAAAATTTCAGTTACAACTTCCAGGGTAAGAACACGCCTTTAGATGTACATATGTATTTTATCCGATCATTTTAGCCATGATTACGGTATTGAATTGATGCCTTATCTATACACACCTTAAATTGATTCCAAAATTGTGCTAGCACCAATGCTATAAAAACTCATGTGTTGCCAAGTAAGCATCTTCATCAAACATCAATATTACCCACCAGTCATCTAGTATTTGACGTTTGTAAGGAAAAAGATGAAGACCGATCAGCTTGCCCTAGTTGCAATTTCCCTCATGGTGCTATGTTTAGGTATTTGAATACTTCTCAGACATAAGGAAGCAAACTTGCGTGCTTACATTGTCTTTATGACATCTATTTACTTTGTTATGTAAGAGAATTTCATACCTCCTACACATAGTAAACCCGTATATTTTCCATCTACATGTCCAGACATATCAGGGAAGGTTTCAGCTACTGAAGAGTGTCATGCTGCACCAATCACAGAAGTACCAAAACCATGCGTTGATGCAACCTGCAAAGTGATATGCTCAGATAAGTACCAAAGCAAAGGCGAGTGCTTCAGTACTGATGGGCTTTGTTACTGCAACTTTTGTGCGAATAGCCCTCCACTTCCACAAATTGGGCTGAATTGAAGTAATGAGTTAGCTATCTCGTTCTCGTTAACACAAAATGGTGTGATGTGCAGCTCATTCCATGTGCTTAATTAATAATTACATAAGATTTGTAATTTGTCTTATCAGCGGAACTGTGTTTGAGGCATATATAAGGGTGATAATTGGTTGCAGTTCATTTTCTTCGATTTCATTGGGACCAGAAATGCATCTATGTGTTCTGACTGTTGCCAGATGAATAAACTACAATATCTAAATTGAATGATTCAGAAAATTGGCTATGTGTTCTGACTGTTGCCAGAAATGCACCTCTGCTGATGCTTTTTCGTGGCCAACACAAAATCACTTAACGGTTTATGGTATAATCAATGGAGTCACCAAAATCGTTAGATCAAAATTGGCTAGCGGTGCCAATTTCGAGATTAGTTCACTTTTGTGGAATCAAACGACTAATTTGTGAACAAATTAGCAAAAAAGATAAATATCATCCATAAGCTTGCTTAGGATTGAGGTTTCCTCATTTTCTCTTTATTTTATTTGCTCAATTCCTGCACTCAAATAAAATCCAAGTACAAGTGGAAGTAGATTATTCTAAAATAAATATGCATTGTAAGCATAGCTAGCTCTCCTTTATTTTAGTCATATTGACGGTCGAAATTGGTCTATAACAACCGTCAACACTGACATTGACGTCGGGTAGGGGTGAAACCGGAGCGGATAGTTTTCGTCCGCTTCGGAGAAAAATGAATACGAATACCTTTCGGATGGGATAAGTTTCGGATAGTTCGAATATGGATATTTTCTCCCGGATACGAATACGAATATGGTACTGGGGTTTCCGTTGGATATGGATAATAATTCGAATATCCGGTGAACAGTGCTATTCGGATATTCGCAGAAGCCATGAGACATACCCTATTTCTTTATAACTCTATGACCTTCAATATACCATTTTAGATTTTAATAGTAGTTCATCTCATAACACTAGTCCACACTATTAATATTATTTAAATTTTTTAATAATATTTATAAATTATACTACATTTTATATAAAATGAGCTAATTATATATGTTGATACTTGTTTCTATTAGAAGTTGAGTTGTTTTTCGTGTTCCAAGAAAAAGATGTTTCCTTATTCGTGTCCGATCATTTTTTATTCTTATTTGTATTCGAGATAATCTGTAGTTGTTTCAATATTCAGGCTATTCGTATTCGTTTCCGTATCCGGCAAAAAATATGAAAACAAATATGGTATGTGTTTTATCCGTTTGTATCCGCTCCATTTTCATCCCTAACGTTGGGTCATCTTCCTCGGCTTCGAGGTAGCATTTGCGACTATTTACTATTGTTGCTTTAACTATCATGGGCCTCACAGTGCCCCAAGAACCCAATAAAGAGGGGACCATCATTCACACTTTAGCGACAGTAGCCCCCAACCCCATCATCAGGCCATGGTCCGCTTGAGGGAAAGGAAGAAGATGAAGGGGGAATTTTGGTGAAATTTTTTTTGATAATGCTTGGAAGGGGTTTGTAGTGGCATATCTCGAATTCCTGTAAAATCGTAATGGCATGGTTCCAATTTGAAAAAGCAGGGAATGTAATCTTAACTCATAGTTTTAAGCAACCAACCCTGTTTCTTAAACAAGTATTGTTTTAAAGCAGAAATTATAAGATGATATGAAAAGAATAAATAATTACTTAAATTTTTTGAATAAGACGAATGGTCAAACACGTACTAAAAAGTCAACGGTGTCAAACATTTTGAAACGGAGGGAGTATATTCCTATATAATATATTCCTTACAAAAGATTAAAGGCGCTTTGTGCTAGGAAAAAGCAGAACCAATTCTTTATGTCTCTGTTTCTTTTGCCTAAATAATTAGGTTTTCTAGAGGAGCCAATACAATTTGTTGAGTGCGGTGTGCAAATAGAAAAGAAGTGGGCCGAACGAATAGACTAACACCAAGCCCAAAGCACTACTTGTTTTGTCGCTTTTATTTTTTTCCCCCCATCCACAGGCAACTTTTTGGTTTGCAATCGTTCTTGATTGTAAGATTTTCTTATCGTCTATTTTACTTTGAGTTGAGTTTCTAATTGTTAGAATTGTGTAATCTCCAATTATAAAGATCGGCAACTGACATAAAGCAATTCGATTGTAATTAGTCTATTCATGTTGATAATAAAAATGGATTGGGCGCTGTAACTTTAAAAAGATAAGATGGGATAATTTCACATTTAAAATACAAAAGGCCTGTCAAAAAAAACTGCCATTTACAAGGCGAGGAAACAATTTTGCTACCTTTGCTTGTGCCTTACTCTCTCCATAAAAAAAACTAATCCTAGGATATTGATTACGTTTTTTTTTATGGAGGGAGTATATATTCGGGCATTTAATTTATTTCCAATGGTATCCGTTTTTGTCAACGATGGAAATTAATCCACAAAATTAATTTGCCATTACATGGCGGTGACAAAACAATATATTTTGCTAGTTTCTCATGTTTCTGTTTTACATATTATTATGAATTTTCCAATAGTGTTATCTGTTCTCTGGCTGTATCTCGGGCATTTGAAAAAGGAAAGGAAATACTAATAGCCCGTTTGGATAGGATAAGAGAATTTTTAT
Organism: Oryza longistaminata; assembly: GCA_009805545.1. Taxonomy (NCBI): domain Eukaryota; kingdom Viridiplantae; phylum Streptophyta; class Magnoliopsida; order Poales; family Poaceae; genus Oryza; species Oryza longistaminata. The sequence continues at coordinate 20,323,064 of CM020178.1, forward strand.
GGTCCTTGATAAAGTATCTCAAAGGTAACTAAATTTTACACTAAAAATTTTAAATTTTGGTACCTTGAGGCACCTACTACCTAGTACTTAGAGGTGCCAAAGTTTTACATAAAAAAACATGATACCTCCGGATACTTTCTCCTAAGGGTAATTTTGCCTAAGGATGGTAAAATTACCCTTAGGATAATATACTCAGGTAACTACAGCTCAGTTCAGCTTGATTGTTCTGTGTAAAAGTTCAGTTGCAGATTGTTATCAATCACTGCTATGGAGTTCTTAATTTTCAAACGAAACAATAAGTGGTGTTTGAATGTTAACGTGTCTCCATCTGGCCCGTTTCAAAAAGGAAAAGTCACAAGAGTAGCTTTCTTGATAATGAAACCAGCAAGACTAACTTTAGTTTTTCGGATGTCCTTAATACATGGATAACCACAACTTGGTCAAGTCTCGGATGACAGTCATGCACAGACTCTTCTTCCACTCGCTTCACTCCTCCCCTATGTGAAGTTTCAGCTAAATTTCACATAGTTACAACGCGATTTTGAAAAGATTTACCGTCATAGTTCAGTTAAGTCTGAAAATTTACAACTCTACCATATATTGATGCTTCAAAAACGGGATGCTAGTAATTAGTATTGGGATAAAACGTAAAAAAAAAATCCTATCAAATTTTAAAAATTACATATTTGTATAAAACATTTGTAATATGTTGTATAAATTGAATCCTACAACATTAATTTTGACATTATTTTCAATCCATATTATTTTAAATAGTGATCATAGTGACCAAGATACGACATGTGTATAGGATCATATGAAACTAAGATTGGATATAGCGAAAATTAGTATATTAGACATAATTAGTATCGTTTTGATTCGGTAGGATCGTATGTAGTACCTGATACTATGAACAAGGAATTCAGGATACTAACAACTTATGTTGTTAGAGACTAAGATATTTATAAACACTAAACATTATTCGCACTAGTTTGAGATTTTGTCCCACAAGAATTTTGCATATAGCATATAGTGAACGGTAGTATATATCAACATATAGGTATACTCACGGTAGTGGGAAGAGGTGCACGACGACGGTCACCCGCGAGGCGTAGTGCTCGACCGCCTTCTTCAGCTCCGGCCACGCGTCGCGGCTGTCCGGGCAGACGGGGTCGAAGTACGCCTCCACCACCACCGTCTCCCCCAGCGCCGGCGCCTTCCCACCGTACACGAACCCGTCCGTCCTCGCCGGGACGGGCACCTGCGCCGCGCCAGGGCGGCAGCCCCAGGCGCAGCAGCCGATCACCAGCACCAGCAGCAGCGACATCACACGGTGTCTGGCCTCCATGGTCAAGGCTTCTTGCAGCAGCTAGCCGATCGCTCGCACTTTGGTTCTTCGACGAGCTAGCTAGCACTTCGAATGTGCATAATAAGCTTGTAGATTACTATAAGCAGATGAGGATGATATATAATGGTGTATATGCAGCTTGTTAGCTGAAATGCCTGATGAGTGCCTGTACAATTCGCCGAAAGTGAGGGTGGGTGCTGACGGCTACCTCCCAACGACTTCATGGGTATTCCGGCGCGGCAAAGTGCTGGATGCTGTTGTGATGGTGATCACCGAAGGTAGCCAGGTGAGTACGTGTTGATGACATCACATGGAAGTTCGACATGATCTCCCTCCCTCTTGGGCCATCTCCAGCTGCCGGCCCATCTCTCCCCTCTCCCCCTCGGCCTGTCCTGGTCCAGTTGACCGGCCACCCTCCCCTCCCCTTCCCCTCACGCGCTGGCAGATGGGGCCCACGTGCCAGGCGCGTCCCCTACCTCAAGTCCGCCGTTCTTCTCCCTCCCGACCAAACCCTACCGTCGCCGGCGCGCCGACCTCCCTCCCCGGATGATTACCCTCCGAATTGAATAAAAAATCGGTCTCTCTCCTCCTCATCATCAATTCCCCCATATTTACCCCTCTTGATTCGGCCTTTAATCATCGAATTCAATCTCCGGTGAACCACCGCCATTGATGGCCTCCCCTCATCTCCTTGCATATATATGTTGGGGCAAATGGGTAGCCCAACCGTATGGAAAAATAAGTTTTGACCACATGGAGCAAAATTGCCGTTGTAGATTTATATATAGCGTGCGCCTCTGCCGAGATTTCTAAGACTGGCAGCATGGGTACAAATTATTGGCAAGTTTGTTATGTAACCATAATAATTAATTGGGCAAAAACCAAAATATAAGATGCTTAATTACGGCCTTCTCATTCTACCACCCTCAGTCTTTTACACATAGAAGTCACAAAAATATTGAAAATATATTTTTTACCGGTTTTACATGATTATACCTATTTGAATATACACATTTAAAAAGAATTGATATAAACATATCATAGTCGTAGTGTAAGCCTGCAAACTCACTGTGGCGCTCAGCCGCTCACAGTCGCTTGATCGGTCGGTCAGTGAACTCGCTGCCGCGCCAAAGTTCGCTTGGATCGACAGTGAACTGGCTGCCAAATTAATTTCTAATGAAACGAATTAAAGAAATAACGACCAATTGCTAATAGCGCAAGTTAATTAATTGTGCGAGTTTGCTCCAAAGGGATGCGAACTTGCTACATGTATCTATTGAAGTCGCGCGCTCCCCGCGCGAACTCGCGATGACACATCATGAACACGTTACAAAACCACACACTCACCATATGACCTCACTGTGAATTCGCACCCCATTCGCGACAGTGGTATACTTCGACCAATTTCTTTCAAACGTGTATATTCCTATAAAACCGGTGAAAAGAAAAGATAGCAAATCGTGTGTGGCACGATCATATGACACAAGAAAAAACAGCTTTTGCGATGCATGCACTAGGAGAGACATGATCTTTAGTAGTAGTTCTCAACCCCTGTTAATTCCAGTTGTAGCAACTGAGACTAAAGATCTTGATTTTCAATACCGGTTGAAGGAACCAGTACTAAAGATATGTACTAAGTCAAAAAAAAATTTGTGGGATGTAGAATTCGAACTCAAGATTTCTCCCCTTAACCCTCACGCGCATTATCATCCTACTTACTACACACATATTTTTGAACTAACCCTGAAGACATCTTTAGCACCGGTTGGTAACACCGGTACTAAAGAGTTTTTGGTAACACCGGGACTAAAGATATTTTTGGAGACTTGGGCTTTTAGAACCGGTACTAAAGAGTTTTTAGTACCGGTTCTTAATACATCCGGTGTATTCGTGGTTTGAGGATAAAAGATGAGTTTGATCTTAGTAGTGTCAAACAGTTAATAAGCAACTCCCGCCAGAGGCATACTAGTTTCTAGAAGAAAAATGCTATAACTCGTCGTCAAAATTCTGATTCTCGTATGCGTTTAAAGCATAAGCAAACGTACATAGATTTAATTTGTTCTTGATTAAAATACATTAGTAGTCTATAAACTTGTGAGGGTGTGTTATCTAGATCCCTGAACTTTAAAAGTTGCATCTTTGGGTTTATGAACTAATCTTAGACGTTATTTCTAACCCGCTATATATGGGCTGACGTGGCATGCCATGGTACCATTGTGTCAGTGGAACCCACATGTTAGTCATATATAAAAAAACTAAAACATATTTTTTTCCCTCTTAGGTAGAGAGGAAAAAATATAAAATTAAAAAAAATAATTCTAAAGTAGAGAGAAGAAAACATGTTTTTCTAATTTTATTTTTTTCTATGTGATTAATACGTGGGTCCGACTAACATGTAGGCGCCACCGTGGCATGCCACATCAGCGCATAGAGTGGGTTTGAGTTCGTTTGGACCTATATGATATCACAACAAGTTTGAAAAAAAACATTTTAAGAGTTCAGGTACCTACATGATACACTCACACAAGTTTAGGGATACTTCACTCTTTTTAGTGACACTACTGGAGAACTGATCTTTATTGGGTCAGACGAAAAGCACAATAGTCCCGGTTCCATAAAGAACTGGGACTAAAGAGGTTTTTTTAGTCCTTGTTTATAACTCAAACGGGACTAAGTGATCTTTAGTCTCGGTTCACCCCTTGACAGGGCATGCCAAACCCCTATCAGGGGGCTGGGGAACTTAGTCTCGGTTGGTAACACCAACCGGGACTAAAGATCACCTCTTTAGTCCCTCTTTAGTCCCAATTGGTGATAGAAACCGGGACTAAAGACATTTGAGATCACGTGGCTCAGCCATCTTTACCAACAGGGACTAAAGATCGCTATTTTTAGTATTGGATTCTCCCTTCCGGTTTGCAACCTGGGACTAAAGGGGTTGCGAACCGGGAGTGATGTGGGTTTCTCCAGCAGTGTTAATCATGACATTAAATACTTAAACGACCAAAATCATTTTATACGTGTATGATTTAGACATGTATATAATTAAGATCAAACGAATGTAGCATAATTAAAGCGTGCCAGTGATTCTAATTTTTGGAGCGTTCATAGGAGTGGCTACTGCACAGACAACCCACGGCAATGTATGATGATGATGGCGCGCCGTAGGCTAGGAGAACAACGGTTCTAAAGACCTACCTAGGTGGGCATAAGAGCAAATGCAATAGGCAAAAATTAGCATATACTGGTGACATCAAATTTTTATACAACTAGAAGTGAGGAAGTGCTAGGAGAGCAAAGCAATAATCGACTAAGAGCAGGTACAATAGTAGACCATGAGCTTGTTTAGTAGACCATGAGCTAGCTTCTCTCAGAATCATAAGCTCCCCAAACAGTGTAGCTTTTAGTAGAAATTATGAGAAACCGTAGTTGCAGAATCCAAAAAATGACCTAGAAGCCAGAAGCTGGAAAACCCAACTTTTCCAGATTCTCAGAAGCTAGCTATCAACCAGCTGCTTCTCAGAATCTTAAGAGCAAGTTCAATAGTATAGCCCACTACTAGCTTCAATTCATCTATAGTCAATCTAATAGCCAATTCATACAATAGTTGCTTACTATACTATTAATATATGGTCCCACCTGTCATACACACGTTACGTCTCGGAGTCCGAGCTGCAGCTGGCTACAGATCTGTAGCCCGCTGCTTTTCTCTTTCATCGTTTATCTAAAAAATGTTTATAGCTGGCTTATAGTCTGCTATTGTACCTGCTCTAAGCTCCCCCAAACAAGCCCTATAAGTCAACTATAAACATATTTTAAGGAGATAAAAGAAGAGAGATAAGAGCAACGGATTACAAATTTGTAGCCAGCTGTAGCACGGACTCAAAGATGTATGTGTGTATGACAGGTGGGACCAGACATTAATTATGTAGAATATGTTTTTAGGTAACTATTGTATAAATTGGCTATTAAATTGACTATAAATGATTTGAAGCTAATAGTTGGCTATACTATTAAACTTGCTATAATTAGTCAATGGCTTGGCATGTACGCCTATGCGTTCAATTTGCATTAGGGCCAGGTTTAGTTCCTATTTTTTTTCCCAAAAACGTCACATCGAATCTTTGTACATATGCATGGAGCATTAAATATAGATAAAAACAAAAATTAATTGCACAGTTTGCATGGAAAATTGTGAGACGAATTTTTGAGCCTAATTAGTCCATGATTAGTCATAAGTGCTACAGTAACCCACATGTGCTAATGACGGATTAATTAAGCTCAAAAGATTCGTCTCGCAGTTTCCAAGCAAGGGAGAAGTCACAAGAGTAGCTTTCTTGATAATGAAACCAGCAAGACTAACTTCAGTTTTTCGGATGTCCTTAATACATGGATAACCACAACTTGGTCAAGTCTCGGATGACAGTCATGCACAGACTCTTCTTCCACTCGCTTCACTCCTCCCCTATGTGAAGTTTCAGCTAAATTTCACATAGTTACAACGCGATTTTGAAAAGATTTACCGTCATAGTTCAGTTAAGTCTGAAAATTTACAACTCTACCATATATTGATGCTTCAAAAACGGGATGCTAGTAATTAGTATTGGGATAAAACGTAAAAAAAAAATCCTATCAAATTTTAAAAATTACATATTTGTATAAAACATTTGTAATATGTTGTATAAATTGAATCCTACAACATTAATTTTGACATTATTTTCAATCCATATTATTTTAAATAGTGATCATAGTGACCAAGATACGACATGTGTATAGGATCATATGAAACTAAGATTGGATATAGCGAAAATTAGTATATTAGACATAATTAGTATCGTTTTGATTCGGTAGGATCGTATGTAGTACCTGATACTATGAACAAGGAATTCAGGATACTAACAACTTATGTTGTTAGAGACTAAGATATTTATAAACACTAAACATTATTCGCACTAGTTTGAGATTTTGTCCCACAAGAATTTTGCATATAGCATATAGTGAACGGTAGTATATATCAACATATAGGTATACTCACGGTAGTGGGAAGAGGTGCACGACGACGGTCACCCGCGAGGCGTAGTGCTCGACCGCCTTCTTCAGCTCCGGCCACGCGTCGCGGCTGTCCGGGCAGACGGGGTCGAAGTACGCCTCCACCACCACCGTCTCCCCCAGCGCCGGCGCCTTCCCACCGTACACGAACCCGTCCGTCCTCGCCGGGACGGGCACCTGCGCCGCGCCAGGGCGGCAGCCCCAGGCGCAGCAGCCGATCACCAGCACCAGCAGCAGCGACATCACACGGTGTCTGGCCTCCATGGTCAAGGCTTCTTGCAGCAGCTAGCCGATCGCTCGCACTTTTGGTTTCTTCGACGAGCTAGCTAGCACTTCGAATGTGCATAATAAGCTTGTAGATTACTATAAGCAGATGAGGATGATATATAATGGTGTATATGCAGCTTGTTAGCTGAAATGCCTGATGAGTGCCTGTACAATTCGCCGAAAGTGAGGGTGGGTGCTGACGGCTACCTCCCAACGACTTCATGGGTATTCCGGCGCGGCAAAGTGCTGGATGCTGTTGTGATGGTGATCACCGAAGGTAGCCAGGTGAGTACGTGTTGATGACATCACATGGAAGTTCGACATGACCAAATCGTCGTCGTCGTCTAGCAGAGGGGAAAACAGTCTCGGTTTCTTTTTTCGCTGCTTCGGGCCGGCCGCCGGCGAACAAATTTGCCGCCCAATTTTTTTTTAGAACACCCAATTTTTTGTTAAGAAGAGGGAAAACGGTACAAATTTGGAGGAACGACAACACGGTTTGTTTGTCATTCAGAACCTTCCAAAGAAGCCAACAGACTGACTAACCAGGACATTGTGACAACGGCATTGAAATAGCGACGAGGTTCGATTGCCATAAGGCCCGAGGCCCGACGACCCGGCCCATGGCACAGCCATTTGGCCAGACCCAAGCACGGCGTGGCACGACTGGTGTTAGACCTGTGTCGGGTGTTAGACCTATCCGGCCTGGCCTGATAGTTGGGCCGATGCCTTGGCACGGTTGGCCGGCACGACACGGTCAAAGAAAAAATAATTACGGGACCCAAAATAGACATAATCTAGCTTTATAAGGCACTGTCTAGAGAGATGAGGGATATAAAATAGACTTATTCGACCTATATAAGATACAGCTTAAAGAGATGAGGAAGAAAAAATATACTTATTGTATGGAGAAGCACGATGGGTTGTCATGCTTGGGCCGTGGATGTAGCCCCTGGGTAGGCCCAGCCTGACCTCGGCTCAGGCCTGGTCGTGCCTGGGCCATGTCGGGCCGGGCGGCCCATTTGGGCATCTATAGTTCCACGCAGAACGGTGTAACCCCAGCCTCTTTCTAGGCTTTCCAGTGAATGGAAGGAAGCAATAAAAAAATAGTACTCCCTCCGTCTAAAAAAACCTAACCTAATCTGGACCATCGTTGTACTAGGAGGAAATGTGATTTTTTTTTTTTGGACGGAGAGAGTTGGTGGTTGGAAAAGTTTTTTGTTGCTAAAATATATTTCTTTCTATATTGTTCGTGGGTTCATCACACTAGTAGAGATATGATCTTTACTAAACTCCTATTTAATCCGGTTGTAGCAACCGAGACGAAGAAACTGAGACTGAATTTCTTGATTCGGTTGAAGGAATCGGTACTAATGATATATACTAAGTCATAAAATATGTGGGATTTGAACTCAAGATCTCTCACCTCAACCCTCATGCATGTTACCATCCCACCTACTACACACATGTGATTTGAATAGATATGTTTTCTTTTTAACTAACTCTAGAGGCATTTTTAGTACTGGTTGTTAAGTATCTTTAGCACCAGTTGGTATTACCAAGCATTACTAAAAGTGCATCTTGTGGTAACACCACCAAGGACTAAAGATCCTCGATTTTCAGTCTCGGTTGGTGTTACCAACAGGGAGTAAGGATGCATTTTTAATAGCGGTTGGTAACACTAACAAGTACTAAAGATATTTTTGTGGTCTCGAGCTTTTAGAACCGATACTAAGTACCGGTTCTTAATACATCCGGTGTATTCGTGGTACCGGTTCTTAATACATCCGGTGTATTCGTGGTTTGAGGATAAAAGATGAGTTTGATCTTAGTAGTGTCAAACAGTTAATAAGCAACTCCCGCCAGAGGCATACTAGTTTCTAGAAGAAAAATGCTATAACTCGTCGTCAAAATTCTGATTCTCGTATGCGTTTAAAGCATAAGCAAACGTACATAGATTTAATTTGTTCTTGATTAAAATACATTAGTAGTCTATAAACTTGTGAGGGTGTGTTATCTAGATCCCTGAACTTTAAAAGTTGCATCTTTGGGTTTATGAACTAATCTTAGACGTTATTTCTAACCCGCTATATATGGGCTGACGTGGCATGCCATGGTACCATTGTGTCAGTGGAACCCACATGTTAGTCATATATAAAAAAACTAAAACATATTTTTTTCCCTCTTAGGTAGAGAGGAAAAAATATAAAATTAAAAAAAATAATTCTAAAGTCCAATGCCCCTGCATGCCACCTCCTTGACTGCAAGGCTAAAATAATCAACTCTCAAGCAAACCACTCTCAAACATAAAGACTAATCTAAATAATCTGGCCTACTCAATAAACTACCTATTGCAAACTATGGTACAAACACCCTCTTCCATACAAGTTCCTTTGCCTCTCTTTGAGTAAACCCTTTTGCCACAAGTCGTGCTTTATCTCTTTCTACATTCCCTTTGGAGTCACATTTTGTTTTGTAGACCCATTTGCAGCCTACTATTTTGGCTCCTTTAGGAATTTCTTCTAAGTCCCAAACTTTATTGGTACTCATTTATCTCATTTCATCTTCCATGGCTTCAAGCCACTTCGATGAATGATCACTTCTCATGGCTTCTTCAAACGATGTGGGATCACCCTCTGTTTGAACTTCTTCACTAGCATAGACTTGATAGTCACTAGGAATAACTGTCTTTCTTTCTCTTTGAGATCTTCTGAGTTGTGGTACGTCTTCTACTTGGGGCTAATGTTGCTCTTCCTTTTGTGTGACAACTTGTTCTGTAGGATCCTGAATCTTAGGTTCCTCTTGCTCATTCGTTGTTGTCACAGGAGAACTAACAACAGGTGCTTGCATCGCAGCGTTCTGTGTTGTCGGTGCAGCAGCAACAGGTATCAAGAAAGAAGGTTCTTGAATCATCGGAGTAGG
>CM020178.1:20341563-20355974 GCA_009805545.1 Oryza longistaminata
GAACTTGTGCTTGAAGAGCCACTTGCCGGTGACGATGTTGGCGCCACTTGGACGAGGAACAAGATCCCAGGTGCCGTTGGCGAGGAGGGCTGAGTACTCGTCTTCCATTGCAGCCCGCCAATTTGGATCGGCGAGGGCCGCACGGTAGGTGCGAGGTACTGGCAAAAGGGCAGCCGTATGAAGGTTGAGCCGTTGAATTGGCTTGCGCACACCGAGTTTGCCTCGTGTGGTCATGACATGATCGTTGACGACGGAGTCTTGACCGGGACGGTGCTGGGGAGGCGGCGCAGCACGTTGCCTGGCGGAGCGGGGCCTTGTGGGGACTGGCGGCAGGGGTGGCAGGTGCACTGTCGGGGACGTCGGCTGTACTTGTACAGGCGAGCGGGCTGGTGAAGGAGATGTCAGCCCGGTCGAAGTCGGGGAGGTCGGCGCGGTCCAGTGCGTCGGCCCAGTCGAGTGGGCCGATGATGGCGTGGGAGGCGGCCCGGTGGGGAAGGTCGACCGCGGTGGGGAGGGCGGCCCAGTGGGGGTGCTTGACCACGGTGGGGAGGCAGGCCTAGTGGAGGTGGATGCGTCAGGAGCCGGTTGGGGGGCCGGCCCAATGGGAGCAACCGGCCGTTGCACAGGAGACGCGCCAGGGGGTTGCCGGCAGATGGGTAGCTGCATAGGAGCAGTAAAATCCTCCAAAAATTCCAGATCAGAAGCACTGTTATTAGACGAAATGTCAGCAAATGGAAATGAATGCTCATCAAACACAACATGACGTGAAATGATCACGCGGTTAGTGACCAGATCGTAACACCGATACCCTTTGTGGTGTATGGGATAGCCAAGGAAGACACACATGGTGGAGCGAGGGGAGAGCTTGTGTGGTGCGGTGGCAGAGAGATTGGGGTAACACTTACAACCAAAGACACGCAGGTGGTCATAGGAGGGATGGCTACCATACAAGGCAAAGTAAGGTGTGTGGTGTTTGAGGGTTTTGGTGGGGTGTCGGTTGATGAGGTGGGTTGCTGTATGAAGGGCTTCGACCCAGAAAGTATTTGGGAGGCTGGCTTGGAACAGGAGGGAACGGACTATGTTGTTGATGGAGCGGATGATTCGTTCGGCCTTGCCGTTCTGGGGGGAGGTGTGGGGGCAGGACATCCGTAGGGTGACACCGTGGGTAAGGAAGAAGGTGCGAGAGCTGGAGTTGTCGAACTCGTGTCCATTATCACACTGAATGCTGTGGATGCTAGTAGAAAACTGAGTTTGAACAAACGTGAAAAAGTGGGACAAAGTGGGACAAATTGGGAAAGGTCTCTGACTTGAGGCGTAAAGGAAATGTCCAGACAAAGTGAGAGCAATCATCTAGAATAACAAGGTAATATTTAAAGCCAGAGGCGCTAACAACCGGAGATGTCCACAAATCACAATGCAATAACTCAAAGTTTGAGGAAGCTCTAGTAAAAGAAGTGGTAAAAGGAAGGCGAGTGTGGCGACCAAGCTGGCAAGCATGACAGAGGCCGAGGGATGTGTGCTTCATCATCGGTAGAATGGTGCGAAGGCGACTAAGGGCGTCGTGGCCGAGGTGACCCAGGCGGCGGTGTCACAAGACGTCAGAGGAGGCAGAGCTGGCGGTGAAGGTTGCAGTGGGTGGGGCTGGTAAGGCATGGTGAATGGCGTAGAGTGGGCCGGAGCTATTGAATCTGGCGATCACGGTCCTGGTACGAAGATCCTTCACAGTAAAGCCAAATGGGTCAAACTCAGCAGTGCAGCAATTATCAATGACAAAGCGACGAACAGATATGAGGTTCTTAATGATAGCTGGAGAGCAAAGAATATCTTTAAGAGTAAAGGAGCGGTTAGGGTGGTGGAGGTTGGTTTGGCCGATGTAGGTTATTGGTATAGTGGAGCCGTTACCGACTATTATATGTGAGGGGTCATGGGAAGTGGGAGGGTGGGTGAAAGAGAGGGTACCGGTATCCGAAGTCATGTGTGCAGTGGCACCCGTGTCCATATACCATTCATTTGTCAGCGGTTGTTGCAGTGTCGTGGTGTTGAAGGAGCCGGCGAGAGAGGCCTGATCCCACTGGGAAGGTGCGCCTGGGAACCATCCCGTGGGCTGGGGAGCAAGAGGAGCCTGGGCGGCCTGGCCCATGGCGACGGGCTGGGCAGGGAAGGGGGCCTGCTGTTGCACCTGGAAGCCATTGGGCGGCCCGGTAAGAGTAGCACCAGCAAAAGGAGACACCGGTCGTGGGCCGAGCACCCCACGGTCCAAGGACCCCGGCTACATTTGTACTGTGCCGGCCCAAGGGTTGTACAGGGAAGGCCAGGCTTGCACCGAGCCGGGCTGAGGGGTAGCAGGCCGTGGTGGCCCAGGTTGTTGTTGAGAGCCACCACCGCCTCCGCTGTTGTTGGTGCCGGAGTTGCTGCCGCCACCGCCACCGCCGCCGCCGCCGCCACGGCGTCGGCGATTCCGGTTGTTGTTGGAGTTGTTGCCAGAGGTGTTGGCGCCGAAGCCCGTAGCATGTGCGGGGTTCGGTGTAGTTGGTTGCTTGCCACCTGACGTGCCGGCGAGGAGGACGGTGGCGGTGTTGGTGTTGCGGCCAGCCTTGGATAGCTCTTCCAAGAGAAGCTGCGAGCGCACGTCGGCGAACGACAGAAAAGGACGCTGCATGGTGATAATAGTTTTCAAGTTTTCAAATTTGGCACTCAAACAGTTCAGGGTAGTGAGGACGAGGCCACGATCGGTCACTGGGTCGCCGAGATCGGCGAGGGAGTCAGCCATGGCCTTCATGCGGCGGCAGTAGTCGTTGACAGAGAGGTCTCCTTGATGAAAGGTGCGGAACTCCACGGTGAGATTGAGAGCTCGCTGCTCGTTGTTGCCGAGGAACTAAAGTTCCAGTGCGCGCCACACCAAGCGAGCCGTCGCGTCGTGTGCCATGACCTCCTGGAGAAGGTCCGCCGAGATAGTGCCGTAGAGCCACCCAAGCACTACGTAGTCCATTTGGAGCCAGGACGCGTTGGCGGGGTGATGAGCATCGGAGAGGACGTGATCGGTTAGATCATACTTGCCGACAGTGACAAGGAACAGACCACGCCACCGGGTGAAATTGGCGGCGTTCATGTCAAGGTTGATTGGCACCAAGGCTTTGACGTTGAGAACGGAGACAGCCTGGGCGTGGAGAGCCGTGCGAGAGTCGTCGTCGAGCACGGGGGCGCCAGCGTGTCGGGAGGCGCCGGAGCCGGACAGGAAAGCACCGGAGCCGGAGCCGCGCAGGAAGGCGCCGGAGCCGGCCGGGAGGGTGCCGGAGCCGGCCGGGAAACCGGCCGGGTATGGCATCCTGGTTGTAGTAGCCGCATGCCGCAGGACCGCTGTGAAGACGGGCGGCGGCAAACAAAGACTCCAGGGACGGAGGAAGCGAGGTCGTGGTCGGCGGCGACGTGGTGACGGTAGCCGACGACGTTGAGATGAACGCCGAAGGTTTACATATAGATTGAGCTTTTCATTTTGTATAATTTCCAGAGCATAATCAAACATTTTATCAATTTTGTTATTTTTCATATATATTGGAATTGCATTTTAACATGTATCGATTAAGCAAATTTGGAAATCAACAGATATGACAATGAATCAGTGTAACATAGGGTCATAGTCGAAAGGTTGAATGTTGACATTATCACAAATTCAAGATTAATATATAGCATATTGCTACAGATTTCATTCGTTTATTTTTTGCCGGGGAAAAATTCTCATAATATAATTAGCATTCACGGAACAATTCATTGATCCTATTTGATAGCAGAAAGGAGAAAGAGAAAGTAAATGCAATCTGAACAAGGGCACATAAAGGAATTGAGAAGGAGAGGAGACGGAAAAGCAAACCTGGGATAATACCAGCAGATGGCAACCTCTTTGCTGCTGTGGTAAAATAATTCATCGATGAGGATACTGGCACAACAGAAAGACGTGGTAGGAATCCTCTCTCCTCGGGCGTGTAGATAACAAAGAAGGCAAGCACACGATGGAGAGGAGGGCGGCAGGGATAGAGGTTGTCCGGTGGTGTGGAGGTGGGCAGCGGGCGTCCGGCTCCGAGGCGTCGAGGGTGAAGACAACTAAACATGGCGCACGGCAAGGATGCGCACGATGAAGACAGGGGCTGGGGAAGACCTGCCTCCGGTTCAGTGCGCGGTGACGGCGGCGGCGGCGGCGGAAGGGAACGACCTCATGGGCAGCGGTGGACTGCGGCGGCGGCGGCGCATCGGGAAGACCTTGTCTCCGGCGGCGGCGGTTGGGGACGACGTCGGCTCCGGGCGACGGATGGGGACGACGTCGTCTCCGCCTGCGGCCGGCCGCGGTGGATGGGGAAGCTCCAGCGGTGGGGAAGACCTCGCCTCTCGTTCAGTGCGCGCCGGCGGCGGAAGGGGACGACGACGCGAGTGAGTCGCGCGTTGAGAGGGTGATGACTGATGAGGCATAATCTTCGCTCGGTCTTCACGCGTGAAATCGTGCGGTGGAGATGGGTGGACGGTTCGGATTACATCTGACCTGCGTATGGACGGTAGAGACTGAACCAGGTGATTTCACCACTAGGATTGGAGGGGTCCAACTCCTCCATTTTATATTAGTATAGAAGTATAGATATAGATGTGGAGGTGTCGTGCAGAGTGAGGAAGGAGAAAGAAAGATGAGGCATTGAAGGTAAAGGTCACTTCCACAAGGGGGCAAGCAAAGTAAGTGGTAAGGCATATCAAGAAATTTCTCTTCATTGTTTAGCCCATAGCAAAACTGATATTCTGGAGGTATATACCACTAAAATATTCAACCAAATACGGACTTCTTCTCAATTAAACGTATACAACAGCCGTTCGTTTTCATCACTTTTCAATTAACCATAGAGTAACTATGTTCTGAGGCGTGTTTTGGACGCCTTTCTCCTTCTATTAATGAAATGATATGCAACTCTCTTGCATATTCAAGAAAAAAAGAAGTTTTAAGGAGCTAATAGTCTAATAAAAGCTATGCTTTATTTACATTGGTTTAGCATGTTTTTAGAATTAGGTATCCAGGAAGAAGCTGGTAGAGAAGTGTTTTTGGCTTCTCTGTACAATGAGGGCTTATGCTTTTCTGCGGATGCCCAGGAAGCTATATCATTGATCAGTGCACAGTTTTTTGGAACATTGATGAGCGTACATAGAATGCATCTCCCATTTTACCCAAATCTCTGTATCACATGGTTTTGTCAAATTCCTGTTTGATGGATGCAATTTTGGCACAAACTTCCCTCATTCCTGGCCTATCTTTTGGTGATTCCTTGGAACACAGAAGGCCAATTTCAATCATCGGTAGGATGAAACTTTGCATCCACAGATCATGTACCACCTTTTCGTCACGGGGCATATGGGGATCTAAAACCTCACCAATTGTGTTTGGGAAAGCAGAGTCCACATACTTATGAAGGCTGAGGTCGCTGCCGAATCGTGTGTCAGTTGGCCGCTTCGCTGTGAACATTTCAAGTAGAAGCACCCCAAAACTGTACACATCACCACCAGTTGAGATTTTGCATCCCATCCCATATTCTGTAAGACAATATTAATGAAAGTATGTAAAAAAAATAACAAAAAGATAGATGTAAAGCTGAACAAATAACCAGTTGTTTGAATGGAAAAACTGACCAGGTGGGATATATCCAATGGTTCCTCCAAAACCAACAAATCCTTCTGGCCTAGTACAATTTGATGATAGAAACTTAGCTGACCCAAAATCACCAATGCGTGAGGTCATGTCATAATCCAAAAGAATATTGCTCGGCTTCAAGTCACAGTGGATCATAGGAGGGACCAATTGGTTGTGGAGATAATCAAGAGCAGAAGCAACATCGGCTGCTATGCTTATCCTTTGACCTAACGTTAGGACCCTCTTTGGGCTGCCTTGGTACAGCTTTGGGTGTACAAACATTTCCAGGCTGCCATTTGCCATGAACTCATATACTAGAGCTTTAAATTCATTATTATCAAAATCCACTGTTGAGCACAAGGTTATTGCTTTGACCAGGTTGCGATGGCGGGTGCGTTTTAGAACTTCACACTCGGTAAAGAAGCTGTCATGTGCACCCTGCGCATCAAGATGGAATACCTTGATGGCGACTAGGTCTGTTTCAAACTCAAATCGTCCAATGTAGACTGATCCTGTGCGACTCGAGTTGATCTTGTTGACCTGGGAGAACCAACTAGTGGCTTTAAGAATGTCACCATATGAGACCTTCTTCATTGTCTCCTTATAGTTTGAAGATTGTTCTACCGTGCTTCCCTTTATTAGGGTGAAAATTATGCATATAATGGAGAATAAAGCGATAGTAATGGGTGGAAACAGTATCAACAGCAGTCGTGTATTGATCTTCCTTTTGGCAGGGGAGGTGGTACAAATTGGCAATGCAAATATGGAAATCAGTGCACACAACCCTTCATTTCCTTCCAGGTTTACAGATTTTGGTTTCTGGAAGATACCACCAGTGGGAACTGGCCCTTCAAATTTGTTGTATGATAGATCAAGGTGAGCTAGGCTGGTCAAGTTCTCGAAGAAGAGGGGAACTTGACCTATTAAATTGTTATTAGAGAGATCAATTTGTTGAATAGCCTTCAGTTCATTTAATGACTCTGGTATAATCCCGCTGAGATTGTTGCCTTCCATGTTAAGGGACAACAGAAGAACACACTGGCCAAGTGAAGATGGGATTTCTCCTGACAACTGATTGTTGGAAAAATTTAGGAGTACGAGATTGCTCAGAGTACCAACTTCTTGTGGTATTGATCCTGAAAGTTTGTTGTTGGACAGATCCAAACCTAAAGAAAGAGAAGAAATTTTGACGAGTTTGACTGGTATGGATCCACCAAGGTTGTTCATTGATAAGTTCAGCATATTTAGCCTTTTGCACTGCCCAATATTGACTGGTATGTTACCAGATAAACTATTGTTGTCGAGATAAAGCTGAGCAAGTTGGGAAAGATTACCAATTGAAGATAGGATTTGTCCAGACAATTTATTCATGGATAGGTTCAGGATAAACAATTTTCTCAAGTTCCCAATTGTCCGGGGAATTTTCCCTGACAGCATGTTTGAGTGAATCTCAAGTCGAGTGAGATTTATAAAATTCCCTATCTCATCTGGTATAATTCCGGATATTTGGTTACCACCAAATCTCAACGTCTCTAGATGTGTAGAAAGGTTGCCAATGGATTTTGGCAGGCTACCATTCAGGTTATTCCCATCCATTGACAGTTCTAATAGTTGAGTGCAATTTGTCAGAGATGCAATGAATGTCCAGTCTTCAGCTTCTAGCCTGTTACTTCCTAGAATAAGTCTGTCCAAGTTTCTCAAAGATCCTAATTTTGGTACGGATCCACTTAGAGAATTGTTTGAAAGATCAAGTATTTGTAGGTTTGATGCATTGCCCAGGGAAGATGGAATCGATCCATCAAACAAATTCATAGACATGATCAACAATTTGAGGTTTGGAAGCTTGTGGCCAATGTCAGAAGGAATCTGTCCACTAAGTTTGTTGCTGCCTATATCAAAGAATTCAAGCGATGACTTATTGTACAGTTTGGCTGGTACGTACCCTGATAACATGTTGGCACTAAGATCTAGCATACTCAGGTTTGCAATTTGACCCAACGATTCTGGAATTGGTCCTGATAACTTGTTTTGTCCTAGCAGTATGGAACTTAGAGATGAAATATTTGCTAGAGATGGTGGTATTCTTCCAGAAAGCAAGTTTCCAGTAAGTCCAAGAAATCGAAGAGTCGCCATGTTACGAGGAAGTGGAATTTCGCCAACAAAAGAATTTGTTTGTAGATCAACAGTGACAAGCTTGGATGAGCCATTGAAAAAATTAGGAGGGATCTCTCCTGATAGGTTGTTACGCGAAAGATTTAGCTCGATGAGTGATAAACTTCTTGCCAAGGATTCAGGGATGGTACCTTCAAGGTTGTTTCTTGCAAGCAGCAGACTTTGCAGAGAAGTGAGGTTGCCGATGCAATCAGGCAGGACCCCACTGAGCTCCTTGGAGGTAAGGTTTATGGAGACAACTTGAGCTGGAGATGTCGTGCCACATCTGACACCATTCCATCTGCAGAAATGGAGCGATCTGTTCCATGAGCTGAAAGCACCCTCGGGGTCGTTGGTTATGCTTTTCTTGAAGCAGAGTAGAGCTTTTAAATCGGTCGCTGATCTGTTGCTGGGCTGTGCTGATGAGAGTGTTATTGTGTTGCAGGATAGAAAGATGAGGAGGCTGCAAAGAAGAAATGATGCAGGATGAGAAGCAGCGGGGGGAGATTTGGCTCCAACTGATGGAAACATCTCTTCTAAGATGGAGTTCTTGTTTTTCTTTTTTCGTGAGAACTGTTTGTGATATAATATAGCCTTGGAAAGTGCAGGCGTTTACTTGACTTCAGTTGCCACTTGAGCTCGCTACTGCGAACTGAGAAAAGTCTAACGAAACTGTACATGTGAGAAAACGTGTCCTAGTATGTTTACCTTGGCTGGTTATAATATACTCGGCCCGACATCTTTAATTTTTTTCTTTCAACTATTCATCTTATTTTAATAAAATTATATAAATGTTATTTGTTTTGTCATGATATTTTCATCATCAAAGGAACTCTAATATTAACTTATTTAGTACTTTACATATTTACACTAAATTTTTATTATACTGACGGTTAAATGTTTATATAAATGTCATTTGTTTTGTTATAACTTTTTTATCATTAAAAGAACTCTAATATGAAGTTATATTTTTATATATTTACACTTAATTTTTAATAAGATAAATGAAAAGTTAACGGCGTTATATGTAAAAAAAATGGAGGTAGTAATACACAGCATTTTCGGCACTGAAATCTAACTACCTCATTCTAATAAGACATTTTTGTTAAAAGTATAATGAAAGTCAATTATTTTCCTATATGATTGCTATATTTGTTACATGCAAGCATATTTGTGTCTCTATTTCTTCTTTTAATCTTTTAAGTAGATAATTAATTATTTTAATTCAAATTATCTTATATATAGTATGTACCAGAGAAATTACCGTGTAAGTTTTATAATTTACAGTGTCTAAATGCATGTAATTTATATGTTGTGCCATAAATATATTGTTTCTGTTTTACAACTAGATGGTCCGATAAAACTTCTTTTTGACCGGGTCTTAAAAAGTAAAACACTGATATAAGAAGATAAATCCCGTTATCCATCGTCAAGTATAGTCGAGACCCAATTACATTTAGATAATTATCAATAAAAAAGATCAGATTTTTTAACATGAAGTAACAACTATATTTCTTTTCTTTTGTTAATGGAAATATACTGCAGGGATTATACCTAGTGGTTTTTTTGGTAAAAAGAAATTCTGAAATGAATATTACAGGATTTTCACCAACAAGTCAGTAATTGGCACCCGACTGGAAAAATGTCGTCGAAGTATTGCCGGCGCCCTGATGGAAGAGTGCAGTCAGTAGTATTTCTTGCCAACCCCATTTGCTCCTGGCTGGCTACTTCGAAAGCGCTTGTATCACATTCACTCAATCACTATTGAATTTCCTTGATCCTGCATCCTCAAATTATTTTCATTAAGCCAAAATTATTCGGCAATGCTATTTCAACTACATTAAAAAGGGAGAATTTTCTTTGTAGATTCTAAATATGAGAATAATATAGAATCCTAAAAATCGTTACATGAAATTTTATTAACATACTCTATTATACGAAAGTCGAATAGTCGTTCTGAGTGAGACGTTTTGGATTGTCTCGTCAATCTGTTCAGGTTTGCATCTACAGTTCCCAGTCCAAGCTTCTGTCCAAACTTTCTGATCGTTAAACGGCTAAACCTGATATTTCCAAATTTTGGTACTGCAGGCATAATAATTTCTTTAGTTACCCACGTGTGGTCCGTGTAGACATCAGGGGCGGATATCGAGTGTACCGGTGTCAGGCGACATCAACGACTTTCAACAAAATTTATGCTTAAACTGTTTATCCATATATTATAACACCATGATTCAAGTATAATTAGTATACTATGAGACCGCTAATCATATCATGATACCAACGAAGTAATTTTGTAGACCCGCCACTGATAGACATGTTTATGGTCGAGGACCAAATTGATCTAATTTTATGTTTCCTAGTCGTTATCGGATATCGTGCATGCTTGTTCTGACCAGAGTAATATTATGGGGGTGTTTAGATTCTACCCCAAAACTTTACACCCTATCACATCGAACATTTAAACACTTGTATAAAGTATTAAATATAGGCTAAAAATAACTAATTATGTGACTAATTTGCAAGACGAATCTTTTATGCCTAATTGCTCCATGTTTTGACAATGTGGTGCTACAGTAAACATTTGCTAATGACAGATTAATTAGGCTTAATAAATTCATTTCGTTGTTTACTGACGGATTCTATAATTAGTTTTTTTATTAGTGCCCGAATACCCTATACAATACCCTGTATAATATCTGATGTGACACGCCAAAACTTTATATCCCTAGATCTAAACACCCCCTATGTTTGATGACAGAAATATGAACTACAGTACATAGTTGAAAGATTAATTACATGGTGAGAAGAGAGCATGAAGGTTTTGATCTCTATTCTAAACCTCTGGCGGAATGCTTTTCTTTCTTGATTTTTTTTTATTTGCATGTGTTAGAAAGGTAGAGAAGTTGACATACAGCCTTGTAATTTGCTTATAATTATTCCTACGGTTTATTACCAAGTAGAAAATAATTTTAGAGAAAAATTTATATATGTGATTTTAGTAATTTAAAAGTAAATGCTATAAAATAAATCAATGAAAAACCACAAAAATCAATTTCAAAATGAGGCTTTAAAATTCAAATTTTGGATTATAACCGTACATAAACACCGGTGACTTAGCAGCATCGCGATTTGCTTGTGTACCCTGGCCATGTTTAGTTCCTCCTCCAAATTTTTTTTTGACATATAGGGATACATATTTGAAATATTAAACATAGACTAATAACAAAATAAATTACATATTCCGTCTGTAAACTGCGAGACGAATCTATTAAGCCTAATTAATCCGTCATTAGCAAATATTTATTGTAGCACTACATTATCAAATCATGGCTTAATTAGGCTCAAAAGATTCGTCTCGTAATTTACATGCAAACTGCGTATTTGGTTTTTTTGGTCCAAATTTAATGCTCCATGCGTGTCTTCAAACATTTGATGTAACTGAAAAATTAAAAGTTTGAATGGAACAAAACACATAATCTAATGTCTCAGCACCCAGGTTTGGCCTGTCCTGGAGAACTTGTGAGAAAAAATTCGAGGACTTGTGAGTACGACAACTTCTGCAGCTTAGACTCGTCAAAGAACTGGATCTCCAGCTGACCAGTTCAACTCATTTCTAATGGTTGATCATGCGAAGCTAAGAATTTAGAAAAGATAATCACACCGTCATGCAATAAACAATATATTTCCATACATGCTACAGTTCAGTTAGGAAAGATTGTTTGTTACTGAGTATGATTATATTATCAAGAATAAACAGACGTTACTGTTGGCAACTTTTTACGACAAGTCGACGAGCACGATTGCAACACCTAAACGCCTTGCGGTGATATGCAGTCGCCAACCACCTCGATCTAGCCAAAGGGCCAAATCAAGATGGGTTTCGTAGAAAAACAGCTAAACCGGCTAGCGAAGCCGATTTAGATCGATATGAGGATAACTACCCGTCTCGTGGGCAAAACGGAAGGTTTTCAGGACAAACCTACAAAGAGGTGTCGCACTCTCGCAGCGGCGGCGGACGGTTTACGGCGTAAATCGACAAAGATGGACTAAACTAGGGTAAAATAGAAAACATAGTAAAAGAACGATTCAAGTAGATTGTATTCGGGGGTTTTACAATGAACTGGCCTTGTCTCTTATATAGGGGTTGGTCTTGCCCTCTACAGGCCATCCTCCACGTCCAACTCGGGATAGAAACCAATGGAAACAAGAAACATGCCTTCCCTAGCAAGGAAACCCGAGACCCGACGAAAACAGAGTCGGACTCGGACCATGACGGTCTGACCGCCCACATACCTGCGGTCAGACCGGCCCTACTAGCCGGTCAGACTGCCCACATACCTGTGGTCTGACCGGCCCTAGTGAAGAAAACCCGGCACTTTCCAAATTTTGGCAATTTTTCCCTATTTCGTCCATAATTTGGGTGTAAACACATGCCCCCTTGCCTTTTTGGTGAATATACGTGAACCTAAAAACATAGAACATGTTATCTCAGGGCGATAATCCAATTACCTGCCATAGGACTTCCTAAGCATCTTGCCAAATGCTCGGGAAGTATTTCTTCAAGTATTTTCCATTAATTGCTTTCTGAAAACACCGTCTTGAAGTGTCTTCATCTCCTTCAAAGTCTTCAAACGCTTGTCGATGACGTCTTCAAAATTGCTTCCTATCAAGGTCTTGTAATCTTCAACCGACAAGTTGTCTTGCTTGAAATACCGAAGAAAGCCAAGATTTACCTCAACTGGCTGTGAAATCATTGTCATGATTAATATTTGCGATGAACAATTGGCTTTGCAAAATGATTTAATCAATGAAGTGGTTTGGAATTATGTGTGGATGTTGGTGTGAGTGCATGTGACTAATGTGGGTCAGGTTGTGATATCTGTGCCCAGAAACGATTGTTTTATCTGATTGTGTGCAGGTGACTTGAGGTCAGCCTTGGTCAATAGTGAAGACCGGGACTATGTTCTGGGAGGAACAGAGGTCTAGTGCGGTCGGGATACCATGTAAGAAGGTGACTAGAGTCAGGATTCTTGGAGGTCAACTTCGGTCAACGGCGGGGATCTGGACTAAACTCAGGGAGGAGTTGAGGTCCAGACGGTCGAGGATACCGGGTGACGAAGTTGGATACGAGATGGCACACAGTGGATGGACACCGTGTGGGAGAGATCTTCGCAACGGGCTTCACGAGGTGTGCGTGCAAGTGCCGGTGTTCGCGAAGGAGATTGGAAGAAATTAGAGAGAAGTATATGGCGCTACAGTGCTTCGAGTTACTGTAGCAGGTCGTGTATGCATATATGTGTGTATGCTGGTCGTAGCATATGCATGTATGTATGGTGATTGATGCATGCATGTTGAGCCATGCATGTGTGATGGCTTGGTGGGCTTCGGTGGCAGCTGGCTGGAGGCCGAGCCGGTCCAGGAGCAGCAGCACGTTGGCCCACGTGCGATAGGCCCAAGCAGGAGCAAGCGCAGGAGATCGAGTCCGATGCGGTTGGCTGCGGCTGTGCGAGCTTTGGTAAATTGTAAAAGATTTGGAAATTGAGGATTTGAGTCCTATTGTGAATAGGAGTCCTACGTCTACTTTGAGTAGGAGGGTTTTTTCATGTATAAATAGAGGGGGAGCGTGAGGCTTCCCGGTATCGCTTTTCGGTATCGCTTTTCAGAGCGTGGAGTTGATAGTTTATTTAGGGTTTCGAGTTTAGTCGAGATTTTTATAAGGAGTGCTGTTGTTGCACTTTGTAAACACAGAGAGAAGCAATAAAGTTGTCATCTACTTTAAAAGTTCTTCGATTTGTGTTTCATCGAGTATGGCGATCACACCTGCGGCAGGGAGGCAGTTCAACCGGCAACAAGGCGGTGGTTAGATTGGCGGCATGCAAACGGTCCGATCGGTGGCGACAGGACTACGTCAAGATTTCCATTGATTTGAGGGTAACTTTTATTTCCGCTAAAAGTTTTTGGGTTTTTTATTCTCCCTACCATTCACCCCCCTCTGGTAGGCTTGATTTCTTGTGTTCGATCCTACAAGTGGTATCAGAGCCTTGTTTTCTTCTTTGGATTTTTATCGATCTAGAGTTTTTGCCATGGCTACTCCCGCTAGGTTTTCAACTAAGCCTCATGTTTTCGATGGAACGGATTTTTCTCATTGGTGTAGTAGGATGCAATCTTACATTATGGCTGAAAATTATGATATTTGGAGGAAAGTTTCTCATCCTTATGTGATTCCTGAAGCTATTAATACTGCTGCTGAAAAAACTGCTTTTGAACAAAATTGCAAAGCTCGCAATATTCTTTTGAGTGGGATTTCTCGTTCTGATTATGATCGTGTTGCTCATCTTCAAACTGCCCATGAGATTTGAATTGCTTTGAGTAATTTTTATCAGGGAACAAATAACATTAAAGAACTTCATCGTGATCTTTTCAGAAAGGAGTATATTAAATTTGAGATGAAACCTGGAGAAGCTTTGGATGATTATCTTTCTCGGTTTAATAAAATTTTGAGTGATCCTTAGATCTGTTGATTCTTCTTATGATGCTAATTATCCACAATCTGAGATTTCTCGTCACTTTTTGAATGGTCTTGACATGTCTATTTGGGAGA
>CM020178.1:20357001-20394602 GCA_009805545.1 Oryza longistaminata
TCAAGATTGTTCAAAGTGTGTTTTGAATGAGTTGAAGTTGAAATATGCTTTAGGGCGTGTTAAACACATGGAAGAGATTGTTAAACAAGATGAGGTGTTTTCTTGCTCAACTTGTAGAAAACAAAAAGGTCTTTTGGATGCTTGCAAAAATTGTGCTATTCTTACTCAGGAGGTTTCTTATTTGAAAAGTTCTTTGCAAAGATTTTCTGATGGTAAAAAGAACCTCAACATGATTCTTGATCAATCTAAGGTTAGTACACACAATCGTGGTTTAGGTTTTGATCCTTATGTTCATCATACTAGACATCCTCCTACTGTTTTGGGTGTTACTAGGAGAGGTGAAATTTTGATTGAAGCTGAGCCTAAGAACACTGTGTTTAAATCTGCTGGCATCATGTCTTCTTTGAATGCATCTTCTTCGAAATCAAATGTTATGAATGCAAAACCTTCTGTTGATGCAAAACCATTGATTTCAAAACTGTCTACTTCACAAACTTGTCATGACAAATACACTTGTTCTTTTTGTGGAAAAGATGGACATTTGGTTGGTTTTTGTTTTTGACTTGCCCGCAAACAGAAAAAGGAAAGAAAAATTACTTTTGTGAAACGACGGTGGCAAAAATCGGGTTTTTGTTCGAGGAGCACGGTTAGACCGCAGTTGAACGGGCGGTCAGACCGGCCTCGGGGCAGTTTTTCGCATACTTCAAATCGGACTTTTGTGAAACCAAAAGGTAAGTTTTCAGGTAAGTTTGATTCTGATTTTATTAGTGCATATGTACCTACTGGTTCTGCTGGTCATGTGACTCAGTGTTGGATTCCAAAATTTCTTATTTCTAACCCCAACACGGAGGCCTCGACATGTTCTTGTTCGTAGGTATTTTGGCGGCATACTCCCCATGTGCATTCAACGTTGAGATGACGATTGCTTTTCAAGGTAACATCAATTTACTTTTGGATTAACATATTTTGGTTCTACTCTCTCGATTATTAGCTTTTCATATGCTAGTTTTTGAGGTAGTAGTTTTTGTTAATACAAGTGGATACATGTCAATTCATGAGAACCTTGGTGATATCATTGGCAATTGGATGTCTTTCTCAAAATATTTGATTTCTTGATTTTTCTTCGGGGAGAATTGGAGGTTAATTTGAGGGGGAGTTTGTGCTTTTTCATGCATTCATGTTTATTTTTATGCATTTGCTCTAATTTTGAAAATAAATAAAAATGAGAAAAAGAAGAGCTTTGTTTTATACCTCTAGTATATTCTTGTGCATGCTAGCAAAATAATTGAGGTTTATTTGTTGCTATGTTAGCTTGTGTGCATTTTAGTCTTTATATGAAGCTTAGATATTATTTTTAAGTGAGATGATGCATGACACTAATTCTTTTACTTGAATTAAGAAAATATGCAATATTGATACTAGCATATGGTTTGATTTACAAATGCTTATGTATATACTTTATTGAATTGTTATTCCTCAAATAGCTTTAATTGCTTATTGTGAAAAGAGAATAAAAAATATGAAAAAAATGAATATCGAATCCTTAGAAACAGTCTTGACGACAAGGACGTATTTGATGTGAGCAAAATAATGGGTGCCGAATCTCTAGAAACAGTCTTAACGACAGGGACGTACCCGGAATAAAAGAGAAAAATATGAGCAAAAAGGCTCAAGAAAAAGTAAAAAATTCTCTTGATTGTTTTGTGCTAAAGCTAATTTGAGAAAGAGTGATAAATGCAATAGGTATATATGTATAGTGTTTATTTTTCAACCTATGTGCTTGTGAATATATTGCATTATAAAACATTTGAAATCATGAATCCTTATTGCTGATTTGAGCTTAATTGTAATATCTTTGATTCATGTTTATACTATATTGGATGCTTGTTACTAGTTGATGAATTTATCTCCCTTATATTGCGACACATGATCATGAATTGCTTTAGGTACACTTCAAAGCTCTCGAAATTTTTTTTCAAAAAATGGAAAATAAAAAATGGTTATTCCAAGTGGCAATCATGACATAATTGCATTTGTGATTTATTGTTATTATTTCTCTTTTGCATTCTTGATGAAATCATTGTCAAAGGGGGAGAAATATATAAAATGCATACTTCTTGAAAGGGGAAGAATTGAATTGTTTTGATTTTAAAAATAGTCGATTTTGTGCTTTGATTGCAAATTGGTGGGAGAAATTCTTTCTTTTAAAAAGGGGGAGAGTTTTTCTTTTTCACTTTTGTGATTTTTGTTTTTATTTTTCAAAAATAAAAAATTGCATTTTGATGATGTTGCCAATGTGTTCATCAAGGGGGAGATTGTGAAATCATTGTCATGATTAATATTTGTGATGAACAATTGGTTTTGCAAAATGATTTAATCAATGAAGTGGTTTGGAATTATGTGCGGATGTTGGTGTGAGTACATGTGACAAATGTGGGTCAGGTTGTGATATCTGTGCCCAGAAACGGTTGTTTTATCTGATTGTGTGCAGGTGACTTGAGGTCAGCCTTGGTCAATGGTGAAGACCGGGACTACGTTCAGGGAGGAACAGAGGTCTAGTGCGATCGGGATACCATGTGAGAAGGTGACTAGAGTCAGGATTCTTGGAGGTCAACTTCGGTCAACGGTGGGGATCGGGACTAAACTCAGGGAGTTGAGGTCCAGACGGTCGAGGATACTGTTAACAGTGAAATTTGGTAATCGGCAAAGACTTCGTCAGCTTAGAGTCATTATCGGCTGCAGCATGTCGGAATCAGCCGATGAAAGTTATCAGGTCACCAATAGTCGGATTCCTGCTATATTCGGTTAAGGAAATCAATCTACTAAAGGAAGCTTATCCATAAGTGACCGAGTTTAAAGAGGATGCGGCATGGCAAGTTATCTATTAATTAGGAATAGTTTGTTAGTTTCCTTTTATCTTTAGGAAAGTGTGTTTAGTGTCCTATAAGGACTTTATGTTTTCCTTTTATCTTTAGGAAAGTTTCTTTCTTGTCCGACAAGGACTTGTATCAACCCATGGATATAAATATGTACACCCGGGGTCTATATAATCTATCTCCACAGATCAATACAATTCGGCGCATCGCCACCTTTTACCTTTTCTACTTTATTTAATCGTCCGGCGGGACTTGGCGCCCGACGCGGGGCTGCATCGTCTTCGATCTCCGGTGAAGGGATAAGTCCAATGTTCCGTCGGCCCAGGCAATTGTCTCATCTACATCGGCGTCGTTCAAGGCTGCATCAGTACATTCGACCTCTTGGATTGCTCTGGTTTGGATGATATATTTGCCTACCTATTTATCATATGTCTCTGTTAATCTAGTTTTAGCAAATCAATTTAGCTCTATCGGTTGCTTCTCGTTTTAGGGTTTCTGCTGGTATCGGCTAAATCGCGTTGCTAGATTAGATTAGCTTAGACATCTACCACCCTGAAAACTCAATCAACGGCTTGATTGTCTAGATATTATGTTTCTTTTCATACTTAGTGCTGCATCAATTAAGTTTGATCTGCTAAGTCGTGCTTAGAACCATAATCTCTAGCCTGCTTCTTGATTGTCAATAAGGGTTTCATCGGGGTTTCAGCCGGTGAGTTATCTGGATGTTGCATCGGCTCATAAGGATTACATATACATATAAGTTGGATTTAGCCGATGACAACAAAGGTTTCATTGTTTAATCTAATCTTGTGGATTTCATGACATCGGACCTCCAGCGGATGTGTGCTTTAACCTTCGTATCGATGCTTATTTATCATATCAATGCTAGCCGATTGGTTTATACTGTATTATATTGTTATTTTATTACATCATCATCAGCCGATGCCTTTATATCATTATCTACATTGGACATCTAGCCGATTGCTTAAACCATATCGCTATCGGCTGGTATCGGCATCGGCTATTATCGGCTATTGGCTGGAACTACTCCATCGGCTTGTCAGCCGATCGGCTGTTTTGATCTACTATTGTGGGCCATACTGTTAGTTCAGGAATAAAACTGAGCTGGCGCACGCCGTCTCATCGGATTTGACCTGCAACAGGTGGCCGGTGCGGATGTTTTAAGTCAGATCTTCCAGGCCGATGTGTTCGATTTTTTTCGTCAACAGATACCGGATGACGAGTTGGATACGAGATGGCACACAGTGGATGGACACGTGTGGGAGAGAGTCTTCGCAACGGCTCTTCACGAGTGTGCGTGCAAGTGCCGGTGTCCGCGAAGGAGATCGAGAAATTAGAGAGAAGTATAATGGTGCTACGTGCTTCGAGTTACTGTAGCAGTCGTGTATGCATATATGTTGTGTATGCTGGTCGTAGCATATGCATGTATGTATGGTGAATTGATGCATGCATGTGTGTGAGGCTTGGGTGGGCTTCGGTGGCAGCTGGCTGGAGCCGAGCCGGTCCAGGAGCAGCAGCACGTTGGCCCACGTGCGATAGGCCCAAGCAGGAGCAAGCGCAGGAGATCGAGTCCGATGCGGTTGGCTGCGGCTGTGCGATTTTGCTAAATTGTAAAAGGTTTGGAAATCGAGGGTTTGAGACCTATTGTAAATAGGTGTCCTACGTCTACTTTGAGTAGGAGGGTTTTTTCATGTATAAATAGAGGGGAGACGCGTGAGGCTTCCCGGTATCGCTTTTCGGTATCGCTTTTCAGAGCGTGGAGTTGATAGTTTATTTAGGGTTTCGAGTTTAGTCGAGATTTTTATAGGAGTGCTGTTGTT
Organism: Oryza longistaminata; assembly: GCA_009805545.1. Classification (NCBI taxonomy): domain Eukaryota; kingdom Viridiplantae; phylum Streptophyta; class Magnoliopsida; order Poales; family Poaceae; genus Oryza; species Oryza longistaminata. The sequence continues at coordinate 20,361,719 of CM020178.1, forward strand.
GCACTTTGTAAACACAGAGGAGAAGCAATAAAGTTATCATCTACTTGAGAGTTCTTCGATTTGTGTTTCATCGAGTACGGCGATCACACCCGCGGCAGGGAGGCAGTTCAACCGGCAACAAGGCGGTGGTTAGATCGGCGGCATGCAAACGGTGCCGATCGGCGGCCGACAGGACTACGTCGAGATTTCCATTGATTTGAGGGTAACTTTTATTTCTGCTGAAGTTTTTGGTTTTTGGTTTTCCCTACCATTCACCCCCTCTGGTAGGCTTGGTTTTCTTGTGTTCGATCCTACACTGGCAAAACGGGCAATTTCAACAATGTTTTATACTCAACTCTGTCTTATCCATTAGCCTGAGCGTAGTAAAGAGAAGAACTCAACAAGTTAATAATCATAAGATTCGGTAAACTTATCACTTCCTTGGACAAAAAGAAGCTCCTTTAATGTTTAGGAATACCGAAATCTATGAATGATATGCTTCAAAATAACGTCAATTACTTCTCCGCACAAGTAATATTCTCGAGCGGCACGGCTTCGGCCCACTTAGTGAAGCAATCCATTGCAACTAGCACGAACCAATGCCTTTTGATGACGAAGGATAAATTTGAACCAATGAAATCCAAAGCCCAACCTCGGAACGGCCATAGTTTAATGATAGGATGAACACACGCGGGGTAGGCGCTAATTGAATATTGCCGATCCGTTAACAAGCTTCACTCCCTCTATAGCATTTAAAAACAATCATCATTATTTTCGGCCAATGAAACCCCACTCTCCTAAGTAACCAATTTATCTTATGGGCGATTGATGAATTCCACAAATCCCTACATGAACTTCTCCCATAGCAACTCTAAGATTGATCCATTATCCAATCACTTTATAGCATTCCATCTATATCTCGGCGATATAACTCTCCATCAAGCAAAGTGTATTTGAACGCTTGCCGCCGATTTTTGATCAACCTTAAGTCTAGGATCTTTCAAATATTCTATTCAAAGGAATTCTCCAAGCTATTTCTAACTCATGAGCACAAATGTCCGATTCACAATTAATCTAGCTTTTTAATTAATGTAACGTGCCCCCCAGTCTCCTGTCTGGGATCGGGTCAGACCGGCCACGCAATGCCGGTCAGACCGCCTGTCTGCCTGGTCAGACCGGCCATGCAGAGCCGGTCAGACCGCGGTACACCGGTCAGACCGGCGCGTGCAATGCCGGTCAGACCCACCCTGGTCTAGTGACTTTGGCCAATTTCCGTCCAAACTTTTGAAATCAAGCATCGGCCTTTAGTATATATTTTTTTTTTTACATAATAGCCAGATGCTTGGTAGTATCAAATTATTAGACCAAAATTCCTTCTCTCTAGACATATGAAAAATTATAACATTCAACTAATATGTCTAGATAAATACTAATTCAATTGGCTTTTGAAACAATAATTATCATGACATCCAAACACTTAGCCAGTTGAAGCATATCAATAATGAATCACCAAAGTCATATATGTCACATGTATAGATTTCAATAAACTACAAAATGTAAGTAATCGGCTCGGGCTTGAGCATACATGCAAAATATTAACAATGCAATGTTCGTAAAGGAAACAACTCTAGATCAAATCATCACATTGACCATTGACATTAGCCGAATTACTAGTAAGCAAAACTTTCATGGTGCAATAAATATGAAATCTATATCTTATATGGTGATCCATAAAATACATATGATTTGGCTTAAATAAATATCAAAGAGTCATGAGCCAAATCATACTTCAAACAATTATATGCCAACCTACCAATTCTACTACCTAGAACTGACATTTGCAACATATATGTATAATATCAATTTGATAAGCAAAAAACACAATGTGCTAGATAGCAAGCAATGTTCTAATAACATGGCATAGGCATATAATATAATGGTAAACACAATACACTCATACCTTACCTTAGATCCAACAAACGGCGACTCAAAGATGTGATGTTGTATCCATCGCCGTTCATCTTCTCTTGGTTTCCTCATAGGCATATTAATGCCTTGCCCCCCAAGAGCAAAAATGGCTTTCTAGATGGCGTGATTTCGAAGGCAAGACGGATACCGCCCTAACACCCATAGATCCATGTGAAGGAGACTTATCTCTAATGATCGGTGATTCTTCTATCATCAAATTGGATTTATCTCTACTATGGGAAATCACCGGTCTCTTAACTTTTACCTCTTTGGGCCCACCCTTTCCTAGGTGCTATTCGAGGCTCTAAATTATTACATGTTTTGTTCTCTACATCGCCTCCTTTCTTTTTGATCTATGGCTCGAAGATGTTGTAGCCTTCTCTTTTGAGAGCGAGATAAGCCATAAGGTATCCACTTCGGCTGTGGTTGTTTTCCAGGAGCTAAGTAATGATTCTTCATATTTTTGTCAGAGTGGAAGCTCCTATGTTGCTCTCAATTTTCCCACTCTTCTCCAATGCCCCCCGTCAGACCGCCTCTGGGCCCGGTCAGACCGGCCACAAGTCGTCGTCAGACCAGCTAGGAGGGTTGGTCAGACCGGCCGTAGTCTGGCGGTTAGACCGGCCAGCTGGCTTGGTCAGACCGCCGATGTTGACAGCAACGCGTCGGCTTCAGTCTTCTCCGCTTGTATAGTTTTCGCCGCATCTCCAGTAGGTACATGAACATCTTGAGACTCCTCTTTGCATCAACGACCTCCGGATCTTTGAGAACTTCTTAAACTTTTTCACCTTTGATCCACGCGGACCGATTCTTTTGTAGGAAACGGTCTTGTCTTGAATTAGATGAATGATTTGGCACTGTCTTAGGTGATTCCTCCCATCCTTGATGAAACGCCGTAGAGAATTGAGGCATCCCTGGCATGTAATACATAAAAGGATAACCGTATAGTGACATTGGATATGGATACCATGGCATCACACTGAGGTTTTATGGAGTTGGTCTGGTTTGATGGCTCCGATTGCTTTGATGTTTGACCAAATCTCTTCCTACGAGATGATCTTGGTCTTTTCGAATCACTAGTTTGGTTATCAAATCGTTGACCGGCTAATCCTTTCTTGTATTTAGCCATAAGCATCTCAAAAGTGAGCTTCGGCTTTTTGGTCTTTTGGGAATTTGATGACACATCCTTTGCAACTTTATGATCTTCGGCCTTCGCATTTTTGATCCTATTCTTGGACCGAAGATCCCCAATAATAACACTTTTCCCTTTCCTTTTGTCTACATCAATAGCACTAACAGGGAGAGGATCACTAATAATTCCGGTCTTAGGCATAGATGCAACCGAAATAGTTTCACAAAGCTGATCGTGAAGTATCAATCGGTCTTTGCTCCATCAAGCTTGCATCTTCGAAATAACATGAAACTCATGCCCCATTTGTGACCATGTAGAAATTGAATTAGGAGCAAGTAAAACTATACCATGTAGATGCAAAGGTTGACAAAGAAAGAGGAAAACAACTTTAACTTAAGCAATCATTACTACCGACCTTACCACATTGTTCAATAAATTGGCGAATGCTCTCATTGTTGTTCTAGCATCCTCACCTGTGAATTTCGTGAAGTTGGGGCACTTCAAATCCTTGCGGGTATGGACCGAATCTACGTGTTCAGGATACGGCCTTTGATATGTATGCATAACTATTTTAGATTCTATCTCCTAACTATCCCGCAAGACATTATCATTATCTTTTCTAACATCCACATGACCGATTTGTGATTCGGTCTTAGGTGCCAATGCTATTTCACTTTCGCTTGTGATATAATCCAAACCGTCACTTAGTTCGGCTATATTTTCAATAATGTCATGTGTCTAAAACTAGCAAACACAATCCGAACACTACTTGATCGACTATTCCATGCATCGTTTAAACTAAAACACAATCCGAACCGTCGCTGTTCGGCATAATGGTGTTGCATCATTACCAAGCTAGCAAGACAATCCGAACCAACATTTGGTTCGGCTATACTTATTATAGCATCATTGCACAAATCATTAACACAATCCGAACCATCGCTTGGTTCGGCTATACATGATATTGCATTTTCATCTAAACTAGCTTTGTAAGCTATTGCTCATCCACTCGGCTTTCCTGAGCCAGAAGCCTCATGCAACACATGATCAACATCAAGAAATATCTGGCCATTCAATTTCTCTTTAATAGAATCAAGCAATCCATCATATGCAATGTTGGCCAAATCTTTGTCAGTTATTTTCAAATTGAAAACATCGGCTTTTAATATCTCTAAACCTTTTTAATATAATCAGCAACAGGATTCATTGTATTATGCCTAAACCGATGTTAAATCAGACAACTTAAGCTCAGTTTCATTAGCGTGAAAATAATCATGAAAATTTTGTTCTATATTGAGCCCAAGTACTAACAGAATTTTGCCGGTAAAGAAGTAAACCATATCAAAGCAAGTACCGGACAAAGATAAAGAAAACAAGCGCAATTTACATGTATCCATACTACTAGCCTACCACATTGCGCCTGAAAAATTATCTACATACTCGCATGTAGTCCTACTATCCTCACCACTAAACTTGGTAAATTCAGGAATTTATAATTACGAGGATATGGGAGAATGTCATAATAATTCAGGAACGGCTTTTGGTTCACCTTAGCACGATTCCTAGTTTCAATCCCGAATCTATTCTTAATAATATCACTAATTATATCCTCCATATTATAAGGCCCTTGTTGATTTGGCGGTGGATTAGGTGGCCTAATAGGTTGTGTTTGTGGCGCAATATTGTTATATTGGCCATACCTAGTATCGGGAGAATATCTTCTATTAGAATCATTGTAAGCATTAGGGATATGTGGAGTAGTATGACTAACAGTATTAACAGGTGATGAATAATAATTAAAATCAGTACTGCTAGTCGTGGTATGAAAACCTGGAGAAACTCCCAGGGAACCGGTCTGACCGGCCCATGGCCCGGTCTGACCGGTGGTCAGTGGTGCGGTCAGACCGGCCACAGGAGGTCCGATCTGGCCAGAATAGGGCACGGTCTGACCGGCCATGGTAGGCACGGTCTGACCGGCGTAGTACACGGTCTGACCGGCCATGGTGGGCACGGTCTGACCGGCATAGGATGCGGTTAGACCGGTGCCATGACCAGTCATACCGTTATCTAGGTTTTGCCTATAGCCGATTTCTGTGTAATCGGCCGTATAATCACCTATGGACCCCCCCGTAGCATTATAAGCATATTGTATAGGAGTAAAACTAGAAGTAGCATATGCATCTACACAATGATTATTAACGTTTTGAATAGCAAAGGACGGGTTGGGCGAATCGAAGGTTACCTTTGGTGAAATTACAACTTGAGGTAGCGGGACGTTTCCTCTCATGACGCCTTGATCGGTCCTAATGTATTGTGTAGCAACATTGTTGAACCCGTTCCCGCTCGTCATAGTTGATGAAGAAATTCCTTGATTAAATCCGGCCATATAGCTCATAGCCGAAATATTTCACCGAATAAATTAATATACGGTCTTCTCAGAAAGCAGCCGAAACAGATGAATCGGCTTTAATATTTCTTTTTCTTTTTCGGTCACCCTGTACAGCAAGAAGCTGAGACCGAAACTAGGTACTACCGCTTGTCTCTCGGTATGTAAATCGGCTTTGGTAGCCTGATTTTTTTTTTAGAACACGTATATTCAGCAAACCGAATTGAATCAAAATCCAAATTTTCTTGCCGTGCTGCACAGCAATACGTATACGACCAGCTGCTCCTGCTCGGCGGCTTGGATTCCGTGGCCTGCTGCTCCTCCTTTCCGTTGTCTGGAATTTTGATGGTAGATTAGATAGCTGCAACCGGCCACAGCAACGACAATAGCACGAAGCAGTAAACCGGCAGTAGATGTATTCCGATTTGATAACGAATAAATTGACTAGACGGGTTCGCGCGGCGTGACGCCGCACGGTTAGCAACTGTAATTCTAATTTGTGTGCTTAATAACTGTCATTTGTATATGTAGAATTGAACTAAAATAAAATCGGGTATTTTCTCTTTTTTGTTTCCTTAAGAATTGTGGCTTTTAGTTTGTAAGGCAGAGATGCTTATAGGTGCGCGTGTGGCAGCTTAGATGAATATATGTATGGCATTGTGTTGCGTGCTCAGTTTGTGTGTGTGTGGCAACTGGATAGATATTTCATAAGCTCGCCTAGTACTTTATCCATTGGCGCTTTCCAAATTGATAACCAATGTGTTTATTTTAAAAAAATCCATATATAAATTTCTTAAAATTTCAAATAAATATATTTTTTTCAAGTTTATAACAATTATTACTTTATTAATTATGCGCTTATTATTGCTCGCTCCAATTTCGATACCGCTTAATAGTTCAGTGGTTCTGCATGAATGAATGCAGCCAAGATTATGTAAGTATATGGTTTACACGGTAAAATTATATTACGTGGTTACCAGAGCTTACACCCTTCCACGTAGTCGGTTTTGTTCTGATACATTTTGTCCTATTCGGATTTATAAGGGTTTTTCTTTAACGTAGGTGCATGAGTTAGCTCATGGGTATGATATTTTGTCTATGACGAAGCCAGTGTATATTGGCCAAACGACTACATAACCTGTTAGAGAATGCCTCCACGTGAGAAATAAGCCATAGGAAACCTCGTGCTAAAAAGGCAATGAAAAATAAAAAGCGATAAGAACAAAGGAAAAATCTCAAACAATCAAACAAAAATAATTAACTAACCATATGCAGGAGGAGAGGGCTTTAACGAATGGCTCCATATGAAACGTGCTGATGAGCAGGAACACAGCCAAATGAACCATGCTCGGACGAAGAAAATTCCAAAATCAAAAATCATTTCAACCAAGCGAAGAAAAAGCATGCGAGTATATAGCATAAAAGGAAAAAACTACAAATTAAGAAAATATAACAAATGACAGAATATATTCTCAGCAGGAAGACCGAAACAAACCTGAATCTTAGCAGGAAGGCTGAAATGAGAACGGCTTATTGCAGCATGCATAGTCATATCTGATGGGTGGTCCTGGAACCACCCAAAAAATACATATCTACACATAAAAGAGATGAAATATTCTTGAAAAGGGAAATGATATTTTTTTTCACAAGTAGCAATTAGCAAATCGCAATATATCACGGTACATTTTTATCAATTATATGCTTCTGTTGTGTATTATTTTTTTTAATACTTATGGTACTTATTAAAAATTAATTATGTGAGGTGGACTACCCATATAAAAATGCTAGATACATCACTGGCAGCACAACATGATTTAGCAACTAAAGATGAAGGCATAACGAGACTTGAGATTGAACAGGATAAAAATAAAACCAAAGAAATCACAAGAGCACAATGAAACTCTACCTACGACAAACAAAGAAGATATCAATTTAAGCTATAAACAATTAGCGTATAAAATCACAAAGAAAACCTCGAAGGCATCAAGCAATCAAAAATCACGATGATGGAAGAAAACACAACACAAGAAAGAATATATGAAGAAAAGAATTGTATTCGGAGATGCAATATCTGCAAGAAGTATGAAGAGCTAATGGGAGGATCAAGTTTAAATAGCTAGAAAAGGGGAGAAATAAAATAAAAAACAAGAGAAAAGAACGAATGGCATGAAACGAACCACGTAAGGAAAAGAATAGATCAAACCGGCGCAGGGCAACACATGCAGGCACAAGACAAAGAAGCATCTAGCGTGGGCAGCAGCGTGACTCTGCACGGCAGCACGCACAGAACGCACACCAGCACACAAAGCATGCAGAAGCAGCTGGCCTGAGCAGCAGGGAAAAAAGAAAAATAGATACAACCGGGAAGAAAAAAGAACAATGACCGGCACGTAAGCGGACTACACGCTGAAAACATCGACTATTAAACTGAAGTACCGGATAAGTATCTTTAACGAACAGAAGGAGCCGGTCACACCAGAAAAAAGAAATTACAACCAAAATTAGAAAGACACGCGGCAAACAACGGAAGTGCCAGAAAAAATCTCAAAAAACCAGGAAAATCGAAACCTGACCGCTGACTACTAGGGAAGTATTCGGCGTCTCGGCAAAAGAACTAGCAATGGCAGCGGTGTAGATTAATTTCGGTTGTTTGTCCGAAACAAACTGATTCGACGAGACAACTAGATTAAATGAAATTCGGCCTTGATACGGCCGATTAGATCGTTCCCCAGCGGAGTCGCTAAAAATCGTGTTGGCAACTTCATTGTGACAAGTCGACAAGCACGATTGCAACACCTAAACGCCTTGCGGTGATATGGAGTCGCCAACCACCTCGATCTAGCCAAAGGGCCAAATCAAGATGGGTTTCGTAGAAAAACAGCTAAACCGGCTAGCGAAGCTGATTTAGAGATCAAAATCAGCCTCTAGGCCGATTTAGATCGATATGAGGATAACTACCCGTCTCGTGGGCAAAACGGAAGGTTTTCGGGACAAACCTACAAAGAGGTGTCGCACTCTCGCAGCGGCGGCGGACGGTTTACGGCGCAAACCGACAAAGATGGACTAAACTAGGGTAAAATAGAAAACATAGTAAAATAACGATTCAAGTAGATTGTATTCGGGGGTTTTACAATGAACCGGCCTTGTCCCTTATATAGAGGTTGGTCTTGCCCTCTACAGGCCCTCCTCCACATCCAACTCGGGATAGAAACCAATGGAAACACGAAACATGCCTCCCCTAGCAAGGAAACCCGAGACCCGACGAAAACAGAGTCGGACTCGGACCTTGACGGTTTGACCGCCCACATAACTGCGGTCAGACCGGCCCTACTAGCAGGTCAGACCGCCCACATACCTGTGGTCTGACTGGCCCTAGTGAAGGAAACCCGGCACTTTCCAAACTTTGGCAATTTTTCTCTATTTCGTCCATAGGTGCCAAATTTGGGTGTAAACAGTTACAACGACAGTTGGCTTTGTCAGTCTGTTGTTGTTAAAATAAATTGGATCACTTATCAGAGCATTTTCTAGTTAAGATCAACCTTTGTTTTCATCGACCAAAATCGTCAATTAAAATTAGTGACGACACAAAATCCATATGACATGAAGATTCTGCAGGAGCCGGCGAGCTGAAACCCAGAACAATATTGACCCCCTAATACATTTTGGGTTTTCCTCTAAAACCAGACTTTTCAGCTTCTAACCAATGACCCAAATTTATCACATTCTAATGGAAACCACAGCATCTTCCAACTGTAACTGAACTTGGTACTGATTACAGGTAACTGAATGCATTCATCCTCTAGTTCATGGCAAAGAAAATATATAAGAATTTAGTGAACTTTGCCTCAAGAAAATCCTTACTGTTCCTCCCTGAAAATTATATATATGAATTTAAACGAATAAGCTCACATGCTGCCTGGTTAAAAGTTTCATGTATGCCTGCAATTGCAGAACTTCTATCACAAAGTGAAATCGCCAAACTGCAGAAAAGTTTCTTTGACTGCACAAAGTTTCGCACAGACATCTTGCATTCCAGGCCTGTCTTTCGGAGATACCATGGAACATGACAGGCCAAGTGCAACTAACGGCTTAATACAGGCCTCCAACCATTCTGCTGTATACACTTGGTGCTCCTCGTGCGTCATATAGGGATCTAGAATCTCTGCAACTCTATCTGGGAACATGGAGTCAACAAAGTTGTGAATGCTAACTCCATCCGCAAATGTATCATCAGTTGGCTGCTTTCCTGTAAGCATTTCCAGAAGTAGCACTCCAAAACTATACACATCGCCTCCCGTTGAGATTTGACTGCCCATTCCATACTCTGTACAAATTAATTGCTACGTTGAATTACTGCAGTTATATCAACAAAAAAACATAGTTAAGAAGAGAGATAAAAATAGGAACACACCTGGTGCAATGTATCCAATTGTTCCTCCTATATCAGCCAAGCTTTCTGGACTGACCAGATCAGGAAATAGAAACTTTGCTGATCCAAAGTCACCAAGAAGCGCGGTTATGTCAACATCCAAGAGGATATTGCTCGGCTTCAAATCACAATGGACCAAAGGAGGCATTACATGGTTGTGGATGTAATCAAGAGCAGTAGCCACATCAGTTGCAATGGATATCCTCTGGCCTAAGCATAGTACTCTATCTGGGATTCCATTGTGCTGCTCAGAGTGCAACCATCTTTCAAGGCTACCATTAACCATGAACTTGAAGATTAGTGCCTTGAACTCATGGTTTTCGTGGTCCAATGTTGAGCATAGGGTCAGTGGCCGCATTATGTTTCTATGGCGAGTGCTTCGTAGCACCTCACACTCAATAAAATAACTCTCATATGCACCAGGTTGATTCAAGTTGAATACTTTAATGGCAACTAGGCGTTTCTCAGACTTAAACCTACCAACATAAATTGATCCAGTTTGGGTTGAACTAATTTTATGGTTTGAAGAAAACCAATTGGTAGCTTTAATGATGTCACTGTATGAGACCTTCTTGAGTGTCCCATTGTTGCTTGGAGGTATAGGCACTCTTCTTCTCTTTGGCTGGGGCAAACAAAGCATACTGGGCATGCCACTGCACCAGTTGAGCACATAATTGCACCTTTTGAACAGATCACTACACTGTGAAAATGAAAACACCCTTCTCTTCCAAAGAGTGACAAGAACCCATGAAACCAAACAGAGAAGAATAGTAAGTGGTGGTACTAAAATTAGCAACAAAATTACCCGCAAGGGCAAATGGATCTTCTTGGTCAATGATGCCCCACTGTTGCTTTTTGTACTGTCAGATGTGCTACCACAAATTGGAAATGATACTGTTGACGACTTTGAATAGAGCTTCTTATTTCCTTCCAAAAATACGGCACTCGCGTTTTGGAAAAAGCAATCAGTTGGAATTGGCCCTTCGAAATTGTTGTAAGACAGATCAAGTAGCTCCAACATGGTCATGCGCCGAAAGAATTCAGGCACAGGACCAGATAATTCATTTCGAGAAAGATTAACTTGTTGCATATTATTTGACCCAAAACTTTCAGGAATTTGTCCTGTAAGATTATTGTGTGAAAAGTCCACAACCAAGAGGGTAGAGCCTCTAGAGTAGAATGGAGAGCTACTTAAGTCAGAAGGTATCAGTCCACTAAGATCATTGATAGAAAAATTGAGTTCTAGAAGTTCGGTGCACTGCCATATACTAATAGGTATATTTCCACTCAAGTTGTTATCATCAAGAAAAAAATGTCCCAGGTGAGAAATGTTGCCGATTGTGGATGGGATTTGACCTGATAATTTGTTTATGGATAGGTCCAGAATATACAAGTTGTGCAATTTTCCAATCGTCGAAGGTATTCTCCCAGAAATTTGGTTCCCACGAAGAACTAAAGCTTGCAGGTTCGTAGAAATATTACCAACAGAGCTGGGTAAAATTCCATCTAGCAGATTCCATTGCAAGGACAATTCAATCAGCTCCGTACAATTTTCCATAGATGCAAGAAACGCCCAATGATCTGCTTCTAGAGAATTCTTTCCTAAACGAACTTGATTCAAATTGGCCAACAATCCAAGAGATGGGATAGAGCCATGCATCAAGTTGTTTGAGAGATCAAGCTGTATGAGATTCGTTGCATTGGATAATGATGTAGGGATTTGACCCTCAAACTTGCTGTTTTGGAATTTCAGAATCTGGAGCTTTGGTAAAGAGTTACCAATGTCAGATGGTATCTGCCCAACAAGGCGATTGTTACCCAGGCTAAAGTATGTGAGTGATGACATGTTGTAAAGAGATAATGGGACAAAACCAACCAAGCTATTGTAACTAAGATCCAATTCAATAAGTTCTGGGATGTGACTCAAAGTCATCGGAATTAATCCAGCTAATTTATTCTGACTTAGTAATATAGATGCAAGGGAAGAAGCGTTTCCTATGGAAGGGGGTATGTTTCCAGAAAGTGAGTTATCTGTCAGGCAAAGAAAGTTGAGGGTTGTTACATTCTCAAAAGCTGGTATAGGTCCAGACAAAGAATTCATCTGGAGATCAATCTTGGTAAGTTTGGATGAGTTAGAAAAAAGTTTGGCTGGAATTTGTCCAGACAGGTTGTTACGTGACAGGATCAGCATGCTGAGAGAGGGGCTACTTGCTAAAGAATCAGGGATAACACCAGTAAGAGTATTGTTTGCAAGATTGACATAGCTGAGAGACAAACTAGTACCAAGTGAATCAGGGATGTCACCTTGAAGGTTGTTTGCAGCAAGCAACAGAGTGCGGAGGACAAGAAGTTTGCCCAGTTCATCAGGGATGGCCCCAGACAGATGATTATCCGTAAGATTTATCTGAGATAGAGAAGTCAGGTTGCCTATGCAACCAGATATCCTCCCAGTGAGATGTGAAGAATTGAGTTCTAGATGTACCACACGGGATGGATATGATGAGCTGCAAGTGACCCCTCTCCAACTGCAGAAATTGAGTGACTCGTCCATCCATGAACTTAGGACACCATCCAGGTCCAACAAGATGCCGGACTTGAAGCAAAGGAGGGTTTTCCGATCACTCTCGGACTTGTTTGATTGTGCTGCTGCAAGTATTGCAGTGCTGAAGAAGGTAAAGATGAGTAAACTACACAGCATGGACAACATCCGAATCATTGTGTCTAGGGCTCTAGGCAGTCAGGGTGCTGAAGAACAAAGAACTGCAAGAGCTAGGTGTGCTTTGGTTGTGGACTACATGAAAGCTTGACTTGACTTGATTAATGTAAGGTAGTAGCACTTATTGTCTCATTTTGAACGTGCAGGAGAGGGAAGAGAAATTTACAAGAAAAGGACAATGAAGAAAGACACCTAAGCAACGAGAATGACTGCAAGCGTCAGCAAAATTCTGCAGGCGTGTACCAGAGATAAGTGGACAAAATTCTCTAGAACAGGACGTGCAAATTTGGCCTGTACCACAAAAAGAAATGCCCAGACTTGCCATGATTTCTGACGTAATTGCTGTGTGCAGGGCAGTGGGCACACAACAAACTGGGCAATATGGACAGATGATACAGCGATACACACTGAACCAACTGAATTGGCAGTGCTCACTGCTGATGGAGGTCTAAAGTTTAGCTGAACATAAACTCAAACAACTCGAAGTAATTAACGATTTCCCATCTTCTGTTCCAATAGCATGCTTGACACACTTGACAATATCAAATTGGAATCCGATGATATCAGAATCTAAAGACACCTTGCTCACCAACACTTCAGCATAGTGATTAATCTTGTTTGGAAAAAAGGAAAACAATCCGAAAGAATAAACGCATACCTGATTCAAACACCAATTTGGTAATTTGCAGCGGTTGATGGCAGTGCTCACCGCAGGAAGCGGCGGTGGCGCCGCAGTGAGCTATAACCAAACCAAGTAAACTGCAGTTATGGTTTGATGCGCTGATATAGAAACTGGTTCGATTTCTGGATGGGGATAAGAGGAGGTTGCCGACGCCGGCGCTGCGCTGGCCGCCGTCCGAGCGGTGGAAGGGCAAGGAGCGGCGGCGACCTGTGACTAGTTTTGGATGGGATTTATTTCACTGTGGAGTGGAATTATTCCCCTCGTATTAGGATTAAAGGAAGCCCCAGGGGCAAGTTTCATACCAGGGTAGTTGCCACATCTAATTTTATCCATATAAGGTAAGATGTGATATATACAATGCACCACATCTATACTATCTTTACCATACTAACCCAAATGATTTTATTTTATTTATTTGTCCAATCATCTCCTTCTTTCATATTTTTTTTTTCTTGAGATTTGTGTGGAGGCTGCCTCTTGTATGACAGATGGCTCACCTTCTCTTTCCTCACTTTTTTTTCCACATCATCATTCAATCCACTTACTTGCCCTAAGAGCAAGTTTAATAGTATAGCCAGCTACTAGCTCCAATTCGTCTATAGCCAATCTAATAGCTCATTCATACAATAGTTACATACTACACTATTAATATCTGGGCCCACATGTCATACTCACACTGTGTCTTGTAGTCTGTGCTACAGCTGGCTACAAATTTATATCCCACTGCTCTTCTCTTTCTCTGTTTAACTTCTTAAAATACGTTTGCAGCCAGCTTATAGCCTGCTATTGTACCTACTCTAATAGGACTGATTGGAGAGTATTTATTTCCTCGTCCTTCTCCACCTCGGCCATTGATGAGCCGAGGCCACCGCCATACTTGTTAGTGAGCCACCCAGTTGGTAACCAAAACTCTTCACCTCCACCAACAGCCATACCTCTTCCGTGAACCTTAGCCACAAAAATTCCATACTCAACTCATAGGTGTGGTTTACAATTTCGGTTTTTCCTATTTTGTCAAAGTTTATTCAAATATAGTAGGAGCGCAATTCCAAGCGTCAAACATGTCTCACCCCACATCTCGTCATCCCGCTCCCACCGTTATCAGAATAAATGATTTACATCGATAAAAATAACTCCCCTACTTTCGATCCCACCCCACGTCATGTCATCTCGTCCCTCCATTATCGGAGTAAACGATTTACGTCAATAAAAACAACTTTGCTGCTTCCGGTATATATTCTATTTTCCTCGTACCTAACCAACCACTCTCGCTGCCACTTCGTTTTTTCTCTTTTTTTCGAATCGAAATCATCCATTATCCCAGCCCATAGATCAGTAACACACCATGGAGGAGGATGACTGCACCATGGTGGTTGACGGCGGTGGCCAGTGGCGATTGAGGCAAAGACGCTACTTCGGGCCTCATTGCCAGATGTCGGGCAGCACCTTAACCAGCAAGGAGGTGTTCACTTGGACCAAGAGCAACAATCGGCGGCTGCTCCACACCGGCGACATTGACAGAACAAGCAAGTAAGGAAATAACTCTCCTTCATCTTGTATGAAGCCCCAATTTCTTTTTGCAAATCAAATTAACGTGCAATCTCTAATATTACCTTATCTGAATTAATGGATTGCACAGGTTCTACATTTGCACATCGTGCTCCATGTGGCTGACTGAATAGGATAGGGAGCATTTTTTCGTGCTTGTTAGATGATGGATGGTTGCTACTGCGCGACATCGAGCTCATCTCTATACCACACTGCTACATCCTTTCATAATTCCATCGCCGACTACCACTTGCCACCTGGTTGCCCTCCCCACTACCAGTACACAAGACTCTCCATCCTTATAGCAAGATCTAGAAAAGCCTCCAAGATCCCAGCTTCATGATGGATTTTTAGCCGAATCATTTTATTTCTTTTCTAGTTTGATTTACCTGTGAGTAATTTTATCACTCATGTGTGATTGAGCCTGTAATTTTTTCATTCGTGCGACCATTTTGTGATAGAGATCAACAATACTCTTAGTATCAGTTTTTATTCTTATACTACGTATTGAACACATTAGTAAACATATTACTACACGATAGCTACTGTCACGCCCTAAAAACCGCCTAAATTAATAATGCATATTTTAAATCATTTTTAGAAATTATTTTAAAAGCCTACAAGTTAAACTCTAATAATCTAGGAAAATTTTCAACATAAAATTGAGCTAGATAAAATTTCATTAAATACTTTGCTTGTTTATCTATTTTCTTGATTTTTCTGGGAATTATTTGAGCAAGGGAAGTATTTTTAATAAATATAATGAACTGGTGTAGTTCAGGTGGTTGGTTGGGCCTGTTGCAACGTGGTGTAGCGTTGGACAGTGATTTGGTTAATACTGCTTAATTGCTACAATTGTTTTACTGTTTTCAACTACTGCTTTGAAATGCCTGCTTTATGCAAAAGAACCCTTAGCCTCCTTTGGATATATCCTGCATCATACCTTCTCTTCCGGTATGACTTGCTGAGTATAGTGGGTAGTACTCAGTCTTGCTGTCTTTTCCCCCACACCAGAGCTGAAGATCTTCCTAGTGGGAGCTGTTTTGTCGAAGTTGGTTTCGTCGCTGCCGTCAAGGATTGCCTGTGGAGTGGAGCCGCCCGCTGCCGAAGTCAAGCTTCCCGGTCTAGCTCGCTTTTATCTTTTCCGCTGCATTTTGTAATCTTTTCTATTTTTGTAAGACGTGGATCTGTATGTCAACCATTGTCGTTTGTGTACCCTGGCTGGTCCTGGACAGGGATTTAATGCACATTCAGCTTAGAAATTCTGGTTCGTGAATTTCTGGGCGTGACAGTTTATAACACTGGTAAAGGAATAACTAGCGTTGTAAACTGATAGTAATTATTTTACAGCCATCTAGAAATGATGCAGTAGATGTGGGGGCATTCTTGGGAGTAAATTCGTTACTTTTGAATGAGCAGATGTGGGACACTAGGAGTAAATGGAAAACTCCACAGAGTAAATTTGCTACTTTTGAAACGTGAGGAGACACTAGAGAAACAGAAAACTCGAAAAGAAAAAATAGACGATAAATATTTTACTAAAACGCGAAAACAGAAAAACTGGAGAGAAGAAGAAAAAAGGAAAAATCTGGATGGTTAATATTTTACCGGGCCCTTTGATGAAGCACGGATGAGATGGAAAAGAGAAAAAAAAACAAACACGGAAGGTGGGGTGGTAAAAAAGGAAAAAAACGAACAGAGCAAAGGTGGGATGCAGAGGAAAAGTGGGGTGGTAAAAAATGGAAAAACTGGAAGGAGGGAACGTTATGCGGCAGTTGAACTAATATTCGGCGCGCAGCACGCGGATTAGCGCCACTTCAAATTTTATTAAATTTTTAAATGATTTTGGTGGAAAAAGTATGAAAATATGCAAAATTTTAGAAATTTCAATGCCGCCGACATTCCGAAATTTCAGCCAAAATCGAAATTGAAAACACAGTCAGTAGGTGCTTCACTTATACTTATTCCTCCACGGCTCTCTATTTATACCCGAGATAGACAACCTACAACCATGAACCCAACTAGTACAAGAAGTTCTAACCCCCTAGAAACCTTCCCGTACAAGAAAAAAAACTTTACAAACTTCAATCAAAGCAAATTTGGACTCCTTCAAAATTCGACTCCGCGTCCTATACGCACACAATATCTTCATCGTATGCCATATGAAATCTTCATCAACCACGTGCATCGATTTTTAGCCTAAGTATACCGCATGATATCCTGATCGTCCAAACTTCATTCTTCTCCCAAGTTGACTCCCGATCTATCACCGGCAACGCTCTCCCGAGACATCAAAACACACCTACACATGAATCAACCAAGAAACCATATCCGAGCACAAGTTCTCTCCAACTTGACTTAACGTTAACACACAAACAGTATTACATATGCATAGTATCCCTCTAGAAATCATAATATCCAAATAAACAACCCAAAACCGACACAGAATTGCCCGATCAAAGTGTTGAGCTGGCCGGTCTGACCGCTCGCTATACTTCATTCTGACCGATGACCACAACCCGATCTACTCGATCCAAAATTGGCAAAACCAGTCCTGTTTACCATCTGAAAACCACGTATCTCCAAAATCACTTTGCCAAATATCAAAACCAATTATCTCAAATGCCAATTATGCATCGTGAAATAAATAATCAAAGCACACACTTTGATTTTACAACTTAGTCCATGATCTTGTAAACCCGACATTTAGATCCACAATCTTGTTTTAATGTACTATCCAAACCCAAAGCTCGTTTGATTGGTATTGACCGCCGACGTGGCAGTCCAACGTGGCTGCATCTTAGCATTTACCCCTCCATGACTCCGTCAACCCCGCTGTGTTCTCTGCTGGGGAGTTTGGAACTAAACTCTTCGCAAGGAAAACGGAGCGGCCCATTACCACGTGATTAATTAAGTATTAGCTATTTTATTTTAAAAATATATCAATATGATTTTTTTAAGCAACTTTCGTATATAAATTTTTTGTAAAAAACACACCATTTAGCAGTTTGAAAAGCGTGCGAGCGGAAAAAGAGAGGGGTGAGTTGGGAAAGGGGGTTCCGAACATACCAGAATGGCACCATACAATCCGCAAAATTAGATGTGCATCCTCTCCGGGTTCGCATGGTCTGCCTTTGAGGCAAACGGCAAACTTTGCCGTTCATAACATCCAAAGCGTTCATAACTCAATTAACCGTTGCATGTTTAGGCCCACCTCATAGACTAATTAACAGCCAACTAATTATTAGAATTTGATGTGCTAATAAATCACTTTAACAACCTACTAATGGATATAATCAACTTAGTCATTTTGTCCTGTATTCACAATAAACAAAAGAGAAATTCTCGTACAATTAAACATTTTCTTTCTACATATCACTATGTCAGTTTTTTTATTCATTATTTTAGACACTTGTATGGTCTCCAATAAACATGTTTCACCACTAGAAAATGTCTCATCTGATCATAAGTTCTTATATTTTGTGTCACACAGGTAGTATGTTTTAATATTCAAGGGTGGAGCCCAAACTCGTCGGTGAAAACTCCATTAAATTTAAATACTTTTGAATAAACTGATAATGAAATTTCTATTCTATAGCAAATGATAGTTACGGTGAAGTATTCCAGGGCTCAAATTTTTTTCTAACTACGCCACTATTTATATTATAATACACACACATATATATATATATACATATATATATTATAAGTTTATATAATTAATAAAGTAAATATTAAGTTTATTAAATATTTATGAGACTAATTTATACATTGTGTTCTATTTCTTTTTTTCGGAAAAGAGGATATATTACTCAGAAACTAGCTCCTCATTGACGAGGGCGCGCTAAAATTACAACTTAATCATCAGGCCAAAATTCTGGTGCGATACTCACACCGGCCTGCTTAGTTTGCCTAAAATATGGCTACAACCTATCTGATTACGGTGAATCTTCCTGATGATAATCTCCCTGTTCCCAAATCATCAACATGTTTGATGTCATTGACGATAAACGCCACTTCTGACCTCCCCTTACTGACCGAGAAATAAGCTTCACTGCTTCAGAACAATCCATCTCCACACACGATGGTAACAGAGTCCATTGAAGTAGCCATATTAATCCCTTCTTTGCAAAGCTAGAAGCTCCGCCTCCAAAGGACCACTGCAGCGATCAGAAAACCGCAGGCAGCAGAAAATTACTTCCTCCTTTGGCTATTCCTCAGTACTGCACCAATACCCCCCTTACCGGACTGGCATCAAACGACCCATCCACGTTGAAGCTTCAATCCATCCTGATTTGGTTTCTTCCATCTCAGAAGCCCACTGGGGTTTGAGCAGATGTATCCTTTATTTTCGGCATTCGCTATACTGACGATATGCTTCCCTTTAATTAAATTTTTTCGATTGCACTGTCATAACGCTCTCCGTAATTCTGCAGTTCTCACGCTGCCGGCTATTGCAGTAAGGGGACACGATATACTTTCAAGCCGAATCGCTCTTAGACACTCAAAAACACATGGGGGAAGGCTAATGTCTGGGATGGGTGGTTTGGGTGGCATTTGCGGTAGGAGGGTAGGACGTTTTTTACGCTCAACGAATGCAAGACTCACTAATGCGTATACGAACATAGGTCCACCACCACTATAGCTTGAAGTGTCTCACACGAGGAACTATCTCACTCAAGTATGCCATAAGTGAGCATATTCGTCTGTCCCTTAGCGTGCGAGTTGAAGCGTGTTCACAGCTACAAGTGACCAATCAGAAAAATTTAAATCTATGAGCATAGCAATCACTTATAGTACATCGGCTCCTCATCCTGAGTAAACAATGCGATAGATATCCGGCATTATATACTCTGCTACTATGCAGAAGCATTCCCACATATCTTTTGTTGGGTCTGATGAGCACATCGACACAGATGAGCCATGTGCAACGTCCCTCTGCCCTTCCTAGCGCAGATACGCGCGAAGCAGGTGCCAGATCCAGCGGGGTCAAGCTTCACTCGGAGCTGGTTATCTTCCAGTTAGTTGGGATAGCGAGTTTTGTCTGGAGGCTCTCTTCATGTTGAAGGAGGCTCGCCAGCCTCGTTGGACTTTTTTATTGCGGGTGAGCATTGCATTATCCAAAGCCAAATCTCACCATTCCTTGGATAGTGTTCAGATTCCACGAGGAACACCGACCTCATTGTCAATCAGCTGTCACAGTCTGAAGCGGGCGTAGTTGTCTTAGAGCCGTCACTTCTCACACGACCTATAAGAACACCCACCACTTATCTCCACGGCCATGCCAGGCCCTCTAGATTAGTCTCTCGCTCCTCCTTGCACGACGAGGACGGATTTGTCCCAAGTCTCAACTTCAAGCATCCAACTGGCCAGAAGACGGGTCTCTCTTGATTACCAACCTGTTCATGGATCTCGCTTATGTACGCACTCGCCATCTTCATATACCATTCCTCTTAGCATCCCCGAGTTTGCGCTTCACTACGAGTGGAGCTCTTCACAGTACGTGGCGTTCGGTTCTTCTCGCGGGAGTGAATCATCTCGTGCGGTTCACGCTCGTTCCGCACGGAGTCCGCCATGCTTACTTCTGATTTGAGTGCATCATTACTCGAGTCTCGTCCATTCATTAATGTCTCTTTCTGCTCACTGCAGATGGCGGGTCAGGAGACCATGTACTCCTATTGGCGGTCGGCCATCCGTGAGCAATTTTCCCAAAGTGTTGCAGTGTCCACATTAAGGCAACAGAAGGGTAGTTGATTTTATAGCCCTTTCTCTAACACTTCCCACGTCGGGCAGGCACGAGACTGTTCGGCAACTGGGTCACAAGGTCAGGTTCTCGCCTATTGTGCTTTTGTTTTCAGCCAACCGAAGACGCTTGGTTAAACAAGTTCGCAACAATCTCTAAACCCCAACACACCACCATATCTCATGACCTTTGAGGTCTTATTTATTCATCAATTGGGGTCTCCCAGGATCGTCCAATATCTGTTTCCTCTTGCCATCTATAAGCACCCTACCAGAAACTACGAACGCAAAATCTTTAAGACTTCCTCATCTAACCATATCACAGCGAAGCTATAATCTCCAAAGCCCATAATCAATCACCGGGTATGGCTGTGAATTGACTCTGCTTTTAAAGCATTAGATGGTTTCGGCTTGGTTCCTCCGTACCTTATTCTCGTTAAGTAAAGAATTCTCTTTACCCACAGTTTGGGTATGAGTTCTTTTCCAATCTTCTCTTGTTAAACTTATGGAATTTACTTTTACTCCATTCGTCACTCCTGGCGTGGGACAACCATGATATTCTCTATCCTCAAAAACTTTATTATTCCCCAAGCTGGGGTCAATTTCCATCCAAGGGGGGGGTAGATCGCAGTTTGGGATAATCACTGTTTGGGTAAGATTCACCACGCTAATAGAGCAGTTTCCCGTGGTCTACTTAACTGATCTCCTCGTAGCATTATTGCACGCAATATTAGAACTGGACTTTTGATATGTCTCTGCCTGCACTACTACCTGTCTACGCTTGATAGCCGTTAAGCGTGGTCATCAGCCGAATACACAGATGACTGACTATTCCCTTGGTTCATCGACCACGCCGCGTCACACTTACCGCGACTTGGTAATACCATAGCTCCTACTAATTTCTATCTTCCCTCCACTCCAGGCAATCATTCGTTAAGAAGTTCCATTCCGACAACACACTAAATACAGAAAGGGCGATAATCAGATCCCACCATGACCGTAGCCACGAGTTGGAAGCGAACTGTATTCGATGAGGTTCCATTGATTTACCCAAGCGACAATTCTCACCGACTGGTTCATACATGTGTTTCTATATTCTCTCAATACCAAATTGTGTTCAAATATAATAGTACAAATATTAATTATGTTTGAACTCTAATGTTTATCTTCACAACCAATTGGTTAGCAAGTTTACTGGTGGACATCTGTAGGACAAGTAAACATAATACTGTAGTTGGTGTTGTTCTAGTAATTCTGTGGTCATGTTGGCCGACATTTAAGGTTCACTCCAGGATGGGTGCACGCACGCTCTATAGTTCCTTGTCTCTGTGTTTAATGTGGGCGGGACGAGTCGATACATCTTTAGTTGTTTCTTCTCGCGCCTATGTTCTGAGATTGAGTGCAATGTACATTATGTTACATTGTCTGAGTGTATTATATAGGCTAGTAATCGTGCCAAGTCATAATATCTACCCCACGTTTCATTAATGTGGACGTCGTCAGCTCGGACAGCCATTAATAACCAACACGCTGCTTCTGTCTAAGGATTGATCGTTAAATAGCGACTGAGATGCAAATATTAGGGAGCATTATAATCATTTCTTACATACGCTACTTCTATTATTTGTCCGCAAAGTGCTAGACGATGCCGTTAACTCCAAATCTTCTTGTCCCTACGCACGGTCATGTCTTCATCTTGGCTGGCCCAGCCGCACTAGCTGACCCGTCCTAGCGGGACTTCTTCTCAGTGCGAATAGCCTGCATATCACAGGCCAGGCCGGTTGGACGCTAGTCCACAGAGGAGACTTCCATCTCCATAAACAGATGCCCCCGACGCGTCGGAGCTCGGCCCTTGTGGCTCGCGGTCACAACTCAGGCAACAACCATTTCACGGACCGCGTTATTGGGGCGAGTCACGATTTGAACTTTTGTAAACATACTTCGTTGTTGTGGCATCTCTACCTACAGTAGATAACTAGTGCGTTTCTTGATCACGACACATATAATCCAGTGAGTACTAGTTGCGATATGTTGTGCATGCAGTCTGGAGGAACTGGAATTCAAATTCATGTCCTTAGAACTAATATATACTTACATGAATCCCGCAAATCGGATAATTCTCATGCATGCAAGTGTATATAGTCGAGATTTAAAGATCATCGTGCAAACGTCTTAGACTCGTCCAAAGATGTTAATAAGATTACTCTAGCTGATCAGCGTTCGAACACCTCAAAACTTCATTTTTGCCATGCATATTGTCTATGCGCCAGATCCGTAAAGTAAGGGTTGATATGGTTCCATCCGGAAACAAAATAGGCAGTAATACTAGCGAGAGCACGCGACCTGAAGTCACCTCCGGGAAACCCCAACATCAAAATATCCATTCTTTTGAGAGATCGTAGCTCTTCACTGTGAGATTCTGGCAGTTTGGCGGTTTTTATAGTTAGAATTAATTTTAGATTGTATTCAATCTGGAGGAGCAGGGACTAGAAAAATTCATTAGTTTACAGAGCGAGGGAATATCTCTCGGGTGTGTGTTAACGGGGTTATAAAAACCACGTTGCCGAGCCACGTGGAGCCAGGCAAGAAAACTTGTAGTCACTAGATCAGGGAGAGGGAATATTGATGGTGTTACATAACGTCATGTGAGATTAGGCATTTGGAGTCGGCTAGTATGCGGCTACCGCTCCCAGTTGCGTGGCTTAACATAGTGGACTCGATAGGAGAGGTGAGCTACCGGTGATAAGAGGAGAAATTCAATGTCTAGGGACCCGTACTAACAGGTTGAGGGGAGACTAAGATAGAACGTTTGCGAGAACCGATCCAAGAAGGATGTACAGTGCCGCTATAATTAGATAACTAAATCTCGATAGAGCTTAAAATTTCGGTGCATGGCGTGGGCCGATGAGAATTCGAGATTCTCATATGGCCATATAATCGTAATCAGAATAGATCACTATCCGTGTGAGACCGGTAGTATGGCCACGCTTTGTAGCGATAAAATATCTCGTACAATATATTCGATAGCGAGAACCAGTCGTGATCCGCATAAATTATCTAATGTGCTTGGCAGAGAATAGCACAGTTTTGGTAAAATAATGTCATTATACTATTTCTCTTTTAAGTTACCCGAGGAAGAGAATAAGGAGCCATATCCTTTAAAGGGGACGCCATTTACGGGAGAACTATTATTCCTGAATTTAATCTGGATAGTTAGGGACGATTGTGGAAGCCTCGAGCTAGAGGACGCCTGAAAATGCTGCACTTTGACCTCACCGCGAAGGCTTTCAAACTCGCACATGAAGAGAATAAAATCCCTGAAAGTATGCTGGGACAGTTACACTGTGTAAGTCGTAAGGAATAATCGTACAAACAGAAGAATCGGCGAAAAAATGTCTACTTGCTCGCACAAAATCCCTGAAGTACTTAGGGAGTCACCCTCTGGTAGGTATACCTTCTTCAATTTTTCGGATTTCTGGAGGATCTGTGGTTGGGGAATAACATTGTTCGTGAACAAATATAGGTTCACCGCGGGACAATTTGATCACTTATGTGAATTCTTAGTAACACGTGAGCGAAGCTTCTCTCTCTCGATGCGCCATTATCTTGAAATGTGCTCTCTTTTTCATTTTTCCTTTCATGTTCAATACTTCTTTCATCCCAATAGATAAAAATTACAACCTTAAAAAATGCTGACTCAACATATTTCAGCACAGTTGCTGCCATAAATGAACTTACTTGCACTGCCAAGGTGTAGAGGGACCTCTGACGTGCGCGCCATGGACTCAATATTCAACAGTAAAGCGTAGTTTATTGTTTACTCAAAAACTTCAACACCTTCCGCCGCCATTGGAATAACGAATATCTCCTGACTTCTCCGTTTCTTGGTCACCGAGGTTTTGACCATTTTTTGTCTCAACACACACTAAACAGAAGACGCAAACACTCACCTTGTGTGGTGCACTCAAACTTACGAGCAAGTTTCGCCCTCTTCTCCGTGGGTCTTGAACCTTGCCCTCGGTTGTTATTTTGTCAACCTCTCTGTTGTGCTGTGATTATACCTAAACGCAATTTGGCAAACGTTCCGAAGTGGTTTTGGGTGTTTCACTCTTGTTTTAACTTAGATACCCGGTAGCCATTGCCCCACCTAGAATTATACATCCGTGGGCTTTCCGAAAGTGTGCCGAAGATGGGCACGTACCACGCGAATTTACACAACGATGAAATTTATTAAATCCACACTCACTAAGAGAAAATCCTTGAGAAGGTCTACTCCCGATATGTGCTTGGTACTTTTTCTCTCTTCCTCGTGGCATCCTGTCGTTGCGGAATACACAGATTCTCCAATATTTGCTTGTTCTAATTCTCCTCGGTGGCTTGCTGCTTAATGTCAGGATATTTTTCTACTTGCGTATTGATCTTTGTATTGGTATCTGTTTTCTGCAGGAGTATGATAGTGTCGTTTTCCGTCATGTACATCGGCAATGACACCGTTCCTCACTTGCTGCTTCAACTGTTCGACGCCAAGAGTTAGCGAGCAGAGTTTAGCGCCAGTAGGCGTGGACGATGGACGGGTTCTTGTCCAGTTACTCCATTGTCCTTATTTGCTTCGCCTCGATCCTGACATGAATAAAAGCACCCGAGAGAGAAACAGCCTGCGTACGGACTTGAAAATGAGTTTACCAACACCTACTCCCAATGGAAGTCGCCGGCAAAGACCCAACAATCTCGATTAATTGCATCAGAGCGACGATCTTTCTGATACGAGCTGCATAAAACGAAAAACTCCTCGTACTAACCAACTCGAGGTTCCAGATCGATACTGCTAGAGGGAAGATATTGACTTTATCAGCCAAAAATGGCGGGCGATAACGGTAAACAGAAACTCGACGTAGACTGATAAGGCTAGGATACCACGCCCCGAGCAAGACGGTTCACGAGACGAAGATTGGCGAACAGTTCTTCACGATGAATGTCTGTCGTACACCTTACTTGTTATATGCCACACTAGATACGATCGCCGTAGACCAGTAGCGAGTACAACGCGAAGGAAACAGCAGAACAAATGGTTGTATACGAGTGTAGAGAAACAGATCCCACTTCGTGGGTTACAAAAAATCAGACAGAGCGCTCCATAAACCGAGTGCAAGGCGGTATGAATCATAGAGAGTCACAACTGAGAAAGAGCAGAGACGGAAATTCCGGTTTAGAAAAGCTTTTGTACTTCAGCAGGCAGGCGGCTCCGAGTCGCGCCGAAACAGCCCTCTAATGCGGGACAAACTATGAACGCCGACGGAGCGCACGACCGGAACACCATACGTATCTTTTCTTCAGATAGCAAGGATATATAAGGGCAAACTGCACCACTTGGAGAGTAAGACATTCGTTCAGCTTGGTCTTAACATTGGGCCTCTCCGTCCATGGCGCGGTTACACAAGGGATAGTATATAACAGGGAAGAGAACTTTGCTAGGGTAGTACCTAATTAGAGAACGGCTCTACCACTAGGGTATAACTATTACAAGTACAAGTCCACCGAAGAGGGGGAGAAATTCTAGGAGATTACCTGACATAAGGAGAACTAATCCTATAATCCAAGATAGGAGGCCCTGAAGGTTCCTCTTACTTCCTGCTCAACTGATCACACAGCAAAAGGAGCGCATCGTTTTCTAGTCGAAAATGCAGCTAGGAAAATATTGTTGGTTATGTAGAGAACATGACCATATAATTCCGCCTAATTGCAATAGAAATTTAATAAGAATTAAGGAGTGTAAATCTTCTGATGCTTAAAGTCAAGGAGCTTTAGGGGACTAAGCGTACAACCGGCTACTGCCACACTCTCGCTACCAAAGAAGTGAGATCATTATCGAGGGACAGCATACCCACATTAAATTGCTGGTGCTACATCTGGACTACACCCAGAGTTTTACAAATCTACATACTATGAGATGAAGATGGAGTGACGAGCTTAACTATATGCGAGTCAGCATGAGTGCGAACCAATAACAATACTGAGGGCTTGTAACAGATATCCAACCGGTCTATCAAATCAAAAACTCCCATGGATGTCTTTGCCCCAGGTACCGCCTCTATGAATCCTCAATGTCAGCCGAGGCCAAAGCTTTGGATTCCGAAGCCTTATGTCCTCACTCTACGTAAGTCATCTACCACTTATTCGACTTCCCCTTACAAACCAACATCCAGCGCACTATCCGCATACACTAGGACTACTCATGCATCCTATAACACCTTCACTCTCATTCACGAATTGAAGAACGGAAGATCGAGGGCGACCTTAATATTTATCACTCCGACCCTAATGAAGCACATGAGCCAATTAACAAGAGTTCCTGGAAGGCATGTTATCCACGGTGGAAGACCTTGCCGAGTTGCTTGCCATGGAAAATGAATCAAGTTGCACATTCTTTGATCTCAACTGGGAGCTTTTAATCTCAACTTGGAACTACAGAAGACAAGAACAACTGCATCCAGGTTTTTACTTCATCTAAAATCTTTCTCATGCATAAAATGGGTTTCTTTCTCTAGTCATGCTATGTTATTGCATTAGTAAATCTGGCTCTAAAAAACTATGGTGCTGATGACATGCAACAGCAGATTATATACCCCCTCATCAGCACATCATGCTCTCTCTCTCTCTCTATCTCTCTCTCTCTCTCTCTCACACACACACACACACACACACACACACACACATCTGAAAAGAACAAAAGGTTGCTTACTGTGACAGTTTTGCAGAGTTTAGTTCTTCTAGTTCCATTAATCATGTATCAGAAGACACTTTAGAAACTAGACAACAGGTGTAGGTAATCATAGAGAGTAAAAACTCAAGACATGGTCACTATGGTTTCAAACAGATTAAAGCATTGGCAAACAAATAGATTAGATTTCAGAGCCTAGTATGAAATTTTAGTTCACATCTGACCATTTTCTTTTCAGAATCCTAGAGCATCTGGACTTTACAGAAGATAGAGAAACAAATGAACTGTAAATAGCAAATTGTTACTAACAGTCGAATTAGGGAGGAAGTAACTTTTTTGTCATGGCCACAGCATGTTGGAAGAATTAACAGGCACAACCTATTGGTGAGCAGAACGATGTCAAGATTACTATCTGATTTTTGTTAATTCTAGTCAAAGCACCAATTTATTGCAAGAACCCACACTTCTTGCCAAATTTTAGTATTTAATATTCATCACAAATCACGTGTTTATGATGCGAAATATTGAATTATGCCTTAAGATGGTCACATACTTGTGAAATTTGAATTGTGAAGCATCCTTAACTCCAGCTCCCAGTCCAGACACAATATTCCTGTTGACCTGCTACTGAAAAATAAGCAAGAACTGAATTAAGTACCTGAAAAAAATTACTTGTACAGCACTAGAACTTAAATAGAGCTAGAGGTAGAATTAAATACATAACTGAATTAGCATGAACAACAAATCAATGCTACCTACGAACAGATGTATGAATAAGTCATGATCTTGATATGGAAATATGTGAAGAGTTAGTACTATTGTTAAACTACAGTTAATGACAGTCATGACATTGCAAATCCTAAACGAATATTCTTGTGGGCGGGCACTGACCAACAAGTAGTTTTTTTTTTAGACAATTAATAGCAGACATGGAGCATGAAACTGGATAGCATGCAATTGGAACTGAGGAAAGAAATTCAACAAGGGGTACAAAGTTCATTACTTTTTTGATCAGTTTACAAACATGTTTACATCTTTGTTTTAGGACTGAAATAAATCTACACAATCTGATTAACGACAAAATTCATTAACTTACCATTAAATTTTTGTAGACAATGAACAAATGATTGCACAACATGAGCTGGAAGCTTGGAGGATGAATCTCGGGACTATGGCCGTGTATACAGATACTGTCATGTTGTCTTGATGAGAGGAGTTGTCGGACTCAGAAGAAACAAGAAGATGCAAATCCAAATCTAAATCCAAATCCAGATGCAAATGGGAATATGAGGAAAACAGTTCTAGAGAAATTGACAAACCCAAAAGGAAACGGATTTATGAATTGATTGCTTGCAAAAAGTAGGATGGGAAAACTAAGAAAAAGACACACACGTGGCAGATTTTGCTCACGTGTTCAATGTCAGCATCCGTAAGTCACAGCGTATTTGGAAGAGAGAAGCTTTGCATCGCCACATAGGATATCAAGTTTTAAATGTTGAATCGACGAGACGTTACAAATTGGTGGGCCGCAACGAAGGTTTTAATAGATTGTCGGTTGTATCAGCTATTCATTGCGCGAAGGAAGCACTATAAGATCGGTCAGCTTGCTGGAAAGCCTTGAGGTGTGTCAAAAGCACATTGCATAGGTTGTTCAATAAGAAGGGCATCTAACGACGTCACTGCTAACTAACACTAAGCCTTATTTGAAGGACAGCAAAAAAAAAGTAAAGGCTGCAAGTGGTGTGTTGGTAATTGCTAAGATCATCGACTTACGTAATGATCCCCCAAAGTTTATTGGCAAATGGACAAACATTGTCCACTATAGATCGACAAAACTGGTTCAACATGCCACCACAGAAGGACAGGACTTTCTACCTGATCCCCTTGAGGAGAGAACCACTATATAGACCTGTCCAAAATAAAGAATGCATTGAGAAGTAATGTTTCTTCAGCAGTTGCGAGAGCCTAGGTTATGATGATCGAAGGCAATTGTACTTTTGATGTAGATAGGCACATTTGGCACTTTTGTAGAAAGGTAACACAATAAATCTTACACACAAGTGTTGTTTGCCTTATATTTTAGCTTCTCTGTTTTTTAATGGTTAAAAAACCTAGCCTATTTGAGTACTAACAGGGAACCGCGCACAAGGAGAAGCCGGTATAGAGGAGGAGGGACACTGTGTAACAAGACAAATTAAAGGTTGATTAGCAAGAACCAACTATGAGATCAATTTATGATGGCTCTGTAAAGTTCTCCACTATTAGAAGCATGTATGGCCTCTAGAGAAGATGACAAGAAGAAACAATATTTATCATCAACCAAGACAGATGCTAGAACTCAGTATCCAATTGACGATGACCAGGTCAGCTGTTGATAATAGCTCAAATGGGGCTTTGATATTCGCATCGTGATCAAGCATAACCCAATTCGCGCATCCGCATATGGAATTGTCTAGATCTTGGCTACTCTTTGCATCAACTGTACAGTCCTTAACGTGCTAATAGGGTGTTTCCTAAAAACATGGAGGAAGCTAATAGAGAATGTTCAGAAGAAGATATAATACTAAAGATCCAAAAGACTCTGATAGGTGTTTCGTGAGACACTACAATAGACAGCTGCTATTGAAGTAAATGGAAGCTAATGGAGGGAATAGTACTAAATAGATCCCTCACATGAACAAAGCGAGGCTAGAGAGCCACTTGGCATTCTTTCCTAAAGCGCCTTCGCTGTGATCGGGTGGTTGTATGAGAAGAGTCAATACAGGCTTCTAGGCAACTAATTGTGCACCTTGTGGTCATAATTATGTAACTTTCTGTCCATCTATGTCTATGTCGTCTCTATGTAAGTTGTGGAAGGCTTGAAATATAATATTGTTATGTCTTGGTATGAATGTGTTTTAGTATCCTAGGTTCTATTAACAAAGGATTGATTTGTCCCATAAATGCACAATAAAAAAACAAGCACTAGTCTAATTTCATTAGAGAATGCAGATGACATTTCAATAGATTGTTGAGTAACTATATTCAAAAGATGAGTCACGCAAACAGAACGCTACATAATATATACAACCATGATAGGATTGCACTATGCACAGCTGACTAATTATGAAAAAGTTTGCGTAGCTTCGAGGCACGTAACAAGCAGAAGTACGTAGAGCGGCACACTCACTTTCATGTCACTTTAATCAACACATCTAACAATATAATAACGAAAATAATAGAACATAATGTCTTTAATTTACTCTTTTACTGGAAAACACTCGTGTAATCTGGGTCAGTAGACGTTAGCATTTATCCAACTTCGTGTCATTCAATTGAGCGACTCGTATTCTTCTTCCTGTGGAATTCAAACCCAAGGTCCAGCGCTAATAACAAACTTACCATCCAGCTATTCTTTCTTTTGGTCGGCCGGGCATTCTTCCTTCCTCACTGAGGGTAATGCATCGTTCCTCGTTGGGGGGCATAAATTGGATGGACACCTCCTGAACAATATATGAAATAAATCAAAATTGGAAGCTAGGAAATTTAATAATACGTAATCAATCTACTTGTATGCCGAGTGCTCTGCATCAAAGATCATATATTTTGTTCGTGTGAAAATAATTCATGTCAAGCACCTCACCTTTTTCAAGAGAGTTGGGTTCCTTAGTTATATCGACTTTGGAACCATTCAATAAGTCTTTTTCCTAGTTCAATATTTGAAGGTGTAGACATCTCTGACTGGTGCTATATCCACTGCTTTTAATTTATAGTATCAAGTTCATGAAAAAAGATAATTGATACTTGCATTCTTTCTAATATTGTTTTTATAATAATATGTTTTAAGAAGGGCGATTCTTTGTGTTTGGCACATGTTTATAGATCCACTATAACAGCTCGTTTATTCACTTTGGTTGTTCAATTCATTCCCCAATTCTGTGATTTTGCGAAATTGAATTTTTTGACTTGCTTCATGGAATCGGCTGAACGCAAACCATGCATTTATGCGTAATGGTACTACACCGTTTGAACAAATTGGTATGCAGTAAGAAAACCTTCTTAATTGAGTTAAAATGCAGTACTAAATTATGTATACCAATAATTTTTATTCAATGGCAGTTAAAATGCCTGAACTCTTTTCTCTGTTGCAGCCAGTTTCTGATGTTTAAGCACATGTCTAATAATTATAATATCTGGTCTACTAGGCCAAGTTGCAGTATTGAGAAAGAAGAAGG
This sequence comes from Oryza longistaminata, assembly GCA_009805545.1. Lineage (NCBI taxonomy): Eukaryota > Viridiplantae > Streptophyta > Magnoliopsida > Poales > Poaceae > Oryza > Oryza longistaminata. The sequence continues at coordinate 20,393,230 of CM020178.1, forward strand.
AACTGAAAAGTAATGAATTTTATATTTTTGTTACATAACTTACAAAATCAGTAGGTGGAAAGATAGAGACCTATGTTCAGACTTTCACAACACATTTTATTATCTTAGTTTTATAAAAGCTAAAATTAATAATAGTAATATTATGTGTTGGCAGGACTCTTATACAAGGCAAAACATATTAAATGGAATGCAATAAAGATCCTGTGTGGTAACGGCTAGAACATTAGATGGTGCATGACTCTTCCAATTGAACAGATCCAAGTCTTCCCAGCTATAATGGCACGATACTGTTTACTAACTTGTGGCATTTTGGTGCAATTCATAATGCATTAAAGTTAGAGTGATTAAAACTATCTATGGTTACCTTATTGTTACTAGCTAGAATATATGGATTTTATATTTATACATAGCGGCCTCCTCAGGCGAGTTTATCTGTAAGTTTCCAATGTTATTAAATAAATAATTTTCATTTTTTTATGGGGCAAAGTTGACATCAATAAATTATACAGAAAAACACACCTTGCTCTGCTCGCTGATATTGGAGACATCCACCACGAAGTGCTTGCCTCGGTTCAGCACTGTGGTTGGCCATTGTCCCCTGCCACAGGTCACCTCCCCTGCGGGTAAGAAGCAATTTGACGAAAAGGAGGCCTTGCGTACTGGTAGAACTGGGTCGTCCCACGCCCATAAGTCCAATTGGAGCTCATCAGCTTGCCAATTTTACCGGCCTCGCTTCTTCTCCATAGCACACCATCGTGCATCTTTTTCTTGGGCACAACGTCAAACGAACCAATCTTCAATCACGAAGTCGCCTCTTCATCATCCAAATCAGGCCAGAAACTCATACTCATCCATATCGGCCCATCCTGGGTTATCAGAGATCACGTTCTTGCCTTCTTCTAAAGCTCGGCCAGATTCCACGATGAAACCACTTGCCTCCGAACCCGCTGCCCGCACCACATCTGGGCAGGCTGTTTGCATTCATGCATTTGAGTGCAGTTGTTGGCTGGCCGCCACAAAATCCCCCACCCTTCTCTACTTCCGGCCGCATCCTGAATCTCACCACCATTCTCCTTCGCTTCCCCACAATCCTGAATCCCACCACCCTCTCGTTCACCTCCCCACACTCTGATATCCCACCACTCTTCTCCTCCACTTTTCCCCACAATTCTGGAACTCAGTTTCGGGGCACCAAACCTCCTGATCTGGAGGGCCACGGAAGCAATACTCGATGCCCTTCAGTCCATCAGGAATCAGGGATGAACTCAATACTGGATCGTCGTCGGACCCATCTTGTGTGTATCCAAAACAAAATTCTCAACCTTCTCCAATAATTGGCCAGATATTCCGCACAGTAACACAGTGCCTCGACG